>CM053403.1:118945786-119163911 GCA_028644305.1 Xerus rutilus
TCTGGTATTGTAATGCCTCCTGCTTCACTCTTCTTGCTCAGGATCGCTTTGGCTATTCTCGGTCTCTTATTTTTCCATATGAATTTCATAATTGCCTTTTCTATTTCTATAAAAAAGGACACTGGGATTTTAATTGGGATTGCATTGAATCTGTATAATGCTTTGGGTAGTATGGCCATTTTAATTATATTGATTCTGCCTATCCAGGAGCATGGGAGGTCCTTCCATCTTCTGAGATCTTCTTCGATTTCTTTCTTTAGAGTCTTGTAATTTTCATTGTAGAGGTCTTTCACTTCTCTTGTTAGAGTGATTCCCAGGTATTTTATTTTTTTGGAGGCTATTGCAAATGGAGTGTTCTTTCTGAATTCTTTTTCAGAGGACTCATTACTGATGTATAGAAATGCATTTGATTTATGGATATTTATTTTATATCCTGCAACTTTGCTGAATTCATTTATCAGATCTAGAAGTTTTCTGGTGAAACTTTTTGGATCCTCTAAGTATAGGATCATGTCGTCTGCAAATAATGATAGTTTGAGTTCTTCTTTTCCTATTCGTATCCCTTTAATTTCCTTCGTCCTTCTGATTGCTCTGGCTAGAGTTTCAAGGACTATATTGAGTAAGAGTGGTGAGAGAGGGCATCCCTGTCTTGTTCCTGTTTTTAGAGGGAATGCTTCCAATTTTTCTCCATTTTTAAAGACACTTTAAAATAAGTACTTTTCATATTCCAACCATTCTGCTGAGGGCATCTCATATTTTACTTGCTTGTTTTCACAATCTTGTGAGGTAACTTTTTATTATCCTCATATTACAGAAGAAGGAAATCTGCAAGCTAAACAACTTGCCTTGCAGATCATACTTAGTGATTGAGCTGGGATTTGAACCAGGTTCTGTCCTTCAGCTGTTTCCACAGATAATAGTGTAGGGGCAAAGGGAACCTCCCCTCTGCTTTCTGAAGCTTCTGTAATCTAGTCTGTTGAAATAGACTGACAACAGACAGATTAACAAGAGAAGAGGCACACAAATTTATTACGTGGGCAGCAGTAAATCAAGTCCCCAATAACCCAGTAAGACGTATATACTACTGTCTTCATAAGAAAGAGGCAGGCAGAGTAATAAAGAATAAATAAATTTTTCGGAAGAAAAAAATGGGCCCAAAGAATAGGTGATAACTTGTGACTAAGTCTATGTGGGTCCTGGGTGTGGAATCAACTCTAGTCTTTCTTTCTGTGATATGAATCAGTTCACCTCCCCTCCACCATTGATGGACATCTGGGGAAGATATACACAATTGAATATTTTCCAGGGATTTGGGCCTTGGATAAACAGGCGATTCAGAGATAGCTTATTCCTACATTTGTTGCTTTCTAAGTACTTTGAGTCTGAAGTAACAAGAATACAAAGACACCATATTTGGAGTATTATTTTCTGAGTCTTAATAACAGATGTTGTACTTTGCTTTTGACAATAAAATACGTAGGTTTACTTAAAGTGTAGCTTTATCCAATCAATCTAAAAATCAGAATTCCTTATGCTTTACCATGCAAGAAAATATGAAAGGTCAGTCTCTGGATAGTTGAAGTAAAAACTTCTTTTACCTAAACTAACTAGGTTACACAAGAATTTTCATGTTACTAACCTGATTATTATCTTTGCAACATAATCTTTGAGGTGAAGATCTGCTTCAGATCTGATAACAGGATTTTTTAAGCAAGACTAAGAAAAATTGGTTAAGTTGCTTAATTCAAGAAGCAAGTATTTTTGGCTTTTGTTTTAAAATATTTTTTTAGTTGTCAATGGACCTTTATTTTATTTATTTATATATGATGCTGAGAATCAAACCCAGTGCCTCACACAAGCTAGGCAAGCGCTCCGTCACTGAGCCACAACTCCAGCCCAATTTTTGGCTTTTTAAATGAACTAAGTTAAACATTTGAAATTAATGGTCAAAGAGGAAGAATCAATTATGTCCAATGCTGGATGCAGGTCAAGTAAGATGAAGAGTGAGAATTGAACATCTGGATTTAGAACATAGAAGTCATTGGTAACTCTTCCAAGTAGATTTTAGATAACTAGTAGTGGAGTGGAGGAGGAAAAACTTGATTGAAGTGAAAGATAAAACAGGAAAGAGGAGAAGTAGAGACATAAGTACTGACAGGTCTTTCATGGAGTTTTAATAGTTAAGGACATAGGGAAATAAAGCAGTAGCCAGAGGAGAACATAATCTAGAGGGATTTGTTTGTGCTTATTTTAGTCAGTTTTTTCACTGCTATGACCAAAGACCTGACGAGAACAATTTTAGAGGAGGAAAAGTTTATTTGGGGGCTCATAGTTTCAGAGGTCTCAGTCACTAGATGGTTGAGTAGGGCCCAAGGGGAGGCAGAACATCATGGTGGAAGAATGTATGGGGAGTAAAGTAACTCAGGACATGGCACCAGGAAGCAGGGAGAGTGACTCTACTTGCCACGTACAAAATATATACCCCATGCCATGTCCCCAGTGACCCACTTCCTCCAGCCACTCTCTACCTGCCTACAGTTACCACCCAGTTAATTTCTGTCAGAGCACTAATGAGTTGATTAGGTTATGATCATTTTAATGATCATTTCACCTCTAAACATTCTTCATTGTCTCACTCATGAGCTTTTGGGGAATACCTCATACCTAAACCCTAATAGTACTAATAGTTTGATCATGAATGTCCCCTCAAGGACCATGTGTTAAAGACTTAGTTCCCAGGCTGATGTTATTGGGAGGTGATTGAGTTCTTTAAAAGGTGGTGCCTAGTGGAAGGTCTTTAGGTTATTACCCCTGAAGACAATTCTGGAACCTTGGTGCCTAGGATCCTCTCTTTACTGCTTCCTAGTGGTGAGGGGGGTGGTTTTGATCCACTCCTGCCATGTGCTCTTACCATAATATGATGCCTTACCACAGTCCTAAAGAAATAGGGCCAATTGATTATAGATTAGAACCTCTTACTCCGTAAGCTAAAAGAAATATTTTCTCTTTATAAGTTAATTATCTCAGGTAGTTTATTATAGTGGTAGAAAGCTGACTAACACAATTTAAAGATGTAAGAAATAACATCACTTTAAATGCTGATGAGAATGATCCAACACAGAAGGAAAACTGATGAGGGGGAAGACAGGGGAGAATTACTGGGGTTCAACATTCTTGAATAAGTAAACAAATGGGATCTGTATTAGTTTTCTATGCCTACCAAAACAAATTACCACAAGCAAGCTGGCTTGAATCAATACAAACTGAACATTGCAAGATTTCTGTAAGTCTGTAGGAATTGAGAAGGTTTGGCTGATTCCTCTGTTCAAGGTGTCATGAGGCCAAAATCAAGGTGTTGGACAGTCTGGGCCCTTATCTGAAGGCTCTCAGGGGTAATCCACATCCAACCTCATGAAGGTTGTTGGCAGAATTCAGTCCTTTGTGGTTGTAGAACTCGGACTCCATTTCCTTCCTAGCTGCCAGCCAGGAGACTCAGCTACTTAAAGTCACTCATAGTCCTTACCACATTGCCCCCTCCATGTTGACCATAGCACTTTGATTCCTTCTCAGGCATCATGTTTTGCCAATGTCTGCTGCATCCTCTGTTTTCCAGCAGTGGAAATTATCTGCTTTAAGGGCTCATGTGATTAGAGTGGGACCACTTGGATAGTTCAGAATCATCTGTATTTTGAAGTCTGTAGCCATATTACATTATAACAGTGCTTTTTCTTTAATAACATAGCATATTCACAGGTCCAGGGAGTAGGGCATGGATATCTTAAGGGAAGGCACTCTATCTACCAGGATTTTTAGATAGGAGCTATCTAAAATAGTACTATGTTGGCTTTAGACTGTAGAATAAGAAGGTATCCTGCACAGATGGTAAATGGAGCAACAGCGTGGGAGTAAGTGAATTTCCCTTGTGGCTGCTCTTTTTTTCCCCAGTGACACTGCATCTTAGTTCATTCTGGTTGCCATAACAAAATTCTGAGTGGCTCACACACAGTGGAAATTTATTCCTAACATATCTAAAGGCTGGGAAGTCCAAGATGAAGGAGCCAGCAGATTCAATCTCTGATGAGGACACTCTGCTTCAGAGATGGCATCTCCTCAATGCATTCTCACAGGGTAGAAGGGCCCAAAGAAGTTCCCTCAGGCCTTTTTCATAGTGCACTAATCCTAATTACCTCCTGAAGGCCTCAACTCCTGATACTATAGTACTAGAGATCAGGTTTCACCTTGTGGGTTTTGTGGGGACACAAACTGTGGAAAGCAAAGCAAAAGTGTAAAAGTAGGAGGAGGGGGAGTTTTGAGAATGGAGAAATAAGAGAATTGGAGAAGTGGACTAAGTGTAGTGTCATTTCAAGGCAGGGTTTAGCTGATGTTCATGGTTAAGATTAAAGAGAGACTAGTTATCTCAGTGGTTATTAAGTCAGCAAGCAGTAAGAATAGAAAAGAGAGGGTCAAGGTGAGAAGAGATATCTCCAACTTAGTGACTAAAAGAATACATAGAGAAAGGAAATGAAAGAATTCCTATCTAGGGGATGGGTAGCTTTTCCTTAAAATAATGTACATCTTATAGAAATAAAGATGTCAGAGGCACAGAAGAACTAATTTGGGGGGTGCTTAGGGATGGCTATAAGGTTAACATTTGACATGTTGTGTTTGATGGAAAGGTGGCACATGTCAGTCACGCAAAGTTATAGGCTGAGAAATTAGGGGAGTCATCGGGCCCAGAAAGGCAAACTGGGAAATTATTGAGAAGCTGTGAGCTGGAGCCATGGAAGATGATGAATTTTCTAAACACTTACCTCACAGGATTGCTGTAAGGATTTTAGATAACAACCTATAGATAACAGATAATAATAATAATAGATAATGCCCTGCACAGAGTGCTTTGCACATACTAAACATGCAGTCAATATTAACTCTAAATTTTATTGTCCTTATTACTGTATAATGGTAGTGCTAGAATTTTTAACCCAGTTCGTTCTAACTCCAAATGCTATTTCTCATGTATGCAACACTTAAAGAAAAACAAGCCATAACCCATTTCACATTTATACTTTCCTCTTTTGTTTACTTTTTAGGAAAAAAAAATCCTGGTTTGAAAGGCAATACAAGTTCAGTGTATTACTGACAAATATCAAAGTCCATTGTATCAAATATAACTGAAATTCTGTATACTTCATCAGTAATGAATAAAATGGCATACAAGCAAATTGAAATGATCAGCTATCATCTCCAACTTAAATGTATTTTGTGCTCTGATTTTATAGTCTTTTTTTGGCAGGAAAATAGAAATGTCAATATGACATACTCAAGACTCCCAGATCTCTGTGCCACCAGCCATTTGAGTATTTTTTCAGAAATTTGTGTGAGGCATATTAGTAGACAGTGGGCTAGCTGGAGGATACATCAAGATGTGCTTTCTGCGGTCATCTTAAGAAGTGTCACAGGCAGCAGAGTGTCTTTCGTTTTGAAATTCCTTTGACTGGGTGCCAACCACTGAGAAATTATTTATAAAAGGCCTGAACTTGGGGGCTGAGGTTGTAGCTTAGTGGTAGAGTGCTTGCCTAGCATGTGTGAGGCACTGGGTTCAATTCTCAGCACGGCATATAAATAAATAAAGGTCCATTGACAACTAAAAAAATTTTTTTTAAAAAGGCATGAAATTGGGAATTTGAAATGCCTGCACCAGCTGTGACATCACAACTTCAAACACCCTGAGCATGGGCAGCTTCAGCTCATCCTCACTGAGTGCACAGCTGTCTTCTGTCATGCAGCCAGGCCCCTGCTCCATGGTCTGCTGCCATCCCCCTCCCTGGCCCTTCTCTACATCTGTGGAGATGCCTGCCTGTCCAAGACTTCATAAACAATCCCAGCAGCTTCTGTGCTCTTGGGTCTTTGCCTCCCATCCCCTTCAGGCACAGATGCTTGCCTGACAGACATCTTTTGGTTTAACACGGAGGTATTGTTTCAGATTTGCTTATGTATGGAAACACATGGAGTTCAATACATTTGCCAAACAGATTAGAGCTTGCTTTATATTGAAGTGTGCATATGTGTGTAATTTTTTCAACAACTAACCAACATGCATTTAATGAATTCAAAGTTTGTCTTAATCCTTTGTAATAATCTTGAGAAAATCTTACTACCTTACTATTCCTTACTCTTCTTTAATTCATTTCAGAATCCATGTTTTACCAGGAACCAATGCAAAGTCAGGGGCAGATATCTCTCCTCACACCTGGAAGAGAACAGAGTCTCTACAGAATCTCTCTCCATAAGTGAGCCCTGGAAAACATGGTCACTCCTTTGTTTACACTTCAGAAACTTGCAGCATTCTACCAGGTCAAGAATATACACCATTTCTGTAGGAGTCTTTTATAATTTTTGTTTGTGAATAATGAAGAGAGGGATGTGATAATAACGAAGACAGTTCACTGTCTAAATAACCAGCCCAATTTCTTTTAAAATTTATTGCAGAATCTCACATAGACTATTAATTTTTCTTTCCTAAGAGGAGAATTTTTCATTTCTCTTGATGATGTGTGGGATCCTAACCTCTACTATTTCAATATTCAAACATTTCTTTATCTCTTAATACAATCACACCTAATTTTTACAACAAACTAATATCATACTGATAAAAGTGAAAATGCAAGTTAGAATCCACAATACTCTACCAAATGCTTGATTACAACATAGATGTATAATGTTTTTTGATTTACAAAGAATATGTATTTTCAAAATTAATTTACAAAAAATATGTATTTTCACATGTATTATTGATATCCATCCTCTGAGTAGGGCAATATCTTCATTTTACAACTGACAACACTAAAGTTTATGAGGCTAAGAAATTTGCCCGGCATCACATAGACAGTACCATGTAGAACTATATGTAATTAACAATATTCAACCATTTTTGACCTATAATTTCATAAGGTTCAAGTCTGTCAATGATAGCTAGGACCCCAGGCCAGAGCGCTTCCTCTCACACCTCTGTACTTGGATTCTTATTATATGTAACTTTTTAAAATGTTATAAGAAAGATAATGATTAGATCACTGTTATAAAGCATTTAAAATTTTTCTAGCAACTTGTCACCTGCCTCAGCTTTAAAATTTACAGAGCCATAAGTTAATCTTTACAAACACAATAATAGCAGAAAAAAGGAGGTGAAGCAAAATATTGTAACAGTGTACAGGCCTCATAAAACAGCACCAAATTCTGAACCTGAATATGATGGAAACAGAAATTTCACGGCTCACTCCCTCATAGAATTAACAACTAAATAATGGAATTGAAGCACCTAAAACTGTGAGCAGTATGTTTGTATTGTGTGGGAGAGAAAGATAGCTACTGAGTTGTTAAAAATTGAGTTTATTAATTCCTTTTATGTGGGTCTTCCAGTATTTGCCATTTACACCTTTAGTAGTCGAAAGCAGTAAATGAAAGTTATTTTTACTTGAATTCCTAAAATACTGCATTACTTTATGTTTGTAATGCTATCGTCTTTGTTTATTGTTATTCATGTATCAACTTGGAAAATTGGTACACACACATGCACATACATACACACATTGGAAAAGTGTATAAAAATTTGTAAATGAGGAGCATAAGTATGGTACAGAGTATACTACCAAAATAGCCTGGGTTCCAGTGATAATGATTAAATTTCAGCTCAAGTGTATCACCGTAATTTCTAAAAAACAAGAACAATATCTTTTTATGCACACTGCAAGGTAATAGTTTTTAGTAAAACACTAAATCATAGCAACAAACTATGTTATTTCACATAAATAAAACATAAACATTAATAATTCAAACAATTTAAATTATTAGTTTAACAATGAATAAAAGACATAAAAATCAATGGAGCCAGGCCCAGTGGCGCACACCTGTAATACCAGTGGCTCGGGAAGCTGAGGAAGGATCGCGAGTTCAAAGCCAGCCTCAGCAAAAGTGAGGCACTAAGCAACTCAATGAGACCCTGTCTCTAAATATAATACAAAATTGGGCTGGGGATGTGGCTCAGTGGTTGAATGCCCCTAAGTTCAATCCCCAGTATCCAAAAAAAAAAAAAAAAAAAAAGTCAATGGAATCCTAACTACTATATTAAAATCACTTTAATCATTTTAAAATTGAAGACCAATTTAGCAAATAGCTAGTCCATCCTTACTCCCGTGTTGCAGATGAGATAGCATAGCTGGCCATTAGAACATAATCAACCACATCCTCTGAGCTAAAGTCTTATTATCCTCAGCTCTCTGCATTATCATCCTCCACCATCATCAAACCTTGTTTCAATTTACTAGATAGTGATAAAAAATTGAGTAGTTAGGACCCACTTTCTCACTTTTTCTCTTTCCCTCTTTGCCCTAAAGAAGAGAGAATGAGCCTTGGAAGAAGACTTCTGTATGTTGTAATATTATAGCGAAAGGTCTAAAACATTTATTTCATTATGTGATGGATGAAATGCTAACATTACTCTTATGAATGAATGACTGAGCTTTAGCGTGGGGGGTGTGGGGGTAAGGAAAATCCTTTAAGATTGAGGATGAAGTTAAAAACAAGAGTCTTGCCAGGCCCGGTAGCCTATGCCTGGCCCGTAATCCCAGCAACTCGGGAGGCTGAGGCAGGAGGATCATGAATTCAAAGCCAGCCTCGGCACATCAGCGAGGCATTTGACAACTCAGCAAGACCTTGTCTCTAAATAAAATATAAAAACAAGAGTCCATGTAGGTAAAAGTCAATGGTTGACCTGAGTACTTCTACCCATTTCAAATAGCCTTGAACTTTGGTTTCATGTATGATTAGAGTCCATTATATCTGCATAAAACCAGATCCCAGAAAGGCTATAACATTGCTGTTGGGGTGAAGCAAGAGATGAATAGAAAGCCACTTGGCAGGGGCAAACTTATTCTCCTACTTTGGTTCTTATTGGAGAACAAAGAAAGATTATACCCTAAAGAGTCCAGGGCCAGAGAATTTGAGCAGGTATAGAATTTATGTGAACTTCGAGTCTCAAGTATTACTAATTTTGATTCCCCAAAGACACAAGTTAATTTCGTTTGTGATTGAACAATACACACATACCAAAAAAAAGGCACAAAACACTAGTGAACAGGTTGAATTTTTACAAACTGAGCACACCAGTATCTTCAAAAAAAACCAGAGCATTACCAGCAAACTGGAAGCATTTGAATAGTCCCTTCTAATAAATATGCCCTTCAGGGGAAACCATTATCCTAACTTTTACAGCACAGATTAGGTTTTTTTGGTTTATAAACTTGATATCAATGGAATCGTGCAGTATTTACCATCTTGCATCTGGTTTCTTTCTCTATATTTTATTTATTTAATGTATCCAAATCACTTGTATTTGTTCTCATCGTTAGGTAGTTTTCCATTGAGTGAATTCACCATAATTTCTTTTATCATGGTACTATTCCTGGATTTTTACTTAGTTCCAAGTTTGGGTTCATTATAATCAGTGATGCTGTTTGTGGTGAACATATGTGTGCCTACAATCTTCCACCCACAGGAGGGGCTGCTGGGTCATAGAAGATGCCTGCTTTGCTCTTAGTGATCATACCAATTTACACTCATGCCAGCAAGGTATTAAGGTTCTGGTTGCTCCACATCCTTGATAACAGCAGGTATTTCCCATCTGCTTTATGTTAGCTATTCTGATAGCTTATATTTTAAATTTAAACTATCCTGCTACCTGGGAGTACAACCAGCTCTCTGGCAGAAGCAAATCAAATACTCCTTAAAGAAACATGCTCTCAAGTCAAGCAAATAACCAGAAGAGATCCCAAGGAACTATTTTTTTTATTTCAGACAAAATATTTTATAAGACCCAATCATTTTCAAAGAAAAAGAGGCTGATGTATTGGTAAATTGGCACTTTGAGGGTGGAGAGGAATGGCCTTGATTTGTGACATTAGCTAATTTCAGTAAATACTATCAACATGGTGAACTTCAAGCCACCAATATGAAGTTACAGATATATGATAAGAGATGTGTGCAGCTGGCTCTCATGAGCCCCTGTGTGCTGCCTCCAGATCACTACTGATAGAAACTTCAGTTTATCAGCAACATAGAGAAATTCTGATTCTCAAGTGCTTAATAGTTTAGCTTGAATAAAAAAGATATGAAATTGACAGATTTTCCATCGTAGGAGATTTTTAATATGTACCTCTCAATTTAAAAAAGCACATAAAGTGCTTACTTACAAAAAAAAGTATATAGAATATATATGAAGTCCTTCACCTAACAACCAAAGAATATACATTCGAGACATATTAACAAAAATTGGTCCATGAAACAAATTGCAAGAAACCATTATTACAAAAACTATATTTTTTAACAACAATTTCATAAAGATAGATACCAGTAACAACAAAAAGGATTAACACATGCAAGCATTTGGAAATTAAGAACTGATATAAATTTTTCTGAATGACTTCTCTCACTTTATGAGAACAAAGTTTATCAATAACTCATCCAAAATTTGATTGCACAGATCAGTGTGTTTTAGGGTTTAGATATGAGGTGACCCCAAAAGCTCATGAGTGAGACAATGTGAGAACGTTCAGGGGTGAAATTATTAGATTATGAGAGATAAAACCTAGTCACTGGATTAATCCACTAACATGGATTAACTGGGCAGTAACTATAGGAAGGTAAGGTGTGACAGGAAGTGGGTCACTGGGGTGTGACTTTGGGATTTATATTTTGTCTCTGGCAAGCAAAGTGTGCTCACGCATCTGCGCTCTCTCTCTCTCTCTGTGTGTCTGCTTCCTGATTGCCATGTCCTTAGCTGCTTTCTTCCATCATGCCTTCCTACCATGATGTTCAGCCTCACTTTGGGCCTAGAGCTATGGAGTCAAATGAACATGGACTGCACCTCTGGAACCATGAGCTAAAATAAACTTCTCCTCCTCTATATTGTCCTTGTAGGGTATATAGGTCACAGTCACAAAAAAAGAAAAGATAACTAAAACAGTGTGTGATACATACTGTGGGTAATGTGTGATATAAGTACAATACTAGGTCTTTCTGTAATTTCTGTATGTTCTAATGGTTTTTTATGTGAGACTTCATATATTTCATATTTATGAATATTTTCAAAGCAAAACACAAATTAATATTTTTGAGCTGGACATCTCATCATTGTTTATAGAAGAAAGTTAGAAGTATGTAGCATTTAATAGAGGTCCCTCTATCTCAATCATACATACTTCCTCCTCCACCAACCTCCCCATGATTATAATGTTCCTCAAGTTATTCATAGCAGTAGTTTTATTTTCTCTGATACTCTGTGTAAATTGTTTGACCACCATAGACTTTCTTGAAAGATTAAACAGTGCAGTTAAGCTCTACTCAACAAAGACAATCCTCACCTTTAAACATTAGGAATTAAATTGCTATTTTCTGTGAACATATCCACCTTTTTTCATTTCAGTAGTTACTCTGTCACCTCATCCAGTAAAGTCCATTATTTTCATTTATTCATTTACTTCACAAATATTAAAATGATGTCAACTATGTGTTGGGTGCCTTCAGCCATTAAAGACACAATGGTAAGTAAAACATACATGGGTCTAGCTATCATAGAGCTTACTTTGTAGCAAAGAAAACTTTTTAATATGTGTTAAATAAATATTTACTTAACTAAAGGTGAGACATGAGTTTATAAAATGTATTTCTTTTCATGAAAGAATACAGTATAAAAATGGTGCATACATTTTATAAAAGCTTATCTCAAATCTATTTACAAAGAACTAACAAATTGCCTTTGTATAGGAATAACTGATAGCCTTTTGATTTCACCATATGTAATCACACACAGTAAAGCTGGAAACTTTCACTTGCTTAGCACAAGTAGAGAAAAGGTTTCCTTTAAAGAACATACATTACAACAGGCTTTTGAAATATGATCAGCTAACTTTATAACTAAAAATGAAGTGTCCAGAGAAACAAATGATCCATTCTACTCAAAAATGTATTGTACCCTTGTGACAGTTGTTATATGTTGGTATAATCCCTCTAGAGAAAACTCTGAGAGTTGCTCTTTCCCCTCCAAAAGAGAAAAATCAATTTGCACATAGTGGTTATTCAACTATGACCTATTTGTATAGCATAATTCCCAAGATATTCAACTCACAAATGGGCCCACTTGTTGGATCTGCTGGTTGGAGCCAGTCTTTTAAAAGTTGAAGAGGGAAATCCTCTGGGGGTTTATGCAAAAGGGAGAGAGACAGAATCTAATCCTTCAGAGCACACTGGCCGCCTGCCAAAGTGCTCCAGAGGAATTCAGAAGCCCAGACCCTGGAATGCAGCCCATCTGGGGAGGTTGTCTGATGACAGAGAAAGGATCCCAGGAAACTGCCATTGCCACTCCCAATGACACTGAGGCACTGAGGCATGGGGCTGACGGAAGGTACTCATTCCCCAGTTTTTCTTCTAGATACTCTGCTTCAGACAAGGGAAGCAGGGAGAGAGATGAAAAATGGTTTGTCTTTTCCACAGCAACATAAGCAAATGATTTATCTTAATTATTTTTAGGTTGCAATATGTTGCCTCATATGTCAAATGTACATTAAAGAGCAATTAGCTTAAATGTCAGCATTAAACGATTCACTACTTAGCATTTCAAAAACAGAAGCAAAAACTAATGAAAGCAAGTGTCAATGTACATGAATTTGAAAAGTTTCAGTAACTATAGATTCTTCTTTCTGCTTAGAATTTGGAACAAGGCTGTCTCAAATCTTATCCTGGGGACAGTAACTACCAAATATGCACACACATGAATACACACCACACACAGAGACATAGTCACCAATAAGTTAAGACCTATGACCACATCTGGCCTGCCACCTGTTTTTATATATAAAGTTTTATTGGAACATAGATTTGTCCATTCATGTAGGTACTGTAAATATGTTCATGCTATAATGGCAGAGTTGAATAGTTGCAACAGAGGATATATGGCCTACATAGCCTAAATTATTTACCCTTTACAGAAAAAGCAAAGACTAGAAAGTTTACCAACCGTTTTGAAAGGTGTATATCATCCTACAAGGTATGTCCTTAGCACAAATGCCCAAATAAAGCACAGAGAGAGAACTACTGGCATCTGTGGAGAACCACCTTCTATATTCAGTAGGCTGCAGATGAGTGATCATACTATCCAAGAACAGGGCAGGGGAACAACTAGATTATAGGAAAGAGTGGCAAGCTGTCAAACACAGTCAAGAATAGTTCCTGTTTCTATGAGCCATACTGGAAAGAATCATAAATCCAAGGCACTGGGTAGAATACTCAGACAAGTACTGAATAAGCTGGGGTTGGATAAAAAATACACTGAATAAGATTAATAACAGGCTGGACAATACAGAAGAAAAGATCAGTGAACCTTCAGGCGAAGAAGCATAAACTATTGAAATAAAACCCAAAAGAATTTAAAATGTAAGTGAAAAAGCATTGATGAATTATGAGATGACATCAAAAGATCTAATACAAGTTTCGTTGAGTCCTTAAGGAGGGACAGAAGGGAGAAACAAAAATCTTTGAAGAAATAATGCCAAAATATTTCCAAAGTTAACTATGAAGCAACAGATTTGAGAAGTTTAATGAACACCGTGTCCAAGAAATAAGAAAACTATATCAAAGTCTTCTGCTCTCATCATTTCTAGTCAACATTGTACAGAAGTACCAGCCAATGGAACAGTGCAAAGGTAAAATATAAAATAAAATGCATCTAGATTGGAAAAGAAGAAATAAAGCTGCCTTTATTCCCAGAAGACAAAATTATCTATGTGGAAAATTCAATGGAAACTACAAAAAGCTTCTGGAACTAATAACTGATTTTAGCAAGGTTGCAGAACACAAAATCAATATACAAAAATCACTTAGATTTCTATATATTGATGATGAACAATTGGAAACTGAAATTCAATGAACAATATCACTAACAATAGCATCAAAAACATGAAACACCATGAATATCTGTATGCTGCAAACAATGAAACAATACTGAAAGGAATCTCAAGACTTCTTAGAGGTTGCATGGCCAAGGCTATATGCTATTGGCATCAAGAGATCAGCAGATCATTGGAACAGAGTAGAATGCAAAAATAGATCCCCATGTAGAAAACAAACTTTTGAGAAAATTACCAAGGGAATTCAGTGGACAAAATATGATCTTTTCAATAAATGTCGCTGGAACAACTGGGATATTCATATCTAACAAAATAAACTTCAATCAGTACATTGCACCATACACAAAAATTGACCCCAAAATGGAACACAGATCTAAGAGTAAAACCTAAAATCATAAAAATTCTAGAAGAAACAAAAGAGAAAAATCTTTATGACTTTAGGCTAAGCAAAAATTTCTTAGACACAACATCAGAGGGGGAAAAAAGGAATAAATTAACCAATGTTACCATATCGAAATTAAAAACTTCTGTTTCTTGAGAGATACCAGTAAGGGAAAACTAGGAGAAAATATTTGCAAAGCCTATATCTGAAAAAGGATTCATATCTAGCATATGTAAAGAACTCTCAAAACTCAACAAGAAAACAAATGGCTAAACTGAAAATTGTGCAAAAAGTTTCAAAGGCATTTCACCAAAAAGATGTATGAATGGCAGATAAGTGCAGGAAGAAAAACATCATAGGTAGAAATTAGGAAAGCACACAGTGGGATACTACTGGGTTTCAATTAAAATCGATGAAATTTAAAAGACTGACCATACCAAAGTACAGTGAGCATGTGGAGAAAGTGGAACTCATACATAACTACTGGAAATGTCAAATGGAACAACTAGTTTGGAAGACATTTTTGCAGTTCCTTAAAAAGTTAAAAATTTTCTTAAAAACTTAAATGATCCAGTCATTCCATGCCTAGGTATTTACCCCCCAAAAATAAAAACATATGTTCATATTAAAAGATGTACATACATGTTTATAGCAACTTTATTGTTAATGCCTCAAAAATGAAAACTAAGTAAATGTCCACCAACTGGTCAACAGATGAACTGTGTCATCCCCATGCAGTGGAATATAAGCTGGCAATAAATATTAATGAATTGATACACTCAGGTATGAATCTCAACATCATTGTACTAAGTTAAAAGAGTTAAAAAAGAAAAGAAAAGAAATATTCTGCATAATCACATTTATTTTAAAACTCTAGAAAATGCAAACTAAGATATAGAGACACATTACAAATGACTGGTTGCCTGAAGAAGGATGAATCAGAAAAGAGAGAGTGACTACAGAGGAACAGGAAGGCATTTTTTTGTGATTAATGGATATGGTCACTGTCTTTGTGGGTAATGGACATGTTCACCACTATCAAGTTGGTACTTTTATTAATCTGTATATCATAATGCATCAAGTTGTACATTTTATGTGCAAGTTAGTTTTACCATGTGCACTTATAATAGAAATTACACCTCAATAAGGCTGCTCTAAAAAAAGAATATAAGAAAACCCACATCACAAAAATGAATTTTATTTAGAACCAGGTCAACTGTAATATAAATGAATATTTATTGAATTCTTTTTTCCTCTAGGAAATATCTAATCACCATAGCATATCATATAAAATAGATACTATGGGCCTCATCGGGTGCATAAGAAAACAAGCTTTAGATTTTTCAGCAACTTTCTCAATGCCATGGAGTTGTGTGATGAAAACTTGCTTTTGAACTCAAAAGTCCAAACATACTCTCTCAATACATTTTGCCTCACCAGCAATCTCCCTATGAGAGAAAATTATTAAATAATATATTAACTTTCTACATATTACATAAGTTTGGGGATGAAGGTGTTCACTGGTACAGTGTTTGAGCAGCATGAACAAACCTTGGGTTTGATCCCCGGCACTGCAAAAAATATAAATAAATAAATAAATAAATAAATACAAGTTTAAGTTCCAACATGTATCATAAAACAAACATGCTTATTAGAAGTATTTATCATGATATAATAGTCAACATGTAGCAAAATGCTAGAAAGAGAATTGCTAATAATTTTTACTGTTTAGGAAAGAAATCACTTTTTTATGAGGCAGCAAGTTAGTTTTCTTTTCCTATAAGATTTTAAGTAGTAAAACACAACTACATATTTATATGCAAAAGAAATTGGACCCCTATCTCACATGGTATATAAAAATTAATCTAAAATAGATCAAGCCTAAATATAAAAGCTAAAACTCTAAAACTCTTAGAAGAAAACATAGGAGTAAATCTTCATAACCTTAAATTTGGCAAAACTCCTTAGATATGACACCAACTTAAACCTACTTTATGGGAATATTTATCACAACTTAAAATTTCTAAATGTAGCAAGGTATTAGAATTGAATCTTTTAATATTAGTCATTTAGAAAAATAATGGCTATCTCATGAAGTAATAAATTGGTTTTTTCCTTTACATTTTCCCTATAAAAATTGATAAATGACTCAGAATTTTAATACTATATTCTATAACCATTGATTTTCTGGAGGTTTCAAACTACTATTTCCTTCTACTTATCCTTTCTCCATTTCAAACTGCCACATAAATCATAGAAGAATAAACTATTCAAATTTTGAATCAAATGAGTAGTTACTTCCAAATTATAGAAAGTTTGCAAACCACCCCCGTGTGTTGGCACACTATTTTATTTTAAGAAATGACATTTTCTGAAAACTCAATTAGCCTTGCCATATTGCCTAACTTTATGGATCTCCAAACATTTCATTAGCTGAACATTTTAGAAAGAAAAAAAAAAAAGGTTTTGTTTCCCTATTTCACAAGGAAAAAAGAGAGAGAGAAGGAAAACAAAGTCTTTAATTTCAGATTTTGCAGTTTTTTACTTAAGTATCCAAAAATATCCCTCCAAAGAAAGCTCTTTCCTCTTTCAATTTTATAATTACAATCTCTTTCCAGACCCCAGTAATATTTTACTTATATTATCACAACCTCCTAGAATGCAAAGTTTCTGACCATTCTGGAGAAAGATCTAAACTCTAAAAAAAATTCCATAGGGATGTCTCATCATTCACAGATTAAATAAAAGATGCTTAACAAGATCCTCCACTTCTTTCACTTTAGTTTATTATAAAACTTTGTCTTTTAATTTTGACAGTCTTACTGGTTATGGCTATTTGTGGCAGTAGTCATTTTCTGGTCTACTGCTGCAACCTCAGCATGACCCAAAATATCTGGTTACTCATAAAAAATACTCAACTTATTCACATTAAACAAACATGAGTGCCACACAATATTTGTACATGTTGTGACATGTACAGGCAGACATAGAGCTAGGGTTGTACAGGTACAGCTCTGGAAATGCAAGTGGATTCAGATACAGATATGAATACAGATACTAATAGCAATAAAACTCTATTGCTATAGATTAGGACTTATAAATGTTTTTTTAGTTTAGAAAGAAAGGTAGAGATCTCAGAGTCAAACCTTCATCAATTTGATTTGAACAGAGTACCAGAGTATATATTATTTTGAGTAATATAATTTAAATTACATAATTTAAAAATTATAATTTATACATTTTATTACACTTTTAAGTAAAATAATATCAGTCTATATTATCTTAAAATTACTTGCTCCTTTTTGCAACATTGAAAATTCTTAGAGTTAATCATTATAGTTAGATGAAATCTACTTTATATTTTCTACCCATTACCCCTTAGATCAATCATCTGAAGCTAAAATATCTGTTCCTTTATGGGTGGAGGAAGGAAGAGTCAGTCTTGTGGAAAGAAAAGTATAAAAAAAGATCATGTCGTGCAGTAAAATAATCAGTGGGTAAACTAATTATTAATAAGATGTGAACTAATTTGAGCAGTTGCTTTCAGAGAATAATGACAAGAGGGATATGTTTCATTAAGCTATATATATCACTTTCTGGGCATGAGGAACTCATCTATAAAATAAAACGATTTAACTAGTCAAGGGTTATAAGCTCAAATACCTTCAAGAGGCAAATAGGAACATCAATGAACAAATGATAAGAGAAAGTTTTAGAAACAGTGAAAGAGCCACGTCCATCTAAAGACATTCACATGCAACTCAAAAATCATCCTAGTGAGAACCTAAACAAAGACATCCACAGGATCAGGACCTTCAGGGTGCCAGTTTCCTCCCTTGGGCTAGGCAACTTTTCAATGTATCAGTTTTCTTCCATCTATAATACCTACAAATTTCTGATGAACTGACCCAACACTGTATTGCTCTTCTCTGAGCCACTCCCTCTATTGGCAGGTCACCTGCACTTTTCTTCATATCCTGAAACATGCCGAAGTTTATATTTTTGCTTCTGTCCACTTGACCATTCTGGCTCACTTCTTACAGCAGGTTACCATCCTATAGAAATTTCATTATTGTTATAATATAAAAAAACAAAACAAAAAAATTGAATCTGTTTTCCTTCTGACAAGGAATCTCAAAAAGACTTCACTTAATTCACAGGTATAACACCAAAAGACAATATTCCAAGTAGATCCCATGACAGTAGAGAAGGATGAGTATATAGGGGCAGGATTAAAGTTTATTGTTGGGGGCAGGATTAAGAGCTCCGTCATGTATGTAGCTTTCTAGGTTTCTTATTAACTAGTATCACACTCAAAAATGACATAAAATTATTCCATTGATTTCAAAACTGTGATTCATATCATACATGCTTATGCATTTGTGAATGTGTGTATTTATTTATTAAAAGCAGTTGTGGTAAGTGATAAATGTTGATTATTTTTCTTTGTCAATTAAAAAATAATTTTTTTAAAAAAGGCAGTGTGATGTGTAGCAAGTAACAGTGGCGGTAGGAAATTAAATGACACAAGGTCCTTATCTGCTCCTCAGCATATTGATCTTTTGTAAGGGACAATTCATTGAACCCTAGTTTTCTAATCTAAAAAGACTGATGAACATCGCGCTTCATTCCTAGAATCACTGTGAGAATACAAGTTGAGATATTGCATTTATTTTCTAAAATATAAAGAATTATACAATATGACATATAATTAAAATTTTATTTACTTGACCTCTGCTTCTGAGAGGATATAGTAGGTTGTGAGAGGCCAAGACTACTACTTTTTCAGTGACAAAAGTAGAAAAAGAAAGATAAATTTAAAAATAATATGTCCTTAAAAGATGTCAGAGAGCTATAAAAACAGCAAAGAAAACCAACTGAAACTCCAGGTAGGCAAGTATGTGCACAGTTGGTCACGGTCAGCCATTTTTGCTCCTAAGAGCGTTTGCTAATTCTAGGCTCAGATTGTACGTAGAGTATAGCCCAATCAGACAGAGATCATTATCGTGGAAAAGAGAAACCAGAATAGCATTTAGCAGTTGCATAGCACTAGAGAACAAATTGCAAGCTCGAGGAACCAAAACATGCTGCTGTTTTCTCTCCTGGAACATGTTTTGAGTTTGGAGGTTTTGCAGGAGGCTGTCCAGCTAAGCCCAAAGTTCCTAAAAGGCAGAAGGAGATCCACTGAAGCTTCCCAGTGTTGAGGGAATACACCTGCCAGGGGCAAGCCCTGCCTGAAGGACATCACACTAAGACGTGCTATTTTTTGAAGTTTCATTGAAAGTGGCTTGAGAGCTGGACTGGGAACTTACAAAGCATGGATCTGGACCTCTTACTGATTTTTCATACTGAAAAGAAGAATAACTGACAAACTTTCAGTCACAATACCAAGAGGACCAATCAGGCATGGTGGTGCATGTCTATAATCCCAGTGACTTGGAAGGCTTAAGCAAGAGGATCTGAATTCAAGGCTAGTCCATGGAACATAGTGAGAGACATTACCTCAAAAACAAAAACAAAAACAAAATACCCTAAGAGGACCACATTCAAAGAACAGAAGCAAGTAAGATGTAGACTGAATTTTATTATCTCTGCAACCTAGTTTAATTTCTGAATAGATGATCCTCTTATTCCATCTCTATCTGTTGGCACCCGGGTAGAATATAAAATCATCTGAAACTTCTGTGACTCTTTTAACCACAAGGCACAGTATAAAATAAAAATTTACTAGGTATACAAGAGCCAAGAAAATATGACCAATAATTCAGTTGAAAAAACAAAACAATGGATAGAGCCTCACAGGTAATTTCAATGTACAAATAGGCAAATACTATAATAATAACAATAACAAATAGTTTTTAAAAAGACAGAAATGCACGCAATAGAAATGCATAGATACACTCACCAAAAAACACATACAACTACTGTCTGTTGCAGCACTATTTATAAACACTAAAACTGGACACTTCCCAAGAAGTAGTAGACTAGAAAAATAAATCATACATATTCATACAATAAACAGCTCAGGACTATGAAAATGAGCAACTTAAAGCTGCCCAAAATATAGATGACTCTAATAAGCCTAATGTGTAGTAAGGAAACCAGATCTCAAAGAATGCATTTACTATAGATCAATCTATGTAAGATTTAAAAAATAATACAGAATAATCCATAATTTGGTCTGGAAATGTAGCTCAAGGGTGGGGCACTTGCCTAGCATGCACAAGTTCTAGATTCAATCCCAGCACCACACAGAAAAAAATTCAGAAATAAGGATAGTAGTGACAACGGGCTGGGAGAAATGTCTGGAAAAGAAATAAGCAGAAGTCAATAGTGGCACATACGTGTAGATTTTTTAATTCTTTTGCAGCAATTCAGAAGGCTGAGGCAAGAAGTTCAAGGCCAACCTAGGTAACTTAGCAAGACCCTGTCTCAAAAGAATAAACAAACAAACAAACAAACAAATAGAAAGAGGCTAAGGATGTAGCTCAGTGATAAAGCACCCTATATGTTCAATCTTCAGTAACACACATACACAGAAACACAAGCTCAGCTTCTCAGATGTTGGTGATGCTATGGTTCCTGACATGAGGTCTAGACACTGCAGTAAAATTTGTGAAAATTCATCATGCTGCAGGCATTTAGAATATGTGTCCTTTTTCTGTATAATTCAATAAATAAATTTGCCTGTTAAATTCTATGAAAACCTCCGAACTATCTCTATATTATTATGGAGACACAGCCTAATTAGCAAATATACTCACAGCTTCAGTATTTTTTGGAAATAGTTCATCAGAAATAACTATACACAGGCAACATCAGAGATTTTAATCTACTAAAACCAGTCATTTCTCCAAACCACAATGTCCTATTCCCTCTTAGTTCTTTATTATTTGATTAAAATCTTCCATAGTTCTTTCTTTCTCAAAAATTTTTTTAATGCCAGAGCATTCCTTTTTGTGCAGATAGATTACTCCACTAAAACACTTAAAATTTTAAATGAATCCTAAACTGTGACCAAATCTGTGACAATATCTAGAAGGTAAATGGCAACATAAGGTGAATTTTCTCCAAAGTATTTTACCTTCATGATCTTGCATGGCGTACGCTCAACCGTAATCCTCAGTGTCCTCTAAATTAAAATCGTTTGTTCGTAATGTCATGAAAGAGTTGTTACCCTAGTTGTAGCTGGCTTGCTCTCATCTGCAAGAACTTGTTGATACTGTCAAACTCCTTTTGACCTTTTACAAGATCAAAACTTGAGTTATTCACTTTTGTATGAAAATATAGTTAAATCCAAAATGCTTGCACACTTCAGCAATTTTAAAAGATTTCACACACACAAACACACACACACCACATATTCACTCCAATAAACATATTAGAGTGCTAGCTGTCTTAAAGATATTACCATGAAATTATTTTTCCAGAAAATACTTTACGCATTTGAAAAAACATAAGCCACACTGGATCATTAATTTAAAATATTCACAAACATGCTTCCACAAAAATAGCATAGGAATATTTGTCATTATATGCACTGAAAGTCATGTTTCTTAAGTTGGTAGAATTTTAGGGCAAAATAAAATATAAATTAAAGTAAAGGTGACTAAAGTGCCATATGCATTGTGGAATCTGCATTCAATGAGCTGAGTCATTGCCAGGACTTTTTGTAATTAAAACTCTACTGACCCATCTCTTTTGGTTCCAAAGTTGAGGAGGATAATTGAACAAGATCATAAATTTAAAGGTCATCAGATCTAGGATTGTACAAATGAGCAGAGGGTAGCCAGAAATTTCTTCAAAACAAGGACTGCTACAAAGAGATCAGAAAAGAAAAAGTACTGGGAGTATGTTACATATTTATAGCTTTCATCACTGAATAAAAATACTTTTTTTATCCAAATTCGATTTTCTGCTGAAGTGGTTTAAAGAATGTCTTTGTGAATATGTAGACACAATTAACAAACACACAGTTGTTCATCACTAAGTAATCTGTGTTGCTTTTTATTTTCCATCACAAAAACTGTTGTTTAGGAACCAAATGCCAAGTTCATAGTTTTCACTGGACACTGGAGCTGCTATAAGGATAAGTCTGTAGCAAAAAATATCCCTTAATCTGTCTCCCATTAGCAGGATCATTAGCAGATTTTATAAACAGCAGTTATAAACTTGTTTACCAATTCATTCTCTTCCTTCTGTGTGTAAAAGGATCACTTATCCGTGTCGTCAATCTTAAAAGTTTTCAAATGTCAAGCTTAAAAGTCAAGCCTCATTGGAAAGAAAAGGCACACACTGTAAAATCTCTCCTTCTGTTTCAAAAGTTTAATTTTCCCTTGAGCCAGAACAAAGTGACTATGGATGGTAGAGAAATCTTCAACACTTGACACTTCATAGAAATGACGAAAATGCAAAGTGCTAAGGTTAGATAATTTCTTGAATGTTTGCAAGTTATCTTTGTGACGTTAGAAAAACAACTTGGACAACCTTCTAGAAAATGTTCTTTTGATGCAAGTCTAAGCTTAAAAGAAATATTTTTGATTCCCCAAAGAAAACAATAGCTTTACCCTAATAGAGTTCCATATAAATTTGAACTAGTCAAAACTGATCAGGACTTAAAATGCACTTTTCCTGTATGTCCACCATCGGAGTTGGATGATGGTCTATAACTTTCAAAAGACAATAAAAAATCACCTTGATGTAGGTCCTGCCTGATGCATCTGATGACAAAAATTAACCTGAGAAAATTGAGGACAAATTTTAGATACATAGTTTTTGAAATATAATGCTGAAATAAATAATATTTTCTCTTTTGAACACAGCCATTTGGGTTAATAACATATTAAAATGGTATTTAATTTTTTTAAGATTGTAGGGTCATCTTTGAAAGGAATAATTATTTTATGCAATTAAATAGTCTGTTATAACAAAAATTAATTGTAAAGTAATGTAAGATATGTTGAACATAATTATCTTTAATTTCAAACAATGGAATAATTTATACAACTTTCTTAAAGTGGTTGCCATTTTATATAAATTTTTGAATATTTTGCTATTGTTGTTTGAAGAAATAGGAATACAAAGTTCATGTTTATTGCTACAATTAATGATAAATTTCTAATACTGTCAAAAAATCTTCTTTTTTTTCCCTGACATCTCTAATTTTGAAGTGGTTGTCTGATAAAACCAGGCAAAATGTACAAGGCTTCCTTCAAGTACTGCACTTCCTTCTGGAAGATTTCTTTTGCTCTACATAGGACAATCCATTCTTATCCCTCATTAGTTCTAATAAACTCAGACAGGTGGCTGGCCTTCTCAAAGGACTGGTTTTAAAAATATAACAAAACCTGTGTCTACAAATACCAAATGAAGTGGAGAATTAAACTACCTTCTGTTGAACCCAATTAGTATGGACTGCCAACCTCAATTATTTAGAGGAAGAAAAAAAAGAAAGACTTTCTTTGATAGGCAATAAGATTTGATTTGTATTATTCGGGTCAGCAACCCATGACCCACAGGCCAAGTGCAGTCTACTGTCTCTTTTTATAGATAAAGTTTTATTGGAACACAGTCATGCTTCATTTCATATTTTCTAAGGCTCCCTTCCTAGTACAATAACAGTTGAGTAGCTGTAACAGAGACCAAATGACCTATAAAGCTTAACAAATTTCCTTTACAGAAAGTTTGTCAACAGATAAACACAGATCTCAACACTTCCCTCTTGTCTTCATAGAAGTAGCCAGCAACATGTAAAAAAATCAACCAACCAACCAACCCCTGGGTCACTCAAACTAACCCATATTTTCTTAAATTTCTATCAGTCTTTATTTTTAAAAAGAAGCAGAAGTAACTCATTTCAATTGTGAGTTATTTTAATATGCAGGTATATAAATCTATTTGACTCCAGTTTTTGCTCTAGCCTCAAAGGGCATATGAAAATACTCTCCCTGAAAATTGCATCTTACTCAGTTGAAGGGATTTGTTGGTGTGACATGTGTGGGTTTCTCTTTAATTGCTGCAGGGATTTGAAGTGCAGGTGAATCAAAATTTAAAATTCTGAGCTTTTTGCAAACTTGTCATTATGCATGCTGTAGGCAAGTTAGTAGATTTAGTTATGCCAATGATTGCGAAAAGATACATTATTGCTGCATTATAATGCATAAACAGGTTTTATGTTCTTCTGCATAATATTAGAAACTCAAATTTATGGAGTCACAGAGCTGTTATCATCATCCAGTTTTTAAATAAGGTAGCAATTGGTGATTTATATCACACATAAAGAAGTTTCCGTGTCATGGTGCTTGCTGATCCATGGCATATAATTTGGATAAATGATATGAGACTTTGATGGGGTCATTAGGAATTATTTGCATTCTTTTTTAAAAAAAAAAAGTGGTGTTGCTGTTTTTGTTAATCTCAGGTGACACTCACCTATTCTTTCTCAACAAATTTTGGTTGTTCAGTGTCCAAATAGTTTTTACATCAAAAATTTTTAAAATTATGTATATGCAGATCTACATATGGTATAGCAACAGCTGTTAACTTGATAACAAAGCAACACACCAGAGGGTACAAGTTTCTTAGTTAAAGAACACAACTTCACCTATGAAAAGTCTTGCTAAAAAAAAAAAGTTTTTATACCTGGATCAGATCTAATTTGATTCCTAGATCTAACTACAAATTTATAGGAAATACAGAGAGCAAATTACATAATGGGGCTGCAATTCTCAAAATCCAGACTGGTAGAAACTTCATAGGATAATGACCCAGTTTTCTAACCAAGTAAAAGTAAAATGAAACTTACATATTAATACAGACAAACATATTAGGAAATTACAATGTGTGTATCTTATGTGGATCCAGGCTCAAACTATTAAGAATAAATTCATGAAATTTAAGAGATAACTTGAAATTTGAGTTTTGTCTGCATATATAATGAAAGAATTAGTGTTAATCTTTAGTGCTTTAAAGTATTGTTAATATAAGATATCATTGTAGTTTTGTGTGTGCTTTTTTTGAGACTCTACATCATCAGAGACACATGCTGAAATTTTGAGAATGAAA
Source organism: Xerus rutilus (assembly GCA_028644305.1). Classification (NCBI taxonomy): domain Eukaryota; kingdom Metazoa; phylum Chordata; class Mammalia; order Rodentia; family Sciuridae; genus Xerus; species Xerus rutilus. The sequence goes on from CM053403.1 coordinate 118,971,191, forward strand.
TGATATGACATCTAAGACTTGCTTCAAAATAAAATAGGGAGGGGGCTGGGATTGTGGCTCAGTGGTAGAGCGCTTGCCTCGCATGCGTGGAACCCTGGGTTCGATCCTCAGCACCACATACAAAGCAATAAAATAAAGACATTGTGTCCATGTACAACTAAAAAAAAAAATAAATAAATAAAATAAAATAAAATAGGGAGAAAAATAATTTAAAAATTAAAATTTAAAAATGGGACTGTGGATGTAGCTCAGTGGTAGAATGCTTGCCTAGCATGCACAAGGTCCTGGGTTCAATCCTCAGTACCACCACCACCAGCAGTGATAATAAAAAATAAAAATGAAATTAAAAAATAGATTTATAAATTTATAAAAAAATAAAATTAAAAATAATAATGGAAGGGATAAAGGAAGATAGGATGAAACAAGATGGTGATAAATATTGATGCTGGATGATGGGTATATTAGGATTTGTCTATTTTTGTATCTATTTAAAATTTCCACAATAAAAAGTTGATAAATAACTGTGGGATACAATATAAAACAAGATGCTTTTTTAAAATTATTTACTAATTATTGATAATAAATAAAAGTGACAGCTGCAAGTAATTTTTCCAGTACGAGCTTAAAGAAAAAAAACATTCACTACCTAGTTAGCAGTAATAAACGGCATTTTTTAAAAAAATCTAATTTTGTTTAAAGCTCAAGAAGTATAGGATTTATGCTTATTTACTTGCTCATTTCCAATTTAACTTTGTATTTTATACTTAAACTCAAAATCCTTCACTTAATCCTACATAAATTTTATTCAAATAACGCTTATCCTGTGCCTGCAATGTGAAAGGCAGGTTAGTTTGAGTACAGAAGAATTCAGCTCCCTGTCTTCTCCACTTTTTCCTTGGGAGGAGGGAAAATATCTGTGCCAGAGATTTAAGACAAAGTCACCAACAGAGTACACTTCTGTAGCTCCATGCTTTCCTTCCCGTGATTGCATTTTCTCTTCCACCCTCCAAAACTTTTACCCCTATTCCTCTTTCAGGCTTCTCATTAAAACTTACCTACTAGGTAAGCTCACTTCACCTTCCCTAATAAAAGCTTTTGTGAATGTTCCTTCATATCATTGCAGGAAATAAAAAAAAAATCAGTAATAAACAGCATACAAAAGATGACAGAAAAACATGCTGATGTTGATAACTCAGTGTACATTCAATAAATTCAACTGGACTGAAAAGATTTTTAATTCTTTCAGAAAAATTGTACTGAGACTTAACACATGAAAGACACAAAGGGGATGGAAGCCTTTTCATCATGCTCCAAAACCACATGAACAAGAATATGGGTTTTTTTGTTTGTTTTTTGTTTTGGTACTGGAGATTGAACTCAGGGCTACTCGACCACTGAGCCACATCCCCAGCCCTATTTTGTGTTTTATGTAGAGACAGGGTCTCACTGAGTTGCTTAGTGCCTCGCCGTTGCTGAGGCTGGCTTTGAACTCGCAATTCTCCTGTCTCAGCCTCCCTAAGTGCTGGGATTACCGGCATGCGCCACTGTGCCCGGCTTAAGAATACGGTTTTATCATGCTTTTCTTTTTTCAATTATTTTCCCCTCTTGTGAGCACAATTTTTGAACTTTTTAAGTTAACTGTCTTGACCATAACTTTTATTAAGTTTTAAGTGTTTTTCTATAAATAATCCATACAAGTTAATACAAGTGCAAACCAGAGCAATAAGCAGCTGGGTGGCCATCTGCTCCCCTCCATCACTTCTGACACCAGCAGAGTCCCAGGCCTCATTATCTCTCACCTGGACTTTTGCAAAGGCATCAGAAGTCTGCATTCCAACCTCTGGAAGCTCTCACCCTTAAGTTGTTTTCCATGGTGCTACTAGAGGAACTGATATTTTTCCTGTTGAAACTTGTGATGGTTTCCCATTCATTACAGTGTATCTGGGCTAAGAGTTTCTGCTCTTTCTCTCCTACCACCTCACCTTCTGACCATACTGGGTGCTTATATCTTCTCCTCTCCCAAACCTGCCCCAGTGTGCCATGCTGTTTCTCACCTTGGTGAAGGCCCAGATCATATACTGCTTAGGACACTAAACACACATGTTCACCTGCAAGCACTGCTTCACAAATACATGGTAACCTTTTAATACCTACTTCAGAAATAACATCCTTTGGTTAGGAAATCTTCTACCATTAAACACATACCATCTTGTCCTACACTGTTGATATATCACTGTATGTTAATTTGTTGGTTAAATGTCAGTCTACTATTTTATGAGCTGAGTAATGGTTTGATCATTACTCAATAAATGTTTATCGACCATTCTATGTAAGACAGTATGACAGGCACTGTAGCAGAATACAAAACTGAATGAGATGTGATAAAGTACCCATGCTTTGGGAGAAAGAGCTACTAATATGCACATATAATGGTACTCAAAGCACAACATACAAAACCCTGTTTATTTATGTCCATTTATACTCACATAAAATGTAAAAAAAATATTGTTCTGACAATTATGGAGGAATAGAGAAAATTTACTGAAGAGATATGAGACTTCAGTCAGATGAAAAGAACTTAATCCAACAAATTGTATAAAAGTTGTTGAATGAAGTTCCTGTTTTTGAGTGAAACTTTTACTATTTGTGTTAGTCATATTTCTTTACGTCATTGAGACCAAATAACTGAGATAATAAACTTTAAAAGAGGGAAGATTTATTTTGTTTCACAGTTGCAGAGCTCACAGTCTGTGATCAATTGGCCCTGTTGCTTTGGGACTATGGTAAGGCAGCACATCATGGGAGGAACACAGGATAGAATAAAGATGCTCACCTAAGGCAACCTGGAAGCAGAGTGATATAGAAAGGGGTAAAGGTCCCAAGGGGCACCTCCAGTAACTGAACTTCCTCTCACTGGGTTTCACCTCCTAAAAGTCCCACCACCTCCCAATAGTTCTATAAGCTGAGGACTTAGCTTTTAACATACAAGTCTTTGGGGGATAGTTATCAAAACCATTCCACTACTTTTACTACCCTTTGAGCTAATGTTCAAAAATGTTTTTCTTATAGCTTAAAAATGTAAAACTAAAAATATACTAAAAATATTGTAGTCCAACTGCCTTATTTTATTTATTTATTATTTATTTGTCTTTTCTTGGAACTGGAACAAAACCAAGGGTTTCACACATGCAAGGCAAGTGCTTTGCCACTGAGCTACATCCCAGGCCATCAGCTTGCCTTCGTTTGTAAAGTTAAAACAGAATTAGAGCTCAGGTATTCTTTTTTCAATCCTATAACTCTTTTCACAATAGTATTCTGCTTCAGGTTTTAAAAACTAATTCTACATATTGCTATTTGATTGGTGGTAACTCTGAACATAGACCCTAAAATGTGGACAGAAAAAAAAAAAAGACAAAATCTTGCCTGCATCTAAGACTACACAATATGATTGTAAATTCACTTCAAAATTTGCTATTCTGTTTTGCTATTTTAAGTTACTTATGGATAAAAATCAAGATGAATTCCAAACTATAAATTACTTAACAGTGAAAGTGAGATAACTTCAGAAGTATTTGAAGTGTAGATAATATATAATGGGTTTTTTTTCTCTATAGACTTTCAAGCATTTGGCAAATTATAGGTTCATACTGACAGAAATAAGGTATGATTTTATATAATACAACTTTGTATAATGTTTGCATTGGTAAAACGAAACTGATAATCAACAGAATCATTCAAATATATTATTGAATGTCCTCCCTGTATAAGGCACAGTGGCATATGAACAAAATAATCTTTTAATATCTATGTGAAAATTGAGCTTAGACAGTCCCCTTCTGCCTGTTATAGTCAGTTTTTATATTTGCAAATAACATTCTTTACTCAGACCATAAATTCACTTTATTTTGTTCATATCAGACAGAGTCCTTTTCGATAACTAACATTGCAAAACTGCATTTTATCTGTTTCCTTGTGCATCACCCTAAATGGCTAGGTGGGGAAAAGATCTAACATCACAGAAATAGAACATTTGGGACTGAAAATCCACCATTTATCTTTCTGCAGATGGCTAGATTTACCAAGTGTTCTTCTCCTGATGAAAACTAGAGAGAAAAATGTCTCCCCGTGTCGTCATAAACCGTGACTACAAATTAAACCTTCCTATGTAAGTAAAACCCCCATTCCGTTTTACTCTTGATCAGATAATTATTTAAAAATGGGAAGAAGTGTTAACAATTTCTTTTATACTTGTGACTGAGTCACATCCAGGCTCATGCAACATCATTGGTAAATTACACCTTGAAATGAGATAAGAACTAGAAGACAAAAGAATTTGCTCACCTTTCCTTGATGTTCAGCCCAAATGGCTGCTATTCAGGGTAAAAGTATAAGATCCTTGATGTATTACCAGGGTACCAAGGGTAAATGTTAAAGGAAAGATAACAGCTGAGAGCAAACCTGACAGGTAGTGACTTATCACCTATTTGATGTGAAAATTGTCTGTCATAGCCTTGAAAACATTTCTAGTCTCTGTTGCCAAATATGTTCTCTTTCAGGAAAATCTGAAAGTAAATATTACAACTCACTTATAGGTTGTGTCTAGAGCTGTGGTTGCCAGACTTTGAAATTCATAGATCAATGAAATTTTATATATAAATCTGGGGATTAAAGTCCAGTAATTCATCTTTAACACTTTTGTCAGGTAAGTAATTTTTTTAAAGAAAAAAAATCATCTTAGCAACAATCATCTCAGAAATAAAGAAAGAAAGAAAGAAAGAAAGAAAGAAAGAAAGAAAGAAAGAAAGAAAGAAAGCAGGATGCTGAGGCAGGAAGATTGCAAGCTCAAAGCCAGCCTCAGCAACTCTAAGCAACTTAACAAGACCCTGCCTCTAAATAAATAAATAAATAAATAAATAAATGGACTGGGGATGTGGCTTATTAGTTAAGTGCTATGGATTCAATGCCCAGTACCAAAAAAAAAAAGAAAGAAAGAAAGAAAAAAAGAAAGTAAGAAAGTATGGTTTCACTGCAAAATGGAGAAGAGAGAAGAGACCAATATTAAAATAAAGAACAATCTCACTTCAAGACAGACTGATAAAGTCCTCAACTCATAAGTCCTCAACTCATTAAGTAATAAACAATTGCAGGAAGGGAAGGAAGTACGAAAGAGTTCAAGGAAAACCTCAGCAGAGAACAAAATGGCCAAAGAACATCTTAATTTTGAACAGCTCATTCCCTGGAATGGAGTGAATTTCTAACATTCTAACTGGAAGTTTGCAGAAACCTAACCCTGTGTCCCATAGGAGTAGCAGATCAGTATTCTCTAATTCAGTGTAGACAATTCATAGAGCATTAACTACCTCAAATAGCAAGAATGAACTGAATTGGGGTTTGAAACAACTCCAGCACTTACTCAGCTGTGCCATACTGGAAAACTTCTTGACTTCTTTGTGTTTTATTTTCATTGGAAGAAAATGGGGATGATGATAGGACCTACCACTAGTGGCTTTGGAGAGGAAACTCTGTCATGTTCTTAGCATAGCAGCCGGCACATAGTGAATGCTTAATAAATGGAGATACTGGTTGTTTTCTTTTTTAAGTGTTCATTTCTAATTTACATGTCTTCTCATTGATATAAAGATAGATGGCTGAAGCCACCAACTCCTTGGGCTCTAAGTGAGACCATCACACTTAGCTTAAAATTTTAAAGGAACTGTAGAAATTTCCTAGCATATTGTAGTATTTAATCTATCATGTTGTTCATTATCTTGACAAATAACAAAGCAGGACCTAAGATACATGGAGTTTAATAATGTCATAGCTTTTTTTAAACGGTTCCTAAGAAAGACTTCGAACAGCTTTGCTAAGATATATCTGAGAAGAAAACTGCTGGTTCTACATAATACCTGATTTCAGAGCATCCGTGATCTTGTTCTCAGGGGCACCCAGGTCTATTCCATTGATACTATCTCAGTATCTATGATGCACATGAGAGGCTGTGTTAGGTCCTAGGCCCTGTTAATACCAAGATGAGTTCTGACTGGCAAGTATTTAAAGCCAGATATGCACACCAAAGTGATAGAGGCTCAGAGGATTTAGTTAAAGCATGATTATGAATACTCCTTAACAATATTGCTTAATAGTTTAGAGAAGTATCTTTGGAAATTAAGTCCCAAAACTACCTCAATGCTGGATATTGCTGTAATGACCCTAAGCCATATTAGGAAATACAGTAACAGCAAATGTCACCATATATAGAAAACAACATGCCGAAAGGGGGAAAAAAAAGTAAGTGTTGATGGTATAGCATGATTGAAAAACACCTGGGAAAAAGAGTAAAAAAGAAAAGAAAAGAAAAAGAAAACATTCAGAACATATAGGTAAGACTCCTCTTGTACTATATTTCTCTAAATTTTGAAAGTTTCTCTTATAAGACTAGTGTTTAGCAATGCCCAGAATTAGAAGAATGGTACGTAGTGTCATTTTTACAAAGCCTCTCGAGATATCAAAATGAGGAGAAAGAACACACCTGAATGACCTCAGAGAACAATATAAATTTATAATTTATAACATTAAAAATTTATAAGTCACAAATAGCTACTCATATATGTATGCACGTGTGCACAAGTTATATGTACTACTGTTAGTAAATCGAGGCTATATAATTCAGAGATAATTCTTGAATTTTAGAGAACTACCATAGTATAAATGTTAAGTATGTGTTAGTGAGAGATCTGCCTTCACATCAAAGCACTTGGAAGTTAATGATAGTGGTTATTACATTCCATATAAAATGTGAATGTCTGAAGAACACTTGGGCAGAAATAGTACCATTTAACTTAGCACACTTTTTGTCCTTCACACATCCACTGTTAAGAAATAAATTATTGTGCTAACCAAAGGAGTTTGTGATATTAAATTAACAGATATAAGCTAAGCACTACAGTTAGAAGTGCCACCTTTGGAGTTATATCCTTTATAAATTGCTATTGGAAGTTCTGAAAAATCAATTTTAACCTTGTACAGGAACTCAGAGCAAAATAATCATGAAGTGTGTGGAGATAGAAAGGAACCAGAAGCCAAAGAAGAGAAAAATGTAGACTTCACAGGGTGAAAACAATCAATTCTGGCTATCTTGATCCAATTTCCATAATAAATCAGCTTTGACTTTTTTATACTCTATCTACTTTTCTACCATTATTACAACAATAAATAACACCCAAGGAAAAAGGCAAAATTGCTACCTTAAAAAAGTCCACTTTTATTTTAAAGAAATAAAATCTTATTATTTTGGAAATTCAGGCAACTATTTGGCTTACATGAACATGTAGTGTTTGATACTTAATGCTAGTAATTCCCTTAATCCTCAAAGGAAAATTTTCATTGCTTTATAAATTAATGTGCCATTGCTCTTCCCTTATTTTTCAACAGTGATACACATATTGAAGTCAAATCCTAAATAAAAGGTTGAATTTGTCAGGCAAATCTGGACTCGAGTTTTTGAACCTCAGTTTTTTACCTAAATACTTAGAATAATAATCCTCAGTTCATAGAGTTGATCTGAAGAGTAAATAAAACATAATGTCCACAAATGCCTAACACAGATTCAGCATTCAAAAGGATCAATAGTAAGTAGCAGCAGTAACAAGAGTTGCAGTATTAAAGTACATGAACAAAGGGAAGTACCTGAATTAAATATTTTGTGGCATCAGGCTTGATAATCTCATTGATTATTCTTACAAATAGCATGATGTTGCCGGTGGGATCAAATATTCTTCACAGAAAGACATCCTGTAACTTATCCTCATTAGGGATGTTCTTGCTAAGAACATAAGAGAACTGAAGTCTTTTGACCAAAGCTCTTGTCTAACCAAGCATGACTAGCTGACTCTGCCATTATTTGATTCTTTGTTTTCCATTTATCTAGACTTCATCTGAAGCCCAAGCTCTCTTTTGATTGATATTCTTGCTACTCTTTCCTTACATATACCACACTCAGAGCAGTTACTGTCTCACACATCCATATGTCATTTTCCTTTCTCCTTGTGTAATATGAAATAATTAACTGAAGAATTGACCTTGCTGGGCGCAGTGGCACACCAGGTAATCCCAGCAGATGGGGAGGCTAAGGCAGGAGGATCTCAAGTTTAAAGCCAGTCTCAGCAACTTATCGAGGCTCTGTCTATAAATAAACTATAGAAAAGGCTAAGGATTTGGCTCAGTGGTTAAGCTCCTCTGGGTTGAATCCTTAACTACCAAAAAAATGTTTTTAATTTAAAAAAATTGATCCAATGGTTTTATTTTCTAAAGAGCAAACTTTTCTCTACACTGTCAAGTTATGGAGGTCAGGACACACTGCACTAAAACATGGCAGCTTGGCATTACAGAAAACAGAAGAATCAGGAAAATCTCTCTGATCTTCTCCCCTCAAGCAGGTCATAAAAGAATTCTCTGATCTTCCTTTAAAATAGGTCATGAGACCTCATGAGAGAGATACTGTCCCTATACCTGATAGAAAGGAATGTCCCTCTCTGCCAACACAAGGACTTAGAGAAGAATCTGAACAAACAGGAATTGCTGAATTCCCTCTAGTTTATTACTTAGTCATACTCTTTTTATCCATAGTTCTGTACAAAGTTCATTGTTCATCAGACTTCACAAAATACACAAATTTCTGTGTTTCTTTGGGTTTTCGTTTCTGAAGGCTCTCATGACACATAAAATGTATATTAAATAAATCTGTGTCTTTTCTCTTGTTTATCCATCTTTTGTTACAGGGACTCAACCATGAAACCAGCAATGATACTACTTTTTCTTTCCTACACAAGTTCCTACCAGAAAGATACTACTTTTTCTTTCCTACACAAGTTTTTAAGGGGACACTACACTGAAACCATGAAAAAATATTAAATGCAAAATCCAATCCTTCTTACTTTTCATATAATTGATATTAGTGTAGTATGAACCCCTGTTTCAGCTTACGTTATATTGAACCTAGGATCTGACATGTCTGGGCATATCTGGAAGACTAATTGGTCTTACAGTTTCTTTTAATGACAGACGAGAAGGTTCCTTGAAACATGCCCATCTTAAATAAAGGCAGATTTGAACATAGGTGTTGGAGAAAAGATGGAGGAGTCGTTTGTGGAGGTGATTCTGAGTACATAGTGGTTTCTGTCACTCACGTGTTCTTCAGTACAAGACCAGGGACTCATGCCTGAGTCGTACAGAACGGAGTTGTGAATAAAACAGTATGTAAAACCCAAAAGAGCCATTTATTAAAAACCCATTAAGAATAAAAGCACTACTAGACAGTGCAGCTTTATGATTTCTGTAAGAATGCAACTCAAGTTAAGTATCAGAATTATGAATGCAGCTGACTGAGGAAGAGAGCAGGACCAACAACTGCCAGGGAGCCCAGGAGAGAACCTTTAGGAAAGAAGGCTCCCCAGGTAGATCCCCGCTGGCAGCATTCATTGCAACAAAGATAAAGAACCATCTAGAAAAAAAAAAACTGAAGCAACCTCATGGAGGTTCTCCAGAGAGCATTCCCTAAGGGAATTTAAAAGATTCTGAAACAATTTGAGCAGGTTGGGATTTCTATATAGCCTGCTAGGGAGGCAGTAAAACACTTTTGATTTGGCTATAGTAATCTTACTGTTACTGTTAGAAGTCAATGTGAAGTAAACAATCATATTATTTCAGACAATTCCAGCCCATGGGGCTCAGTTTTTTTTAAAACCATTTCCTCCTTCTTCGTAATGAACCATAGTATGAACATAGAAAAGGAAGCATCTCCTTCTTTATGCCAGGGAGAAATATTTTACATTCCAACCAAAATAAAACAAGTTAAATGATAAGAACGTTTCTTCATTCTTTCAAACTACCATTTTGTAGGTATTACTAAACCAGACAGAAATTGTCAAGAACATAGACACTGGAAATTCAATGCATGGTGGGTTCATGGGTTCAAATGCCAGTTAAAACTCTCTCAGCGGTGTATGACACAGTGAACAAATTCCTGAACTTCCTATGTCTCACCATCTTTATTTGTAAAGTGAAGAGAACAAGTGTACTTGCCTCCTTAGCTTCTGATGATGCTGTGAGGATAAAAAGGATTATTGCATTGAAAGTTCTTAGAATAATGCCCAGGCACCCACTGAAATCTAGCCCAGTATAAAAGTTAGCTAGTAAATGATTAAATATATATTAATCTTGTTTTTATAGAGTGTTCCTATATAATGATCCCTCGATACTAAGGAGATGGGAAAGATTTGAACACACAAGATTACTTCCTCATGGAACTTATACTCTAAATGTTCTCTAAATCATAATCAATAGCTAAATACTCTAGGGTACATAATGAAATACGTCAGCACTATCAGGTGCATAGGGTCCACAGTTTTGTCATTGTTACAAATAGCACTACTATGGATCAAAACTTGTGCCCAGATTTTGAATATACTTTTAGGATGGGCATCCAGATTGAAGCATTAGATCAAAAGTTTCCAACATTATATTACAGAATGAATGTATGCCTGGTTCTTCAAAGTAATTTAGTTAGTACTCACCTGTGAAATGTAACCATATGTACATATATTTCAGGATATAAGAAAATAAAGTCTAATGGCTAATTCACTTTGGAAATTAGATGCATTGATGACTTCTACCATTCTGATTTTGACCATGTCAATAATCTTTGAAAGAGTATAATTGACCTTAGACAAGATAAGATAATAATATAGTTTAGTTATATTGTACCCAAAGGATAATTCTGCGCAGCAAAATCTTTTTCAGAAGGTAGACTTCATGTAGAAGTTATGAACTTGTGATTAGAGAAAATTCTGTGAATTCCTACCATTCAGGTGTACTTAAAAACTTCAAAAAAATAGTAAGTTTGAAAGCATGAATGGCCTAAATTAAGACAATTTTTAGTGTCTTCCTCAACCACAGACAATTTACATTTGTGGGTCAGAAAACTGATAGAATTAAATCATCTAGAAATTGAATCATTTAGGCAATTATTTCCCATGTGGAGAAAGATATCTCCTCATATTCCGAAAATTTATGAGACAACTTTAACAAATATAGTTATATTAAAACTATATCTATTTAGCAACAAATATGAAAATACCCATTTAAAGATTGTTTCTGTTTACAATACTGAAGTCTGAAGGCATTGTTCATGATTTCCCCTAGTGTCCCTTCTAAAGCCCCATAGTTTATCTTTAGGAATTTGTTCTCCGAAAGAATTTACATTTGGGGAGAACAATGGAAACTATAGAACTCTTTGTATTTGCTTTGTTACGAACACAGAGCTAAATTTAGGAGTTAGCTAATATCATAAACAAGCCCTACACACCAGATGTATTTGTTCCTCTCTGTTCAACTACATTTATTTTTCTTGTTTTCTTTCTATTTGTCCTGCTTATTGTGTACTGAACATTCAAAAGTGTATCAAATTTCTTCTGGAAGAAACTGAGCCCAGAAGTCACACATACATAGATTATATTCAGCCATTCAAAATTCTTCCCCCAGATATACAGTCAATGCTCATCGCTGCCAGTGTCACCATGGCACCTAGTTCCAGTGAACATAGCCAGGGGGAGAGTTTGAGAACCATGTAGCCTCAAGTATGTAGACTGCACCTGGTTCAACCACGTGGTAGAAAACCTTTGGGGAAGGAGAGACTCTCTGTACTGCATGTGGGTGTAAATGGGAGTTGTCTAAATTGAGTTCTCAAATTGCTGTCAAATAATGCACCCTTTAAACAAATAGTTGTTCCCAGTGAACTAGCCATTTTAAAAGGAAACTAATATACTGGGTTGGTTGAGTTGTGGGAAACAGAATTCTCATATACTTCTGGTGAGACTGTCAACTAATACAATGTCTCAAAAGGCAGCATATTCCAACTGCCAGCAGCAAGAGTTTGGCATCAGGAAGGCCTGAGTCCCAGTTTCAGTTTTCTTACAATTTGGTTGTATGACTTTGGCCAATGTATCAAGTCCTTTAAACCTCATTTTTATCATCTTTAAAATGTGTATATGATTACTAAATTTGTGATGTTGTTATGAAGATTGAGATTCAGAGCCCAGCACACTATATTTACATATTTAATTTTATTCCTATCATTACTTTCAATATCGTGACTTGATGCCCCAATAAAAGTGCTTAAATTAAACATTAGCTTCTGACCCAGAAATTCCACTTTTAGGAATTTAGCCTAAGGAAATAATTAAGGACCCCTGCAATGATTTAACTTCCAGAACACTGTAGAATTCCAGTCATAATTCTGAACATCAGTTGTGTGCACTGAATCCTGGAGTCAGAGTTAGAAGGTTTAAATTGACTCTAGATCAAGCTGCTGTGCATGAGACTTTCTCTGGTTCTTTCTAAGTGGAAGGAAAGACTAAACATTTCTGATTATGAGAATTTGATTATTTTGATGATGTGACAGTTTTGATTATGGAAATGATACTGTCGGGGTTAGTAGAAATATTCGAATTTTAGGAAACAAAAACATTTGAAAAATAATCTTGGATTTGAAAGTTTTCTGGAAGCTTTAAGATTAGGGTTTTTTTTTTTTCCTCATCTCCAATGAAGAAATGCTTTCAGTTGACAATAATAAATTAATTAATTGTAGGGCAGTGTTTACTTGGTGTCATTCCCTAAACCCTCTGTATTAAAATCCACTGGTTTGTTTGATAAACACACAGATTCCTGTGTGCATGCCAGGCCTTCTAAATCAGAATCCTGGACAAGGACTTAGAAACCTGCACTTTCTTAAAGCACCCAGAGGTTAGGTAGACTGGAATTTCTACTGCCCAGAGATGAGGAGCACCAACCCACCAAGGAGAGCAGTCTTCCAATGGGGTTCAAAGGTTTGAAGTACTGTCCTGTCCTGGCATTATTTGAAGAAAAGCAGAAAGATAAATGATTTTTCAAAGAAAATGGAAGAATAGATTTTTTTTAATTGTGCTTTTCTGTACAGCAAGTATGTATTAGAAAATTTTAAATCGTGCCGTCTATGCCTGCGTCTGTTTCTGTAAATGTGTATTTACAGGATTCTATCAGTGGTTTTTTTCCTAAGGAGTCTCATCTATAAAGAATGTACATACAAGCATTCCATTCTTTGAGGGGCACTTTCTTATAAACTCTTATATCCCTAACAAAAATATAACAGCTGTCCAGCCTAGCTCTGGCAAATGATCTCATTGTTTCTCTCTCCAGTCTCTTCATTGGAGTAAGTCTTAAATTTATGGTCACAGATGAGTGCAGTTGAAGGAGAGACTTTCAAATGACAAATATGGCCCACTCTATGGCAACTGTCCTGAGGAGACAGGAATCCCTTCTGCATTCTTTATACTTGGTCAGTAGTTCCTCATTTAGGTGGTTTGCGATGACAATGAAGAATTCAGTAGTTTACTTTTAAATTTCCTACCACTTTTAAAAAAAATTTTTTAGTTGTAGATGGACACAAATATATATTTTTTAATTTATTTTTATGTGGTGCTGAGGATTCAACCCAGTGCCTCCTGCATGCAAGGCAAGCGCTCTACCACTAAGCTACAATCCCAGCCCTCCTATCACTTTTTCAAGCAATTAGATTTCAAAAATAAGGAAAGAACAGCATCTTAGTACTCAGGCTCTATGTTTATAGACCTAATAATAAGAGGTGGACCTTTGTTTTGGTATCTTCCATAGATAATGCCCTGAAAATCTGGTTCTTAAAAGGATATTGGCTCAAAGGAATCGCTAGTAGATGACAGAAAGCAAGATAGAAGTTCTAGCTAATATAAAATTTCTTATCTGACCAAAGATCTATATATGTATGTTTATGTAATTCACATGTTAAATACATGGGTGTACATGTGTATGTGTATATATGCGTATTTGTCTATTTACTAGAATATGCATATATATTTATTCTGTATACATGTCTACCATTAATGACATTAATGCCATTAATATCAAAAATTAAAATTTGCTTTAATCAAAGATTTAATTTTCTTCTATAGTCTAATAACTGAAATCTATAAATATGTAAAATCTGAAACCTTGTATCGTTTTATTAATCTTGGCTAGCCTGGCACCAACTACTCCCATTCATCTCATTTTCCTACACACACATACACACACACACACACACATCACACAAATGCACACACACAAATTCCCCATGTGTAAACACGCAGTCTCCTGAAGTAATTTTTCAGCAATTGGAATTTCCTCTCTCCTCTATATACTGTGATATCCAGATGTTCCAAGGCTGAGATTCCATGTGCTTTATAAATGACATTAAGTTTATATCTAGTGTTTACCTCTCTTCCACAACTGAGGCAGTAGCTGCTTATCTTAGCCTGGAAAAGTGAGAAATCCTGGCCAGGGGTCAAGGAAGAAGATAGAGAAGAACCAGGACAATGTTCTCTGAATAGTGCTCTGGGAATATTGAGGCAGAGAGATGATCTGGGAGAGAGGAAGGGGGAGAGATCTGCAGTGGAGAAGCAAGGAGAGGATAATCTATAGCAGTGCTTTGAAAATACAGCCAAAGCTGGGCAAATGGTCCCAAGCCCTCAGCATGAAACCCAGCACCTGCACCCAGAGATCTCTCTAAGCAGGTGGGAAGGCTAAGAGAACACCCGTGGTATGTTCTTACCCCATTTCTAGAGCATTCTTTATAAAATTGTTTGTTTTCAAAGATCTCATAGACTCAATAATCAGCAGTTCTCTTTTACAAATTTAAAATAACATGAATTTTAGTGTTCAATGAGAAATGTAGTTTAAAAAAGAAGAAAACAACACTTTGGCATAAACACATTTCCTACAAAAACTATTAATAACTGTAATTAGAGCCTATCATCTTTTAATTGAAAAAAATTTTGGTAGCTAAACATAAAATAGGAGCTGAAATAGGAGGAGAGGAGGTAAGGAAATAGAAAGGGCAAGTCCAAGGTGCGTGACACAAACTTCACTCAACTAGTTCAGTTTTACCTAGGGCCTATCTCCTTACTGAAAAAATTGAAGATATGCAGATGAACTTTCAGTGTTTAATATTCTGCATGGCTGGGAATGAAGTGTCTCAGCCTGACCTCTGCTCAGCATTGCCCAGGTGTGGCTGATACCTCTACCTTGCTAGGTTGGTACTGCCTCCTAATTCATGACATCCACATTTCCTTACATGTCACAAGACACTGTCACATTATTCATTTAGAAACTTCTCTGTCCTCCTTTTGGAATTGTCTTTTCTTCCAGCCACTTACTTTAAGATTTACTCAGAGGGCCTAAGGTTGTGGCTCAGTGGTAGAGCACTTGCCTAGCATGTGTGAGGCACTGGGTTCGATCCCCAGCATCACATAAAAATAAATAAATAAAATAAAGGTATTGTGTCCATCTACAACTAAAAAAAAAAAAAAAGATTTACTCAGTTTAAAAACAGGAGTTCTGGCACGACTTTGTCACTCTATCCACTCCCAAGGGAAACGCAGTTTTCAGATGACACTCGATTCCCGGCTTGGCTGGCAGGTGGAGTTGGCACAAGTTGTAGACCTCTGCAGCCCAGAAGTGTCGCAGCTCTTCCTGGCAGGACATGCCCTCCAGTGTTGCAGCAGACCCCAGCAGCTCACCATCAATTTCTTCTTCTTTGGGGGTTCCTGTCTCCTGAATTCAAAGAATGAAATCCACAGACCAGGATGAGTGAGTTTAATGATAGAATCTATTGAAGAACAGGAACAGAACTCTGACAAGGAAAAAGAAGAGGACCCTTTTCTGCACTGGAGTGTGCTAGTCTGTGAGGTTTATATAGCATTTGGGTCACTGCGATGGATCCAAACGTATGCTAATTAGGGTTTGGAAAAGTGCTAGTGCTATTGGTCAGTTCTTGGTCCCAACTTTCATTCTGCCCTATTTCCATTTTCTTTCCACTTTGGGAATCACAAAGCGGGAGGTTGAAGTCATTGGACTGCGCATACTCAGTGGGTTATCTGGAGCTGCAGCACTTCGTGGAGTGGGCTCCAGGTGACGGGTCAGCACACCTTGGCTCCCCTCAGCCCTGACTCAC
The DNA here is from genome assembly GCA_028644305.1 of Xerus rutilus. NCBI lineage: Eukaryota > Metazoa > Chordata > Mammalia > Rodentia > Sciuridae > Xerus > Xerus rutilus. The sequence continues at coordinate 118,987,248 of CM053403.1, forward strand.
TGCATCTCAGGCCCTCCTCGCCTGTGTGGCCGGCTCCACACGGCCACATGCTCCAACCTTCTTGGGCTGCCACTCTGCTGCTCTACCATTCCATGGCTCTGCTGCGGTTACTAACCAGTTAGGCTGGTGCGTGGCTTGGAAGCCTGAAAGCCATGTCAGAGGGACAATCTCATTTATTCCCATAGCTTCATTTATGATCTTTATACCCAAAACACCCTCACCTGAATCTTCCTTTGAGAGCTCTCTCAATTTCCAGACCCTAATATCCAATTGGGCACTGGATAACTGATTCCTTTTGGATATCTAGCCGTTTCCTCAAACACTAATATGTAAGATGGAATTGCTTGTTGCTCACCCTCCCACAAAGGCTGTGTTCTCCATCTCAGTACCTGACAATGCCATCACTATTACCCTGGATCAGAAACCTGGGAGGCTGGGGCTGTAGCTCAGTAGTAGAGCGCTTGCCTAGCATTCGTGAGGCCCTGGGTTCGATCCCCAGCACCACATACAAATAATAAATGAATAAAGTAAAGATCCATCAACAACTAAAAAATATTTTAAAAAAAAAAAAGAAAGAAACCTGGGGATCACCCTGGACTTCTCATCTTCAGTCACATGAGTTTTCTCCCTCCTGCATGTGCGTGCGCATACACACACACACACACACACACACACACACACACACACGACAAAACAGTCTCTTAGTTCTGTCATTCTAAAAAATCATAAAACTCTCCATTCTACTGCTTCTAGCTTATACCAGACTAAAATCACTTCTTTCCTCTGTTGAAGTTTCTAAGTGGTATTTCTATATTCCCTTCTGTCCTCTTTAGTCTCCACTGGGAAGATCCAAAATATTTGTTCTAAAAATGTAAAACTCATCAAACCAATTTCCCATCATAGTATGTCAGTACTTTACAGTTACTCATGGGTTCAAATATAAAGGTCCTAATATTTCATGAAAGGAAGATTTTGTCTGCCCTTAATTGAAAGTTATTCTTCTCTCTGTTAGATATACTGAGATGCTGCAAAAAGTCAAACATGCTCTCCTCCAAGTAGGTGGGCAAGGCAAACTGTACTCCTGCCAGAAGGGCTGCTACTGAACCTGGTGGGCAGTCCGCCTGCTCAGGGGTAAAATCTATGTGATCAGCTAATTTTAAAATTAGGGTGGGCAAAGGGAAGGGCTATAATTAAATTTGCTACAATTGGATCCAATTAAGGCTAAATATTATATTCTGAAAATGGACCACCTAACTTTCTACTTCTCACATCTCTTCCCACCAGCATTATTTTCAACTCATTTTTATTCATGCTTTTCCAAGCACCAAGCTCCAAATCATCTCAGGGCTTACCTTGATTCCAGTTTGTTCTTTTAGCATGAACCTAACTTCACCCCAATTTTGGCCTTGATCCGATGCCTTATTAGCATTAGCAATTGAATTAATGCTTAAGAAGTGAACAAGTGCTACGGTTGTAATATTTGTGTCCCTCAAAATTCATGTTAATTAGTTGTAATTTAAGGCCGGAAGCAACGATATTAAGGAGTGGAGTTTTTAGAAAGTGATCCCTTTATGGAAGTCTTCACCCTCACGGATGGGTGTAATGATCAACTTGAATTGTCAACTTAATTGGATTAATAGATGTCAAGGATTAAGAGGCTATGAGTGTGTCGATAAGGGTGTGTCTAGGAATGATTGGCACGCAAGATAGCCAACTGAAATGGAGACTCCCTAAGCATGGGCTACACTGTCCAATAGGATAATGACTTGGATGGAATTAAAGTTGGAAGAAAAACAAAGCAGCAGCAGATGTAAGCTCAATTCTTCTCGAATGGATTCCTGATTGCTGCTTCCATCCTCTGAGGATATCGGACTCTTGCTTCTTCACTCTTCCAATGAGGACTCTGCTGATGATTCTTCAGAGGCCTTCTATCTCAGACTAGGGTAGCACCGTTGATCCTTCTTGCTCTGGGGCATCAGCCTCTTGGACTGGGCAGCTACTGGTGTTGCATCCAACCCACACCTCTCCCCAAGAAGTGCAGCCCAGACAACTCTGCAGAAGCAGCAAAGTTTATTGAGGAAATAGGCACACAGGCCAATCGATTGGGGTCAGCTCCCCTTTCCTTCAGAGAGTGACCCCAAAGTGAGAGTTTCAGAGGGTATTATAGGGTGGGCTAACTACATGACTCAGAAAAACATGATTTGGCCGATATTCAATCTATAGTTATTTACAGTTCAACAGTGACGGTGCCTCCTATGTCCCTTTTCAGTTCCTGGAACTTTAGGTAACTGACCAGGGGGTCTGGCAGCCTATGGTTTTGCACCTCCATCCATGAGAAGCAAGCATAGCAAAGTATTAATCAAAGAAACACAAAGAGCAGGTTAGCAGATACATGCAGGCCTGAGCCAGAGTGACTCCATTTTGAGTTTAGATTTTACACTGGGTCTTCCAGTTCTCCAGCCTGCAGACAGCCATTGTGGACTATTCAGCTTCTGGTCACATAAGCCAACCTAATAAATCCCCTTTTTGTAATTATAATTCCTGTTGATTCTGTTCCTCTGGAGAACCCTGACTAATACAACGGGATTAATGCCCCCCACCCTCCCCAAAAAAGAGCTGGAGAGGTAGCTAGATCTTTTTGCCTTTCTGCTTTCTGCCATGTAAGGACACAGCTACGAGGAGCCATCTTGAAAGAAGAGAGAGCAACCTTCACAGGAGACCGAATGTTGGGGCCTTTATCTTGTAATTCCCTGCCTCCAGAACTATGAAAAAAATATTTCTATTCTATATAAAAAATAGATTTGTATTCTATATGGCCCAGTCCCACATGTTTTGTTTTAGTGGTATGAATGGACTGAGACAAGTTAACAAGAAAAACAACTGGATTAAAAGGTGAACAAAAGATCCAAATAGACATTTCTCAGAGGAAGGCATACAAATGGTCAATAGGTATCTGAAAATATATTCAACATCACTAGTCATCAGGGAAATGAAATCGAAACCACAGTGAGATATCACCTCACATCCATTAGAGGGCCTATGATCAAAAGGACAAAAGATAAGTGTTGGTAAGGATGGGTAGAAGAGGGAATCCTTGCATACTCTTGGTAGGAATGTAAATCCATACAGCCATAATGAAAAACAGTATGGAAGTTCCTCAAAAAACTAAAAATAGAACAACTGCATGATCTGGCAATACCACTTTTGGATATATATTCACAGGAAATGAAATGAGAATGTCAAACCTCCTATGAACCTCCTATGGTCACTGCAGCGTTATTCACAATAACCAAGACATAGGATCAAACTACAAATAGAAAAGGAGAATGTGGTAAAATTGAATACAAGGAAGCAGAGACTAGAACAGAGGTTACCAGAGGTAGGAGAATAAGGGAAACAAGAAGGCATACATCAAAGGGTACAAAACTACTCTCATGTAGGATGAGTAAGCCTAGAGAACAAATGTACACTGCCAGGACTATAACTAATAATGTTGCATTATATGTTGGCAATGTGCTAAGAGTAGATTTTTAGACACTCTTATCAAAAAAGTAACTATATGAAATGATAGATATGTTAATTTGCTTAACCACTTCACTATGTTTTGTATAGCAAAACATCACATTGCAAAGCTAAAATATGTACACTAAAAACATCATATAGATACACAATGAAATACTACTCAGTCTTAAAAATTAAATTCTGTCACTTGTAACATTATGCTATGTGAAATAAGCAAGGCACAGAAAGAAAAATCTTATATGTTCTCATATGTTTGTGGAATTAAAAAAAAATCAAACTCAAAAAACAAAAAACAAAAAAAACAGAGAGTAAAATGGTGGTGGCCAGAGGCTGAGTGTGGGTGCTGTGGAATTGGAAAGGGAATGGGGAGATATTGGTCAAAGGTTTCAAAGTTTCAGTTAGACAGCATAATAATAAGTTCTGGAGATCTTTTGTACAAAGTGTGCAGTAGTGATTGTGTTTAATAACAATGCATTGTAATCTTGAAAATGACTCAGAGAATAGATTTAAAATGAAAATGGCTCAGAGATCAGATTTAAAATAGTCTCATTGAAAAAAAAAGAATGAAAAATAAAAGTAGGTGAACCGATAGACATGTTAATCAGTTTAATTGAATCATTTCACAACATGTACATATTATCAAAACATCACCTGGTACTCCATAAATATATATAATTTTTATTCATCAATTATACCTTAATAAAGCTGGAAGTGGGTGGGAGATGTGACTTCCTCAGCTTTCAGGATAGGTACATTTCTATGACAGATATGGCTAGTTTCCCATGCCAAATCCTGTCTTCCCATCTTTCACAATAGCAGAACCCGGATTTTGTTTAGTATAATAATGTGATCAGCTACAGATTTATCATCTGCTTAGGGGGGAACATATGACCCAGATCTGGTCATCTGCCCATTGGAAGTCTCCCAGTGAGGTTTACAATAAATTATTTTTTAAAGGGAAAGGTTCAGTTGCATGTCTTTGGTCCTTTCCTTTTTTGTCTTCCCTCTCCTCTCTACATGGGCTCACAAGTGATGTCTGGGTGCATGGTAAAATGACAATTTAGGACTGAGAAGACACAGTATGATGGTGGAACAGGAACACAGACCTTGATATAGTATGACCCCGATTTATCAGAGTGAAAGACCTCTTAGTCTTCAGAGCTTACTGTCCTGTTACTATATGTCCATATTACTATATGCCTTGTGTAGTGCCAGACACAAAGTAGAAACAATAATCGTGGGAGGGAGGGAGGGAGGGAGACAGGGAAGGAAGGAAGGAAGGAAGGAAGGAAGGAAGGAAGGAAGGAAGGAAGGAAGGAAAGGAGGGTGTGGTGATCCATAGAAACAGTGAATATGAGTGTCCTCAAGGTCATGTCTCTCTGTCTCTTTTAAATGTTTAAAGTGGTAAAAGTTCTGTTGAATATATAAGTATATAAGGATATAAGTAACTGATATACTCTCATTGATCATATATCTGATATGAAACCCTAAAACTTTGCTTAAAAATATAGATATTAAAGATATAGGGGAACAAGGTGGGTCATTAGTATTAATTCTCAAATTAGTTTATTGGATAATCAATACATAATTTGCTTACCAAATTGCATTACCTTGGGAGAATAAGACCATGACCTTAGACAAATGTTCATGCGGAAATGAAGCAAATTGGAGAGAACAGGAGGGAGATGTAAAAATATAGTCTGGAATATTATGAAGCACTCTTATAGCAATATCTGTTCATCATAAATAGCGGCACTGCTTTAGTTCCCCTTGGGTAGCTCTCCAAGAATCTTTGGGCCTGATTTTTCATCTCCTTTACATTTGAAATATTTGCAATACTGGCACAGCTACCAGAAAAGTGATATTATTTTTATTAACCAAAATACAGCTTTATGACTACAGTAAGAACTGCTAAGGAACAGTGATTCAGGTTGTGACTGAAGTGTTGTTCGAAATGGTAATATTCTTCCCATTACAATTGTCAGTCTAGGTTACGCTGATGGGAATAACAATGACTGACTCCATGCAGCTGTTTCACATATGACTATAGTCAATGTGTATAACATATCTTGGCCTGCTCAGGCTGCTACAACAAAGTTCCACAGACTAGGTGGCTTATGAACAACAGAATTTTATTTCTTAAATTTCTGGAGGGCTTCAAGTCCGAGGTCAGGTTGCCCATGTGTGCAGGTTCTAGTGAAGGCCAATTTCTTGGTTCATGGACACCTGCCATCTCACTGTCATCACATGGTGGAAAAAAGGGCAAGAAAACTCTCTAGGTTCTCATTTATAAGGGCACTAATCCTGTTCCTAAGGGCTCCACTCTCACCACGTAATCACTCAACAAAGGCCCCACCTCCTAACGCCATCACATTGGCTGGAGATTTTAGGATATGAAGTGGGGGTAGGGAGCATAAGCATGCAGTCCATAATAGTAAGTGTAAAGTAAGGAAAAGAGGTAAAAATAATAAAACATCATCTTCTGAAGGATGTTACTTCGTATGTCATGTTAGTTAAAAGAAGAAAAGAACAAAAGTAATTCTCATGTAATTAATCCTTAATTTTTAAGAAGAGAAATTGGATGCTTATTGAACTTCCTCTAAAACATCTGTCACAGAAAAGGTAGATAAATAATGAGACAGAATAGAGAGAGAAAAGAAAAAAGTGTCAAGTTTTCTTGCCTTCTTTAGTCCACATTTTAAAAACTCAAAATATATAAAAAGTAGGGGCTGGGGATATAGCTCACTTGGTAGAGTGCTTGCCTTGCATGCACAAGGCCCTGGGTTCAATCCCAAGCACTCCCCAAAAAAAATATATATGTATATATATATATATATATATATATATATATATATATATATATATTAGAATACATTAATCCAATGGTTAAACAGTACTAATATAGTGAACAATAACTCAGGAGAGTTGACAGTTGACACATTGTTGCTTTAGGTGTCATGTATAAGCCAAAGTCAATAAAATATAAATTAATTGGCACTGTAATTTTTTGAAAGTATTTTTTCTTGGCTTTAATAAATTTTCTTAAAAATCTCTGTAATCAGATAATTGAATTAAAAGATAATTCAAGCTCTTTCCTTCTTATTTGTTCTTCTTAATGAAAAGAATTTCACTAATGTCCTTCATTTCCTGAATAACTCTACCAGTTATCTTACCATGTTAAATACTGTGATCCATGGCTCAAAAAAGACATGTAGAAACATAAACCTCTCTTTAACAATTGAAGCACTGTTAGTAGGAGAAGGGACAGGCATAGACAAGACAAGTCAGGAATGGCATTTCTTGCCTTTTTAGAGGAAAATAAACAGTTTAGGTAGGTTAGGGAAAGACATTAAACATATATTGAAAAAACAAATGGAAGGCCAAATAAAACTGTGATAAATACTTGTCCTTTTTATGGAAAGACAATCTTTGTATCTCCCTAAAGGAAAAAAATGTAGCTCCCAATCCAGCCCCAGCAAGCCACTGGGAGAGTAGAGACTGCTGAGGAGCAAACTCTGGGAAAATTCTTTCCTGTGCTTTGCCCCAAGTGTGCTTGAAAAGAGCAAGTAAAAGCCACAGGGCCTGGCATGCACCTGTGTGGCCATCGGGAAAAGTACAGTGAAGAGAGAGAGCCTTTCCAAAGGTTGTTTGCAAAATCATATTTCTGTATTACCTGCCTGAATATGCATAGTTTATATTAACTTCAAAGAGGGATTTCTACAGCTAAAGATGATACTTATTCATTGAGTCATTTCTATTTCAGCAATTGACAAATTGCCTACATATGTTCTATGATGACTTAGGTCCAGTGTAAGATTTGTCTGGATGGGTGCAATATTTTGAAAACAGTGCAATATTTTGAAAACACTAATTCACAAAACATCACAACAAATGTAAGGGGTTGTTTCAGCAGAAACCTAGGGAAAGACTGATGAAGTATATACTGCAAGCTTTGAATTCTAGCAAGGATACTGGCCCACCTGTTGTCACTAAGTCAGTCTTATTGTTCACATAACCAGGCACTGAAGGGTAACAAGGATTTCCCAGGTAGCGATGTTCTCAGCCATCAGAGAATGTGTCATTTACTCCATTACCCCCTGTCCTCAAACTTCCCCGGGTCTTCTCAGAATCTCCCTGTGGAACCCCAAGTGCCATCTCCAGCTGCCTCACCAGGAATGAACTTTCTCTTCTGTAGTAAACACAGTACAGAAAATTAACAAAAAATAAGACTGGGCAGCAGTCTTGGGGCAGAGGGTGGCTGAGTCAGTTTCCATTTCACTTCCCTTCATCATCTTCCCCAAGGACAGCCCCAAGCAATAAAAAGATTAGGTCATATGGTATTAGATTGGGCATGAATCTTAGACAATGGTGCAAAGTACAGCAGAATCATCATAATTATTAGGCTCATCTATGAGGCATTTCCTGGTTCCTTAAGCCACAGTTGGTCATTCCCTGGTAATTACCACCTCAGGATTTTATATCTACTTTTATTGCAACACTTAATGAGTTGAAGGAAAATGATTTATTTACATGTCTGTTTCTTCTCTCTCATGCCCTGTTAAATTATGAGTCTTCTACAGCACTGCTAATGTCTTTTAGATCATCTCTCCCCCTCCCTCAACCTATTCCCTTTGTCCCCAAACCTATAAATGCCAAACACTTTTCTGGCACTTACTAGGCAGTAGAAAAACACTTGTTTGTTTTTAATGATTTGCCATCTGAGCTGATATATTTAATGGAAAGAAGTTTCCAAACAGAAAATCGAGAATGCCCCTGTCATTTTTGTACCCAAGTATTAGAATAGATTAATCTCAAAGTTAGAAAATAAAAGAAGTTGTATTAAAAATATATGGTGGGCTGGGAATGTAACTCAGTGGCAGAGCACTTGCCTAGCATGAATGAGGCACTGGGTTCAACCTCTAGTACTGAAAAACAGAAAAGCATATGTGTGCATCCATATCCATTTTCCTTCCAGTATACTATTATTTTGAATCTAAATATGCTTCTGAGCAAAGTGAAATGCTGTATTTCTGTTTGTGAAATAATTTTCTATTGAAAGATTGACCAAATCAAAACACTGTAAAACACGTATGTAAAGAGAGGCCCAAACCAAGAACAAACACTAAATGTGTGGTCCAGGTCATAGTAAGTACAGCTAGGGAGTAAGCAAACAACAAGCAAAAACCAAAAACAACAAGAAAGGAAGGTCCTCAAACAAGTCTGCAAAGAGAAAGAAGAGAGACCTAGGAATGGTTTTAGGAGGAAACATACTCCTCTGGGGAAGTGAGTGGCTGAGTGCTTTGGTAGACCAAAGCGCTTCACTTGTGCAAGAATTAGTCATGCCCCATTGCCCCCACCCCCCACCCCCAAGAAAAACAGAGACACCCTCCCCTTAGTCTTCTTCAAAATAAGGTAGAACTAACTGCACAGTTTGGACTCAGAGCCTAGAGAAACATGATATAAATATGACGTTGCACTGAGAAGGCAGAATCTAACCTCAGGTGTGCCCGGGGAGGGGTGGGGTGATGCACCTATGCTAGTATGTGGGAAAGTGAGCGGAAGAAAAGGCAACACCCTGAACTCCCTTCTGTGTGGATTTCAGTCTTGGTTTCACATGACTTTCTCCAACCTCCTCTTCTTTTAGTTTTAACAACGGTTAGGTCAACATGTTACCTTAAAACCCTGTAGCAATGATGCCTCTTTTGAAATCCCTGGGGAGAAGAAGCAACCATCTACCTGCTCCTTCCTAGATGTGCTTTAGGTGCTGCAAATCTGAAGAATAAAGCAGAGAACAGGGAAGAGAATAATGGAGGGAACTTCCTCATAGCAGCAATTCACAGAAGAGATTCCAGAAAATTCAAAGTCTGGTACAGAAAACCATAGGGAAGCTCATGGGCTAGAGGTATCCTATATGTGGAGCAACATCAGCCAGACCCAGTGAGCACATGGGATTTATTAAACAAACAAACAAACAAACAAAAACAAACAACCCTTATAGCTGCATGAAAGAGACATTATGGAAGTTCCCTTCAGCAGGATCTGTGCCCACCAGAGAAGAAAAACTGAGATGGGGTGGGCAAGAGCTATGAGAATCCTATTCCCATTGTGATTTGAGAGATCACCTGTAAATCAAGTCATCCATCTAGCCAGAGTTTCAAATGTTAAATTCAGTTCATTTTTGCTAGAAAAATACAGTAGTCAAATAAAATTCCAAGTTTCTTTGAATGATTTATGCTCATTTGAACTAAAGTACATTATTTTTCATTTGGGGAGATAGAGATCTAGAAATTGTTTGAAATAAATCTATTAGTAAAACAATTATAGATAAAGCACTTGGTCTTTGACAAGATGGTTCTGGCATTTAATTCTGAAGCCCCTCAGCAGAGATCAGAATGCCTTGTTTCTACTAGTTTTTCTCTTATTCATCCGTAGAGAATGCTAATGACTGTATTTTTATATGTCAATTTGCTTCCTGCTGAAGATTGTCTTCTAATCCTCTTTAAAAATTCTCTTATTCTAATCAATCTCCAGAGGAATTTATTGTCTGAGCAGAGGTGCTCTTGTTTTGATTTCTACAAATCACTGTGAGATATCAACAAATGCTTGTCTGATGATTTCACTTGCTCAGATTTGCCTGGAAATAATGAACACCATCTACCTAATGTTCCAAAGGAACTGACATGTTATGTTGTGGCATTTCCACCTGCATTTCATCTTTGTTCTTCTTAAAGATGAGGAAAATCATTTCTCTCTACGTATCACATATTTTAGGTACTTCCCATTTCAGAGATAGCACACTTGCCTCCATTCCTTGGCCTTTCTGTAGGCAAACGTGCAGTCGTGTTGAATATTAAGCAAAATAAATGACGTGAAGTATCAAATACAAAACTAAGATATACTTAAGGAAATAAGATACTAATAATGAGTAATGAATAATAATAATAATTACATGTAATACTTGTAAAGCTTTTAATAATTTACCAAACTCCCTCACATACCTAATTTAATTAAATCATTTGAAAAACGCTGAGGTAGAATAGACATTATTATCTCCATTTTATTATACGTGAATGTATTTTCACCAGCAGGTGAAATGACCTGCTCACCTAGTGGCAGAGCCAAGATGGGAGTCAGTGTTAAACTTCAAATACTGTGCTGCTTCCGTTGCACCAAATAACAGTAACTCAGAAAGCACTGAAGACACAAGAATGATTCACAGAATTTGCTCTAGTGCTTAGACAAGGGTGAGATTTCATCTGAAGAAAGAGATCTCATTAAAGCTAAGCCTGAAGAGGGAGTATGAGTTCATCCATGCAGACAGGATGAGAACATTCCAGGAAGAAAGCTGCAAAAAGGAAAGGCACAGAGGTGGGAAAGGACAGGGCACAGGGAAAAATCAGGGGTTCAAATCAGGCTGGATAACAAGTTCCATCTTATGCAAAACAGAGTTAGAAAGCAGAACACAAAGGGCCTTGAAAATCAGGCCAAGTTGTCTTCATTTTATTCAGCAAGTAATGAGAGACTACCCGAAATCTTTTGATTGGGCAAATGATAAGCTGCAATTTGTACAATAGGAAATTTATGCTATAAGAGTGGGATTGAAGGATGATGTACAGATGAGAAGGATATTGCTAAAGTTCAGGAAAAATAAGAATGAAAATCTGTATTAAAATGTCAGGGTCAGGGATGGACACAAGAATGATTAGGAATATTACTTCAAAAGTTGGGGAAAAAAAGAGAAAAAGTCCTTAAAGACATAGCAAATGGTTAAAGGTTGGGAAAGAAAAGAAGCTTTTAAAAAATCGATTCCAATTTTCAAACCCAAATGTGGAGAAAACAATGTTACCATAATCAGATATATGGAAATCAGGAGTAAGAGGTCATTTGGGTGAGAGAAAGGTGATTTCCATTTTGGAAATATTGAACTTGAGTTGCTAATAAGGCATCTATGTAAACATATGAAGTAAATATATAACAGATTGAGATTTATCCTCATAAGAGAATCCACAGTAGCAGACAGAAAGATCAAGAGAGACAATGGATAGGGAAAAAAAGGTTCAAGGACAGAACTTAGGAATTACATGAATTTGTTGAGACAGGTACAGATGAAACAAAGTAGAGAAAGGTCATTGCACTGAGAAATGAATGTTCTTAGGAAGGAAGAAATGGTCAAAGAAGTAGAATGAAAAGAACAGATGGAACAAAAAGATAACAGCAATCAGTTTGGTACAAGTTTTCAAAGAATAAAATTTGCAAAGACAATTAGATCCATGATTAGTGAGGAAAGAAAATTATTTTTTTTGTATAAAGATGAGGTTGGCAAACAAATTTTATGAAACTGGAACAGGAAGGATTAAATACGTAGGTCACAGTGGTGCACACCTGTAATCCTAGTGGCTGAAGAGGCTCAGACAAGAGGATCTTAAATTCAAAGCCAGCCTCAGCAAAAGTGAAAAGCTAAGCAACTCAGTGAGACCCTGTCTCTAAATAAAATACAAAATAGGATGGGGGTTGTGGCTCAGTGGTCAAGTGCCCTTGAGTTCAATCCCCAGTACCAAAAAAAAAAAGAAGAAGAAGTAGTAGGATTAAATACTCTTTCAAGAATTTTGAGGAAATTAAGGTAGGATAAAAGGGGAAAAAAAGATAAGGTGAAGACTCAACATAGAAGTATAACTACAAGAAGATGCTCTGTGACCTGCAGGAGAGCTAAGTACGTTTTAGGATAAATTGGAAAAGACCAAAGAAGAGAATATAACATCTAAGAAAAAGGAGGGAGAAAAAAAGCAATGTAGCCAGTTATCAAAGTGCATAAGTAATATAAAGGTCTTGGGTGGGAATAATATAGAAAAAGTACTACTACTTAGGGAAAAACTTTGAGGTGCAAAGGATTTGAGGATGCTCACAAAGAATGGCCCCAATTTTTATTACTCCCTGAAACACAATCTTCCACTGAACAGAGAGTATGGTGCATTACCAAGATCCATTTTTCGGGTAAAAGTTCACTTACTGTACATAAGCAGAATTAGATTGCTATAAAGTATTGCTGAGGATTGGAAAAAATGAAAACCCCTATTAGATGCAATTTAATTTTTCACCCGTGCAGTAGCAAGCTAAACTATTATAGCAAACTCCCAAAATATTAAAGAATGCAAAAGTTTATTTATCCTCAAGTTATTGCCTAAAGTGAGCATATCTTGACTACCCGTAGTATTTCAGGGACCTAGGCTGATAACAGTTCCTTTACCTTTAACAAGGGTGTTCTGGGCATCACTAGTTGCCTAGGGACCAAACTTTCCTCTGAAAGGAAGTCCGATGGAAACAAATACCTCTTTTCCATTCACATTCCTTTGATGTGTCCTATAAAAGCCCTTCATGGCTAAGGACATAGAAAACATAGCCCCTGTCTACACAGTCACATCCTCACTCCAGTTCCATTTCTAAGGAATAAGAAGAACACAGATGTTGGTGGCAAACAAAAAAATGTTTTGCCACAAGTATATTTAAAAAGAAACTCTTAATTGTGGCTTGTACTTTAGAACACGCTCTTCTAAATGAGATTACAGAGATGGCTTTGCTTTTGAGGAAATCCCTCCAAGAAATAAGCTCAGAGAAGAGATTTAAATGACAAGTTTGCTTCTCGCTGGCTGAACTGTAGATAACTTTCCCCGCTTTGGAAGGACAGATAAAAGCCTAATAGATCATAGATGCTTATTAATTATTTACATAAGTAACACTTACTATCCCTCGCTTATGTGATCTGAATCTTCCCCGGGTGCAATTAATTAGAAATGAGATCAAAGCTACATTCTCCTTTTGATGTCCTATTTATATAACTTATTTCTGTCAGAAGAAAATAATCATAATGTCATGTGCCATGTGAATACAAGCAAGTTCTTTCAAACACTTTTGTTTTGAATTTCTTAGCTTTTTCTCACAAAGGAGATGTCTTGTGATGTGACATCTTGTCTACTTACACTGCATCTTTTCCTATATACACACTTGGTGGTCTCTCTAACTATGGAAGTCTTCTGGCTTATTTTTACTTCATTGACGTAACTTTCTGGGCTTCAAAATGTTCCCTTACTGCTCCTGGGCTTTAAGTCTTTTCTTGGGTAAATAGCACAGTTAAGGATATGGTGGCACTATTTGCTAATGCACTTAAATTGTAATTTCAATGATTATTCCTTATAGTCACTGCCTAGATCATGTCCTGGAATTCTGATAAGAATGAGGCTACACATTTAAAAAGCTATTTAGGCATATTATTGGAGAGTTGCAAAGGCATTTATTTCTAATTCAGTTACTGGTTAATAACTTATGAAATCTTCTAAAAACAGCCAGTTATGTGTTGTCAACAAATAAATGCTCTTTTAGTGTGTCTGCATAAAATTGGTTTTTGGTCTGACCCTACCAGGAGAAAATTACTTCATTTGAGCCAAGTCTCTTACACTGTCTAGATTTCTGGTACATCCTCACTGGTCAAATGAAAATACTGCCTTCCCATCCTGCCTTATCAAGGTATATTAAAAGGCAAAATCATAGACATCATTATTTTAATTCCTTAAAATGATTTCAATTCGCTGATGGATCCAAAGATTAGCAAGCATTAACAGACAAGTTAACATCAAAAGGTCACACCAATAATCACTGAAAAAGTTCTCATATTACTCTATTAGGAAAATTACACTAAAGCCTTTTTGTTCCTATAAGGCAGAGAAAAGTATGTCTCAATATTAGTAAGTAATAGGATTTAATGAGGAAAAGATGCATGTTTCTAAACTATCATTAATTTTGGCCCCCTTTCCCATTGAAAATCAGATGATATTTTTAAATCTTCATCACATCAACAAAGAGTTGATTTTGAAATGTGATTGATTCTGTACTTAAAAGAGAGTCTAACTACCTCAGAAAACTTGGAATGGAAGGAACCACCATTTGACCTAGCTTTCTCACTCCTCAGTTTATACCCAAAGGACTTAAAATCAGCATACTACAGTGACACAGCCTCATCAATGTTTATAGCAGCTCAATTCACAATAGCTAAGCTATGGAACCAACCTAGGTGCCCTTCAATAGAAGAATGGATAAATGAAATGTGGTACATATATACAATGGAATATTACTCAGCCTTAAAGAAGAATAAATTATGGCATTTGCAGGTAAATGGACGGAAATAGAGAATATCATGCTAAATTAAATAAGCCAATCCCAAAAAACCAAAAGCCGATTGTTTTCTCTGATAAGCAGATGCTGATCCATAGAGAGGGGTAGGGTAGGGAAGAATGAAAGAACTTTGGTTTGTGTGAAGAGGAGTGAAGGAAGGGGTGGGGCTTTGGGGATGGGAAAAACAGTAGAATTAGACAGACATTATTACCCTATATACATGTATGATTATACTATGGGAGTGACTGCACCATGTCCAGTCAGAGGAACGAGAAGTTGTGCTCCATTTCTGTATAACATGTCAAAATGCATTCTATTATCATATAACTGATTAGAACAAATTAAAAAATAAGCCGGGCACGATGGCACAAGCCTGTAATCCCAGCACTTAGGGAGGCTGAGACAGGAGAATCTCGAGTTCAAAGCCAGCCTCAGCAATGGTGAGGCACTAAGCACCTCAGTGAGACCCTGTCTCAACATAAAACACAAAATAAGGCTGAAGATGTGCCTCAGTGGTCGAGTACCCCCAAGTTCAAGCTTCAGTACCAAAAAAAAAACATTAAAAAATTAAAAAAAGTCTAAGCACAGCATTAGTTAATGCATTAATTAGGTACTGGCTGGATTGGTGTAACAAAGAGACTCCAAATGCAATAATTTGAACAAGACAGGTGTTTATTTCTCACATACACAGCAGTCTAGAGATGTTGAGAGTACAGCCTGGCGAGACAACTGAGCTTAAGAACTCACTCAGGGACTTTTACTTCTTCCATCTTATTGCTCCCTGTGTTATTCTATTTTCTGCAACTATAACAAAGTACCCAAGACTGGATTCTTTACAAAGAAAGAGATTTTATTGGCTCATGATTACGGTGGATAGAAGCTGATGCTGTCTTTATACAGCTGTGTCACAACACAGTGAATAAGTAGAAAGGAATAGCCATATGCAGAAGGGAATAATTGCATACTTTGACCTCCCTTGATAACAAACTATTCTCAAGGGAATAAATCCAATCCCAGAAGACCTGATCCATTCCTGAAAGATAACATGAATCCATTCATAAGGGTGCAGCTCCCATGACCTCTTATCTTCCAATAGGTTCCACTTCACACTGCTACACTGGGGACCAGGTTTATCATATCTAAACCATAGCACTCTTCCATCACTTAGGGTACCAACTCTTAACCATTTTGGTGACAGAATTACTTCACACTTGAAAACATTACAGAGTGGGGCTGGGGTTGTGGCTCAGTGGTAGAGCACTTGCGTAGCACACATGAGGCGCTGTGTTCATTCCCCAGCACCACCTAAAAAAAACCTAAATAAACAAAATAAAGGTATTGTGTCCATTTACAGCTAAAAATATTTTTTAAAAAATTACAGAGGACTCCCAAGACTTTTGTTTGCATATTGTGTATCTATATGCAATTGTATATCTATGTATACTCATATATCTATGAGTATTTATCATATTCAAAATGAAACCTAAGAATTTTTAAAGTACTTAGTTATTTTAAAAATAACATTATATTAGTTTCTTGTACCTACTGTAACAAATTAACACAACCTTAGGGCTCAAAATAGCACAACTCTATTTGTTTACATCTCTGGAAATCAGTGGTCTTGAGTCAAGGTATTGACAGGGCTCTTTGAGAGATCTTTTCCCTGACTTTCCCAGCTCCTACAGATGGCATGACTTGGATTAAGACCCCTTCCTCAGTCTTCAAAACCAATCACTCAAATCGCCCATTCCTTTGTTGCTTCCCTGGTGTCTGCCTGTAACAATCCTGTCTCCCTCTTGTAAGAACACCCACGATCACACTGTACCTACCCAGATAATTCAGAGTATCTTCCCAACCCAAGGTCCTTAACTTGATCACATCTGCAAAGTCCCTTTTGCCATATAAAGTAATGTATGTACAGGTTCCAGGGATTTGGATGTGGACATCCTTGAGGGGCCATTACTCAGCTAACCGCAAACATTATTAATAAAGTACCATTGAGGTTAATATAAATAAAACAGATGCTTATGAAAACAAATAACTATTTTCCAAGACATAAACTCAAGTTTAGTGTGAAGAGTGACATTCTTTTATATTTTGCAAATAGTAAGTCTTATATTTTGCAACAAAAGTCTTCCCAGGGCCAAAATTTCCTATATCACAAGGTAGACAATAAAACCCATTTACCCCAAGCATTTATAGACATGTAGATCTGCCTTTCCCCACCTAGGTACCTAGATCTCCTTTAGATCATATCAGTGAACTCACCCAGCAATCTCTCTCTCTGTTGGGGTGGAGGTTGTAAATCAAGATAGTGGCCAGTTGAGAAAGGAATAGATGAGATGGGACCCTGCCTGCCACAGAGCTCCCTAACTTGATTCTGTCCTAGAAGGTAAATGCTAGTGTCCTCCAGCCATTTTCTTATCAGAGGTCTGTCTGTTTTTCAGTTTTTCAGTTTCTCTGCAGCTAGAGAGATGGCTTGGGGCAACCTTTCTTAACAGATCCTTATCAGCCCTCCAGGCAGGCTCCTGCCTTTTGTTGTTGTAAACAGAGGAAGTATCTGCCACCTGTTCAATAATTGCCAAACACTGCAAACCTTGGAAACAAAGATGATTTTCTTCTCAATTGCTTGACTAATCTCTTAATTGATCAATGAGATACTGAATGTGTTGATTAGTTATGAGGAAAAAGCCTTTTAATGAACTTGGTTCAAGGGATTTAGGGCTATTTCCCATGCAGATTTCTGGCAGCGGCAGAGTGCAAAGATATGCAGAGAGCACAAATGAAGGAAGGCCTGTCATTCTGGTTGCAGAGAGAATGCCAGGAAGGCCCAGCAAATCCTAGAGGCTCAAAACCTGTCACAGCACACCTAGCACATCAAAAAACAAAACAACAACAACAAAAAAAGGACAGAACTTGAGCAAGACAAAGGGCTAACCAGGTTGATGTGATGCTGCAAAAAACAAATGATTAGTCAGGTTCAGCCCTGGCTGTCTTCAGGATGAATAAACAGGCTATGGAGTTCTGTCAATCACACAGTGATTGATACTGATCATTAAAAACAGGAAAAATTACTGCTTCTCGTGTGCTGCATTAAAAAAAAAAAAAAAACTGCACCAGCTACATAAAAGCTCTTCTTTCTAAAAGGAAAAAGCAAAGAGGATAATAGTTGTCCCTCCTAACTTGAACAGGATGAGTTGGAATGGAACACAAGCTACATACAAATGCCAACAACCGCAGCAATTTTTTGCAACCCCCTTTTCTGTGTGCCCTGGTCCCATTTATGTGCATGATTAAAGTCTGAAGGAGACCTGTGGCCAGACTTGCCACACACATATTCAGTAAGTTTGAAGACACAACTACCACCAGCAGCCAGTGCAAACAACCCCTTAGGAATCCACATGTGTTGGCAGGGGCATATTCAGGATTGTCAGAGTACTATGCAACAACAGGACATTAAATACAACTTTATCTGTTGAGTTTTCCCCCTCTTTCTTTTTTTCTTTTCTTTTCTTTCTTTCTCTCTCTCTCTCTCTCTGTTGGTGTCCCTGGATGGGCACGAACTCCCCCTTTCTTAAAAATGTTAAAGTCTGTAAACAATACGCAAAGGATAGCTTATTATAGTCTAAGTCACTTGTGCAATAATATTTATTCATAATATAATTCAGTAAATAAAAATAAGCAGAATATAAAATCAAAGTTTATGAAAGCAGAAATGAAAATCAGAGCACATTAGAGAATATAAATAATTTAGAAGTGTATATTACTTCTTATATTTTTCTGCAAAGTTTTAAGGGAGAGTTATGTTTCATAATAATTACAGATCTCAAAGTTGATTTCTCTTTTCCTAATACCACCCTTTCTCCTTCTATTTTATTGGGAGAATACTTCTAATCACTTTTTAAACATTTCAACAAAACAAAGGACCCTTCCCTGCTACCTGGGCTGAAATGTTCAAATTTTTCTCTCTTTTTTCTTTGTGTGTGTGTGTGTGTGTGTGGCGCTAGGGAATTGAACTCAGGGCCTTGTGCATGCAAAGAAAGCACTCTATCAACTGAGCTATACCTCCAGCCCTAAAACTTTTCTCTTTTTTTCCATTATTTGTTTTAAAAAGGAAACTCATCCAAATTGCATACTAAAAACAAAATTAAAAACAATTCTGAACCTATCAGATGAACACTGAACATTGATTCGCAGCAATTATCTTTGGGTTTTTCCCCCTTCTCTAGGAATATGAATCCTACAATTTCCTTCCGTTCTTCTGCTCACAGGTGTTCATTTCTCTGATTAGAGATCAAAATGCTTATTTTGTTCAGTTCATTGCTGTCAAATTATTGGTACTTAGAAGCTTATAATTCACAACTCATGCAGAGAGAATGGGGAAAGTACTTCATTTTTACCATACCTAAAATGGAAATCACATAGTTCGGGTGAAATTTTCATCAAGATTAGTGATTAAGTCAATATGTAATTATTTTGGATTTCAACAATTTTAAATTTTCTTTGGAAACACTTTACAATCTGTGCCTACCCTTTGATAATTTGTGAAGCAGTTGCAATTAGTCAGTCTTCTTGCTTTCTATAGTCAAGCTCAGAGTCAACCGACTCCATAGTATTTACTGGTCTCCCTGAACTCTTAAAGAAGACTCCACCCACTAGACCAGGTCCATAGACTTTCCCACTTGGAACAAGGTTAGCATTCAATGAATGCAGGTCATTGATATTATAATCATAATTGTTAGGATTAAAATACTAACACTATCTCATTTCTCCAAGGCTCAAAGCTAGGAAGTTTGCTAATTATAGTCAAAATCCAGCTTAACATGTGGGTGAGTACTATTAGGGTAATACTTTGTACTATATACTTGTTCATATTCAAGTGTGACTCTGTTGTCTCTATAATACCTAAACTTAAAACAGTGGGAATTCAAGTTCACCTGCAAGTAGAAATTGTATGTTGGCAAATGTTCCAGGTGTCAGGGAATAATCAGAAAGAATAAATACCAGCAATCCACTCATCTTTAGGTTTCAGGCCACATTTGGTTAGCTTTCTGTTTGTAAAAGACTTGCAAATGCCCATCTCAAAGCCTTGCTCAATCCATAAGATAAAATTTAATTCCTTTGCCTTTCATGGCCAAGCACATATGACTATTATATGTTTTATATTCTCTACATGATGATACATATCATGCTGCGTTAATATTCATCTTTCAGACAGAATACATCAAACATTTTTAATCCCTTTCTTTGGCATACACCATATACCTCATGAATAATTAAGTTATGATTCACAATTGGCTGAGTTTTTTTTCCCTTTTTTTACTTTGCAGACTTCAAAGGCCTGTTGTACAGGTAGGAGGTGAGGCTAATGGTAAAGATCAACCAAAATTATCTTATCACTCAATGTGTGCTCTTGCTAAGAAGAAATTCATTCTTTAGCCATGATGTGGGAAAACTAAATCTTCAGCTTCAAAGTCTTCAATAAATTCTTGCACAATTTATCCCATAATTCTGAATTCCACCTGTACCTACTCACTCCTCTGAGTCAAAGTCTGTGTGCAGTTAAATTCACACCCCTCACTAACCGAGCCTGCATCCTCATACTGAGCAATGTTGTGCAAGTGGGAATCATATTGCCCAAAGTCAAAAGACATAGCTTATATAGTAGCAGTACAGTGTACAAGCACACATCAAAACTGAGTCAGTTTGGTTTATGATGAAATCTGTAGTTCATGCTCCTTACTAAATATTTGAAACTAATCATTAGAACAAATCTAGAAGCTGGGTGTGGTCGTACATGCCTGTAATAACAGCTACTCTGGAGGCTGAGGCATGAGGATCATGAGTTGGAGGACAGCCTGGGCAACTTAGTGAGACCCTCCAACCCCACTCCCTTCCCCACAAAAAAAGAACAGGTTCTGGGCACATCATCCCTTCTTATTTAAAAAAAAAAAGTTAAGCAAAGTACGGAATTCAATCCAATTAGAGTGGATATTAAAACAAAGCATACTTCAGAAATATGTTGCAGATACTCATTTAGTATTAATTATAACATATTTGGCCTTCAATAGGTCATGCTCAGTGTTTAATTATTTTATAAAACTTTTGGATCTTGATTTAACTTCTCGTGTTTACTTACTTTAATCCATTGTTCTTACTAAAAGAAAAGATGTGTTCAGTTCCCACGAACAGGATTAAATTAACTCTCCTGTAAATTCAGGCTGGCCTCTGGCCCCTGGGTCACACTTTGGTCAGGATTAATCTTGGCACTTGGTTGGCAGAACATTGGCACTGACCTTGGACTAGGGCAAAGACTAGGCATCATCTGGCATCTTCTCAAATTTAAGATTGCAATCAGCTTAATTGCATATTGCTTTTCAGTGCCTTCTGTCTCATAAGGGTTCAATGCTGCTGGAGCTCAGAAAACAATACCCCGAAGTATGGCGCATTGACATGCTAAGTACTTTGAACTCAAAGATATTCGGAGTGCTCAGAAGCCCTCTCTGACCTTATCCTGCCTTCCTGTCTCCCCCCCCCCTTGCAAAGTAAGTCTTAGAAACCAGAATTGCTCTTGAACACTGGACATGTCTTAAATGCTGGACTCCCTTTCCCCCAAAGCAAACCATCAAAACTAGAAAGGTCACTGAATTTCACTTTCCCTTCTTCCTAGAAGACCCTCATTCCAGAGGAATACTGCCTATACCCTGGAGGAAGTAATGCTGCACAGAGAAGCCAAGAGGAATATGAACCTACAGGCCTTTCTGGGTTTCTTCTCTCTACCACCATTACCTCATATCTTCTGTCCAATCACATTTCTACACAGCTGCTTTTTTTTTTTTTTTCCCAAATCTAAGCATAAAAAGACACATGAACTGGTTGGCTCCTGGGTCCTTGTCTTGAATGTATGCCAATAGAAACTCTGAGACGGGTTCAATTAAAACAGAACTTTATGAGTTATGCAAATCAGGATCCTGGGCTGTCCTGGAACTAAAGGTTCCCAAGTTTCTCAAAGACAAAGGATTGTTGACTTTTATGACATGTCATGGGCTACCCAGGGGAGAGGGACTCCTGAAGAGAGAAAAAAGGTACAGGTCATGGGGTGGAACTTATCATATGTTTGCATGTGTTCTAGAGCATGTATCCCTGCACATGTGTCCCATGTTCTGCTGGAAGTAGAGACTTCAGCATCATAATCAAGGTGGGCTGCACATCTGACATCATTGTTCAGGGAGGGTGCTATTTCCTACTGTACTGCACATGCATTCTCTTCCAGTTTCAGCTAGATGAGGGGTGATAGTGGTTCCTTTTCAATGTTGTGCTGAGCCTATGCTTTTAGCCAACTAAGCCCACTGCAAGAGGTTGATGAAGCTGAAATTATCAAATTACAAGAAATGGTTGTGATGACTTTAGGTTCTTGGGGTTCCTCCATCCTTCCAGACAGTTTCCTGGGTCTTTGGGTTTTCATTTCTGAAGGCTGTTATGGAAAGTAAAACTTTAATTAAATAAATTTGTTATACTTTTCCCTTGTGAAACTGTCTTTTTCATAAGAGCATCAGCCCTGAACCTTGTGATGGATGAAGGAAGGTATCTTGCCTTTTCTGTCCCTTGCAATGTCATTTAAATAAAATGAATTCTTTCATACAAAATGCTTGCAACAGTGCCTGGTACCCGGAAAGCATTCAACAAATGATAGCTATTATTTGGTTAATACTATTTTTGTTAACCTACGAAGGACAGGTAAGGAAGCAAATTTCTGTGTATCTTTGACATTCACTGAAACTAAGGTCTTATACAGTACTGGCACACCCAAAGGAAATACACAAAAACGTAATACTTGATATTTTTACCATTAGTTCATGTAGACATCTCAAAGAGTCTTTTCTTATAATACAAAATATAACAAATATTATAAATGGAATTTATAAATAAAGATTTTACATGTACAGGCCACCATGTCACATGCAAAACAAACTTTTTTCAGTACAATGAAGAGAAAGCATTTCAGTGCTGGTATTATTCTACTTCTGGAAAGGTATGTGGCCAAAGCTGGGAGAGGAAATTACACAGAAGGAAAAAATGGGAAGAATGAAAACAGATCTAAAGTTTGTGAGGAAGAAATTCACATAATCTGCAATGGTGTCTTCTGGAATGAAGATAACCAAAGATGGGCATATCTTATTCAGCATCATTCATTCTGCATTTTCAAAAAAACAATCCTAAATTCAGAATTTGATTCCACTGTCCTCTCATAATGAATAATTCAGTTAATCACACCATGTATTCTAATATTTACTGAATCTGTGTTCAGTTATTTCATGAGATCAGGTGATCCTATTTTCCCATCCCAATGTAAAACATTTCCCTGTATCAATTTGCTAGTGCCTGACATCCCAGCAACAGATGAAAGAAACTTCTATTTCACAACAGGGCCTTATGCAGAATATTTGAGTCTCTCTGATTCCTTTGACTTTGAAATTCAAATAGAATTTGACATTGCTGAACTCAGAGCATTTCTAGGAAACAGCATTTGGTAGCAGTGGAGGGCATGGAGCACTGGGGCTAAGATGACACAGAGTGGGTAGGTGAATTTTTAAAAAATGGTAGAGGTAGACCCCCAGACAGCTTTGTGTCTTCAACATTTTTCAAATATTAGACCTGAATAGAAATGTTGGTTGAATAGGAATGAAGTCTTGAGGCATATAACTAGGTGACCATTATTCTTTGTAAGGCTTAGTTTTCATCAAAGAAAGAGTTTCATTTAGAGTAGTTTATTCTTTAGGGACAATATGGAAGAAAGAGACATTACTTCTATTGACTTTGCACGGAGAGAGTGTAATTGTGTCCAGAAAGCAGATCTTTTTTTAAAAAAATGTTTTATTTAGTTATAGATGAACCCAATACCTATATTTATTTTATGTGGTGCTGAGGATCAAACCCAGTGCCTCACACATACGAGGCAAGCACTCTACCGCTGAGCCACAACCCCAGCCCCCAGAAAGCAGATCTTGTTGGTAAGATCAGTCCACCAGAGTCAACAGAAATGAAGGATTAGGAACACCTTCCCTTAAACTAGGCGCCCTGAGATAATCCCACAGCCTCCCCTGAGTGGGTGATGAATAGAAAACGAGGAAGTGATTCTCCCTCTGTCCTAGTCAAGTATAAACCTAGATTTGCAAAGGACGGGTAGGGCTTATTGCCACTTGGTTTTCTATAACTAGTTAGTAAGAACAAAGGATTTGCCTATACGCACCCCCCACAACTTTCATTGTACTAAAATCCTCTTTAACTAAAGAAAACTGCATTTAGCCACCCACAAATGTTGGAATCACTTGGCTTAGCATTAGTACAGTATGACACAAGGAAGTTCTTTCATTAATATGTTTTAAAGTCCCCATTAAGATCAATACAATAGCCGGGTGCGGTGGTGCACGCTTGTAATCCCAGTGGCTCAGGAGGCCCAGGCAGGCAGATTGAGAATTCAAAATCGGCCTTAGCAAAAGCAAGGCGCTAAGCAACTCAATGAGACCTTGTCTCTAAATAAAATACAAAATAGGCCTGGGGATGTGACTCAGTGGTCAAGTGCCCCTGAGTTTAATTCCTGGTACCAAAAAAAAAAAAAAAAAAGATCAAAATGATGGAGAACAGGCAGGGCTGGGATTGTGGCTCAGTGGTAGAGCGCTTGCCTCGCATGTGTGAGGCACTAGGTTCGATCCTCAGCACCACATAAAAATAAATCAGTAAAGATATTGTGTCCACCTACAACTAAAAAATATTTTTAAAAAAATGATGGAGAACAAAGACTTTTACTGGTTACTTCCCCCAACTTTGCCCCCTTTCAGCAGGAAGCAATTTGGAGATGTTGTCGCCCATATTCCCATAGAAATGGAATGTAGAAATTGACAGTGGCAAAAGGTAACAGTGGTCCACTTTATGTTTTGAACATACCCCTTGCTGCTCTGCCACTGCCACTTCTTTTTAAAATGGAAAAAAAGAAAAGAAAAAAAGATCAATACAATCAATGTTTGATTGATTGTATTTCAATATTAGTCCCAAGACTGTCTTTGGTTTCTAATATTTTTGGACTTTCTTCATAGCTATTTTTCTTTTTCTTTTTCTTTTTTTTTTTTTTGGCACTGGAGATTGAACTCAGGGGCACTTGACCACTGAGCCACAACCCCAGCCCTATTTTGTGTTTTATGTAGAGACAGGATCTCACTGAGTTGCTTAGTGCTTCATCGTTGCTGAGGCTGGCTTTGAACTCGTGACTCTCCTGTCTCAGCCACCCTAAGTGCTGGGATTACAGGCTTGTGCACCGCACCCAGCTTAGTTTTTTTTTTTTTTTAAACTCATATAAAACTGTGATATTAGTG
Source organism: Xerus rutilus (assembly GCA_028644305.1). Taxonomy (NCBI): domain Eukaryota; kingdom Metazoa; phylum Chordata; class Mammalia; order Rodentia; family Sciuridae; genus Xerus; species Xerus rutilus. Next base: position 119,012,303 of record CM053403.1, read on the forward strand.
TGTTGAGCAAGGAAATTTATCTAAATGGAAGTAAATGAAATCTAAATCTTAGTGATTTACATTTCATTTCCTCCAGAAAATAAAATAAAAATAAATGAAACACATCTAAAACACTCATAGAGTAAAGAACACACTTCCTCCCTGCCTCAACCTACAGGATCCACAATGAAGCAGAGCTGGAAAAGGAATGCCACTCTGGTGAAGTCCCATGAGACAGGATGTGAAGCAAGTGGCCTGCTAAGGCCTGAGGGCAGAGAGTAGGGCCCACAAAATACAGGGAGAACATCTTAGAGGAACAAACTGAATCACCTCAGGAAGAGAAACCAGTTACTAAGCAATAATACCTTAAGCTCATATTTCTAAAGTCCACAAGATCTAACTGTCCTGTGGTTCCTGTTTCTCTAGTTTTATACGTAAATAAATGGAGACTCAGAAAAAAAGAATGATTTACCTAAAGTCACATGGCTAGTAAGTACTGGAAAAAAAATTTGAACTTAGGCCTAACCGGCTGAAAAGTCACATGCCTTCCACCATACCATGCTGCTGAGGATCCCCTACAGCTCCTCACTTCAAGATTACTATGGGTCATGGATATGCCATCACGAAGTCAGCATCCCACATTTCACGACATCCATCAAGCTTAGGAAAATTTGTAGGTGGAGTGAGAAGAAATATTTCTGTGAAAAGGTAGTAGATAAAAGGGTCTGTAGCTCTGGTTGTGTGTTGGCAGACTATCACATGGATTGGCAAAGTAGAAGCCACACTTGCTTGAGAAACCATATGAAAATAAGACCATTCTCTCTCTGATTAGTGGATGCTGATGAATAAGGGAGGTGGGAATGGGAAACATAAGAGAAATAGAGGAACTCTGGACGCGGCATGGGGGAGGTGGGGGGCAGGAAAGGGGAATGGGTATAGCAAAGATGGTTGATTGAGATCGTCATCACTACCCTTGGTGCATGTATGAAAACACAATTGGTGTAACTTTATCTGGTTTGCAACCAGAGAAATGGAAAAACTGAGCTCTATATAAGTGCTATGACTTGAAATGCAATTAAATAAACTAATAAAAAAAAGAAAAAAAGAAAAAGAAAATAAGACCATTCTTTTCCACATGGTTGTCTCTATTCCTATTCTTCTGTACTTCCAGCAAACCAGGTGTGGGTTTGGATCATGGTAATAAGCCAACCACTGGAAGGTCACACTACGTTGGCTGTGACATCTTAACACTCTTCTCCCAGTGACTCTGAGTGCAGAGCTGGCTAAGACAAAAAGGGCAGGAAAGGACCACCGGGTTCTTCCACTGAAGAAGCAGCGAGGCTGCATTTCACACAGGGAGTGTCCAGAGCCTCAGTGACCAGATCAGAGAATGGGAAACCTCCACAGCCGTTTTTCTTTCCCTCCTTTTCTTTTTCGTAACAAAATGCCCATCTGTTGGCCTCATGTGCAGGCAGCTGCACTAGGGCCTGAATATCAACATTCTTGATGTCAGGGGGTTGTGAAATTTTGCTTTTGTGACAAGGAGTCTTCAGGGCCATAATTAACAGAGTAGGGAATTTCAACCCAAATATTATAACTTCTTTAAAACTGTGCCCATCTGCTAGCCTTATGGTCTCAATTGAGCTTGAGTCTCAAAAGCAGCAGGGGAAAAAATAATTGCAAAACTTAATTTTTGTTTTAACCCAGGGGCACTTTACCACTAAGCTATATCCTGAGCCCTTTTTAGTTTTTACTTTGAGATAGGATCTGGCTGCTTAAATTGCTTAGGGCCTTGCTAAGTTGCTATGGCTGGCCTCAAACTTGCAATCCTCTTGCCTCAGCCTCCTGAGTTGCTAGATTACAGGCATGCACTTTCCCACCCTACACAAAACTTTATTTCAATAAATTTTGAGGGAGAAGAGAGGAATTGGAGAGGGAAGTATGGAATAAAGAATGGGCACTGCTTATAGTGTATAAGGAAAGAAAAAGGAATAGTACAGTTGAACTTCCATTATGCTTTTTTTTAACGGTGTTGTTCTAAGCGTGGAGAGTATGGGTTTAAAGTTATACAGTGAGCAAAATTTATACTTTGTTATCTCCTTCTCCCTTTTCTCCCCCTTCACCTCATTCCTTTATTTACTTCCTCACAAAATTGACAAGCAACTTTATTTTCATTAAATAAGGTAGTAATATACTATAAGACCCATACTGATACTTCTTGTGACCAAAGTGGGAGAAAGTTCCAATGAAGTGTCAGAACATAGACCCTAACTTAGCCATGTCACATGGGTACCCTTCCAGTCTTTTATTTTTCTTCCTCTTTTTTATATCCATAGATCTAAGTTTTGTTCCAAAACTGAGATCAAACTAGAAGTATTTGCTTAGCACCTGTGCCAAGGATTAAAGATACAAAATGAACAGGACATAATCTCTGCCCTCATGGCAAATCACATAATGGCTCTACACATCATTTCAAACCCTGATTGAACATTACAATTAAGGAAGACACCGAGTACTACAGATGAAAGAGCTCCTGAGTCCCCATGATCGAGGCAGGTCAGGCATCCTGGAAGAGGTATCGCCTGAACCAACAGATGAGGAGCTGGTTAGGTAACAAATGGTGAAGAGGGAATTCCAGTTGAAAGAACAAGTTGATCATCAGGTAACAGTATATTAACAGCTGTTTAGAATTGCTAGAGTACTCCAGTAGGAATTCCAATTCCAATCTGGAGGCTTCAAGGCTGAGCAGAGAACAAGTTAGGGAAGGTCTAGAAAACTGTTCTTCACTTCTTAGATTTTATTCTTTAGAAAACTGAAGCATTTTAACAGGCATGAAGTTACCCTTTAGAGAAGGCGGTGTGGTTTGTATTTGAGAGAGGAGATGCCACAGTCTGGGAGACCATTCAGGAGGCTAGAATTAGTCCAGTGTAGCGACAATATAAAGGAGAGAATGAAATCCTAACTATTTGATGGTAAATTAATTGGACTTTGTGACTATTGCTTGCAGGTAGGAGTTGCAGGAGAAAAAGGATTCTAGATCCCCACCATAAACAAGGTGGTAATTGTCTCATTCATTTTGACATAGCAGGAAGTGGAGTTTGTCCTGTTGCAGTGAGGTGAGACAAAAGTTAAGTGAAGTTCTCTACATTTCATATTTAAGTTATAACATATACATGGCCAGTAAATCTCTAAGTTCACACCAAGGTTGGAGGTGAGAGTGGCAAATATAGAATTTATCTGCACATGAGTAAAAGGACAGTCCCCATCAGGAAAAGAAGTATTGGTCTCCCAAATGTCGTTCATATCAATATTAAGAAACCCTGGTAGGTAGTCAAGATTATGAACCCCATGGAAGCTTCTTCATCCTTCCTCAGCCTCTCCTGGTTCATTCCCTACCACCTTCTTGGCATTCAGCAACGAAAGGGTTCATATCTGCCCCAAAAGGAGACTGTGGGACTTTGTTCAGCTTTATAACTTACGTCTTTTCTGATCGATTCGTGCTCCAGCCTTATCATTTGCTAAATATTTGAAATATTGTATAAGCATTTATAAAATATGGTCTTTCTCTCTCTTTAATGCATTTACCTGGATCATCTCAATGATGATTGACTAAAATCACTTCCTTTAAGAAAGATAAAGCTTTCTACTATATGATATATATCACCAGGAAAATGAAGATTTTTGTGATGAATTAGGAAGATAAAAATCAGTAGTACATGAATACATAAGTCAGAAGTAATGATGTGACTCTTGTGAACATAAAGGAAAATTTGGGAAGACTCCAAGAAGTTTTATAAGATGATCTGGACTTAGTTTATTCAAAAGTACATTAAGGGGCTGGGGCTGTAGCTCAGTGGTAGAGTGCTTGCCTAGCATGCGTGAGGCCATGGGTTCGATCCTCAGCACCACATATAAATAATAAATGAATAAAATAAAGATCCATCAACAACTAAAAAAAATTTTTTAAAAAAGTACATTAAGGTTTAGAAATTTAAATGGTACTCAGAGAAATATTTTAATGTAGCAGGTGACAACAGGAAAATAACTTTCCTTAAACAATCACTGAGCCAAAAATTTTCCACACTTAAACTTTAATATACATTTTATTAAAGGTGAGGTACTAATACTATTTGGATAAGTTGTATGATAATTTAAGAGCTTTAATATAAACACTTTTTAAAATAAAACATCCCAAGGAAATTACATAGCAAAGGAAGTCTGCTTTGAACATGTTGCTTCTTTCAGAACATTTTCACATATTGACATGGTTAGTTACTAAAGATAAACATAAAATATTAATCAGCCACCTACAGTGTTGCTTTCTGTTCAATGCAACTGGGAATTAGACAACTGAATTATGCTTATTAAAATGCACTGTAAATTAGAAAAACAATTTTGCAAAGGCTTCTAATTTTCATGGTCATACAACTTAAAACAGTGTAACATGACTTTTGATTTAACAACCTTCAAAGTTCTCTTCCATTTCACCAGAACATTCAGACTTAATAAGTGGCATTAGTGTAAAAGAAGTTTTCCCAAGAGGGTATCTTTTTAGTCAACAATGTTGGTATTATACTTATAGATTGCTGGAAAATGTATAAGCGAGTTCTGCCTCCAAAGTTTATTTTTGTTTCTTTTCTTATTAATAAAAACAACCATTGTTTTTAGCACTATCACACACACACACACACACACACACACACACACACGAAATGGAAGATTTGTTGATCTTCCATTAGGATTTAAGTCAATGATCAAACCCATCAGCACATGCCTGTAATCCCAGCTGCTTGGGAGGCTGAGGCAAGAGGATCACCTAGACCACATAGCAAGACCCTGTCTCAAAATAAAAACTGAAAAGGACTGAGAATGTAGCTCAGTGGTAGAGCTTCCCTGGCTGCGGATGGGGTGGGGAGGAATGCAATCCACAGTACGGCAAAAAAACAAAAAGCAAAAAAACCCTAAAATCCAATAAGATGATGTAATAAAAGTGCTGTAAAAACTATAAAGTGAGGACTGGGAGTGTAGTTGAGTGGCAAAATCTTGCCTGGCATGTGTGAAGTCCTGAGTTCCATCCTTAGCACTGCAAAAATAGAAAGAAAGGAAAGGAAAAAGTGGGGGGAAATATTCATATATATACATATATAGAGATGTATATATATTAAAAAACAAACATTACTCTCCTTGTCATTAAGGGAATTGGACCTTAACAAAACAGGGGTCTGGTTGTGGCACAAAAGCCACAAAGAAGAGTATATTTATTGCCTTTATAATATGAACATGATTTGTGGCCACTTGATATCTTATCTGCTTAAAAGGACTTAGTAAATTTATCTACTTTTTTCCTTCCTTCTTTCCTTCCTTCCCTCCTTTCTTCCTTCCTTCCTGGTACTGGGGACTGAATTCAGGGGCTTTCTACCACTACATTATATCTGCTTAAAAAGACTTAGTAAATTTATCTACTTTCTCTCTCTCTCTCTCTCTCTCTCTCTCTCTCTCTCTCTCTCTCTCTATTTCTTTCTTTCTAGTATTGGGGACTGAATTCAGGGGCTTTCTACCACTACATTATATCCCTAACCCTTTATTTATTTTTTAAATTTTGAGGTAAGGTCTTGCTAAATTGCCAAGGCTAACTTCAAACTTGCAATCTGCCCTCCTCAGCCTCCTGAAGAGCTATAATTATAGGTACGTGTGGCTCCCCACACTTTTTTCCTAAAGGAGAAAATTTTTATGTTAGCTTTGATTCAATGTTCGTTTGCTAAGGACTTGTGCTATATATGAGGCTTGATGTTATGCACCACACATAGTTTGGCATTTTGAACTTTCTCCTGGCTGCCAAAATGTTGATTACAGGATCAAAATGCATTCTGTGTGGTCTCACAGGGCTCTGGTCTTGGAAATCAGTGAGGTAATTAGTTCTTTCCTATTGGAGTCTCGAACTGACTCTCAAACCATCTACATAGAGCTTGAGCCACACTAAAAATTCAAATTCCTCTGGGACAAAGAGATCTACAGTGGATGCTGACTAAATATTTGTTAGATGAATATACTTGACCTTTTTAAAGTTTTAGATCTTCCATTTATTTTGTTATCTTATACTTAAAACAATATTTATTCATTTAATTTTCTTGAAATTTTAGAAGAGTGACTTTTATATACACACGCACACATACAAACACAGTTGAAAAGAAATCAATTTGTAGAAATGCTCCTATATTTTACAAATAATGTTTTGGACCAAGATGCAAAGTTTCCATAATGTTTTGAGAAACCAAATTTTTCTAATGTTTCAGAGTTTCAACAGACTTCAAATGCCTAAATCCTTTGAGCCCCAACATTAACAATAACTACTATAGCCCTCATGAAAAGTAAATGGATAGATATTCCTATGAGAATGGAAACTGGGACATATCTAAACTCCTTCTTCAATATTTATTGAGAATCTGCTTCATCAGATCACTCATTCTCTCTAATTCTCAATTTCTGCACCTGTCAAGTATAAATAAGAAAATGATCTATGTTATAAGGTCATTGCTAGACATCAATAGTACATGCAAAGGAATCACATTTGTCTCATCATAGAAAAATAGAATATTAAAGTTGAAAGGATCTCAAACATCTATTCCTTTTTCTGTTTAGAATGAGAAAATGAAGCCCAAGAGAAGGTAACTTGAAGAAAGTCACACGGTTTGTCAGTGGCAGATCCCAAATCAAAGCCTGTGACTCAGGACATCCATCCAGCTCAGTGCTGTTTCCATGGCATCATACAAGGGTGCAAATTAAACTCATTTTGAAATAATTAATAGCAAATTTTGTGTCATAAAACATACCATAAACTTCCATCCTCAAGCTAGCCACTCACCAAAAAAAAAAAAAAAAAAAATTACCTTATTTTGGCCTATATACAAGCCGTCAACATTGACCAATTTGATTTATTTTCTGGATTAGTTATATAGATGCTTTAAAATTTTTTCCACAGGCTTTCTCATGCAAACAGAAACTAAATAGTAATACTCATTCATCTTTTCTTATTACTGAGAGGGAATTTTAATAGAACTATGAGCTGTAACATTGATTTAGTTCTGTATCCTGAATTCTTCTGTACCATCTGCTCAATTTGGAGATTTGAGCCCTTGAGAATAATCTGGGGATGGTAAAGCAACTGGGAGCAGCAGGGCTTCAGCTTCTGGAGGTAAGGGTAGTATCAGCTTCTCGACACCTGCCTCTCCTTTATTCCAAGGTCCTTTCTACTTATATGATTCCACTGGGGAGCTTGCTTTGTTGTCTTAAAAAGAATTTGTTCATGTGTTCTAACTTTTGTTATTGTTGTTCCCTCCCTCCCTCCCTCCCTCCCTTCCTTCCTTCCTTCTCAGAATTGAACTCAGAAGATTGGGTCACTGAGCTACATCTCCATTCCTTTTTTTTTTTTGGACCAGAGATTGAACTCAGGGGCACTCGACCACTGAGTCACATACCCAGCTCTATTTTGTATTTTTTTTAGAAACAGGGTCTCACTGAGTTGCTTAGTGCCTTGCTGTTGCTGAAGCAGGCTTTGAACTCATAATCCTCCTGCCTCAGCCTCCCAGATAGCTGGGATTACACCCACCACTGCTCCTGGCTCATGTACTCTAATTTTTAACCTTTGTATCAGTCAGCTTTCCATCACTATGACCCTTATAAAAGGAAAAGGATTTTGTTGGCTCATGTTCAGGAGTTTGCAGTTCAAGATTAATTGGCCTCATTCTTTGGGTCTCTGGTAAGGAAAGCCCATCTTGGTGAGACTGTGTGGCCAAATTAACCATTGAATTCATGTACCAGAAAATAAAGAAAGACAAGGAAGAGACCAAGGCCCTACAACCTCTTTCTAGGACACATCCTCCGATGAACTAAAGACCTCCTAAGAGTCCACAAAACCTCCTAATAGTGCCACCCAGAGACTATTTACTTAACAGGTAGACCTTAGAGGTCTACATTCAATATTCAAACCATCACAACCTTTTACTACAGACATTCTGAAACACCACAAAAAGTAGAGCGTTCAGAAGAATGAATGGCTTGTCTCCCCACCCAATTCCAGCACACTTGCGACATTTGGTCCATCTTTTCTGATCTACTATACCTCCACACTTTTTGGCCCTCTTCTGAATTTTGAAAAGCCAAATCATACCATTTCTTTCATTAATTCCTTGGTAGGTATATATAACAAATAAAGACTTAATCACAATGCCACTATCACACTTAAAATTAGTACCAAACCCTTAATATCATCTAACACCCAATTTGTGTTCAGTTTTCCTGAATTTTATTAAACATTTTTTTTGGTACCAGGGATTGAACTCAGGGGTACTCAACTTCTGAGCCACATACATCCCCAGCCCTATTTTGTGTTTTATTTAGAGACAGGGTCTCACTGAGTTGCTTAGCACCTCGCCATTGCTGAGAGTGGCTTTGAACTCACAAATCTCCTGTCTCAGCTTCCCAAAGTGCTGGGATGACAGGTATGCGTCACTATGCCTGGCTTCTTAAACATTTTTTGAGGTGCTAGAGATTGAATCCAGGGCTTAATGCATGTTAAGTGTGCATTCTACCATTGAGCTATGCCACTAATCCTTAAATGTGTGTTTTTAAAATTCATTTGTTTGAATCAAAATCCAAACAATTTCTAAAACAGTGTTTGATTGACATTTTTAAAATCTCTTTAAATATTTGTTTTCTTCCCTGCACCCATTCCCATTTTTTCCTATGCAATTTTCTTGTTGAAAAATTAGAAATTTTGTCTTTCAGTATTTTCCTTTTTTGGCATATTGTATCTTCAGGTATCAATTGTTATGTTCCTTTATCCCTCATAATTCCAACAAACTGGTAAATCAAGATTCTAATTGAATTCAGGTTCCATTTTAGGCTCTGACACTTCATAAGAGATACTTAATATCTGGCTGTCTATCTCACTTTCAGGGGTAAGAGTCATCAGTGAAGACAGGTGTGGTGCACACGCCTGTAATCCCAGCTACTTGAGAGTCTGAGGCAGGAAGATAGTAAATTCAAGTCTAATCTGGGCAACTTAGTAAGATCCTGTCTCAAAATAGAAAAAGTTTTAAAAGGCTGAGGATGTAGCACTTGCCTAGCATGCATGAGCCCTAGGTTTAATCTCTGGTACCCACCACGCCCCCTCAGCAATAAAAAAGAATAATCAGTGAGTTTAAGTGTTCTCAGACCACCCTATCTCTTAGAAAGATTTCCCTTTCAACTTTTTACCTAATGTTTTTTCCAGAAATTTTGATTATCAATCCATTAGTTTATTAAAGCTTGCAAAAGGAACATTCTCCAATCCTATCCTTCCTTTTTTCATTTTTAAGTGGGAATTTCACGAGAAAGAATGCTGTTCATCAACTCTTGGGCTATAATGGAAGTCAGTACAGGGAAGGGCAGGTTCCTTTTCTCCTTTATAAATTTTTATTTCCATTTAGCTTTTTTTGGCATTATCACTATAAAATCATGAATTCTGACTTTCTATCTTTAATACTTTGCAATCCACTGATTCATTCTTTTTTTTTTTCTTTCTGAAAATATCCCATTTTTGGCCAACAAGAATTCTCAAATTGGCACTTGTATCCTTTTGAGAAGACCCAAGTTTGGCAGCCTCCTTATTTTCTGGCACAACAATTTTATGACCCAGAATCATGTTACATGTAGTGTGTATGCAGACTTGGTGAACCAGACCACATTTATATGCCTCCCTAGATTTGCTTGGCCATAGTATTCTGCTCAGTGCTATTGAAGATCCACCAAGAAGGCCAACTGGCACCAAGCCCAGCTACAGAGAGGTTTGGTTAAGAAAGGTTCATTAAGTTTCATCACCACCTTTGAGAGGAAAGCCAATTGTTTGTTGTAGTTCACTCCTACTTGGCTAGCCAGGCTCCCTGAAGCAGCTGCCTCTAGTCTTCTATATCATTCATGGCATGACCCCTCAGACTGCCTTCCTGTAAAGAATCCTTTAGTAAAAAATTCCTCCCACTGGGAGTTTTCAGGTCATCTCTAAATTGTACCTGTTCACTTAGCTAGCCTCCAGGTACCAGACTGCAAGCTGCAAGGAAGGGTGTCATAACTTGCACCTGCTCCCCAGGTTGTCATTTGTACTATCGCTCTATCACTCATTCTGCCTAAAGGGCCACAGGAATAGAGCCAGGAAGGTAAATTTTGACCAATGAAAGAAGAGGAGTTGAAAGACTCTTCACCCTTTCCTCTTATTACCACTGTTCCAAGATGCAGTGCATGCATTTTTCCATACCATTTCTCAGACGATATTTCTACTGATCAGGAAACCAGCTGTGTTTTCTAGAACTGCACCTAGTTGGTGATATGCTACTTTATATTTACTCTCCTCCTTTCCTGCCTTGGTTCTTTTTTCTCATTCTTGCTTCCCTGAGGTTGTACCATACACAAATAAACACCAATAAAAAGTTAGTACATAGGTTTTAATGAGAAAAATATGTTAATATTTTAATATTTAGCAGCAAAACATTTAATTGTCAATTAAGAGCACATAGATAGGCGGGCTTGGTGGTGCATGATTATAATCCCAGCTACTCAAGAGGCCGAGACAGGAGCATCCCAAGTTCAAGGCTAGCCTGGACAACCCAGCAAGACCCTATCTCAAAATAAAAAATATAAAGGGCTAGGGATGTAATTCAGTGGTAAAGTACCCCTGGGTTAGATCCCTAGTAGTTGATGGGGAGTGAGGCGGGTACTTTACAGATATCTTTAAACAAAAACTGTAAAAACATTTTTCTTAATGATGATTTCAGTTTAAAGGACACCTGCTACCAAAATGAAATGCTTTTCTGAGTTTTGCATTTTCATATGTTACTATCTCTTGAAAAGAAGAGTTACATGCCTACTTTTGATAGAAAGGTTATACACTCGGGAACACAAACACTCAGCATAGCTACAAGGGAATGTTTTACATATAACAAAGTTTAAATGAAACTTAACATTCTAGGCTCAAGAGAGTAACTATATTTGGATTGTTCTTTAACAGAGTCACACAAGTTTACTACACTTGCATAAATCACTATATATAAGGTTATTGCTTTTTATGTTTCTTAGTTTGCCTGTTTTTAGCATTTGCTAATAGTTTTATACAGCAGATAAAATAGACACGAGTCATCAGTGAGCGGCAATTGAGGAGAGGAACTCTCGTTGGAGGTTTGGGAGATTGGGACCCCTCGTAATTAACAGTAACTGTCAAGAGTCTTTAAAAATAAATATTCTCTGCTTTGTATTTGGGAAATTCAGATTAAGTAGGATCTGAGGTGGATCTTGGAAAGCTGTACTTTTCTAAAGCTCTCTAGATAATTCTTTTTTTCAATTTTTTTATTTTTTTAGTTGTTGATAGATCTTTATTTTATTCATTTATTATTTATACGTGGTGCTGAAAATCGAACCCAGTGCCTCACGCATGCTAGGCAAGTACTCTACCACTGAGCTATAGCCCCAACCTCCTCTAGATAATTCTGATAGACTCTAGCCTAGGGTTTCAGAAGTAACACTCAGGACCCTTACCTTCCTCCTGAAATAAGGGAGGGGAGTGGACGAAGTTTTGAAATAACACACCTATCCCAGTTATTCTCTTTTCATGGAACCACTTTAAAAGAAAAATGAAGAGCAACTGGATTTCATGTTTAAGCTTCCAAAGCCTATCCAAACATATTCACTGAAATCAAATCAAATTTTCCATTCAAGTAAGTGAATCAAGCATTCAAGAAAAAGGAAATTACCAATACTGAATGCTTACTGTCACCACAGGACTTGATAGCTGGGTGCATGTTTGACACACACATAAGGCCAATCTGCAAATATTTTTCACCTCTTATTTCTATTGCTTGTTTTCTAATCTGTGAAACTCAAAATCCTGATGTTTTTCCTCTGTCCTCACCAAAAGCTGCTTGATATAAAGAATTATCAGTACAACATGACTACAGGAAGCTCTTTTAAAAGATAGGATTCACTGGTGCCATGAATGACTCCAGCCCGACAGAGAAGTATACAGACTAGATGGAGACACCCCTGTACCCACCAACCACCTCTGTCAAACCTTCATTTGTTCCTCATTTTTTAAAGAATCAAAACTTCATTGATACAGATGTTCTGTCACCACTCCTCAGCCATCTCATTCTTCTCACTCCCCTCTGAGATATCATCACTTTTCTGAATTTAGAATTTATTATTCAACTCACCTTTTAATAAACTTTTAACAAATATATCCATAAGAAATACAGAATATTTGGAATTTTCTAAAATTTATATAAATTATACACTCTGTAGCTCTCTGCAGTGACCTTTTTTTCTTCACCATTATTATTGGATTTATATATTGATATGTATGGCCTTTGTTCATTAAATTTAAGCACAATATTTTATTTCATGGTTTGAATATTCCACAATGTATTTTTTTCATCTCTTTTAATGGATCTTTAGGTCATTTCCAAATGTCATGATTTAAATAATGTTGTAATCAACTGAGAGGTATTAGCTTACATTTCAGAGGATTACAACACATAACATTAATTTTTCTGTCAATGGGACAATGATTTGGTGGTAATGCTACTGTAAGACGCGGGCATGAGGAAACAGAGAAAAGGAAGAGAAAAATAATGGAGGATTTCTAAACCCTCTGTGAGCATTATATGTTCCCTTTCCTGCTCTTTAAGCTGGAACTAGAATGTTCTAGACCTCTTTGTGTACTTACTTCTAGGCTGGCCAGGGATATCAGAGGAAGAAGAAAAAAACAAAAATAAAAGAGGAGAGATAAAGTCACTACTAATCCATAGGATTCCAGTCCACTGGATTCTGGTCTTCCTCTGTGATCCACCTGCCACCACAGTACTTACTTTTCAGAGTCCCCGGCTGTTCCATGCACTGTCTTTGTTTTACAATTGTAGTTCCATGAGAGAGATGGGGTAGATTGCACCTGCTCCACCTTACTTGAAAGCAAAGTCTCCTTTATAAAGCTTAAAAATGTATCTTGTTAGTTGCATTGTATACAAAAATAACCAATAATCTATTAATAGCTTGATCTTTTTTGAGGCTTGCCTTGTGGCCCAGTAAACACCAATTATTACGCATGTTTGTGTAACGGAAAACATGCTATTACATCTCTTCCTCTCATTTGCATTTATAACACTGTACCTTCTTCCAATGGTGTTCTAGAACCAGAAACTACCAGTTTTTCACAGCTAACTGCACAACTCTTCCTAACTCTGTGTTTGGTGATGTCTCATGCTGACAGTTTGAATTCAGCCAAGGTGAGAATATTCACACTAGGATGTTAGAACTCTCCCTGTCCCTTGTGACCAGAGAGCTGATTCTGAAAATATTTTCCAACACACCCTCCTGCCTCCACAAAATATCTCTTCTTCTACCTCAACCAAGCCATGAAATTTTCCCTATAATTATGCGCATAGCTATGTATTATCTTCTCCAAAAGGACCCATAGGATAGATGGGCATATACACAGGAGAAGGGACTCACTAGGGGAATTGGTTCACATGATCTGTGTTAGTTTTTCTTTGCTATGGTCAAAATGCCTGACAAGAACAATTTAGAGGAGGAAAAGTTTATTTGGGGCTCACAGTTTCGGAGTTTCTACCCATGGATGGCCAGTTCCATTGCTCTATGCCTGAGATGAGGTGGAGCAACATGTCCAAAGGGAAAGCTACTCAGCTCAAGGTGACTGGGAAGTAGAGAGCTAGAAAAGGGAAGGGACCCCAGGGAATATGAACCCTGGCCAGTTCCACTCCCAGTGACCCACCTCCTGCAGGCACCTCACCTGCCTGCAGTTACCACTCAGTCAGTCCATTCAAACTAGGATGGACTGATTGGGTTGCAGCTCTTATAATCTAATCCTCTTACCTCTCAACATTCCTGCATTAACACAGGAGCTTTTTTGGGGGTGGGGAAGTACCTAATATCCAAACCATAACAATTAGAGAAGCTGAGAACTCCCATGATAGGCTGTCTGCAAGTTAGAGAAACAGAAAATGGAAATGTGGATCAGTTCAAGTTGGAAGGCCCAAGAACCAAGGAAGCCATAGTGCAACTCTTAATCCAAGGCTGAAGGCCTGAGAGTTCCTCAAGGCCTCTGGTGCAAGTCCCAAAATCCAAAGGCTCAAGAAGTTGGAAGTCTGATGTCCAAGGGCAGGAGAAGAAGATGGTTCTGCTCCTGAAGAGTTCACCTTTCCTGTGCCTGTTGTTCCCTCCAGGCCCCAAACTGATTAGATGAGATTGGCTCACACTGAGGGCAGATCTTTCCCACTCAGGCTACCACTCCCATGCCACTCTCCTTTGAAAATGCTCTTGCAGACACACCCAGAAATAAGGACTCAGCCATCATCTAGGTATCCCACAACTCAGTCAAGTTGACATCTGAAATTAACCATCTTGAATTATACGTTTAAAATTAGAAGTTTAGGGCACTAGGCCTTCATAAGACTTAAAAAGTGTTTTGCAAAGCCTGGTCTCTGAACCAGCAGCATCAGTGTCACCTGGGAATTTGTTAGGAATGCAGAGTCTCAGGCCCTGTTCCCAAGCCTCCCAATTCAGAAACTCTGCAAGGAAATGGGGGCAGAGATGGGAAGTAGCCCAGCAATGTGTTACAGCAATCCTAGTTCTGATGTCTGATAAAGTTTGAGAACCATCAGTATAAAAAAAAAGAAGAAAGAAAGAAAGAAAGAAGAGAGAGAGAGGGAGGGAGGGAGGGAGGGAGGAAGAAAGGAAGAAAGAAAGAGAAAGAAAGAAAGTTAAGAGATTAACAGTAATTAACTTCCTAAGATACATAAAATGAGAACATAAGTGTTCTGTAGTATCTTTCAGGTAGGCATATAGATATAAAACCCTTTCCACATCACAAAGGGTTACATTACAAAATATCTGCAAATTGTATAAACATGAGAAACATCAATAGATACTATTTTTGACATATTAGTAAATAATTCTGATTAATGTGATAACTGGGTATATTGCTATTGATTTATAGGGAGATTCTACTCTGACTTATGTTTTTATTTTATTACTACTGACCTTTGAGTGATCCTATTTTGTGAGGAAGTTCCTTGGATCTTCCTACAATATTAGTCTCTAAATGAACACTTTTACTGGAGTTCATTTTCTGGCTAATTTGCATCCAAATGGCTCTATCTGAAACACTGATAACAGGGCTAAAGATAGTTTAAAGACCCACATCTATGGAAGAAAGCTTATTAGAGTTCAGCTTGAGGAGTTGTATTATGCTAGAAGATCAAATTTCCTATTTAACAATTTTCTTATCCATGCCTTTTAAAGACATAAAACAGAGTTTAGGCTATTTCTCAAATAAATAGAATTTGAAAATATTTTGCAATAGTTAATGGTTAACAAATACATAAAGAACAGAGAATGTTGAAATACATAATTTGAATACTTGCTATATTTCAGACTTTGTTAGGTGCTCATACACATTATTTCAATACTCTATTAGGTAAATGTTATTCTGTACATTCTTAGATTAAAAAAAAAAAAAACTAAAGCTTAGAACTATTAAGTAACTTGTCCCAAGTCACAAGTGTCAGCCTAACCTAGGTCTATCTGAGTGCAAAGCCCATGTTTTTTCCACTATCCTTTTTTTCCATAAAGTTTCTACAAATGAAAAAGGAATCTTGGCACATAGAAAGTGCAATAAAAACATGACCTCAGCAAGGGTCAGCTCTGAGCCTAAAATAGAATTAATTGGTGAGCTATTCCATAAAATGCATAGAAACATTCACTATAGATCATACAGGTATCTTTAAAGTCAATTTTTCAGATTAGCACTCTGCATTTAGCTATATAATCTTGTCCAAAAATGAACTGGTGTAGCATGCCAAGATAATGATCACAGTGGCACAATTAGTTATGAAAATGCTGCTTAATGAATATAGCAAGTTCATGGCTACTCTCCTGGATCCCAGGTCTGCCTTGTTCCTTCTCAAGAAGCATCAGGATCAGAGTCACCGTGTCCTACACACACAGCCTGAGGAGGAGCAGCACATATGAAGGAGGCACTCAGCAGTCTGTACTAGGGTGCTGTACTGCAATTCCTGCTGCTGCTGCTGCTGCTGCTTCCTTTTTTTTTTTTTTTTTTTTTTGGTATTGAGGATTGAACCCAGGGGTGCCTAAACACAGAGCCACAGCCTAAGCCTTTTTTAATTCTTTATTTTGAGAAATGGTCTTACTAAATTGCAAAGGCTGACTTTGAACTTGCAATCCTCCTGCCTCAGCCTCTTAAATTGCTGGGATTATAGATGTGCGCCACTGTGCTTGGCTCAATTCCTGCTTCTTTTAAAAATGCTCCAGTGCCTAGCTGCAGTAAGTTTTCTAGATCAAAGGTTTAAAATAGAATGCAATACCCAAAAATGCTTGTCCCTAGCCTTCCTATGGTGGAACTCAGAATCTAACATTGTAGCCATTTCAGAAGAACATTAACTTCACGAAGACATTCTGAAGACATTCAGAAGGCTCTACTTGAATTGGCAAACTAAAGTCTGCCAAAAAGTTAACCTTCTTAACAAAATCACTTGCTATATTTAAAATACACGTTAACATAAATTCACTATTCAAAAATAATTATTCAACAGGAAATATCTGGACCTAAAGGGGATCTAGAATGTTCCTACAACTAAACATATTCAAAATACATATACACAGTCTAAAGGTAAAAAAGTAAAAAAAAGTTCTATTTTTTAAGTAAAAAAAGTTCTATTTTTACTTAGATAGAACATTTCAGAACTAGAACATTTCTGGGGAATGGGTATCTTTAAAGATAAAATATCTTTTTCTTTTTTTGGTACCAGGGATTAAACTAAGGGGTACTCGACCACTGAGCCACATCCCCAGCCTTATTTTGTGTTTTATTTAGAGACAGGGTCTCACTAAGTTGCTTAGCGCCCCGCTGTTGCTGAGGCTGGCTTTGAACTGCAATCTTCCTGTCTCAGCCTCCCAAAGTGCTGGGATTACAGGTGTGTGCCACTGTGCCCAGCTAAGATAAAATATCTTTATAACCATATATATGTATATATAATTATTTTATATATATAAATAATTTCATTGTCTAAAATTTGAGCTTTACCTCATTATTACCTCTTCAAGATGAAAAAAAAATTAGACCAGACATGACAAACGTTCAAGTTCAAAAAAGAAAAAAACAAAAAATAAACAAAAGCAAGCTAGTTATTTAAGGCTTCTGTAGTTAAATTACTCAGTTCATTTTCAGAACTTTCTTTTCACATCCAAGCAATATATCAGGGAGTCAGTGCCAAATGAAGCACATGTGAATGCATTTTATGGCTGACTATTTAATCAAAATGTGCTTTATCTCAGAGTCTTTAAGAGACATGATTAAAGAGGCTTTCAAAAAAATCAAGTCATGTCAAAAGTGAAGAAATAGTAACTTGTATTAAACTAAAGATGGAACAATGAGGTCTTGATAGTTCTCTGCATGGGCATTATGGATGCAGTAGACATTACAAATTGAACCTGAAGAAGTCTTTTATTCCTAAGAGCTGACAGGGGGTGGTGGCAGCAATCCTAGAATATTATGCTATAAATAAGTTATGGGGTCCTGACAAAACTATTTTTTTCATAGGATCATTTTTAGCCATTGTCTGAGATATACAGGACTTCAGGGAACTGGGTTAGAGTTCTCATAACATCTCCCAAATGCAATAGTATCACCTACTGACACTGTTGGCTTCTCACTTCTCTAACAAAGCCCTGAAAGGCTGTAGAAGTAGCCAAGATCCCCTGGAGCATCCCCTCAAATGAAATATCCTATTAGAAGATAAAAGCATTCCCCTTCTTGCTGTCACGATTTTGAGTATTAGGTAATAACTAATCCACAATTTTAATATTATGAATTCTTATCTCCTTAATGAGCTATCATGTTCTTTTTTGAATTTGAACTACAGACACTGGCCTACTTTTTCTGTTACTGCAACTTGAGTAATTATCACATATACTGAATTCATTTTGGGTTCCATGCCCCCCCCCCCCACACACTCATTACCAAATTTGGGGAGGGCATGGGCTATACAGTGAGATGATGATTCCATTAAACAACTCTCTTCAGTAGGATCCCTCAGTTCATTAATCTCCAATAAAGTAATCTATTTAGGACATAGTTGAAATAGTCTTTGAGCCACTTAACATGATGGTATAATGATCCGCTGAGATTCTCCCCATTTTAAAATCATCTAGAGGAATGTTTTGTTTTTCTCCTAGCCTTTAAACTTTCCTCCTAATTTCTTCCACTTCTCCAATACTGGAGATTTTCATCAATCTTAGTGATAATGTTATTTCCTAGCATGATATCAGAAACTGGGACAAGAATTGCTAAAAAAAAAGACACAGAATGCAGGTTCCTAATACTTTTCGCTTCCCTTTTACCTTCTTTTCTGCACTCTGATGGGTTCCCCAGAGATTGAGCTGCGTGGACAGTTTCTTTGCTCTGTAACTTCTACGGGAAGCCCAGATGGAAGACTGAGGGAGGGACGCTACTGGTTCGCTCCCTGTGAAGCTACCTTGAACTGGACATGTTACTGCTGTCTCAAGGTGACTGAATCAATTTCTCTCTCTTTTGGATTCTAGGAACCCCTTCCTTCCTTCCTCCTTTCTGTGTTTAGCCGCTATAAGCATCAGGATACTGCATTATCCCCTGTGATTCCCCTATGTTAATAATTCTTTCATCAACACTTACCAGAATCACCTGAAGGGCTTACTAAAGCAGATTTCTGGGCCCAATCCCAAAGTTTCAGATTCAGTAGGTCTTGGGTGGGGCCTGCATGTTTGAATTTCTAACAAGTTCTCAGGAAATGCTGATGATGCTAGACTGAGAGTGCATTTGAGAATAGCTGCTTTACAGAGAAATCTTTGTTTACAAGGAATATAGTCAAATAGTGGATGGCAATAGCCACCAGGAAACCACGCCCACAGATGCCTACAGCTGGTTTGAGAGAGATAATTAATAGGCTTGCTTGTATCAGTTAGGGTCCCAACTGGAAATGGATGGCACACTTCAAAAAAGATAGGTCCCTACAGCCAATCAGTGACTGTGTGAACCTTTTTAGGCTCTGGGGTTTTGTGCTAAAGACTAAATATACAAGTAAAAACTCAAATTCTGCACATTTCCACACATGGTCCTGTAAGATGACCAGCACAAGTTTGGATTTCAAGATTACATCCATCTGGACCCTTGATAAAAAGCCCAAGTAGGTATCCCAGCTGTGTACTCAGCAATTTTAGGCTTTCTTCACCAAGAGCACTTGATGGCTTGCCTTCTTTATCATGCTAATTTATCTTTACTCAAAGTCTGTCTCTCATGCGTTTAGGTACCTAGGAAGGCTTTTTTGGTGATGGATCAGACTTTTATCTAAGTAGTGCTATTTTCCTCTGATCTATGGTCAATTTCTCTACTATCTACTATAATAGCTATTCTCACTTCAACACACGTGCAGAGTGTTTTTCTTTTCCATTTCTGTACACAACATTATATCCATTCTTGCTGCCCCTCACTTCTTCAAATTCTTGTCAAAAGGGTATTAAACTGACACATTGATAGCCATCAGGTTGCAGAGGCCTCTACATGGCCTTGTCTAATTTTCCAGGATCTCCTTTTTGTTACTGTTTGTTCTGTTTTGATATTAGTTAAATAGTAATTTATGAAAGAGTTTATATAAAATATTTTAAGTTAAAAAGCACAAAAAGAATACATTTGGTGAGGATCCCAGGACTAGAATGAGTCCTTCTTATTCTGTCAACCACTCTCTTCTATGGTAATCACTATCCTTTTTAAAAATGAATGCCATATATCTTATGTATATTACCCAAAGCAACATAGTGTTTGATTTTGCTGGATTTGAGAAAAATTTGGCAATTTATATTTTTTGCTCCATATTTGTTTCTTCTTCTTTCTCTTCCTCCTCCTCCACTTTCTCCTCCTCCTACTCCTTCTTTTTTCTTTGTACTAGGGATTGAACCTAGGGGCACTTAACCACTGACCCACATCTCAAGCCTGTTTTTATTTTTATTTTTGAGACAGGGTCTTGCTAAGTTTCTCAGGGCCTCACTAAGTTGCTGAGGCTGATCTGAATTTGCAATCCTCCTGCCTCAGCCTCCTGAGCCACTGTGATTACAGATATGAACCACTATACCCAGTTCCATATTATATTTCTAAGATATTCATATTATTATAAATAGTGAGAGTACATTCATAGTGTGAACATGCTGTAATTAACCTACTCATTCTCCCTGCTGCTGAATAGTGTGAGTTTTGCTATGTATCTTCCTATAGATATTTCCTGGTGTACATGTTGTATAGTTCTTCCTTGGTGTACTAAACCTAATAATACTATTGCTGGATTATAGGGTATGTGCAGATTCATCTTTACAAGGAAATACCAAATGGTTCTCTGAAGTAGTTGTGCCAATTTACAATCCTGCCACGATTGCATAAGAGTTCCTGTTGAGAATGGCAGTCATCAAGAATATAAACAATAATAAATGCTGGAAGCTTGTCGCAGTGGTGCACGCCTGTAATCCTAGCACTTTTGGAGGTGGAGGTTCAAAGCCAGCTTCAGCACCAGCAAGGCGCTAAGCAACTCAACGAGACCCTATCGCTAAATAACAACACAAAATAGGACTGGAGATGTGGTTCAGTGCTCAAGTACCCCTGAGTTCAATCCCTGGTACCAAAAACATAAATACTGGAGAGGATGTGGAGAAAAAGGAACACTTTTACACTCTTGGTGGTATTGTAAATTAATACAACTATTATGGAAATCAGTAGGGAGGTTACTCAAAAAACTAGGCATGGAACCACCAAATGACCCAGTTATACCACTCCTCAGTATATTTCCTAAAGAATTAAAGTTATCATACTATAGTGATATAACATACCTATTTTTATAGTAGCACAATTCACAACAGCCAAACTATAGAACCAGCCTAGGTGTCCACCAACAGATGAATAGATAAAGAAAATATGGCATCTATACACAATGGAGTTTTATTCATCCATAAAGAAAAATGAAATCATGTCAGTTGTGGGAAGATGGATGAACTTGGAAACATTATGTTACACAAAATAAGCCAAACTCTGACGGTCAAGGGTTGTATGTTTTCTCTTATAGGTAGACTCCAGAGAGGAAAAAGGAAAAGAAAGGGGGGGGGAGGGGACAGATTTCATGAAAATTGAAGGGAGATCAGTAGAGGGAAAGGGAAGAGAGAGTGGGAGGAGAGGAAGAAAAGGGAAATACTGAAGAATGATATTGGTTAAATCATAGTGTATTGTGTGCATATACAAATATGTAACAACAAATCCCACCATGATGTACAACTATAATGCACCAAGAAAAAAGTGGAAAGAGGGCTGGGGCTGTGGCTCAGCGGTAGAGCGTTTGCCTAGCACATGTGAGGCACTGGGTTCAATCCTCAGCACCACATAAAAATAAACAGAAAAAAGGCATTGTGTCCATTTACAACTAAAAATATTTTTTAAAAAAAGTGGAAAGAAAAAAGAAGGTTTCCTGTGGATCTATATCCTTACCACCTATCACAAGACTCAATATCTTAATTTTTGCCAGCAATGCTATGTAAAAGGACATTATGTTCACATTTCAACATCCATTTCTCTAATGACTGATGAAAGTATCTTCTTGTACATTGTATTGATTTCATAGGGCTGCCATAATGAATTTCCTCATCAAAGTGTTAGCAGGACTATGTTCCCTCTAATGGTTGTCAGGAAGTCTCCTTCCTTGAATCTTCCAGATTCTGGTGGCTGCAGGGACTCTGTGGCTTGTGGTTACTTCCTGCAATCTCTGCTGCTGCCCTCACGTGACCTCTTCCTCCTCCACATCTCTCTCCCCAGAACATCACTTATAAGGACACTTGTCACGGGAGTTAGGACCCACCCAGATATCCAGCACAGTTCTAAATTAAATTACATCTGCAGTGATCCTTTTTCATACAGATCATATTCATAGGTTTTGGGGATTAGGACATGGACAAAAATATTGGGGGCGCCATTCAACCTACTACATATATAATCAACATTTATATTTCCACTTCCTGAAATATGGGTTCATAATTTTCCTCATTTTTGCCAATTTTTCTATTTAGTTATTTTCTTATTGACTTACAAAACTTCTTTATATCATTTTAAAACCAAATATATTTATTAAATGCATATTCTCTCAGTCTCTATATTTTTGCTGTTTTATTGATTTCTTTCAATAAACAGATTCTTAATTTTCATGTAATTGAAATTGTCAATTTTTTATTTCATATTTAGAACATTGTGTCTTACATAGTAAATTTCTCTATAGTCCAAAATAAATTATTTTCTTCTAAATCTTTTAATAGCCCTAAAGCTTTACTTTTAATGGATCGAAAAATTTTTGCATGTTTTATTTTGGGTAAGGGTGCAGTTTTCTTCTTTTCCATGGATAAGGATAATCATGTCTTAATGTCTGGAGAAGCTGCAGTTATCTTGCAATAATATGACTGTAAGCTTGAGGAAGAAGGGCATGATCTGACATGACAAAGAGTCTTAGAGATACAGTCAATATGTGCCAATTAGCTTTATTACAGAGCACAATTCAACATGTCATCTAAAAAGAAAAAGAAAATCCAGATTAACCTACCTACTCTACTACATAATACTCTACATACTTTACTAACAGCATGAAATACATAATACTCTACATACCCTAACATACAATTTTATCTATGCTGAAGTTGATTTTTAGCAGGTTTAACTGTAATAATCAGTAACTTAGTACAATGGTTTTGCATTTTGAGTTGCATACTTACCAAATGACTTAACTGAATCAAGTGGTCCCAAGAAACACTCAGGTTTTAGCTCTCTTGAATCCACCAGGTAAGTGTGCCCTGTGTGATTAAGGGAACCGTGCGCACAGTTGGTTTATTGCATGCCTCTTCAATCAATCATTCAAATTAGCCAGTTGTGTGAGACAGTCAATCGAATCCATACTTTCACATCTGATAAATTGCACATGTACACACAAAAAGAAATCTATTAGAAGTCTCAGAAAACCCAGTTTTGCAAAATGCATTGTTCTTCTTTACACAAGGAAGGAAATAATTGCTTAACTTAACTCAATCCATCATTTCTGGACCTCATAAATAACACAAGTCTTCCTTTAGAAAAGTCACAACTGGAGAAGAAAATATACTCATGATTTTTATATACTGTGTTCTCTTTGAAATAGCCATTTATTTGTTGGTCCAGAAAGTTTTTGAAACCTACAGTGTCCAAAATGGTAGCCATTAGACACATGCAACTATTTAAATATAAATGAATTAACATTAAATAACAACGACAAAAAAATTTGGTTCTTTAACTCCTATCTCCTCCAGCACTTGGCCTTCATCTATTGGTACCGGGGATTGAACTCAGGGGTACTTCACCAGTGAGCCACATCCCCAGCCCTATTTTGTGTTTTATTTAAAGACAGGGTCTCGCTAAGTTGCTTAGCACCTTGCCATGGCTGAGGCTAGCTTTGAACTTGAGATTCTCCTGTCTCAGCCTCCCAAAGTGCTGGGATTACAGGCGTGCGCCACCATGCCCAGCTTGGCTCTCATGTATCTACGTGCTGCCTCAACCTCCTTAAACAACTGGGTTTTCTTATAAACCAGTGACACAGGTTAATAATGCTAACCTGCAAATATTACAACTAAACTTCAAGGCTCTGGGAAGCTTGATTAATAACAAACACTACTCTCCTTTGATTTTTTTCAGGAAACAAACAAACAAAACATTTATAGGAGAGTAGGATGAATAGAAGGAACTTGCTACTGACCAAGTTCCCTCCTTGACCAAACTCCAGTCAGCCTCCTCTAAACCCTCTTCTAGATCCTGGCCTCAGTGTCTGCCCTTGTCAGATCACCATTGCCCAGCTGTAGTAAGAAACCTGTCAAGTGGTTTAGCTAGAATCCCCCAAGTTCAATACTTGATCAAATTTCCTTACCTCCTACCACCTTCTAGGTACTATGTGATTTCCCTGGCCTGCCTTTAGCAAGGATCCTATAGATGGGTTCAGCCAGAAACTCCTCTCACCCCTGATGGCTTCTTAGCAGTTTTCCATCCTAAGAACCCCACCCTGCTCCTTGGCTATAAGTCCTATTGACCTTGGATTTGCAGTTGACCCAATCTCTCTCCCCTACTGCAAAACTCCATTGTAGCTGTCCCTTTAGCTACCTCAATAGTCCTGAATAAAGTCCACCATACCACTTTTACAAGCTTCAAATAATTTTATCTTTAACACTATCTTGGAACAAACATCAAGTATAGGGGGTAAGGGGAGGGTTACTCTGTTTTTCATATATCTACCCATACAGAAACTTTTTTGCATAGAAACTATTGCACAGAAAGGGGATGCGGCATGGCTTTCTTAGGTTTCTTTTCAAAACATACAAAATCACAAAGCCTGCTCAAAAAGACTTTCCTTCAAACACAGGACAAGCCTTATATTTTAAAAAATTAATTTCAAATAAAGAGCAAAGAGTGAACAAAGTGGGCCGTGATGAACGTAAGTCGATTTCACTTTTTTGGAGGGGGGTGGGGGTCAAATCATCTTATTGAGGGGGTTAGAGGTTAAAGAGTACTGAAGTGCTGAGTTTCAACGTCCTCTGCAGGGCCAGATCTCACCTTGCTGTCGCCAAAAGCGAATTCACTTTTTGACTTGGTATTTGCTATTGGCAATTGAAATTATTAAATAATTTATAAATTCAAATTCCAGATGTCATGTACTTGCTGACAGTGGATGCCAGCTGATTAGTTTATCCTCTGGTAATTATTGGATATCCAGGTTTGCTTAACATTCACTGTAGATTCCAAGAAATTACAGTAGTAATTTTTGAGAATTCTTTTACAAATATTGAACAATAAGCTAGAAAGTTTTTGGATACTTTAGAGGAAAGAGTAGCAGGAGTGGAGAAAAATCTTGGTTGAATAAATAAAATTTCATGTTCTTGTTTTTGTTTGCCATTATCATAGAAAGAGATAGTCTGCAATACTGAATCATTTTGTATCTAAAAACTTCTTTCTCATTGTTAGGGAGTGAACTGTGCTCCCTCTCCCTCCTCCCATCATGAGTTGAAGCACTAATGACCACGTAACTGTGGAGCTCCGGCCTTTAGAAGGTAATTAAAATTAAGTGAAGTCGTAAGAGTGAGGCACTAATCCAATAGGACTGGTACCTTATAATAAGAGGAAGATGTGAGAGTTTGCTCTCTTTCTCTCTGAATGCACAGAGGGAAACACCATAGGAGGATCCAAGGAGGATGCGCTATCTAAAAACCAGGAAGAGAGGCCTCATCAGAAGTAACACAGATGGCACCTTACTTCAAGACTTCCAGCCATCAGAGGAGTGAGAAAAATACATTTCTGTTGTTTAAGCTACCCAGTCAGCGGTATTTTGATAGGGCACCCAAGCAGAATAATACATTTACTACTAAGGGGAAGTTTAAAGCATCCTTCAGTCTTATCACCAGAGTTGGTTCCAATTTCTGTTGACCAATGAGTGGAAGAAATGTATCAATTTATCTTTTTCTTTTAAATAATTCCTAGTACATGGCTACAAGTAATCTATATCCTGACACAACCCAGTCTAACAGTATGGACACTTATGCTCTTGCTGGGGACCATCATTTGCCTTTCTTGGCTTAGGTTTCATGCTCAGTAAACAAGATAACTGTAACAATATCTGACATGACATCCTGACCTTACAAAGTCCATAGAGACATATAATACCACTTGTGCATCTTTATTAGGAAGGAAGAATTGGTTTTCTCTTCTGGAAATCTCCAGCATATTTCATTTAGCATCTCATTGGCTACAATTGATCCACATGCCCACAAGGGGTATAGATAACCCATCATAGTAGTTCCATGCTCCTTGTCATGTGGATCAATTGTAGCCAATGAGATACTAGAGGAATATGAGTATCTTCATCTCCCAAAAGAGATCTTCTGAATTTCTATGTAAGCTTAGTTTTCATGACCAGAAATTCCACCAGAAAAAGAGAACGGATCTAAAAGTAAAGGAGTATAGACAGAGGGAATAGTCCAAGGATACAACCTACTTGTTCTCATATGTAAAAGCATAAACGAAAAAAAAAAAAAGAATAGAATTGGAGAAATAAAGAAACATTAGTGGTTCCAGGTCAGGAAAGGGAAAAGCAAGGTATAAACTGAAATGCTGATTATGAAATCCTATGAGATTGTACTTGTCAGTATTCACTGAGAATCATTGGTGTGTATTTTTCCAGTGTTCTGCCAAAACAAATTAGAAGCCAGATGCTGATCTTAAATTAAAAAGAAATGAATTTAAAAGTATATAGGCCTACCTCGGAAAATAAGTAATTCAAACAAATAATGGATGTATCCCACATATATTCCTAAACGCAATCAGTGATGCAAATGAAGTGCTAGCTATAAAGAGCTAGTGTGTTACAGTAGACAGAATGTGGACTTTGCAGCTAGCCAGCCATAGGTTTCAGGCGAAAAGGCGACCCAGCATGAGTTCTTGTTAAGCCTCAGTTTCTCATCTGTAGAATGAGAGTAGGGTATTAATTGTTAATATCTTCTAGGGTTTTGTAAGGATTAATGAGATAATACATACAAAGAACTTGGGATAGGGCTGGGGATATAGCTCAGTTGATGGAGTGTTTGCCTCGTATGCACAAGGCCCTGGGTTCAAGCCCCAGCACCTCAAAAAAACAAAAAACAAAAATACAACTTGGAATAGAGTCTGGAGTATAACTGGCTCTAGAGTAAATTAATGTTTCTTATTACTATTGATTCTACAAAACTTTATAACTGAGATGGAAGTGGCAGGGTGAGATAAAGTGGGCTCATTTCAGGAGAAAAATGATATTATAGTCACAATCACCATTCTTTGCAGATATCTCAGAACCAATGGGGTATGTGTGTGTGCTTGTGTGGGTATACATATATTTTTTGTTGTTGTTCATTTTAGAGATCCAGTTTTATTGGGGAAAATGAGGCTCCCCAAATTCGATGAAATCATATTAATTTAGATTTTTCTGCCAAAGACAAGATTCACATTGGGTCTTCTGACTTTAAGTCTGCTGCTCTGTCTACCACTTCTACAGAGTAAGAATTTTTATTCATTTTTGAATGATTTCTTGTTTACTGTTTTAAAAAAGTAGACTTGGAATCCTTCAATAATTGAGCTGGAAGGACATCACAAAAATTATGTTCATATTGGGAGATCTGTTCCCAAACCACTTGGGGATGTTAATCTTGCATATATGTGGGGACAGAAAGTATATGGTCACTCTATTCCACTATGTATTTGTCTTTAAAATGAAGTTACACTTTGTACTGGTGTTTTTGTTTGTTTTCTAAAGGTTAGCTATCAATAAATGACTGGTAAAGTCTCTGTGAATATTTTCCCAACTGACTGGTTATGGCATCTGAAATTTCACCATGGGAATACATTTTATCATTAGGGTTAGTTTTAAGAAAGTCCTTGTTATACTGCACTGGGAAGGGAAGAGGAATATTAATATACTTATACCCATTGTTCTCATCATTTTTCTGTTCTAATGGACCCCATGGAGAGTGCAAAAAGATACCAAAAGAGAGCTGAATTTGAATGCAAAGTGTGAAATAATTCCAAAGCAGGGGAAGCAGAGAGAGCTGACACTTTCTGCCACCTCCAAGAAGTGTGGGCAGCGAAGAGCATGCAGACAGATGAGAAAGTAGGGAAAAGGAACAGAGAGGGTGGGATGCCAGAAGTCATGAAGCCCACTTAGAACTATTTAGTCCTAGAGCTATTCCTAAAAATGACTTAGAATTCTTTTCTGTTTTTAATTATGACTTTCTCAGGTTTTGTAATCAGCAAAGATATAAAACAACTAAAAGGCCAAGGTAAGGCATATTAATATTTCTTAACCACTTAAACACACCTAATTCATTACATTTTTAGTCTTACATAATTTCACAGCACATACTGTTGGTACTTGATAAATATTTACTGAATGCATTTTCCATGATTCTGCCCCAGTCTCCATACTTTAGAAGTGATTCACTATTGGAGGCATGGTAATTTTAATGCTTGATGTAGCCTTTCAAAAAACAATAGCCAAGTTTGGTAAGGTTATAGTGTTATCTAATAGAACTCTGTCATGATTAAACTGTTTTTAAATATGTTCTGATAAAAATAGTAACCACTGGGTCACATATGGATATTGAATACGTGAAAGGTAACTAGAGAGACTAAGGAACAGAATTTTTTTATTTTTGTACTAGGGATTGAACTCAGGGGTACTAGACCAGTGAGCCACATCCCCAGCCCTATTTTGTGCTTTATGTACAGACAGGGTCTCATGAGTTGCTCAGTGCCTTGACTTTGCTGAGGCTGGCTTTGAGATTCTCCTGTCTCAGCCTCCCAAAGTGCTGGGATTATAGGCGTGCACCACTGTACCGTGGCTAGGAACAGAATTTTAACTTCATTTCATTTAAATGAGAGTAGACACAGAGGTAGTCACTATCTAGTATAATGGGCAGTGTAGGTCTAAAGGTTTTGTTAAATGTATTCTGTTCCTCTTAACTTTGAATTCTCACTTATTTTTTATTAATATCAATTATTATATATAAGTTCCTCTCAGTTTGGGTTTTTTCTTTTTAAAAATAGAAATAACTTAGTTTATCTATGACAACTCTAAAGATTAGCACAGCAAACTAAATTGGCTTGCACAACAGCTTGGGGGAATTTATGTTATTATTTTGAGGACTTGTACTATGTGGTCTATTTCCAGCTTCAACTATCGACATAAATGAAGTGAGTTTGTGTAGTTGAAATGGAGAAGCAGGAGTAGGTTGGGCAATGACAGGCAAGACTTTTAAGCCAATCTTCCTTTTGATTGCCTCCCCCCTCCTCAGGAATCTGGCACCTTCCGGCTACCTCCTGGGTCTGCAGGGGGCCTCTAAGGCCCTTTCCCACAGCCCACAGTCTCCTAGCTTCCTAATGCCCTCCCCTCCCTTCCAAGAAAATGCAGGCACTGCAAAGCAAGGGGTAGGGACGAATTAAAAGAACTAATATTAAATACCTACTGTGTGCTTCCTAGACACTTTACATAATGCTCAGAAAAAATGCATTGCCGACATCAATGAATGTTATCTCTCTGTCAAGTAAATGGAGTTCAATAAATTTTTTTTAAGCGGATAAATACATTTTTATCACGCTGAAGCAGATACTATTCCCATATCACCGATGAGGATGCAGAAACTTAGAGCAGTCATATGACTTCCTCAAGCCTAACCACACAAAATGCTCCGATCACTTAATCTTTTATCTCTTCTCACTGTGTCCTCCAGGTTTTGCTCTTCACATTTCACAGAGAAACACTAGATAAACTGGCCAATAGGTTTACACGAACGAACGGGTGTAAATGAACTGATGGAACACCCTTCCAGACCCTCCCCCGTTTCTAGGGCTCTTCACATTTTAATGCCAGTATTTTAGGGACAGTGTCAATTTACAGAAATGGCTCCCTCAGAATTATATGCTGTTCAGGAGATGTATTTTGGTACTTCAGTGGCATTAATTTTTTTTTTCACAGCTTCCATAAAAGCGACGCATTAATTTATAAATTAAACTTCAATAGGGTTTGCATTTATCTAAATCTGTATTGTTACGAGGAGTAAACGACTGATTGGTGTACTAGCTCCTATCACTACAGATGACTAGTAAAGCGCTATAAAAATTGGCTCCTCCCCCATCTCTTCCTCCCACCCCTCAGAACCTTCTACGCTTCAGAGTATATGGTCTAAAGATGTAGGAGCATTTGGAAAGGATTTAAAAATTAAAATACGATGCTGTGATTTTCAACACAAAGACCACAAACAGCGCTAGAGCACAAGAAGTACTTAAAACATATCACATCCAGAAGTTGGAGGAGTATAAAGTACAAGTCGTCTAGTCCAGTCTGCAGAGACGGTTCATGCTTCCACCCTGCAAATACCCGGCAAGCGACACGTCGCAACGAATTTCAGCTGCAGAAGAGGAAGAGCATCACCTGCAGTCCGAGGCGTGGGAAACACTGCCGGAGCGGGTTTGTCAGCCCCAGAGGTGCGCGCAGAGGGCCCGAGGGCCGCTCAGGTGCTGAGTGAGAGGAACGCGAGCGCTCCACGGAGTCTGAGACTCGGCTGGGTGAAGTGCAGACATTTCACCGAGGGGACGACTGCGACCACAGAGACTGCTGCAGCAGGGGGGCCCTCGCAGCCCGGGCGCCGGCGGCCGCAACTGCCGGGGAGGCAGACCCAGTCAGAGAACCCCTAGCTCGGCTGAGAGCTGGGGGCGAGGCGGGGCGCTGACGTCACCTCCCCTCCCCCAGTTCCTCCAAGAGGGAGGGAGTGGGAAAAAGAGGCTGCGATCCGCCGCAGCTCCCAGCCGCAACTCCTCAACTAGGCGGCTGGCTGCCTGGACATGTCCTGACAAACTTGGCTTCTCTCCTGCTCTCTCCAGCGCTCGCGCATTCTCTTTTCGCCTCCTTTGGGTGCTCAAGTTTCCCCCTGGTCGGACGCTTCTGGAGATGCGGCCACCTGGGTCCCAGCAGCACGGGCGGATCGCACTCCGGTTGGGGACATGCTGAAGATCCAAGAGAGGCAAAGTTGGTACTTCAAACACACCCCTTAACAAATATCCAAACCGCGTGCGAATTACCCAACTGCCAGGGAGCGCAAAGCGGAGCATCGAGGACTGGACTAGTGTGGTGAGTCCTTTGTTTAATGCATCCCTTTTTTAAGTTTAAAGGTAAATGAAATAACGTGGGCTGTTTGGCTCTAAGCGAGTGCTGGATGTGTGTGCATCTCGCAGGCTCTGCGCTAAGGGAACTGTACAACACTCTGTGCAGGGTTTGGGAACGAAAGATCTTTGTGCATAGCTTTTGGAACTCATAAAATACATACAGAGCACTGTTTAGAAGAACTTGAGAAGCGATGCCATTTGTGCATTATTTTGAACGTAACTTATTCTAGAAATGGTGCCCTGGGAGGGCGCATTGGGGACCGCATGATCTGCAGTGGCGCAGCGCCCTCTAGTCCGGACACCCGGCTAAGCGCACTCCTTGCCGGATTCCGCGCGGAAGGCGAACTTGGACCTGCGTCTGCGGAGCACTCCAGGTACTTGGAACCGAGCTCAGTCGCCAAGGCTTTAGCCTTCATTTACCACCCACACGGGCGGTATATTTCCAAAAATTAGCTGGGGTGAACTAGATACAAAGGCAGTGCTGGAGAAAAGGTTTTTAGTATTGGGAACTGTCCCCTTCTCCTTAATTTCCATGAAGCTCTGGGGATCGGGTCCATTCTTTATAAAGGACACATGTGGAACTTGAATCACATTTTTATTTTATGTAAAGGTAATTAAATGTTGGCCGAAAAGCCATCTCCATTTCGTTATGTTGGGGCTAAAGGATCAGTAAAATCCTGACAGCATGAGTCTGAATCTCTCTCTGTGGATCCCGTGGCGACGAAGAGCAACTTCTTCCAGGCAATAGGATTTTTCAGTGAGCCTGGCAACTCTGTATTCTCAGATGTTTTAGTTCTAGTAAGCCTATTATTTATTAACGAGTAGCAGTTTTCTCCAGGAATTCTTTTGTGTCACTCAGAACATCATGCAATTTTATGTTACAGAATGGTGTTTTTGTACTTCTTACTATTCTTCCTTTCTCTCCTGGTACTACTCCATGCCATCCATCCACCAACCCCTAAACGGCTGGCGTTGTTGTGTGGTGGTATTTTTCCGAGAATTCAGCAAGGAGTGCAAACCGGTTGAGCTTGGAGATCAGGTCATCCACTTTCGAGGTGTTCCATGTATGAAATTGACCTGTAACTCCAGTAGCACTTTGCGCAATTGTAGCGGTGGCCAAACAAGTCTTTGGATGGTAGTGTTTACTAAGTGTGTGAATTTGTGTGTATTCTAAATAGTGATCATGGAATATAGTGCTATGAATCCGCATACCCATTCTGTAGGCATTATTTTTTCTTCCCCGTCATAACATGTTAGACACCATTATTTTTTTCAATCATCTTATTTAAGATAGCTTATAAAGTGATAATAACTTTGAACCAAGGAAATACTGTTCCAACACTGGACGCCCATATCTGTCTCGCCATTTCCCCAGCAGCTCTTTCCACCAGTCCCAGGGAAATCAGATCTCTTGGTCCTCACAGTGTGAAAATGTTCAAGCCCCAGAAACTTTCCGAGGTCATGTCCGCGCTCTTTCCCTGGGCTGCGCCTCAACGCTCCGGAACGCTCAGGGTTTCCGCCGCGTTTCAATTGCACTGCGGGTGCAGGGGATGGGCTTTCAGCCCTGAGACCGAGAGACTGGGAGCTCTCCCCGTGAGAGAGTTACTAGCGTGTGGGCGTTTGGCGCCAGCGCCACGGGGCTTCCTTTTCTCCGTGGGGAACTTGCAATTGTTAGACTGGATGCAGTTTGCGGAACCATCGGGGCGGAATTAAAGGCTAAGAAGAAGGTGCACAAGGTGGTTCGGCTGCCTTTTGTCCCGCAGACGTAGAGGCTGGGGGGAGGGTGCCAGGGAAAGGCGGTGTTGGGGCTCGCCGCCGGGACCCGGAAGGTTCTGGGGTCTAACTAGTTCTGCACAAAGAGGTCGCGGAGGGAATACTTCCTTCCCGCTCGGTCTTAGCTTAGATTTGAGGAGGAAGTAGATTCCTATCTTAACTACATTCCTTTTGAGACCTGCAGTAGTTTATTCCACCGAGCAGATGCAGACTCAGAACCCAGGCATTCAAATGCAGATTCAGGAATTTCCTGAAGATTCTAAAACAGCTAGAGGGATGCGTAGGGGACCTTGCCCTCCTGCCTTAGCTTTTTTTTTTTCTTTTTTTAGGCCAAGCTAATGTTTCCCCTTTCCTAAAAGGGAACATTCCATATTAGTTCTTTTCACCAGCATCTGCGTGCTGGCCATAACTAACCTCAGCATTATAACAAGCCCAAAGCTGTTCCTTGGAGCGACGCAATATTAGCACGGGCGCTTGCTCTTATCCCTGCACATAGCTGGCCTTTGTAGGTGCAAGGTCTCTTGAGACCACCAGCAGATCGTTATTGCCCGGTACCCGAGGCCACTAAGTCCCGCCGCCAGAAAGTCAGCTAGAGTTTCCAAGCTGGAGAAACGAGCGCCGGCGCAGGCAGGCGTGGCCGTAGGCGGAAGGATATACTCCGCGCGGAGTCCCTGAGGCACCGGGCCGAGCTGGCCGCCGCGGAGCCGGGTGAGCTGGTGGAGAGTGGTGAAGCTGGCCGCCAGCACCATGCGGACCTGCGGACCCAGTGAGGTCCCCGGCAGACCTGCTCCCCTCTCGGGGGCGCGCTGAGGCGACGAGTTGCGCGCCCCGAGAGCGTTGTTGCCACTTGGGGCCAACTTTGCTGTAAGTTTAAAGGGAGTCAAGTTGGGACATAAGAGAGTAGGTGAGGGCGCAGCGCCGCGCTGCGGCTGTCCGGCTGGAGCCGTCTGTGCCCGGCGGGCATGCAACTTGTTTCTTCGGACTGGCTGTTAGGTGGATGCCTTCTTGAGGCTGTCCAGCCTAGGATTCTGCTCCTCTCAGTGTCCCAGAAAATCGGTAGAAAGAGCGAGCCCGGCTGGAAGGTGGTATGGAGTTGAGTCCTCTTCTTTCCCCTGGAAAGTTCAGTCCTGGCGCTGGGTTCGCGGCGGCTTGGGAGAATGCGGAGGCTGAGTGGCTGGCGGGGCGGGGGTGGGGGTAATTGGCAACGTGAACCGCATGGTAATTACCGGGTCTTGTGCTGCAGCGAGCCGGCGGCGGGCCCTGAGCGCGGGGTCTGGCCCGGGAGCCATTGCTGGACATCGCGGCGCCCGCGTTGCGCTGGCTCCTGATGGCCGAGGGTGAGCGCTGCTGACCCCAGCCCGGAACACCCGGAACCGCTCCGCTTCTCCATGCGGGTAACACTCCTGCCTGCTCCTGGCTTAATTGATCTCTTTCAGTTTATGAAACATTTACTATGTAGGTGAGATGAAAGGAAGGCCCGTCGCAGAGAATGGGATCTTTGAAATGGAGTCGCAGAGTTGTCTTAGATGTTTGGTGCCCTGTAGGAGTGCTGCTCTGAGGTTTAGGTGCAACTGGTTGAATGGAGATTGAAGAGTTGAGGTTGCTACACTGCGGGAGTAAATGTTAGTCAACTACGCGGTTTGTCAGTTGTTTCTGTGTTCTCTAGAAGAGAAACTTGTAAGATTTTCATTGAAGAGATTCTGGTTCTTCATTACTTCTTTGTAGAGTGTTTTCTTTTTAGGAAGCTAACTTACTCTTGTCTCTTAAGATTTTTTTTTTTACACCCAGTAATCTGAATTGCAGAGCTTGGAAACAAGGATGCAATTGTATGTCTTAGGAAAATAAACTCATAAACATTTTCTATGCAGTTAATTTCTTTCTTGCATGTGTTTGGACTATGGTTTCATTAAGTGGCTTTTGGTAACTCCATGGTGACTTGGTAGAGGAATTTTTTTTTTTTTTTAAGAGTGACTTAAAAATCAGAAGAGGTACATCAACCTTCAATTACTTGCCTTTTCCTAAAGCAGATTCCTAATGCTTTATCTGTTCAGTATTGAATAGTTTAAGAAGATACTTGAGTGTGTTGAAAATAGGCAACGGTGGAGGTGATCACGTTACTCTGGAAGAGTTTAGGTTGTTATCCCACACATTTGGTTGTTATCCCACACATTCAGTTGTTACCCCACACATTCAGTTGTTACCCCACACATTCAGTTGTTACAGGTACTCCGGTACCCTAGTTATATAGGTTAATTTTGATATTTGTCTTTGTGTCTTTGGAGGATAGCTCTGATTCCACAATTAGAAGTATTATCCCTTTTACTTTGTTATGTATTAGAAGGTTTATGATGTAAAAATACTTAAAACATTATATAAGTTTTAAAAAACAACAGTTGATTGTTATGTAAAATGTGCCATTTAACAAGTACAATGTAAGTTTTGATTAAGACTTGAATTTGTATATCCATTTCTAGAAAAATGAACATCGTAGAAGAGCCAAATTATTTGTCACTGTGGAGAGGAAGTAAGACTATTACAGGACTTCATAAAAATCATTTTGACCACCTGTATTTTTATTTGTCTTTTTTATTTATTTGTTTTTTGGTCTGTGCTGGGGATCAAACTCAGGGCCTCACACATACTAGGCAAGCACTTTACCACTGAGCCATATCCCCAGTACCTTATTTGTATCTTTTAATTTGTCACTAAAAGCGGCTATTGGGTTCTCATCACTTAGATCCATGTTAAAAGTTGTGGTGCAAATTGATACTATTTTGATTCCCCTGGGTCCTTTCCATTCTAGTTTATATCTTTAGGCTTAGCTCTGGAGCCACCTTTGAAGTAGAAATTTTCTTCAAATTTTAAAAATGGAACAGATCTTGAAGGCTTTGTTTTAACTCTCAGGAAGTCTGCTACCAACTGTTTTCCACGCAGATTTGTCTGATTTTACATAGAATCAATAAGCCAAATCAGATTAATACACTATTACTGCATTAAATGTTATCTTGTGGCCTAATTGGTGGCCTAAAGGATCTCCTGATTTAATAGAAGAAGCCATAAGGCTCACTGTGCATTTTAATCTTTATGAGTGGGAATATACAGTAGGAAAGTGTTCTTTTGAGCAGATAATGTAGTGATGAAACCAAGTTCTGTCTTCTGGTCTTAATTGTTCAATTTGCAAGTGTTGGCTTATCCATTTACTCTGGAAAAGAATTTTAAAAATGGGTGATAGACATTTAATATTAGAAAATGGCTATTTTCTCCTTTGATATCTGAGAGGAAGGAGCATTATACTTAAAAATGTATTCAATCAAATTAGAAATATGTATATTACATATTTTTATGTTTTAAAAAAATCATTTCTGGAAAGTCTCAGATTTTAATATTGTCAAAATTCTTGTTTAATTCCAGGGTTCTTATGTATGTGGAGATGTCTATAAAGTAATTACATGTATTCGTAAGCCTCTAAGAAAATTAGTCATTAATCTTTTTTCTTCATAGACTATTAAAAGCATAGAGCTTCATGATAAGATCTGTAGTACAGGCACCCATCTGGCATCACCTGTAGCCAATTTTGAAGCATTTTGATGTGGGTGGTGACCTCTTTTTGGGCTGCTGGAATCTAGAGCCATCTGCAGGGCCATCTGCAGTGTTGTTACTGGCTTGGTGGTTGTGCCTGGATTTCTTATTAAGAGTGATGGGATGTATTATTTTTTTCATATTGACCCTCCTTATCTCCTCTCCCCTATTTAGTCTTGCCTTTCATTCTCTGTTCTTAATCTTTTATCCATCTATCTATTCACCAATCCAACAGCTATGGATCTTCTGTGTGCCAAACCTTGGGCTAAATGCAATATACAGTGATGAACAAGTCTGGTTTCCTGCCCTTAACGGAGGTTGTAGTCCATTGAGGGAGAAAGATAATAAACAGTCAAAGTCCAGTGTTAAAAGAGATGCATTTGGGTCAGGACAGTTCATGGTAACGTCTTAGAAAGCTGGGAGATCTAGGATAGGTAGATGTAGGATAGGATGAGTTATGAGGGAAGAGTGGATTAGGAGAGAATAGTTAAAAGAAAGCAAATGGTATGTGTAAAACAAGTTGTAGATGGGGTGATGTGGCTTAACTGTGATGTGATAAATGGAGAAAAGAGAGTACTAAGAGCATCATACTGTCTATAGGGAAAGGATTGGTTCATTTATCATCAGTGTATCTTTAATCCTGTTTTCTCTTGATGTATGATTTCTCTTTTTTTCTTTGTCTGAGTAGAACATTGGAAAACTTATGACAATGACTTACACTGATTATAAAGACCTGGAGGATAATTTTTGTAATAGGGATTGAAGATAGAGGAAAAGAAGGAATCATTGAGAAGCGAAAATAAAGCTGTATGTGAAAAGCAGAGGACAGGAAAAATAAAATTAATTTGCATTATCTTTCAGAAGGGAAGAGGTGTAGATATTGGATTAGTTGAACCTCAACCTCTTGGTGTTGTCATTGGCTCAAGACAGCTTGGCTACTCAGCTTGTTGCAAGCCTCATGGGAAGTATACCGTTTTAGCTTAAAATAGAAAGTAATAATAATGAAACCAAATTAGGAAAGGTAGAGGTCAGATTATCCAAGTCTTTAATTTGGGTTAAGATGAATGTACTTAATCAGCAGGCCCCTGGGAAATACTATTTTCAAACTAGTGAATAATATCATAAAGAAGTTTGAATAGGCAGACTATCAAAGAACTGTTAAAACACTGTGCCTAAAAACAAGTGCGCACGTGAACCAGGAAGTAGTAGCAGAAATGGAAAAGAACAGGTTTTTATTTTTATTTTTTAAATTTTTTTTTAGTTGTTGATGGATCTTTATTTTATTTGCTTATTAATTATATGTGGTGCTGAGGATCGAACCCAGTGTCTCACGCATGCTAGGCAAGTGCTTTACCACTGAGCTACAGCCCCAACCCCAGCCCAGGAACAGGATTTTTTGTTGTTTTGCTTTTTGGTACTTAATTTTGAACCCAGGATGCTTTACCATTGAACCACATCTCCAGTCCTTCTTATTTTTTTCCTTTGAGATAAGGAATCCATAAGTTGTTGAGAGTCACGCCAATTTGCTGAGGCTAGCTTTGAATTTAGGATCCTCTTGCCTCAGTCACCTGAGTCCCAGGCATGCTTCTCTGTGCCTGGCTGAAGGGAACAATTTTGAGAAATTGAAGAAGGAGAAAATATCAAGTCTAGATAACTCTTTAGAAATGGAATTTTGGCAGGCAGACAAAAGAGATTATAGAAATCATGAATTTGAGGGGATGAGGGAAGAGAGAATATCAGGAGAGAGTAGAATGCTATAAAAATTTTATTCCAGTTCCTAATTTCTCAAAGAAATGGAGTCCACAGAAGTAATTCCTTGAATTCAGATGGTTGATTAGAGACAAAGCTGGTGCTAGATTTCAGGTATTTTTCCCAGCCCCTTCTCTATTTGATTTTTGTTGTTGTTGTTGCAAAGTTGGATGAGTTGAGGAACTGGTAAAACTCTTCACTGAAATAGGAAAATACAGTGAAATTACTACTATTTTGCTATGGAGAGTGGGTGGAAAAAAGGCTTAGGTCTGATAGTATTTCAGGAAAAGTGATCTAAGGCACCTGAAAGAGGTTAGGGCTTGGATTATGGAGTTCAGTCCTCATCTTTCATGATTGAGGTGGAGTGGATGAAATCTTTAAGGGTGTTAATTTATACATATGGAAAGTGTTGAAAGTCACAAGTGTGTAATGCCAGACTTTTTAAGGTGAAAGAGGCAGTGTATAGAATATAGAAGAGTATTAAAGAGAATCAGGAAGGTGTAGAGTCTTTTTTGTTCTTTACATGTTACAGATTGACTTTGTTTTAGGCAGTTTGACAATGAAAAGAACACAAGTGTACTAGGGAGAGGGGTGAGTAGCATTAGATGTGACATTAAATCAGGGAAGATGAGCACTGAGAAATGATCATTGGATTGTACATCAGCTTGTGATGCCAGAAGCAGCTACTTCATTTACCAAGAAGGACCTGAAGGATTTGTGTGGAGCAGGTGAAGGTGGCATTGTTTTTAGAAGAGTTCTAAGGAGGTCAAGGTAATGCAGAGAAACCACTTTATATTTTTTGTTTTTTGTTTTTGTTTTTTAGATCTTTGCCAGGATAAGAAAGAGAGAAATAGTTTCAAGGAAATGCATGTTGAGAATTGTTTATTTTAAGTAGGGATGAATCTGTGTTTGTAGACTCAGCAAAAGACGACAGCAAGCAGGACGCAGTGGCTCAAGCCTGTAATCCCAGCACTTAGAGAGGCTGAGACAGGAAAATCGCAAGTTCAAAGCCAGCCTCAGCAATGGCGAAGCGCTAAGCAACTCAGTGAGACCCTGTCTCTACATAAAACACAAAATAGGGTTGGGGGTGTGGCTCAGTGGTCCAGTGAGTGCCCCTGAGTTCAATCCCCAGTACCAAAAAAAAAAAACAACAAAAAAAAAACAACAACAGCAGTAGTGAAGGGATTGTTAACCATCTTTGAGTTCCTGAGATAATTTAGGGGAGAAGAGCTACAGAAGAGGCAGAATTTTTATGGCAGTGAGAATATCTATTTACAGGTTGGGTGGGCCCCGATCTCTTCTGAGGTGGGAGGAGAGAACAATAGGCAACAAGAACATTTGAAGGAGAGGAAGGAAGATGAGGGACTTTCTGCCTGATGAACTTCCACTTTCTTTCTATATGTGGAATATTCACATTCATGATCCGTTATTTAGTGAAATGCTTGTGTATGTTCCTAAGAACACAGAGAGCATAACTTGACCTATAATAAAACCTTCCTATTTTGGAAGAGGTGGCCAGTGTTAATTATAGGCCACCCTTTTAAAATAACATTTAAATTATTTCTGTTTACAGAGAAAAATACACAAGGTAGGATGATCTTAAATCATAATAAGTAAAACATTGACCTTCTTGGTGGCCACATTTGTCCTGGAATGTGCATGCAGTGATTGGAGGATAGGTAATATACACTGATCATATGTCCAGTTGTGAAGAGAGGAAGAAAAGAGTTATAGCAGAGGTATGCCTCACGCAACCAAAAATAGATGTGCAGCCCTCATCTTGACTTTTATTATTATTATTTTTTAATGTCACAGCACAGAAAAACTAGAAACAGTAGTCTTCATATTACTAAAGGAAACGTTTTGTAGATTCATCTAGTAGTAGATCAGTTACCTTTTAGGGGGTATTGAAAAAATGTTTTGCTTTCATAATGGTACAAACACTTTTTTAAAACTTCAAGATTAAGTCTTTAAGTTCTAAGAAAGTCAGGTTCATGGCTCTGCACTGACTGTGTCAGGAGTTCGAAGACCAATTTCAGAGGTAATTATTTGAAGAAAATACTTAAGTCTTGATAGACTAACAGACTTAACTACAGCTTCAATGAAAACAACATATAAATGCAGTTACTAGAAGTAATTAAGTGATATATGCCACACCTAAAATTACTATTCAGTTTTTAGAGTGATTGCTTCTTCTCATTTTTACTGAAAATTCTATTAATATGGGTTAAAAGAATTATTATGCACCTAGAAAATAAATGGGGCCTGCTCATTAGTTTTTCAGAAAGCTCTTAAAAATACTATGCATTTATAATTTATTGAAAGATTTAATTTTGATTTTTTTGCCCCCTCCAATGCTTCTGGAAGCAATAAATAGATAATAGCTGAGTAACAAGTAGGCTTTTTAGTAAGATAAAGTAATTTTTTGACTTCTATTGAAGGATTTTTAGAAATTATTGAACATTTTATTTAATATAAAATATTTTTTTAAAGCAAGTCATTTACTTTTTATTTTCTTTTGACAACTTTGTGACATTACTTTGAAAATATGTTTATTTTTGCAGTTTAGAGATCTTTAAAAAGTACTTTTCAAATGGCACTAAGGATAGTGGGTGTAACTCATTGGTAAGAGTGTGGGCTTAGTATTTGTGAAGCCTTGGGCTCATCCCTAACACCAAAGAAAAAAAGAAAAAAAAAGTGATACTAAATTGAACATTAAGCTTTCAACTCCAATAACAAGTTCAATTCTAGTGACACCCTCACTGATGTTGTAAAATGGAAATATGAGGGAGAACACAAAATTCTTTAATATGTTTGTGCATTTTTATCTTATATGAGTGAAAAGTTTAATAATGTTTTCCTGATGTGCAGAGGACCAAAATGACTACCTGTGCATGTGAGAATGACACCCTCTCAGTAATAAATGGACTGATTTTTAACAGAACTTAGGTATGTGTAATGCTGTATCTCACCTACTGCCCTGTTTTTTGAAGTGTATTAAACATGTCTAAGTCTTAAACTTGAGATTTAAATATGTGGATATGTGCATTTATATTCTCAGTACAGAGTTTGTGGTTTTGTGAAGTGTGCATCCACAATAATTGATTAGAGCACTTAACATGAAAACTTTTCTAATGAAGAAATATGAGGATATTAATATCTTATTTTTACCAGAAAAATCACCTTTTTTCCTGTATTTATAAATTTTAGGAAATCTATACTAAAGATATTTAAGCATTAGACCTGAGGCTCTTTAAGACTGAACTAAAAACATTCTTTGTTTTCACGTTGGAAAATGTATTTTAGAAATCCTAAATTACTAGTGCAAGTGGAATGATTGCCTGCTAAATAACAGTGTAGCCTTGGGCTAAAATGGTTTTCAGAGTTTAATTTTCATAAGCATGAACTCTAGGTAATAATACACTTTTCAGATGAAATGGTATTAGTATTCCCCACCCCTGTACCTAGCTTTACTATTTGTTTTGCCTAGAGTAACTGCCATAATTTTGATCATGGTATTTTATAGTGAAACCCGATTTTATAGTTCTTGGTTATATTACTGTAGGGTTAATAATATCTCCTAAAAAGTAGATTTTTTTTTCCTGATCAAATGATCATATATAATAATTTATTCTAATTACAGTGGCATTGTTTGCCAAGTTTACAGAAAAAATTTAGGCTTTTAAAAAGCCTCAATTATGAATGTACTTCAGAAAGTTTGTTCCAACTGTGATTTGTCTTATGAGAACTATGGTAGATGGGTTGTGGATGGTAATTTTTGTGTTTAGAAGTCCCACTGGGTGTTGGCAGGGACAGATTAGATTGAGTAACTTGGGAGAGGACAGCTGCAGCAATTTTGTATGTTGAGCCTTTTTCTTATGACTTGGGATGGTGACCCAGGTCCTTTCAGGAGTGGTGGTGAGGGGCAGTATGGCACCTGCCAGGACTTATGGGTCCTTTCTCAGTTCTGATGGTAGATTCAAATGCTCTGAAAGATCTATTTACTTATTATTTTTGTCACACCATTATTTCTTGGTTCCCTTACCTACTTCTGCTCCCTTTGCTGGTTCTTGTCCTCTTCTGCTCAAATGTTAGGGAACAACAAGGCTTCATCCTTGGTCTTCCTTTGTTTTCTTTGTGTTCTCCTTGTCTGTCATCTCATTCCATTTCATTGTTTTAAATACTATCATTCATATCCTGACACTCCTAAATCTTCCAGGCTGGACTTTTCCTGCATATCAGCTTGCTTGCTGAAAACCTTTATTTGGATAACCTATAGGCTGTTTTGTGTTAGTCAGCTCTCTGTTGCTGTGACTAAGTATCTGAGATAATCAGCTTAGAAGGAGAAAAGGTTTATTTTGACTCATGGTTTAAGAGGTTTCATTCAGTGGTTGGCCCTGCTCCTTTGAGCCTGTGGCAGCACAGTACATCATGGTGGGAGCCTGTGGTAGCTGAGGCCTGGTTCACCTCATGGCAGCTGGGAAGCAAAGAGGGTGTGGGGAGGAAATGGTTGGGGTCCCAATATTCCCTCAGGGGATACCTCCAGTGACTTAACTTCCTTCCACTAGGCCCCATCTCATGAAGGGTCTGCTATCTGCCAGTAGCACCACAGGCTGGCCACCAAGTCTTTAACATATGGGTCTTGGGGGGCCACTTCCAAACCATAGCAATTTCTAAATTATCTGTTCAAAACTGAACTCCTGATCTTATTCCTTAAAACCTGTTCCTCTATTAGTCTTCCCTTTCTTGGTTACATGGCAGCTCTGTTCTCTTCACTCATCATACAATTCTTGGAATCTTCTTTGATACTTCTTTTACTTTCTCTTTTTCCCCCTCCCCTCCAGTTGATCACAAAATCCTGAAATGGGTCTAGATTTGGATGCTTCTCCCTATCT
The DNA here is from genome assembly GCA_028644305.1 of Xerus rutilus. Lineage (NCBI taxonomy): Eukaryota > Metazoa > Chordata > Mammalia > Rodentia > Sciuridae > Xerus > Xerus rutilus. Next base: position 119,055,146 of record CM053403.1, read on the forward strand.
CCATCATTGCCTTTTTGGGCCAAGACACCCTGGTCACCCACCTGCATTATTTCAGTAGCCTCTGACTGGACTCCTCCAGCTTTTGTACTTGCTTTCCTACATTTTCTCTTCTCGTCATAGATACCAGAGTGACTCTTCCAGTTAATATCATGTCACTTCACTGTTCAAAATCATCTAGTGGTTTCTAATTTTGTTTGCAGCAAATCCAAAGTCCTAAAAAAAAGTTTGAATATATATGTAATTAGGGGACAGAAAAATTAACCTTATGGAAAAATCTAAGTGATTAAGGTAGCATAGCTCTCCACTCATTAAGAATGGGGTGCATACAGTGATTTCTTTCCAAAGAATACAGTACAGAAAAGTGGAAAAAGGAATAACTTTACCCTGGAGAAACCTGACAGACACCACCTCAATCAAGAACAAGGTCATTGTCAATAATGATAAGTCAAATGATTATGTCCTTTGATGTACTCTTGGTTTAGTTGCTTGTCCATCTCTTACCAGCAAGTATGTCTTCCATCAGGACCTAGTAATTTGATTCACTTTTGAATCCCCAGCATTTGGGATTGTACCTGACTCAGAGTAGCTGCTCGTTCAATATTTGTTGAGTTAAATAATTATAGAAATGAGTGGATAATAAAGATAACATTTCCTTCCACTAAAAGTTCCAGGAACAAAGTGCAAATGTACACATTCCTCTAACTGCCTATTCCTTCTTTCTGTTCTCTAGAAATTCTGTTCTTTTTTATCTGTCCAGAATTTTTTCTCCATTTTTAAACATATCCATATACCAGGAACATGTGAACATAATTTATCTGCATTCCTCCTTTTTAAAATGGGATCAACTCAATATTTCTATTTATATATCTGGACATACTTACATATCAACATATGGAATGCCATCTTTTTGATGGCTGCATGATATTATATGTAGAATTAAGCAAAAGTATTTTTAAGTGTTCACAGTAGAATCTTGATGTAATACTTCATTGTAAAGTGGATAGTAATGATGCCTCCTGAAACATAGTGTTTCCTTATACCAAGACAGTGCTTATTATATTTGTTAATGTTCTTTAAAACATTTTCTTACATGTATTTTTATTCCTAGTTTGTAAATGCCTTGGGATTGAGAGCTTTGCCTTTTCTAATCTTTAACTCTTAGTACCTAGCCTGGTGCTGTCTGATAGCAGGTCCTTAAAACCTGTGGATTGAATTGAATTGAATTTTCTACTTGTTAAAATTACTGGATTATTTTGTAATATTCAAATTTCTGTGAGTATTAGAATCATTGACCAAATTGAGGTATTTTTAGATACAGTTTTGGGAGAAAAATATTCTTATTTTGTTGAATTGATTGTTCTTCTGGAGTCCAAAGACCTAATTTCCTGATTGTATCTCTGAGGAGAAGCCATGATAGCTAAAGAACAATTTAGAGTACCCAACTTGAATGTGATTCAGCACCAATTAAGCTTCTAATTGCTTTAAGTATATCAGGTCTTGTCTTTTTTTTTCCTGCTAATGAAATGACTAATGGGGCAAAGTTGGCAGTAGCTAAGTTCAGACACTGTAAATTACTGTTGTCATTCTTCAACCTAGCTGGTAAACTAGCCTCCCAGCCTGTTTCTTTCACTTTTGGTAGCACTTAACATTTTGAATATTAGTTTGGAAATAACTTTGCAAGGGTTCCGTGCTATCCTCTGTTCAGTGCTGGGGGGTTGTGAAACTACATTGATTTACAAGATGAATTTGTTGCATGATAGAACAGTTGATCTGAAAACATTGTCCTGTTTCTCTGGCCAGATCTCAGCCCAGTAGAGTTAGCCTACCTTCTTGTTAGAGGCAACTTTTTCTTAAATTTGCCTCTTTCCTTCCCAAGTTACCTTCTGACCCTCTTTCAGTTCCTGCCACCTTACTATGTTGATTAGATTTGTGTTAACTTTGAGTTAACTTTTGTATGTGTATATCTTGTCTTTTAATGGGGGCCCCCTGGGTGACAGGTAGGTCTGGTTGTTAACATTAGCGGTGATAAAATATTGATGCTGTTGGTGAGATTTGCTTTGCTGACTTAGGAAAGACTGACATCTACCTACTGAATTCTGATTTTCATATTATGAACTGAGCTTTTTTGAGTGTTCATGTTAGTGTTTCAGAAATTACTTAAGCTTGATGATATGATTTTAAAAATACATTTAAATAGTTAAATATATTAAATGAGACAATAAAAACTTATTTTATGTAGGGAGTGAACTTAATCATTCTTATAAAGAAATATAATAATTTCGGGATAAATTTTGAAATGAGATTACAAGCTATCATTATGCAAGATCATAGAAAGCCACTGGTGAGGATTTTTTCCCCCGATATCATTAGGACCTTTGCATGCTCACAGTACTGCAGTAGCATTCAGTTTACAAGCATTTTAAGCATTTAATTAATTGTATGAATTAAATGTAAACATTTATCACCTTTCTTTTTAATAATTGCTTATGTTTGCCTTAAATATTTTAAGTATAAATTTTAGTTGTTACAGTTGTCAGACTTGAATGTTTATCATGATTGAGTTATCAAACATGAAACATAGGATTTTGAATCATCAAAAAGATTGTTGTCAAACTTGGTAATTCTATACTTATTTGAAGAATATTGATATCCACTTGGAAAACAGGAAAATTATATTCCATCCATTGTGTTTATCTATATTCTGAATAGATGAAAAATACTTTAATATAAGGTTTACAACAATTGACATTTTCTTGCTTGTTTTATTTCCCAAAGTGATAATTCTTATGTTTTTCTTCAACTTTAGGTTCCTGGGAGTTAAACAATGGGGAGACATCTGGCCTTGCTTCTGCTTCTGCTTCTGCTTCTCCAGCATTATGGAGACAGTGATGGAAGCCAAAGACTTGAACATCCTCCTCCTATACAGTTTACACATTTCCAGTACAATGTCACTGTGCACGAGAATTCTGCAGCTAAAACCTATGTTGGGCATCCTGTAAAGATGGGTATTTATATTACAAATCCACTGTGGGAATTAAGGTACAAAATTGTCTCAGGAGACAACGAAAACCTGTTCAAAGCTGAAGAGTACATTCTTGGAGACTTTTGTTTTCTAAGAATAAGGACCAAAGGAGGAAATACAGCTATTCTTAATAGAGAAGTGAAAGACCATTACACCTTGATAGTCAAAGCAGTTGAAAAAAATACTAATGCTGAAACACGAACAAAGGTCAAGGTGCAAGTGCTGGATACAAATGACTTGAGACCATTATTCTCACCCACCTCATACAGTGTTTCCCTACCTGAAAATACAGCTATAAGGACCAGTATTGCACGAGTCAGTGCCACAGATGCAGACATAGGAACCAATGGAGAATTTTACTACAGTTTTAAAGACCGAACTGACATGTTTGCTATTCACCCAACCAGTGGCACAGTAGTTTTAACTGGTAGACTTGATTACATAGAGACTCAGCTCTATGAGCTGGAAATCCTTGCTGTAGACCGTGGAATGAAGTTGTATGGTAGCAGTGGTATCAGCAGCATGGCCAAGTTAACAGTTCATGTGGAACAGGCCAACGAATGTGCTCCCATGATAACAGCAGTGACATTATCACCATCAGAACTGGACAAAGACCCAACATATGCAATTGTAACTGTGGATGACTGCGATCAGGGTGCCAATGGGGAAATTGCTTCTTTAAGCATTGTGGCAGGTGACCTTCTTCAACAGTTTAGAACAGTGAGATCCTTTCCGGGAAGTAAAGAGTATAAAATCAAAGCTATTAATGGCATTGATTGGGACAGTCATCCTTCTGGCTACAATCTGACACTACAGGCTAAAGATAAAGGAACTCCTCCCCAGTTCTCTTCAGTAAAAGTAATTCATGTGACTTCTCCACAGTTCAAAGCTGGGCCAGTCAGATTTGAAAAGGATATTTACAGAGCAGAAATAAGTGAATTTGCTCCTCCCAATACACCTGTGGTCATGGTAAAAGCCATTCCTAATTATCCCCATTTGAGGTATGTTTTTAAAAGTACACCTGGAAAAGCTAAATTCAGTTTAAATCATAACACTGGTCTCATTTCCATTTTAGAACCAATTAAAAGACAGCAGACATCCCATTTTGAACTTGAAGTAACAACAAGTGACAGAAAAGCCTCCACAAAAGTCTTGGTTAAAGTCTTAGGTGCAAATAGCAATCCCCCTGAATTTACCCAGACAGCGTACAAAGCGTCCTTTGATGAGAATGCACCCATTGGTACTACTGTCATGAGCGTGAGCGCCATAGACCCTGACGAGGGCGAGAATGGATACGTGACATACAGTATTGCAAATTTGAATCATGTGCCATTTGTGATTGATCATTTCACTGGTGCTGTGAGTACTTCAGAAAACCTGGACTATGAACTGATGCCTCGGGTTTATACCTTAAGAATTCGAGCATCAGACTGGGGCTTGCCATACCGTCGGGAAGTTGAAGTCCTTGCTACAATTACTCTGAATAACTTGAATGACAACACACCTTTGTTTGAGAAAATAAATTGTGAAGGAACAATTCCTAGAGATCTAGGTGTAGGGGAGCAAATAACTACTGTTTCTGCTATAGATGCCGATGAACTTCAGTTGGTACGATATCAGATTGAAGCTGGGAATGAACTAGATTTGTTTAGCTTAAACCCGAACTCTGGGGTATTGTCATTAAAGCAGTCACTAATGGATGGCTTAGGTACAAAGGTGTCTTTTCACAGTTTGAGAATTACCGCTACAGATGGAGAAAATTTTGCCACCCCATTATATATCAACATAACTGTGGCTGCCAGTCGCAAGCCAGTAAACTTGGAGTGTGAGGAGACTGGTGTTGCCAAAATGCTGGCAGAGAAACTCCTACAGGCAAATAAACTGCACAGTCAGGGGGAGATGGAAGATATTTCCTTTGATTCTCACTCTGTCAATGCTCATGTCCCACAGTTTAGGAGTACTCTTCCAATTGGTATTGAAGTAAAGGAAAACCATCCTGTGGGTTCCAATATAATTTTCATGAATGCTACTGACCTTGACTCTGGCTTCAATGGAAAACTGGTATATGCTATTTCTGGAGGAAATGAGGATAGTTGCTTCATTATTGACATGGAAACAGGAATGCTGAAAATTTTATCTCCACTTGATCGTGAAACAACAGACAGATACACACTGAATATTACTGTGTATGACCTTGGTATACCACAGAAGGCAGCTTGGCATCTTCTAGATATCATTGTTCTGGATGCCAATGATAATCCACCTGAATTTTTACAGGAGAGCTATTTTGTTGAAGTGAGTGAAGACAAGGAAGTAAATAGTGAAATCATCCAGGTTGAAGCCACTGATAAAGATCTAGGCCCCAATGGACATGTGACATACTCTATTCTTACAGATACTGATAAGTTTTCAATTGACAGCACAACTGGTGTTGTTAAAATTATGCACCCTTTGGATCGCGAAGTACAGCATATACATTACTTAAAGATTGAAGCCAGGGATCAAGCCAAAGAAGAGCCCCAGCTGTATTCCACTGTGCTTTTGAAAGTCTCACTGGAAGATATTAACGACAACCCACCTAAGTTTATTCCACCTAATTACCGTGTGAAAGTTCGAGAGGATCTGCCAGAAGGAACAATAATCATGTGGTTAGAAGCCTATGATCCTGATTTAGGTCAGTCTAGTCAAGTGAGATACAGTCTTATGGACCATGGAGAAGGACACTTTGATGTGGATAAACTCAGTGGAGCAGTTAGAATTGTACAACAGTTGGACTTTGAGAAAAAGCAAGTATACAATCTCACTGTGAGGGCCAAAGACAAAGGGAAGCCGGTTTCTCTGTCTTCCACTTGCTATGTGGAAGTTGAGGTAATTGATGTGAATGAGAACTTACATCCTCCAGTGTTTTCCAGCTTTGTGGAAAAGGGTGTAGTGAAAGAAGATGTCCCTATTGGCTCATCAGTAATGACAGTGTCAGCTCGTGATGAAGACACAGGAAGAGATGGGGAGATCCGATATTCCATTAGAGATGGTTCTGGCGTGGGTGTTTTCAAGATAGATGAAGAAACAGGTACATATGTTTTTATTACTCTGGTTTCTCATCCTATTTTTTTTTCACATATGCCTTTTCATAGTTCCTTCACAATTCCCAGTTGATCTCTTTTGGGGCCCAGTATAGTAACACTTCTGTTGCTCTATGTAGATACGTTAAGTCATAAAGATGGAACAAAGGAGCCCAACTGATTAAATGGGCATTAAATGAGTGGAAGAAAACTAAAACTGTTTACTGCTTGTACTCATCTCTAAGTTTATACCCTCTTGTAAGCCTGGATCTTTCAATTGTTTTTAACATATGATCTTGAATGAGAGAAATACTGCTGAAATTAACTTTTCATCTGTAAGATGAACACACTCAAAATTATTACAAGATTTATGCGATGATACAGCAAAATAACATGGGAAAACTCTTAGTATGTTAGGTTCATTGATTTTTTTTTGAAATGGTAGCGATGTTTGATTATGATACTCTTTTACCTGGAATAGGATTCTAAAACCAGGACCTCCAAAATGGCCAGTTCATGTGAGTGTGTACTGTTTTGTACTTTCACATACTTTTGTTTAGCTTCACAGATATTATAGTTACAAGTCAGTCTCCTTGGTAGAGTGTGAGCCTTAATAAATTCATATGTTTCTGTCTTCAACACTTAGTAAAAAGTACATGGCACATAGAAGCTGCCCAATAAATGTTAAAAGAATAAATGAGTAAATAAATTAATATTTTGGCTTTGAATGGCCTGGCCTCTGAGCATGGTCATAGAAATAGAAGGAAACTGGGTAAGTGTAACATTAAATAGTGACAGGTGAGTTTTAGTTTCTTTAATCTCTTTCGTTTTTCCTTTATAAATCTGTCTATTCTAAAAGGGACTTTTATGGTTACATTAAATCTGTACATATTGAGTAATACCATAAAAAAATAACAAAAGTATTCAGTCAACATGCACTCCAGTGTCCTTATGAGCATCTAAAGGTACAAAGCACATGAAAATTATAACTTCTCTTAGAAATAATTATTTTGGAGGTTATAGTTTTTTTAATTATGCTTTTATTAATTCAAGGGATTCTTTTGCTAATTGGCTGTATACCACTAGCATATATTAGATATACTAAATCTACAGATTATATGTTCCTTATCTAAAAGTTTCATAGTTAATACAAGAGAAAATAGCATAACCAGTAGTGTTTGGTAGTCATTTATCCAGAGTAGAATTAGCCTGTTTTTTTTTTTGTTGTTGTTGTTACTGTCCAATATAAATTAGAATTTTTAGGTACATTATCAACATAGAGAAATATCCAAATTAGTAACTGAAGCTGAAACTGTGATGGTCTTTTAAATTTTCTAAGAACACTTATTCCTACTTTTTTTTCCCCTCAAAGTAGATTTCAAAAAACCTATAAAGAACTGTAACAAAGTTGAGTCAGAAAATAGAACCTGAATCTTAATTTATATCCTCTTTGTGACTTAAATTATATGATCACTGCCTTTGGGTTTTTCTTTCAAATGAAAAGTATATTTTTATTGTTGCTTTTTAAAGAATAATTTAGAAACTAGATTTTTTTTCACCTAAATTTAGGTGAAAAAATTTCAAAAAAATTTTTTCACCTAAATTTAAGGAGTTGGGTTATTATTACCAATAATTGGTGGGGAGGAGCCACCCAAATAAAGCGGTGTTCTTAAATAGATCTGTGGTAGTTTCCAGAGCTGAAAGGCAGTGCCAGACTCTTCCACTGGTAATTTAGTGGGAGGGAGGAAGAGGTGTTAGGTGTTAGGTCCTATGGTTGGTAACTGACGGATTATGGGCCCCAGTGGTTGGGAAAGGAATAAAAGACCGTTAGGCATTTATATAAATAATGATGTTTAAAGGTAAGAGAGAAATTTCTAGGTCATTCTGTGATCCTAGCTTTACAGAGGAAAACACTCAAGTGTATGATAGATTTATGTATATATGCCTTTTGAAATTGAATAAGTGATAAAATAATATTTATACATTGGACTGATATGCATTGCAAGATGTATTTTTGACAGTAGAATTATCAGCCCAAGTTATTTTAGAGATTGGCCAGGACAACTAGTAACATACATAAAATTCCTTTAGGAAAAATCAGTTTTATGCAGCAGGAACGAATGCTTTTTTTTTTTTTTTTTTTTTTTTTGTAGTTTAATTTCTAGGGCATTGTGGCAGTGTGGAGGAATATTTGTCTAACCAGGAAAGGTAAGGGGCAGTTTAGAAATACCAATGGGAACATCACAGAAGGGGACACTTAAACTCAGTGTGAACTGGTGTTGGTTTGGCTCAGGTCTGGTTAGCACTTTCCTAGAGCTTTAGTCTGTTCATTGCCCACTTCCATTGGGTTAATCTTACTTTCTCCAACAGTGATGCATTTATTATTGGGCCTCTTGATTGATTTGGGCCTCTGCAGGACTGTTCTGACTCTGGGGACCAAAAACCTGTCCACTTAACTATTTGCTTCTTGCCTTTGGCTTTAAACTCCTTGTGTTGGTTGAATAATATGACCATATTTTTGTGGTGGCTTAACTATTTCAGTGTTGTCAAACATGTATATCTTTTATGTCCTTTTTGTGGAACAGAACATATTCAACAACTTGAATTTAGTTTTCACTGTTTTTAAGATCTTTCTTATTCTATTTAAATCTTAAATTTGAAACATCACTTGAAAAGTAGTTTTTAAAAAAATGAAAACTCTATGGATTAACTCTGGATTTTTTACATATTTTGTTAATTGGCTTTACAGGGAGGTAATGTAATCTCAGTATAGGGATAACAGTCATTTGCTCATCTGATAATCTCTCACTGTGTCATATGCTTTTTCTGGAGAGGCCTCTGGGGATTATTAGTGAACTATTCTGACAAATCTGTGTCCATGTGATTGCCCTTCCATTTGAGGTTTGGACGGGTAGAGCATTACATGAAAAATTATTTGGAAAGTCAGGCTTTGTTGGAGAGCCAATCTCCACCGCTCTAATTAAGATTCTTTAAATTTCTCTGCTTAAAATCTACAGTGAGAATTCTAAAGTAGATTTGACAAAAATACTTAGTGGAGTAGATATCTTGGAAGCATGTGTAATTTCACATTTAGGTTTTGGTTTGCCTAACTTAATAATTCTCAGTATAAGGATAATACTTTACCTCGTTTTTACTTCAGATATGTTCTTGGTTGCTTTGTATGTTCCAAAGTTAAGCAGAATAGAATTTTGAGCATCCCTCATGGATTTGTGAAATAAATCCTGTTTAGTCTTTTTAACTGATGGGTACCCATCAGGTTAATTATTACTTGAGGACCAAGAAATTGTTAATTTTTAAAACTAAGATAGTATATAGAAAAATGCTTATCCAAAAGATTTTTTAATTGTTAATGGAAACTTGTGTTGAAGCAGTGTTTGGGCGAGTCTCTTCCCTTGATGTGTGCATGATAATGGGATGCTCATAGGTGTGTTCCCCTTCAGTCTGAAACAGTATGGTTCTGTGTTTGAATGGTGGTATAATGCAATCCAGTTACAGAATTTTCCCCTTTGACTCTACTGTTTGGGGAGACTATGTTTTTCATTAAGATAAGAGCAGAGTTTTAAACTTATTAATGCTGGGTTACTCTTAGAATTCCAGTCATGGTTTCAGTTTTGAAATTTACATGTTTCTGTGGAAAAACCTGGAATGAGTTAATATGGAAGTATAGCTGTTGTGACAAGATAAATCACCATTCATGAAGTATGGGAGGGAATATGAGGGTTTTTCTTAAGAGAAATTGCCGTATTCTCATTATGGGGGAAGTTTTAGTTTATCATTCCTGTATCACCAAAGATTGGCTTCTGGCCTTTGTTACAGTGGACCCAGGGTGAATGCAGTTGTATAGTGGAAACTGAAGGGAATTCCATTTGAGGCTAACCTGATTGCTGACCTCATTGAGAGGGAAAATGTTCCTGGAGCTTCTGTTGGGTTTGGAAAAATTCTGAATATTTTGATATATTTTTTTTTTGTTTTTCAATTTTGAAAAATGTGTTTTCTAAAATAAAGTAGGATATTCTGCACACATCCTAGGATGTATGTTTTCCCTGCAGCCTGTTCTCTCATGACAGGAAATGGAATATAGCAGATACTAATGGGCCATGAATCTTGACCGAAAACTCCGTCATAATGTCTAAGAGCTGGGCGGCCGTTGGAAGCATGGCCACTTGCGGTGTGAGCATTTCTGTCCATTGGGTCTAGAATTCCTGGCAGTATGAACTTAAATAGATACTGGTGGGAGGCCCAGTTAGGGAGTTAAGAAATTTGCTGGTGAAAGGGCTTTTGTATTGCTGTGTCCTCCCTTAAGTGGCAGCAGCTGCTGTCCTCTTTTTGTTCTTCTAGAAAAGTTTGAAGAGAAAAGAAACTTCCTTCCCAGCCACAGTGAGATTGAAAGTCAAGGTTTGCAGAAATTATGTTATGATAGTGTGCTCTTGCCATGTTCAGGAGTAAAAATCTGCTTCTTTGTGTGAGTGTGCTTGTGAGTTGAGGCAGAGCATAGTAATAATCTCTGCTGGGGAAAGAATCCTCTGAAGCGGGAGGATTGTTAAGGTGAGAGTAGGATCTAATTTGAAATCCGAAGGAAATTCCATTTTGTTTTGAAAGAAAACAAGAGCAGCTTTTCTTTAGTTATTTGTATGGTATTTAAAAAAATTGTTGCTTGAAATACTGAGGGAATAAGTCTAGTTGGAAGGGGAGTTGGGATATAAACTGAACTGTGACTTGAAGTTGTATTATGTTGTGAAGCAGAATATGGTGATGCTGTACAGTAGCTTTATATAATTCTAAATGACTATAGGAGCCAGGACCTGGAGGGTATGGGGTAGAAACAACTTAAAACATGGTCTTTGGCCCTTGCTTTCAGTAGTTAGTAATCATGATGTTGAGTGTCAGTATAATAATAAACTACAGTCTGTTAACTGGCTATTACAACAAGGTACTGTTCTGAGTACTCTATATGCATTAATTTATTTCTCACAACTACCAGATAGATACTGCTCTCCCTATGTTTCAGTTAAGGAAACATTTGCACAGAGGTTAAATAACTTGCCCATGACTACTTGGATACTAAGCAGCAGAAGTACATTTTATTGTCGCTCACTTTTTTTTTTTGGTGCTGGGGATTGAACTCTGGGGTACTCCACCACTGAGCCACATCCCCAGCCCCATTTTGTGTTTTATGTAGAGACAGGGTCTCACTGAGTTGCTCAGCGCCTTGCCGTTGCTGAGGCTGGCTTTGAACTCGGATTCTCCTGTCTCAGCCTCCCTAAGTGCTGGGATTACAGGTGTGTGCCACTGTGCGCAGTTTGTTACTCACTCTTTTAAGAATGATCCAGAGAGCTGTAAAGAAGCCTATTTGGAAACTTCTAGTTGAATGGGACTCTGGGCTAAGCTAGGTTAGGCTGGGTAGGAGACTTGAATCCTATGAAGCTATCTTGAATCTAAGAATCTTCTGACTTTTTTTTTTCAGAACAACATATTGCCGTTTAGTTCATTTAAGCAGAATAGGATTTTAGAGCTCGTAGAGGTGACTTTAACAATTCAAGATTATTTCATCAAAATGATCACTAGTCAGTGAATAATAGTGTAGGTAGTAAACTTCCTGTCTAGTTAGTGAAGAGATGAACAAGTGCCTTACCTGTGTTTGCAGCCAAAAGTACGCTTTTCATCAATAAAAACGCTTCCTATCAGATGGATAGGATGTTAATTGTTGCAGTTTTTTTCTTGTGGAAATGATGTTTTAGGTGGTTGTTAGAGTCCCAGCTAATCTTCACACCAATTTAATCCCCAGGGAAGCTGAAGCTAGCCTAATTTATACTTCCCCTTTGAATTGAGTTCCTTGTAGTCTTTGTTCTCTTGCTTTGTCCTTCTGATGCCTTGACTTCTGCAGCTGTTCCCACCAGTCATCTGGTACATGGTAAGAAAGCCAGAGTGAATGTCATTTCTCTTCATCCCTCTTAGTAGGAAACCCTTTTATGTTCTAAGAATGTTTAAGAATTACATGTCCATAATTTGATGAGTAGCCTGTGTACATAGAGATTTAACATTCAAGTCATATCTGGTCTGTTGTTTCCATTTGCCTAGTTTACACAACCAAATTGAATGGATTTTAAAACAACATGGTCCATGTTGTATATTTTTCTTAACCATTTAGTTCCTATTGTTTTGTTTCCTGTTGTGGGTTATTTTAGTTGCTAAGGCTGGAATTGTTAAGCTTATATTATTTATTAGTTGGTGTTTTGTGTATTATGTTATTTTGCAGTTATCTTTATAGCATTTTTTAAAAAACCATGTTGGTTATAAATATTGCATGCTCGCCAAACAAGACACAGCTCCCCAAAGCACCTTTCATGTCTTTGTTACTAGGAATAAATGGTCTTGGAAAGATTGCTTATTCAAGGGCACATGCCTCTACTTTTTGAACTGGCAGTTGTCCAGCTTAACAGCAGTGATAGAAAATCTAGGAACTGTTCACATGTATACTTGAAGTCTTATCAATTAGCTTACATTGCCAGTTAAACTATACTGTATCTCCTCAGGTTATCTGATACTGTTTTGAACCTGTTTTATTTCTCTGAGTGGCTGAGTGAACTAAAATGTTGAATGAGATTCCTTAGAATTGTCTTTTTTTATGGTTGGGAGAGAGTCTACTATGGATAGTCTTTAGCTTTAGATTAATTGATTTAAAAAAAAAACAGAAGTCACCTGGCTGTTTCAGTCAGTAGTTCCTTAAGACTTCTATTTAGTTTTTGATAATTTAGCCATATTTTTTTAACCTCTGGTGAGCTTCCCCCCCATAATCATTGGTTTGTAATTATAATGAATATTTACTGAGTACTTACTGTGTACTACTCTTATAAGCCTTTTGCATAGACTGACTCCATGGATCATCAAAGTAATTCTGAGTAAAATCACATGTTCTTATACTTTGTCCATGTAGTTCAGGCATATATTATAAAAATATGACAAGTCATGGGGATTAGGGAGTCCGCTGATTTGTGCCATTGAATTCTGAAATACTATTTTTTAAATTAAGTAGTGAAAGTAGAAGTCAATGTGGTTTGAAGTATGATGCATTTGAGAGTATTCTTGTCGTAGAGATGATTCTTGAATAAGCATCATCTGTTCCATTTTTTGTGGATTTCTCCTTCAGACTTTTTAGTTTCCCACTGAATGACCTGATTTGGTGGTGGAGCCTATATAGTGCCCCAATAAACTTGCCTGCCTCTTCCAGTTTAGTGAGTATGTGCTGCCGTCATTCGCTCCCTTTCTCCCCTGTGCTTTAGCTGTGTGGAGCCAGCCCCTGCCCTGTGCATCCTTCAGTCTCCCTGTGCCCTATTGTTTTCCTATTTCCCTGCTTTCAGTATTCTTCTTCTTCTTTTTTTTTTTGGCACCAGGGATTGAACTCAGGGGCACTCGACCACTGAGCCACATCCCCAGCCCTATTTTGTGTATTATGTTAGAGACATGGTCTCACTGAGTTGCTTAGCGCTTTGCCCTTGCTGAGGCTGGCTTTGAACGATTCTTCTATCTCAGCCTCCCAAAGTGCTTGGATTACAGGCACGTGCCACCGCACTGGGCTCTTGCTTTTTAGTATTCTTGCCCACATGATCAGCTCTTGTTATTCCATATAATTTTGCTAAAATAAAGCCGTCCCTTTATTTTTATTTTTATTTATTTTTTGACAGTACTGGGGATTGAACCCAGGGGCACTTTACCACTGAGCTACATCCCCAGCCCATTTTTATTTTATTTTATTTTTTTTCAAATTTTGAGACAGGGTCTCCCTAAGTTGCTTATGACATTGCTAAGTTTCTGAGGCTGGACTCAAACTTGTGAGCCTCCAGCCTCATAGTGATCCTACAAGCCTCCCACATAGGTGGGATTACAGGTGTGTGTCACCGTGCCAGCTAAATAAAGCTTTCTTGACAAATGCTTTTATTCATATGGAACTAATTGTGCTATCTTTTTATGCACCTTTTTTTTTTTTGACATGTCTTTTTCCTGTAGATTTGTCAACTCATTTTGGGTAGATTCTAAATCTTTTACTACAAACTTTATATAATAGGCATTCAATAAATGCTCTGATAAGTTGGCCTACTAAGCCATTGCTCTCTTTCTTGAAAAGGCTTTTCTTAGAACTAAGGAGTCTGCTTCTCTTCGTTCTAGGAAGTGGTATGTGGCTCTAAGTACTGTGGTTACCTATCTCTTCCATGTCTGTCTCCCTGATCTCAAGGACAGTCTAGCCTTAATCATCTTCCTGCACTTTTCTAAGCAGAGTGGCTGACATAGCTGTACAAAGTCATTTGTTCAACAAGCAAACCAAATGTGACACATAATACTTGTAGTTGTAAAGGTCAAGCAAAATTTCTCTACCAGTGCCATCCCGATACCTGTTTGTAGATCTCTAAAACAGTAGTTCTTCCAAATTTTTTTTTTTTTTCTGATACTGAGGATTAAACCCAGGGCTGCTTTACCACTAAGGTACATCCCCAGTCCTTCCAGCCCTTTTTGTTTTTATTTTTGATTTTGAGACATGGTCTAAGTTGCTGAGACTGGCCTTGAACTTGGGATCCTCCTGCCTCATCCCTCTGAGTTACTGGGATTACAGGCATACACCACCATGCTTGGGTAAAACAGTAATTTTTAATGTTTTTAGCATCACAGTTTTAGCATCTTTTTAGAGACTCTGTTGAAAGCTGTAGGTTTTTTCTTCAGAGATGGATTTGGTTATAATACCATGGTATTCACAAAGTGTTGAACTTTTATCGGTGCCCTTGGATCCCTGGTTTCAAGGCCCTCTGTTCTCAAGGTTCCAGGATTGCCTCCCCTCTCATATAGAGGCACCATAGGGTTAGGATAATAGTTAGAATGGTGATGACAGCGACGATCAAGTTATTAGTGTAATGCTTTATAGCCTCTGAAGATTTTTGTGTATATTTTATGGCACTTAATCTAATATTGTGCTTTTAATGCAATAGTTTTAATTTCTGTCTTATAAATGAGCTAGGTAAAACTTCACAATGGAAAAATCACTTTTCTGTGTATTTGTACATAAGTGAACAGAAATTCACTCAAGTGAGTTTTAGGCAAAATAAACTGCAGTTTTTCATACCTGCTTTATCAGAGGGCTCTGTCCTCCCCCTTGAGGTGTACCAGATACACAATTAATATGACTAAGTAATTTAACAAATAGTTTGTTTTTGTCATATTTGTTCTTTAAGTGAAGCAACTCTCTGGGCCAGCATTTGATCTTTAGTTTTGCCAACTTGCCATGGAAACTGTTGCTGCATACCGGAATGCCCCTTTATTAGGGTAAATAACTTGTCAGAAAACTAAGACTTCTAATAGTAAAGTTAACTTTGTCAATGGATTAAAGTTTTAGTTTAGTGGTCTTTAAATCAATATGTTTAAACCTTGTTGGTTTGTATATAGCTCCTTACTTGGTACAGAAGAAAAATTTGAATAAGTAATGCTTATTTTGAAAGGTTTAGTTCATTATCAGAGAAACATTGAGCAACCTTACTAGAAAGGCTAAATCAGCCTGTGTGTAGCAGAAATGTTCTCACCTGTGGTTTACAGACATTGACACTCATCACTTCTAGGTAGTATTTTTTGACCTCTGAAAAAACAGCTCCCTATAAATTCTTAGGAGGTTTTACAAAATCCATTTGTGACTACAAGTTTGCTTTTGGCTATTAATATTTTTGTTTGTCTTTTTAGCCTTAAAGTTGCTTGACATTAGGCTATCTCAGACATGTTTTTCTCCTTTTGTATTTCACTTATAAAAATACTTCGTACATATCAGTATTTAGTAAATACTCAGTGATGTTCAACTTTTGGTAAACCCGATAAAATGTAACATGATGTTTTTCTGGATTTGCTGCTTAGCAGAAGGTGTTTGCATCTTAAAAAAAAAAGATGAGAAGATGAATTTATTGGTTTAGGCAACAGAATGGACATCAGGTATCTTAAAAGGAGATTAAAAACATTTTAATAGAAGTGTTTTTAAAAATTTATTTATTTTTTTATTTAAATATTTTTAAATTGTAGATGGACACAATATTTTTATGTGGTGCTGAGGATCGAACCCAGTGCCTCATGCATGCGAGGCGAGCGCTCTGCCACTGAGCTGCAATCCCAGCCCCTAAAATTTATTTTTAATAGTATGATGGCCTCATAGAAGAAGAAACCTGATTACAAAATCATGAACATGAAGAATACCCATGTTTGGTTTTAATTAGATGAATGATGATGATGTCAGAAACAAGTCAAGCTAGGCATCACATCTACAGAGTAAAAGTGCTATAATTTAAGGCCAGTGGTTTTTTAAAAATATGTGTTCTACATATAATCTATATCAAGAGTTATTTTACCATTTTAAAAATCTGCTTTTGTCCTTTTACTTCTGGAATGTAAACTCTGTGAAGACAGAGACAGCTTCTGCTGCTCTGTGTATCTGTTACTTGATTGGAACTGTGCGGGGCACATTGGCACCTGGCAAGCACTTGTTAATTTGTACAAAATTTGAAATTGAAATAGATTATTATAAAATATTAATGAGAAACATCTAAATAATTATTATTGGGAAAGATCTTTTAAATTTGTTCTATAGGTATGCCTTTTCTTTTAATATAGTTACAACTTCTCTTCCACTTAAAAGTCCTTCTTTGGCAGATGCTTCCAAATAACAAGAGTTACAACAACAATAAAACAGTTCAGTAGTGATGCAGATTCCTTTTTATTCATGTTTCCCTTTTCTAGAAATAACTTCATTTTTTAAAATATTTTTAAAAAAATATTTTTTTAGTTGTTGATGGATCTTTATTTTATTCAATTATTATTTATATGTGGTGCTGAGGATTGAACCCAGTGCCTCACACATGCTAGGCAAGCGCTCTACCACTGAGCTACAGCCCCAGCCCGAAACAACTTCATTTTTAAGATCGAGTATCAAAGCCTAGAATCAGGAATTCTAAATTCTGAGGCTATCTAGGTGAATATACCTGGCTTAGATATTGTTTTCTTGGGTATAGAATGGATGTCTATATGTATATGTGTGTGTGTGTGTGTGTATATGTGTATATATTTATATTTACATATATATGTAATGTCATATATATAATATCTACATATGTGCACATACATACATATATTTCCTTTTAAAAGGCCATTTGTTGTATATTATAAATCTCTTGGTTATTTCTGTTGATAAGTGGTATTAACCTCTTCTTTTAAAGCCCAGTTACATAATGGAGGAATATTCAATGACTGGGCTATTTTAAGTAGAATAATATGCATGAAAACTAAAAACGTTTTCTTATTTTAGTGACTACATTTAAATAAATACATATTTTTAAAATTTACATTTGCTCTCTCTTTACTGTTCCTGCTAAGTAGAGCCTCTGACTCCAAGCGCTTTCACCTGTATGAATAGAAGATGAGAAGCAGCTAGTTACTCCTTAGGGTGATTAAAGAAAGAACAGAAGACCTTTGTGGAGGATTTTTTCTTCTGTATATAGAAATTACTTTAGAAGAGACACGTTTAGGGCTTGAAAAGGGTGTGCACTATAAGCAACGGAGATGATGTCTAGGTTAAGTTAGAAGAGAGCTTAAGACAACTCAGAATATTCTAAGTATGGGCAAATCTAAAGCTGAACTCAGATGTTTATTGTCACACAGAACTATCATTTAGCCTTTTGTTGAGAGACAAACCATCTGAGAAAAAGCTGCCATTTATGTAGGTCACAGTCCTGTGGGTGGCATTTTGGGCAGGACTTTGCTGTTTCTTTTGCTGGTTTCATCTGGACTCCCTCATGTTTGATCAGTTGCTGTGCAGCTTGGTGGCTCTGGCTGCATATGGCTGCAAGCAGAGGTGAATAGGCCCTGACTGTCATCATCCAGCAGCTTACCCTGAATTTGTTCACCTGGTAGCCCTCAGAGCTCAGGAAAAGCAGCAGCATGTTTTCTTGGGGCTAAGCTCAGAATTCATACATTTCTCTGTTTCCCCCATTCTGTTGGCTTACTAAGTTGATTCAAAAGCAGGTAGGAAAAATAAGACTGCCTCTTGCTGGGAAGAAGAGTTTGTTGCAAGCTTCGTATTCATTTTTTAGTCCATCACAGGCACTTTTATATGATTTTTTTTTCCCCTTTGAGGAAATTCTTTTTGGATGTTAAATGGGCTTAAGAAGTTAAAGGCTTTTGAAAATTTTTCTGTGAAAATAACTATGATGTCTTGAAAAACTTCTACCTTATATTGTTAGCTTACTTCAAGTTTTTAATTCCATTAAATTTTAGACAACATTAAAATATATCTTCAAGTTATTTTTAATTCATTTTCCATTGAAGTTAGGGCCTTGGCAGAGTTACCAGGGGTATGCCTGAAGTCTAAAGATACCACAGCAGCATTTCTCCATTTTCTTCCTTTTTTCGGTTTCTATCTCTGAGATTTCTGAAGTTTCTTACCCCAAAGGATATTTAAGAATACTGACTATTGTACATGATTCTAAAGCTGAGGGAAGAGATACCTCATCTGTTAAGAGGCAAGTAAAGAGCTCTTCACAGTAGCCTTTGTTCTGAAGATGTTCTTTTGGCCCATTAGTGCCACTCCTCACTGATTAATTTATCACAGATTATTTCATTCACTTATTGCTTTCCCTGAGAGGTTGGAAACCTTGAAGAATGGAATTGGAAGAGTATAGAAGACGTTGAGCACATGGAACTAGAAATTGAAATGGGGAGAGAATAATGGAGTATTGCTGTGGCCTTTTAGACTTGACGCACACTCCTGATATCTCTACTTAGGTTTCAGCTTAAATGGAAATGTGCTAAAAATAATTGAAAGATATATTCTAGTATTATGCAAAAATTTTGCTTTTTTTAGAATTGTTATTGGGACATATATGCACCAGAATAAATAGGAAAATACTCTGTGATGAGTTGAAACAGAAATCGCAGGATTTGAAAGGGAAATTTATGAAACTGATTGACTAAGCATTCGGATATTTCTGTCTGGAAATTCTTGGAGTGGATGTCTTTTAATAGATTGACACGGGAAAGCATACTTGTGGCCAACTTTAACAAAGATTTTTTGAACTCCAGTTGCTAGTCTTTTGTTCAAAGAGATGAGAAGAAGCAATCAAGTAAAAGACAATCCTCATTAGAGATTAAAAAAAATAAGTGGCTGTAATAGAACATATATGTTTATTCATTATTTTTTGCTTGGAGAAAAGTTCAGTAGTCATTAAATATCAAAATGATTATAAGGAATGAAATTTAAATTCTCTAGCAAAAGCTTAGCTGACAGACTTGTGAGGAACTCTGGGGACAGTGTTGTTGGTTTGTAACCCCAGCTAACTCAGGAATCTGAGGTGTGAATATTGAAAGTTTGAGACTAGCTAGCCTGGATAGTTTAGTGAGACATCATCACAAAACATAAAAACAAGTAAATAAAAGTCAGAAATCTAGTCTAGAGGTACTGACTTGAAAGTTTATATTTTCATATAGAGTGAATCTTGAATAAAGTAGTATGTAGAAGATAATTTTATCTAAGAGGATAGTAGTCTTAAATTCTCTCCTTTAGAATTATAGATAATCTAGTGTTATAGGTACATGATTAGTACAATTTGAATAAGCTAAAACAAAACAATTCCTGTTTCAGAGTAGACCATGCAACCATTTATTAGAAAGTTCCATTGTTTAACATTTTTATTTAGGTAGAAGTACCCATAGAAAAAAGCAAACTGGTTTTTACAACTTACATTATTTGAAAATATAAAATGGTGAGAAAAACCACTCTTTCCCTTCCTTTTGGTGATGGGCAAAAGAAGATTTGAGAACTTCTAATGGGGTGGTAACTTTAGTACTCAAAGTTATTTGGTGCCTTGTTTTTCCTTTATTATCTCGTGGACATTAAGAGATGGCCACCAACAAAGCAAGGCCCCGGTCACTCTGATGAGGCAATATCCCAAGGTCTAATCCTCCATGATAGATTGGAGCAACCTGGTGGAGGAAGGAGGTAGAAAGAGTTAAGTTGTCCTGTATGTTAAATGTAGTGCTGCGTGGGTGCCAGATACCCTGTTCTAATGGCATTCAGTGAGGACATTAAAAGCTTATTGTGCTTGTGTTGCACAAAATTTCTTTGTTAGAGATGCTGATGGCCTAGATCCTGGCATGGCTTTTAAAATTATTACAGTGAAGCAGTTCTTGTGATGTTGAACTAGTGTCAAAGCTAGGTGGAAACTCCTTTTGCAGCTATTTGACATGGGCTTTTTCGTTGCTTTGTGTTAGTGGACATGGGAAAACAACCTAGCAATTAATTTCAAATTAGAACTTTGTTTTGAATTAAACATTGTCTAGTGATAGCTTTTGTAAAATTCTGAGTAAATCACATGTCTTTACTCAGGAAAAACATCTGTTATTGAAGTTGCTCCATTCAAATAGCTCTTTGGGGCTGTTTTCGTTTTGTAGCATAATTCTAATTTGATTTGACCTATACTTTCACATAAAGATTTGATAAATATGTGATGAATTAAAATAATATTTTACATTGTAATTTACCAATAGATTTATTTAGACTAGGCTCACCATTTTGAAGAAAGCAAAACATTTAGTAATTACTAACAAGCTCCTGTGGGCTTCCAAATCGTTAAATTGTGTAATTAATTCAAAACTCACATGTATGTATTTTTACATTTCTCATTGAAATTGAGACATTAATGAAAAGTAGTTGCTGTTCTGTAAATTGACCTTTTTGTCTTAATGGCCTGTCTATTCTGTTTAGTTAAAAAGGTCACCTTTTCCAGTTTGTAGAATTTTTAGTGTAAATTTGGGGATGTACACAATAGGATGACTTTTTAGTTGTATTTATTCTCATGATACTTTTCATGTCATTGAATTTAAGTGAACACAGATAATTAAAACCTGCTATCCCATATTGTCACCACTAGCTTCTTATCTCACAAATCTACCATTTGGGCTTCAGTTTCACATCAAAAGTTGTGAATGAAGCTTAAGTAAATATGTTTATTGTGTGTTGGCTGCTGGCCAGGAAATGTGCTGTAGCAGCTGAAAGTTTTTTTGTTTTTTGTTTTTTTTTTAAACTCCTGCTGGGTGAACCATCACTGTGACAGGTAAATAGCGTTCCTCAATAAAGCTTGAACTCCCTCCCACTTCATTTCTTGGGGCTAGTGAATGTAGGGATTGTCTTGCTTGGAACCCTATTGATTAGGTCACTGCCTGCTTTGGTAAAAACTGAGATGCCCAGGGGCTATCTCACTGCAGGGGATTTGCTAAAGCCCGTGTGAAAGGGCCACGTGGGGTCTCGCCATTACCTTATGAACAGGAATCAGTTCTGGGAGCAGAGTACATATTAAGGACCTATTAACTTCTACAGGCTTCTCTTTGAGTTGAAAAGCACTTTGGAAGCAAAGGGATAATGAAAGGAAATTATTGCCAAAGCCACTGAAGGTGCATCTTGCCATATCTCTGTGGGTGCATCTGTTGTATGGCAAATTTATTTCCTGCTGGGGCATCTGCCTAGCTTTAGAAGTCCCCTTTAAAGGTCATGAAAGGGGTGGTTGAAAATGATTACATAACATTGATTGTTTTCATGAAGAGCTGATTTTTCATAGCATTGGGACAAAATTAGCAAGGAACTACCCTTATTTTTAAAATGACCTTTTTTTTTTGTTTTGTTTTTTTAAAGCTGTACTGTGGTCATGGTAGAAGTCTGGGAAAATGTAGACTATTGTGAAAAGGAAAAAAAAAATCTGCCTAGAGCACTGTTTTTTCTTGTACGTATGGGCGCACATGCCGTACCTCTTCAGCACTGTTGCTGGAGTTTTAAAAAAAGTGAACATAAGCTACGAATGTTGTTTTGTCAACTGTCTTTTAATCAGAGCCTTTTCTGGTATGTAAGCATTCTCAAAAAGTGTGATTTTGAGTAATGGCATGCCATCACAGAGATGGTCTGTAATAAGAATCACATATGGTTTTGTACATTTAAGTTTTAGTTTCCTTGCTTGTGTATATCTCTGTTGCCCTAGTGTAAACTTTGGGAAGTAAGATTACTGGATCAGTGGGTATAAACATTTTTAGAAGCTTTTAATACAAATAGCTACATTTTTGAACAGAAATAAAGGTCCCGTCAGCAATTTGCTCATTTCACTTCATTCTTACTGTCACTGAATATTTGGATTTAAATGAAAACCAAAATGGTATGAATTTTATGAGTGAGAAGAATTGCCTTAATTAAGGAGCTATCATAATTGAAACGATGATTGTTAATTTTGTGGCTGTAACTCCGGTTGTGTGTTTGAAAAATTTTGGTTTTTATAAACCAGCCTTTGGGACAGTGTTCTCTGATTTAGCTTAAACGTTTTCAGGTTTTTGTTCCCAGTGGCATCTTAAGTTATTTCTTCATACTAATATATATATATAGTTTTAAGTCACTGTCTCCCACGGGCCAGATAGTTTGTGGGGGTGAGGGTAAAGTGGGATTTACTTTTCATTTCTCTTACTTACATAATGCTTATTCTATAAAATCATGTGTTTAAGTGAATTTATAGTTTTAGCTATGAGGCTTTTCAAATTTAAAAAATGTGACTTTAAAACCAAGAATGTAAGGTTTCCTCAAAGTGGTCCTTGTAAATTAATTCACTGTGCTGTGACTATACTCAGCAGTATAGTGATCGAATCAAAACAAATTATCTCCTTCAAGGGATTGTTTCAGAACAGATTATCAGATTTGTTTTCAAGCAGTAAGCAATTCTTTGATAGCTACTAACTCATGTTAAGGATTTAGAAAAGACTACAAAACAAAAGACAGTTCTGTTCATAATATAGTTGGGCAGAGGACTTAAAAAACAAAGAACAAAGTGATAAAGTTATAAGTTGGTAATTTAAGCAATAGATTCAAGAATTAAATATGAAAATGATGTTTGAAATTGAGTCAAAGTGCTGTATTTGAGCAAATCAGGCCCAGATGTTACAAGGTTACTATACAGAGTTAAATAAGCTGAGGTGATTTCATTGAGTCCTTGGAAAAAAGAACACGCATGCACAAATTCATGAATATTTATTCTTTCTTTTCTTCATTATTGTATTCTTATGTAATTGTAATAACTCATGAAAACTGCATTTTAGAGTCTTAATTTACCAATAAAGAGATAAAAGGTGGGAGGAAGTTTGTAGGAAAAATAAATCCCTACGCATTTTCTTCAGAATTTGAGTGGAGAAGAAATTCACAAATAATTATGTTACATAGACTTTCTGCTTTCCTGTGCCATGGGGACTCATTCTAAAGGCCATAGCACTGAATGGATGCATCTTTAATCATCTGGAAGTAGGAAATCCATTATTTTTCTAAACCAGACAGTAGTTGTCTGTTTTAATGGAACAGTTGGTTGATTACAGCTCTTCAGGGCTTTATTTCCAAATGCTTACTTCCCAAAGATATTTGAGTCTAGCTTTAGGGATTGTCATGAGTCAAGGAGTCAAAGGATTTAGAGTAGGAATCTAGGTTGATGAATTTATTTTGGTTCTTTCTTTGTAACATTACAATCCGTTTAACTAAGGCAATAGATTTTCTTTTAACAGATTTCCACAACCTGGGTGCTTAGAGTTTGTTGTGTGCTTAGCATTAACTACACATGCACTGGCAAATCTTCAGTATGTTGTGGTGCAACCTACTAAATAGAACCAAGAGTTCAGGATCTGCCAATGTTTTCTTTTTCAATAGAGAGAACAGTACTTCTTACCTCAGTAGAAGGTAGTAAAATAGTCATTGTGGAAGTTAACAGAAAGTCCTTATGTCTATTAGAGTCACCAAATGCATGTTGGCTTTATGGAAATCAGAATTATATGTTAATTACAGAATCCTCTATTATAGAAGACGTTACACAAGTGGGAAATGATTTACT
The DNA here is from genome assembly GCA_028644305.1 of Xerus rutilus. NCBI lineage: Eukaryota > Metazoa > Chordata > Mammalia > Rodentia > Sciuridae > Xerus > Xerus rutilus. The sequence continues at coordinate 119,079,166 of CM053403.1, forward strand.
GGTTAAATCCTTTGAAAAGTTAAAAGAACCTCTGAGATGCTTTCAAAGGAAAAGTTAACTATAGTAAAAGTGTTGACTGCATAATTCTAATTTGAGGGATAATTAGAAAAAGTAAAGCAATCCCACACTGCGTTTGCTGATTATAAGATTTGGTGTGATTTTAAGAAAATCTTAACGAATTTTCATTTGAAATGGGAATTTTATTCCATTTATTTTATGTTCTTACTAAAAAATATGGGGGAGTTTGAATTAAATTGCCCTCATTGTAGTGGTCATTTAAGGTTCTCTGATTACAGTTCCATGTAGTATAGGCTGTTAGAAATTTTATTTAAGGACACAGACAAAAAAACGCTTCATTACAGCTTATTCATTCATGAAACTTTAGGCTTGTTCTCCCTTCTCTGTGAGAAGAGCTTATTCTGAATGTCTGCCTCTTTGGAATGCTTTGTTTGATCATAGTATAATGCCCTTGGAGTGCCCTTCCTGTAATGAAAGAAAGGTGAAGTGAATCAAAGTAATGCCAGATAAGAAAGGAATGTGCTCCTTAGTTACCTCTATCATTTTGGCTTTGAGTCTGTGACTATAAACTTCACCTTTCTTGCCCATGGGATTATGGAGGGCACTGGTTGACTTTCTTTCTTTTAGATACAATGTTTCGTGCCCAAATGAGACTTGCCTGCTTAATTCCTGAATTCATGACTTGATTTTGAACATAAAAGGAGTTGCCAAAATGATAAGAGATTGACATTTCCAGTTAGTCAAAACTGAACATAGAATACTAAATGAAAACCACACCTCCTTTGTTTAATATGTTACCCTATCCAGAGGTTACCCTTTTTGTTTAAACTTGCTAAATTTGTGTTTAATTTTGTTCCCCTCTTCACAGTTATTTGCCTGAAAGTGTCTCACAGTGCTGCCATTAGTGCTAGTGGGCTTTCCCGTCTTGTTACCTAAAACTTAATGATTAACATATGGTCATTCACTTGTGGGAGGAATGTTGATTGCTTTGGAAAATACATGGTAATTATTTAAAGTTTCCTAAAAAAAAGTTTGGTAGCTCTTTCATTCTGTTGAAAGTGGGCCAAATGTCAGTTCCACTTTTGTGCCTTGGAATGTTCAGGTGTGGAAGGCAGGGACATTTTTCTAGGGAGGAAGCCCAGTTAACAGTAGCTAGTGAGTCTTGTACGAGAGCCAACAGGAAATTGACAAAAGCAGTTTCTCCCTCTCATAGACACAGCCCTGGCCCTTCTAAACCAGTGTCAAGCAGGAAGGACTAACAGGTACTACTACACAGTGGAACCTCAGTCTGCAATTGGATATAGTTATAACTTGAGAGGAGGATCAGCCTACACTACACAGTTTTTTAAAAAAAGATAATGTCATTTATCATTACTAAATATACATATTTCATACTAACTTAATTGGGTAGTAAGGCACCTGTGTAATCCTCATGAATTTAGTACATTCTTTAATACAATGAATTGCAAATTTTGGCTTATTCTCTAGAGTAGATGAGCATATATTTATAGATTTATCTAAACTATCAATCTATTCAGTTATTTGGCTAAGTGAATTATATGCCTGTATGTATTAGCTTATTGGAATTAATGAAATAGCAATCTTATTACGAGGTAGCTATTGAAAACAACAGGAAAGTTCAGTCCTTTAGGTTTATATGCAGTGTTCTGATTAAAAAAAATTCTCTGGAAATTTTGGGAATGTCACTAAGGGCATTTAACCATTTTCACATTTTTTTTTGGTAGGGATATCTGATCTCCCACAGGATTAACAACTGCAGAGAGTAAGCAGAAACAAGAACCAGACTATAAAAGCTGATGATCCTTGATGAATCTGTGACCTTAGGGCAAAGAACCAGTTTATTGAATTGGCTTAGAACCCTGGGAGGAGGCTGTGAGTAAATGAGATGTGGGAAGGGACCTGGGATGAGGCTCTCAGCAGTCTCAAGTCCCCATCTGAGTCCCTGAAGGATGAGAACTTTGGGAAATTATCAGGGACCTTTGAAAGTGAAGTGTTGAGAGAATTTCAAAGGCGAGATTTCAGAAGGTGAAAGATGGCTTGGGTGAAGAGTTCACTCACACTTTGCTCATTAGGTAATTAATGTTTATCGAATGCCTCCTCCCTGCCAGAACCTGTTCTGATGCCACAGTGTCTAAGGTAGACAAGACCATCGCCTTCATGAAGCTTTCTTTCTGAAGAGAGGAGTCAGCTATTAATAAATAGATAAGAAGATACACACAACACACAGTTTTAGCTTGTGAGTTCTGTGGAGAAATTAGAGATCAGTGTGATAGTGGGTTTCCTTTTTTTGTAGTGTGCATGTCACCTCCTTTAAATCAAGTAGTCAAGGAAGGTCTTGGAATGTAAGCCAGGACTTGAATGAACTCGATGCAAAGCTAGCCATTTGAGGATAGTTTTGACAACAGGGAGTAGTAGCCCCAAATATACAAATGAATTTGTCTGGCTGAAAGCCCGACGTGAGGTGAGGTAGGACTGGGGCCAGACCATGATACCTGTGGTTTGTGACTGAAGGTGAGTGGTAGAAAGATGCAGGCAGTCAGTGCCAGGGTAGGAAGTGCTCTACTATCCCTTTGAAACCAAAGTTTTTCCACTTATGATGGTGTGTGTGTGCGCCTTGGGTGGGGGTGGGGGAATGTCCTGCATAATCTGCATGCCTCTGTAGCTGAGAAACATGTTGTAGTTCTTAAAGTCAGACCCCAGCAACTCACTGCCAATTTCTTCGTTTTGGGTTCTTATCTCCTGATTTCAAAGAATGAAATCCACAGATCAGGATGAATGTAAAAGTAGGATTTATTCAAGTGTGCATGGAAACAAAACTGAAGAGGAAGAGGGGACCCGATAAGGGTTGCTGTGTGAGTGTGCTAGTCTAGGCAATTTATATAGCACTTGGGTCAGTGCTGTTGGTCCAAGTTTATGCTAATCAGGGTTTGGAAAAATATTCACGAGCTTGGTTAAAATTTGTGCTAATTAGGTTTTGAGAAAAATACGAACACTATTGGTTAACTTTTGAGCCTGAACTTCCATTCAGGTCTGCCTCACTTCCATCTTCTCCTCACTGGTTATGAAGCAGAAGGTTGAGGTCATGGGATTGCAGAAGCTGGGGATTCCAGCTACAGTGCTTTGTGGGCTTCTGCAGCAGCGCCATGTTGCGCAGGCTTTCGCAAGGGGAAACTGCAGTGGTGCCAGTGCCCGCATGGCTGGTTCAGTGCAACTGGCAATGGCCTGTGCTGGCCACCTGTGCTCCTGCCTACCTGAGCCTATAGCTCCGCTGCTTCTCCACAAGGATTATTGGACTGACTGTGCAGCTGGGCAGCCTGGAAACCGTGTCACCCAGACTCCTTATGTGGGAGCAGCCCTGACTTTCTACAGAGGGCCAACATCATGCCTACCCTCCTTGCTTCGTGGCAGGTTCTTCTTCCTTGATCCTGCTGCTGACTTGTCCTGCTGTCCCAAAAGTCCATTGCTAATCTGTATTCTAGTCTGATCTTTATTCCTGACTCCTTGGGCCTGTGTGGTGTCTGTCATCCCCGATGACAAGAAAAGAAGAAAAATACTCCTTTATTGTACTACTCCCTTCAGTTTTGATGGTATGCCAAACCAATTTTCCTCTTTGACAATAGACTTTCTTTTGGATATAAACCCTTGGGATGAGATTGCTGTTTCAACTACTTAAAGAAAATCATGAAAAGCAAGTTGGTTTCTCTCAGAAGCATGCTATTTCTAAGAGTTCTATCTTTGTGCATGTAGTTCATAAAAAAAAAAAAAGGCATGTTAGAACCATTTAAAGTTTTTAGTAATTCAGAATGAATTCTTAAGGTGTATGTTTCATATTCTTTGACCTGGGTTTGGACTGAACCTAGGTTTTTTCAGATAAGGATATCCTCAGATGTCCTGGTCTCCTCCAAGTGATATTAATAATTTTGTACATTTAGTGATTAAGGATTAACTTGTGTAGGTGTCAAACTTTTAAGTTTTTTTTTTTTTTTAGTAATGGTATATTCTAGGAAAGACTTCTATTGAACTTGCTTAGTTTTAACTTGTAAATCTGTAACTACTTCTGAAAATAATTGATTTCATTGGACTAGATGATTTTTGTTGCTCTAAATTTGATGCAGATAAGTGGAGTGTCAAAAGCAAAGTTGGACTAATGTTTTTTCTTTTACCCACAAATTTTTGATTTGACTTTCTCTAGTTTTTAATTATCACTTCATATTTGAAAATAGACATTGTAGTCTAATAAAACTAGCTTGTATTTCATTGGGCACTGGGGTGAGAGTTTATGATACACCTCAACTCCCACTTGAACAGCACTGATGCTGTGCACATTGAGCTTTTTTTTTTTTTTTTTGGCACTGGAGAGTGAACTCAGGGGCACTCGACCACTGAGCCACATCCCCATCTGTAGGAGCACTCCCCATACCTTCAACCCCTCCCTTCTTCCCTCTTTTCCCATTCTATGGTGATGAAATGCATGCCCAGCAGAGCGAGCCTCATTAGTTGTAACCTTGAGGCCATGATTGGCCCGAGGACCCTATATAAGCCTCTGTACTGTTCTGTTCAGGCAGAGCAGTCTTACCTACCCCCGGAGTCTGGGTGGAGTGACTCTGCGGACCGTCACCCCTAACTTAGTCCCGTGAGACCCCACTTCGTCTTTCCCGAAGACCCCTTTTTGTCTCCCGGGACCCCAAAGCCTCATCCTGTGAGACCCCACTTCATCTTCCCCGAAGACCCCCTTTTCATCTCTCAGGACCCCAACTCGTCGAGGAGACCCACGAGGCACGATTTCAAACAATATCCAGCCCTATTTGTGTTTTTTTTATGTAGAGACAGTCTCACTGAGTTGCTTAGCGCCTCGCTGTTGCTGAGGCTGGCTTTGAACCCGCAATTCTCCTGTCTCAGCCTCCCTAAATGCTGGGATTGCAACATTGAGCATTTTTTAATATTAATTGAAATTTTGTTTTGTTTTGTTTTGTATCTTCCCATTTCAGTTCAGAGCACCTAGAGTGCTGGCCACTTGTCTTTGTTATAAATGAGAGGCAGTATAAGTCACTAGTCTTCAAGTGAGAGTCATCTGATCTTCAAGTGATTCTAATAGTTATGTTTGAAACACTACTTTTATAATGGATTCTGTTAGCTAGTTTTCTCTCTGCAATAATAATAGCCTCCTTCTAAAAAGAATAGAGGTTAGGGATTAAGGTGTCATACTTCTGTTAGAATGTTTCTAAATCTTGGTTTTGCTTTCGTTTCTCAAACATTAAGAAACTTGGTAGTAATCACCTTTATTTTTAAACTACTTACTTAATCCATATGTGTTTCCCACTTTTATACATGAGGAAACTGAGGCATAGAGAAGGTAATAAATTCCCAGTTACACATTTATTAAAATGTTAGGACAGTTAACAAGCAGGCTCTAAGAATGATTGATTACATTACTTGAAGACTAATACTTAAGTAGCTGACTGAGAGAATAAAACCTACATTCTTTCAAAATTATTTCCTTCTCTAGTTCTGAAATAATCACTTAATACCCATGAGTAGTGATTGGGATATATGATTAAATCAGACTCACACATAGCATGGTTAGGTAGGGCCAGGAGTACTTTTAAGGCTTCTTGGAATTTTGTTGGCAAATCATTAATTCCGAGATTGTATCACTGACCCTGGCTTTTCCTAAGATCGGTCATTCCCATCACAAACCAGAAATGCCATATTTCACTCCCAGTGGAAGTTGGGTTAGTGCAGCACGTGCCCTGTACTGGGTGCTGGGCTTGAACAATGTAGGTTAAGATTTCAAGATACTTTGGTTCCAGTTATGGCTTTGATTCAAGCTCTGCAAACCAATAACCAGTCATTTACCCCTTAGACTTTGGCTTCCTTATCTGTAAAATTAGAGGGTTGGACTAGATGATTTTTATTGCTCTCTTTTACTCCCCCTATCCCCTGCTTTGGTTTGGTCATTTAAGATAACCGAATGCCACACTTTAGAGATTATCTGGGGTTTGTTCACATAGGAGGTCACCTGCCTATAAGTTTTTAGAAAGGTATTTGGGAGAGTATGTCAGTTGTCTTCTTCCAGAGGGGAGTTGGAAAAGGAGAGGACTATTGAGGAAGCAATAGTGTGTAAAGGAAGTATATTCAGTGTTTTTATGTCAACAAAGATAAATGTAAATTCAGTTGTATTCTTAGTTCATGACTGTTACTAAGTATACTATATTCTTAGTCTTTGAATTTGTTGTATTTACCTTAGAAGGATACATTGGGTCTATTAAAGATGTCCTAGTCTTTTCCTCTTATTATTAGCTACCTCTGTATAGTTCTTTTGAACAGATTAATTTAACAATATTAAAGCTACGAATGTGCCAGTGTTATTTTAAAATACGTTTGTAAAGTGAACATCTTTAAATTCTGTCAATATTTGGTTAAATTTATTCTGAGGCTACAAATTTACAAACCTATTTTTCTTTTCTAATTGTATAGTGAGATCATTTATGTATATTTGTGGATATATAAACATTTATATATTATCCTCTATTAATGACTTTTTAGTTCACAGTGGGCTAGTTTACTGGGTCTTTGAATTATCATTGATTAAGAATCAATCAAATTAAAGTGATCATTTAAATGATAACTTTTTTAGTTTCAGATTTTAACAAATAGTTTGTTATAGCACATCATCCATTGTACTAAAATTAAGGGAAAAATGTGATTTTCCACCCCGCCTCTTTTGTAGAGGAGTGTGTGAAGAGGCAAGTCCACTTAGTAGTTTAGAATCAAGTCATTTTTTAAAAAGTTATTTTTAAAACTATAGACTTGATAACAAATCATGTGTTTCTTTATTTTGAATCTATAGCTCTGATATCTTATAATGAGCTAGAAATATTTGCGCTTATTTAGAAATGCCAATAGCATTTTAACTACCATGCTACTTCCTCCCTATTTTGAATTTGTATTTAGTTTTTAGAAAAAGTATTTTGAAGAGCACACATAATTTTCAAGACAGAATGTGAACTACTGCTGTTTCATTGCCATTTACTTGACTATTGAGGAAGATATGATGTTTTTAATGTTTTGCACATTCAGTCAAGTTATACCATTGCGTTAGTTAGCTTTTTGTTGCAATTATCAAAATACCCCACCAGAACTCCTTAGAGGAGGCAAAGTTTATTTTGGCTTACAGTTCCAGAGATTTAGTCCACAGTTTTAGCTGACTATATCATCTGGGCACAAGATGAGGCAGAATATCATGGCATAAGGGCGTGACGGGGGAATGGGGCTCCAGGGAAGTACAGTCCCCAAATGCATGCCCTGAGTGATCCAATTCCTCCAGCCATGCCCCACCTGCATATAGTTACTATCCAATAATTCATTTAAATTATTAATCCACCAAACAGATCAATCCACTGATTAGGTTATGGCTTGCATGATTTGATCATTTTACCTTCTGCATTAGCACAGGAGCTTTTAGGGGACACCTTATTCCCAAACCCTAACAACTTTAATCAAGAAGCTGTTACCTTCTTTGATGTATACATTTCAATAACCCTTTAACTAGTTAATTTCAAGCAACATATTGTAATTAATTGTTATGTAGTTTTGAATATGTTTCTTCTAGTGATTAATTTGTATACTTTTCAAATTATATGGCTACATGATATCTTTCTGGAAGTTTATCTTCATATTCTGTGTCTTATTCCTTTTACTAATGATTAGAAAGATCATAGGTGAATATATATAACATCTCAATGAAATATTTATTACTTTGTTAAAGAACTTTATTAAAAAACAAGTTTGCCTCAGTGCAGGGAATTAAGAAGATGAATAATATAAGAAGTACTGCAGTTATTCTGCATTTTTAGTTTTTCCTAATTTCAGTTTCTTGCTTTAATTTTATTATGTAGATAAGTTATTTGAGACTCACCAATCTATTCTTATGTAATCTCTTCATGTCTTAAGGAAAAATTAACAATAGTCTTTGTCTATGTACTTCTTGGTGAGCTTGTTGCTTGAAGTAATGTGAATTCGGTATTTTATGCCTATGCCAATACAGTTACCACTGAGAAATCTTGGTTGTGATAACTCAGTTTGTGAGTTTACTGCATATTCGAGTAGATTGTTAACCCTTGAGTGTTTATTTCTTAATTTCAGAATCCACTGATGCATACAGGTGTGTCCTATCTTGTCATTTCAAAAAATTACACTAGAAAGCCTTAGTTATATAAATGTCACTTTTCTGCATAAGAAAATCTGAAGTTAGATAAGTTGGGAGATTATTACAAATTGGTATTATGACTTAAATAATCAAGTGTTGGCACTGCTTGGATTATTATTTAGGGGTGCTGGATTTAATTTGAAATGTTTCTTGGCATAAAATGTGATATCCAAAGATTCTCTGGAGTTATCAGTGTCAGGGAATCCATTTATGACTAGTTGAGTTTGACCTAAATTAAGTTGCCGAGTTCGTGACAGATCTTGGGTTTGGCAGTAAATTGGGTATTTTCTTAAAAATTTCTTTTAGTTGTTGATGGACCTCTTTGTTCATTTATTAGTATGCGGTGCTGAGAATTGAACCCTGTGCCTCACACATGCTAGGCAAGTGCTCTACCACTAGCTACAACCCCAGCCCTGGATATTAAAAGTAGGAAAATATTGCCTCTAAATTATTATTCTTCAATTTGCAAAATACTTTTTTACGAATTTCAAAATTGCTTGATGGTTAAAATAGAATTTAATAGAGAAACAAATTAAAAAAAACTTTTGAAGAAAGTATATCAAGTTAAGGAAAATGCCACTTGGGAGTGGGTAGGAAGGGGCGTGGTGGTGGTTATATGGGTCCATTCCCACAGGCACTAAAAAAGTAAATGGAATTTTTCTTTGCTTTAGTTAGTATTCAGTTCATGTAGAACACACCTTCGTTTTGGCATAACTGAATTGCATATGAATCTTAAGTTTTATTTTAAGAAAAATAGTTGCCATTTCTGCATTTAAATTTTGTTTTGTAGGATCCTAAACAAACCCCCAGCTCCTCTACCAGCTTGTGCATTCTAGGACTCTGGAGACAACTGTCTCTTTTTGGAACGAGCTCTGTGTATACAGTGACCCCATGTTAATACTTGACTGTAGCAGAAGGAAGCTCATGCCATTCCTTAGTTAGCAAGGGAGAGCTTTAGGAGCTTGGCATGAGGCTTAGTCATTTCAACTGACATTTTAATCACTGAATAGTGCCTTGTCTTCATGCTAGAACATACTTTACAATACAAATACTTTAAGCAGTTGTTCCTCAGCTTATGAAAACCTTTATACTCTTTAACTTTTAAAGATTGCTTTTACATTTCTGAAATTCTTAAATTCTATTGATAACATTTTAGATTAACCTTTTATATATGTTGGTTTAAAAAATACTTTTATATAGTTCAGACAGAAAGATGACTTTTTCTTCTGGAATAATTAAGAAGTATTAACTATGAAAAAATAAAATTTACTTATTCCTATATTCCTTTTAGTGTGTATCCTCTTCTCCCTTTCTTTCTCACAAATGGAATTATGTTATAATTTATTTTTTAAATCATATTGTTACATGTTGCCTTATGAAATTTAGGCAGAAACAACCTTAGAAAGTACATAGCATTTATATGAGATATTTATAAATAAATGGAAAATAATTTAAAGTAACTCATTGTTAAAATACTATTTTGTCATTCTTAAACAGTTGCCTCATTTTTTTGCATTTCTCCCTGTATTTCTGGTGGATAAATTAACACTTTTATTTAGCTGTCTTTTCCATAGACCCTATTTTTCCCTTCTCGACTTCCCGAACACCCTGTGTTACCCCGGCACATGGTAGGAACCATGTGTTTGTTGAGTGAATAAAAGCAGTTGTAATCAGTAATATCAGGTTTCAGATTAATTTCTAGCAAAATCCAAAGTATATAAATAACTTTAAATCCTTGTTGATGAAGATTTTATCAGGGACATTTTCAAAAAATCTCTTAAGTCAGTGTTGAGGACCAGATTTTTAAAAAGTCACTTAAATTCCTTTCCCAAAGAGTGGTATTCCTTAAAACATTAGTTTTGATATGCCACAAAATTTTACAACTAGCCTATGATTTAGAACTCTGGATCTGCCACCTCCCACTCAGTATTTTAAACTTAATAACTATTCATAACTCAGTTGTGATAGTCTCACAATGATATACAGTGTTATTAGCACAGTGCCTTATGTTTCAGTATAAATTTAGTCAATTTTTGAACATAAGGAGATGATATAATAGTAACTTTCTAAATTTAGAACAGTGTTGGATTATATATATATTATATATGAGTATATATATATATATATATATATATTTTAAATCCTAAATAGTGTTAGTCACATGGGATTCTTGAACTTTGTATAGACAACTTTGTTGATCTGTTTGGTGTAACTTTAGTTGGATTTATAGTTTCAATTATGCCATTCCTCCCACCATGGGCAAGTACTAGCAAACTTTGGTTGATGGTATTGATTCTTTCCTGTTAACAGTGATGCATTTATGACGAACCAAGGTTTATAGGGAAGGAGCCAGGACTTTGGAGTCAGACAGCTCTGCACCCCCATGGGAACAGCACCCTGGTAGTCATGTGTGGGCGCTGGAGCCAGTTAACCAGGTTTTGGGTTCTGACTTCTTTACTCCTAGAGTTGGATAGCTTAAGACGACTCACTTAATTTTTGAGACTTAAGGGACTTTCAGATAAAAAGAACTTATATGACTAACTGGTAAGGTAATTTATTGACTAATTTATTGCTGTTATAATGGGTAAATAACTTTAGACCAATGACTTCTCAACCCTGAATCTTTACTTCTAAATATGGAAAATGGGAAAAGACCATTGAGGTCACAGATTAATTGTGAAAAAACAATATGGCATATATAAAGCATTTGTTAAATATGCATCCACTAAATAAAAGGCAAGAAAAGTAATCAACATTGAAATTCTCTTATCTTTAATTTTAAAATAAACTTATAGAAACATTCATTGGTATGTATAATATATTCTTTGTATTTTAATGACTCTAAAGGCTCGTCATATTTATGTAGTTTTGCCCAACTAATAGGTGTTCAAATGATAACTTTTAATACCCAAGGATGATCCTCTTTAAAAAGAGAGCTTATTCATGAAAGCCCTCATTAACAATATTAATGATTCTGACATGGAAATCAGAACTTGGAATCATTTCTCAACAAAGCATGAAAACATGATTTAGTAGAGCTTGCCCTGGGAATGACTCTTTGCAAAGCTAAAGAAATCCCTGGGTTTTGAAACGTGATGCTTAAAATCTGATTATGAACTTAATTAATATAAGCTTTAGTAAGTTTGCAAGTCAAAAGGCTTTCTCAGCCAATTTTAAAGTTACTGCAACAATTCTAATTGCAAGAGTTGGTAGATATGTATTTCTTAATTAAAATGATTTAAAAGACAATCTAACTAATGGAAAAAAAACCCGATTGTGACAATTGCTATATAAAAAATTTTCCCTTTAGTCATTAACTTACAATCTAACTCTGGGCAGTATATTTTAATGACTAAAACTAAAATTTTGGAAGTAATTCATATATAAATCCTTTCATATGTTAATTGTTGAAGCTATTGGAATATACATTATTAAGCATGTACTCAGATAAATGAAACAGAGATAAATACTTGGAAACAAATGCATATGTTCTCATTTCCCCTGAAGTAGCACATATGGGAGATGACTAAGTCTAGAGATCTAACATACAACATGAGATTTAGGTAATAAAATTGTATGTTTTTAGATTTCATGTTAATGAGTAGATTTTAACTGATCTTACTATGAAAACCAACAAAAAATGAGTAACTATGTGAGATGACAGATTGATTTACTTCACTATAGTAACCTTTTTACTATCTATATGTTTCCCATAACATTGTTTATGTACCTTAAATATGAACAGTACAATTTATTTTTTCCTAAAGAATGTATATCTAAGCTACAGAAGAGAAAAGGACAAGAAGCTTCTACTAACAGAACTTTTGAACGACTGCTGGTTACTTCTGTTTTAATGTTTTATGCATGTATTTTAAATTAGATTTTAAATCCATTGTTAAAGAAATCGGTAGGTTCTACAATATATTTTAGTCTACCAGACTCCTTTTCTTTATTGTCCTCTGCTCATCTTGTTTGTTCTAGACAGGTATTTATCTGCACACATCATTGTATGTGTTTGTGTGTATGATTTAAATTTTTTTTCTCCAGACATAACTAAACAAGTCTGAAATATTTTTTACATACTTGGTTTCCAGTTTATTTGGATATCACTGACATGATTCTGTGTAGTTACTGCACATATTTCCTTTTTAAAAAGCTATATATATGTGTCATCATTGATTAAACTTGACATTATAGAATATGCTCTTTTGCCTAGGTTCCCAAATGTTAGGAATATAGGAAAACCATCATTACCACCCCCACCCCACCCCCGTCTGACCATATATTTTTACATTCTACTGATGTCAGAACTTTTCTGGTGCAATTTGCAAGCTATGTTCAGTTTCCCCTTAAGCTTTCCTGCAATTAAAGGATAGCTAGAGATTTGTAGATACTTACTTAGCATGTTTATCTTAATTCTTTTTGAGATTGAATCCCAGTTCCACCACTAACAAGTTACTTACACTTTCTCTATTTCCTCTTCTGTGAAATAGGGATGATCATTTATCTGCTTGATATAGGAATACATGAGTTAATATAAGAAAAACTTGAAATGCTGTGCAGATGTTATGAGTACTGTATATGTGTATGCCATTATTACATTATTATTATCATCACCATTATCAGTTCATTGTTTGCTTTGTCTGAAGACACAAATGGCTTCTAAAAAATGACACTCATGGCCAGTTACTGGTTTTTAAAGATTGGGTTGTGGTAATCAGTAACATGTCTTCAGTTAGGCTGGAAAGGCAGAAATGATACCATATTGTAATTGTAGTTTTAAGAGGGTGGGGAGATTTCTGCAGTATACTAGTATATTGCCTAGTAGTTTGATTGGCCTATGAGAAATGCTGCTCCATTGACTTTGACCCAGGACTGAAACCTCCCAAACTGAGCCAAAATAAGCCTTTCCTTTTAAGGAAAGAAATGTATGTGACCTGGTATATCAGAAAGGAGAGCTGAACTTGCAAACTAATGTGTCCAGCTGGTTACAAATATTTTTTAGTTGGGGTAGCCGAAGCATCAGAAATAACACAATTTTGGTATTAGACCTTGAAAGGTAGGGGCTAAGGCCTATAAAGGAAGTAGGAAAATTCCAGGAAAAAATCACTTAAATTACTTTGGGCAGATATAGTAACTACTGGAACTTTTATTTTTATTTTAAAACTCACTTTGTTGAAAGCATCTTGTTCCACCTGTGTCAGTTGGTGGGCAAGCTGCCTCTCCTATTCAAAGACAGTATTTGAATTAACAGCAATATCAGCTGTCAATGGAAAAATCAGTAATTCTTGGAAACCTTTATTAACTTTTGGACCAATTAACATGAACCTCTGCTCTGCTCCTGTACCCTATAAATATTGAGTAATTAGACTATGGGAAGATAACATCAGTACCTTTTAAATTAATTATGTGGACATAATGAATCTTTTTAGGAAGAAATTTTTGATGTGAACCGTAATTTCAACTGTATTTGTCAAATTCTTTTAGAAATTATATGGAATTATCTTTTTTTGTTTGTTTTCACTGACCCTTTGGTCTAGTTCTTCTCTGTGTGCATATTTAAATCAGTTTCCATAGTGACATCTGGTGGTGGTTTTGAAATCCTGGGGAGTATGATTGGAATGATAAATATTTTTACTTAATAGCTACAAATTTCCGGCTTCTTTCAAATTTTTCAGCTACTTAACAACTTTTTTAAAAAAATGCCTTCACTGTATTCTTGAGGTTAGAAAGTCAGGCATTTATTTTTTTTGTAATGCTTCATTGAAGTAAAGGGTAATACTTCTAGGTAGCATGCATAGCAAGCATGTCTCAACTTGTCTCCTGTGCTCAAAATATACATCATAGCATCTTTACCTTATCTTGCTGCTTTTGCACTGTAATCTCCTAAAAGGAAAGGTGTCTGGTATCCTTCTCACTGGCTTTGGTTCTCTTTGCATCTGGGTGGAAAGAAGTCTGTGAAAGGCCTCGGCTTGCCACTTCCGTCTTTTGACAGCTGGGCCTTACCTGTCCTCTAGTGGTACACTACATTGCTATCTCACAGTGTGCTAGAAGAATTAGAGAAGAGGAGCAGAAGTGACCAAGAAGGAAGGGAACTGAAAGAGGGAGAGAGATTTGAAGGTAGGAGGGAAAAGAGTTTATAGGTGTATGTTTCTGTGTACCCAAAAGATGAAATACTGTTTTGAGTATTGTTCAGGAAAAATATCTGTAAAAACTATCATTTTGGGGGCTGGGGATATAGCTCAGTTGGTAGAGTGCTTGCCTTGCATGCACAAAGCCCTGGGTTCAATCCCCAAACTATCTTTTTTTGTTGATTCCTTTTTTCCAGGAAAAGTGAATTTATAACCCAGTATACAAAAACATAATTATTGAAAGTCGGTTGGCAATTGTGGATTAAGAGAAATGGGAGATGACATAGAGTTTTGAAAATGAAGGAAGCAGTTTGATTCACATCTAGTGATGATTAGCAGGCTTTAGTTTTATTTTTGTTTTTCTCTTTGTTAAAGGTACTAATTAGAATTTTTCATAATGCAGGGCTGAGGTTGTGGCTCAGTGGCAGAGCGCTTGGCTAGCATGTGTGAGGCACTGGGTTCGATTCTCAGCATCACATATAGATAAATGAATAAAATAAAGGCCCATCAATGTCTTAAAAATATTTAAAGAAAGAATTTTTCATAATGGAAACTTAAAATTTTGTTTCTCTTTATTGAATTAAGGTAACTGTTAAAGTTAGAAGAAATCCATCTCTAATCTGTAAATGCTAGTTGCAGCTTTAGGAAGGTCTGGTAAAAGGAGAATGATAAAATGTAAGAATAACAATTTACAGTGACTTAAAGAATAAACATTGCTTCTAGTCAGACTGCTAGATGCCAGCCATCAGGACTCCTCAGGACTCCTGTAAAGAATAGTTTAGATGATAAACCCTTGACTAAAGAGGTATATCCATCTGAATTCTAAACTGCAGAGTCCATGAATTCATGAAATAGAAACATTGAACATCTCACTCATTAATATTTATATTTTAATTGCTAGTTAGTACAGTCCTAGTTTTCTCCCATATTTGAATAGAACCACTTTGTTTTCTCTCTTTAAAATTCATTAATATCCAGAAATTATCTGGGATTCTGAGACTCATCCTGACTATGGCTAGGGGGGGTCATACAAAAAAGTATGGGTGCTCCCCTAGTTGCCCAATTGATTGAGAGAGGCAGTTTTCTTGTCATCTATTATCTAGACACTTACAGACCTGACTAAAAGAATGCAAGGGGAAATAAGCAGCTGTTTTTATCTATAATTATGAACCCCATGATATATTTGCGTTTAGGATTTTGTTCTTCCCTTCACCTGAAACCGGAGAAAACTCTTTTATACGAATGAGCGTGTTTATCTGAATGATAAAATAGGAAATTTGACTTGTCTTTTCGGAGTTGCCACATTGTTTTGTTTACTCCACTTTTTTCCCACTGAGATTACCATAAATAGGGAATTTTGCTGGCACCAAAGTCAGAGATTTGTGGTGTTTAAACTTCAACTTGGCCATTTACTGTGACCCTGGGAAGTTCCTCATCTCCAAGTTTTTCTTAAGTGGGATGGGGATAATAGCACCACAGCATAGGCAGGTTAGAAATAAAGATTAAATAAGATAATGCATGTAAAACACTTGGAGTACCTGGCATGTAGTAAACATTGAGTAAATTGTTTCTGTGGTTATTATATTTTTAAATGCCCATAATCACACTTAGAGGGACACATTTTTAAAAAATGCATAGCAGTGTGAAGTATTTGAAGATGATAACTAAAAATTGGTGAAGAACATCACCATCTGTTTGTCTGCTGGACATTTGCTGGTGATCACTAGTCGAAAGAACTGAACAGTTTTTAGGGAAGTAGCAGAACAAGAGGAGCATGCACGTTTTATTTTGTTTCTGTGTAATCCTTGGAGAAAGCATCCCAGTGCCCCCCTGATTTCCTTTGTAATGAACATGATGAATAAGAGAAACTAGCAAATTATTTTTTCAGACCATAAACATAATTTTAGTAATTTAGTGAATGACTTGAGCATAGATGATGTTTGGTACTGAGTTAAAGAGGGAACATATTTGACCTTCTCTTTGTTTGCCACCTAGAGATCAGCTCCTTTTCTCTTTAGTTCTGAGGCTTCATTCCTTATTTCTAGACGTATTATATTCTTTTAAAAGGTTCATCAAAGCAGTAGTAAATAATTACAGTGCTTCAGAGTGGCCATAAATACTCATCTTAGGATAGTTCATTTCACATTTAGTTTTTTAGTTAAGTTTAGCATTTAAGTGAATTTTTCTGATACTAACAGTCTTAATAAAGCAAATGTTTAAATTTAAATAATGCTAATATACGTAAAACATGTTGACTACAGTTAATAACAATGTATTACACTGAATATTGCTGAAAGAGTAGGTAGTAGTGTACTTACCATGAAAAATGGTAACTGTGTGGGGTAATATATATGCTTGATTAAGCCATTCCACATGGTGTACATATTTCAAAACATGTACACAATAAGTATACATAATTTTTGTCAGTTAAGAAAATAAAAATATATATTTTTGGTTGAAGTAGATACTACTTCGATTGCTGAACATGGGTGAAATTGATACTTGTTGTTTTTCTTGTATTATTTTGCCATTGGATAAAAAACGTTAGTGATCTCAGAGTTAGAGATCTCAGTGTTAGAGAATTTCTGAAGTCCACCTTGTGAGATTTTGAACACTTAAAGGATCATTAGTTCAGAATGATCAGTCTATGAGAAAAATGTAGCGATGTGTTTTGGGAGCTGAAGGGCAAGATTACACTGTCGAATAAAAAGGTGGAATTTGCCTGAAATAGATCGATATATCTATCCATTTTTAACCATTTTGTCAGGAGGCAATCCTGGGATTAAGTAAGGTTTTCATAGGTTTCAGTGGCTAGGCCAAAATGATGCAGATACTCTAACCCTTTTAAGAGTAATCATATGACTTCATCTCTTACTAATTGGCTAAAAAAAAAAAAAAGAGTTTGGATCTCAATAGAGGACTTTTAATACCAACCCCAGTTAAGATATTTATGTCTTGTGTTTACTCACTTAATAAAGAAGTTGTTGTGTTTTCTATAAAGTGCTAGAAATACTAGTATTTGAGAAGAATGCACCCTTCTGCAATTTCTAGCAAAGCTTGATTTATATTTTTAAATCACCCTTTGCTTAAGGTGATATAAGAAATGGAAGAACTTGAGCACACAAGAGACCTGAGCAGTCTCTTATTATGAGCTTAGAAGGTTTACTCCCTTTTCTTAGCCACTTAAAAAGGGGTGTGTGTGTCAGAGGAAGATGTGTAGAGGAGTGTGCTCCCAGTCTTTCCATGGACTGTGGCAGTGATCAGATGAATGCAGAGTAGGGAGCAGGGTGTGCTAGACTATGGGACTTGGAACTGAGCCATAGCTCTGGTTTTATCCTGGTTTCTTGATTAACCTCTAGGAAAGTCAATACATCTCAAGCCATCATAAATCTCATCTTTAGAAAAATAAAATATTGGCTTTCAGATGATCTCTTAGTGCCCATATCATGGGGTTGTTTTGAGACTTAGATAATACTTTTTAAAGTGTTCCATGTGGTGAGTGATACCTGATTCTAATAAGATACTTTTATATTCCACATTATGTACCACACATTGTTTAAGCATTGCATATGTATAGTTCACTTAAGCAGCCCATAAGGAATGTGCTGTTATCTCTGTTCTGTAGAAAGGAGGCTGAAGCCCAGAGATTAAATAACTTGCTTAAGGTTGTGCAACTAGGAAGGACACATAATCCTTAATAAATTGTTTATAGGTTGACACTTTCCCAAAGTGATGTTTTTGTTGTTTTTGGCATGATACCTCACATTTTTCTTCTTTTTTCTCTAGGTGTCATAGAGACTTCAGATCGACTGGACCGTGAATCAACCTCCCATTATTGGCTAACAGTCTATGCAACCGATCAGGGTGTAGTGCCTCTTTCATCATTCATAGAGATCTACATAGAGGTTGAGGATGTCAATGACAACGCACCACAGACATCAGAGCCTGTCTATTATCCAGAAATAATGGAAAATTCTCCCAAGGACATACCTGTGGTCCAAATTGAGGCATTTGATCCAGATTCTAGCTCTGATGACAAGCTAATGTACAAAATTACAAGTGGAAATCCACAAGGATTCTTTTCAATTCATCCTAAAACAGGTATGTGTTAATACTGTTACACAAAATATTTCTGCATATTCTCTCTTGATGTGGAGGAAATTAAGAATTACCACTTATCTGTTGCATACTTTTCTTTGCTTTTGGTAAATCATTTCCTTTTGAGTTATTTAGGACAAACCTTTGTTTTCAGCTAAAATTCAGTCCAGATATCCTTTTTTTTTTTTTTAAATCTTTGAGTTTCATAAAGCTATTTTATGATATTTCTTATTAATAGACTTTAACTTTCAGGCTAAAAAACAAATATTACTACTTCAGTAGTAGTTCCTGAATGAGTAGTATAATTTTACAGTAAATTCTGTTATTAAGCATTTTAATTTTCATAATTCCCCTTTTTGTAAAGAATATTGAAAGAATTTATATCAAAACTCACTAGTTTTTAAATGTTGTTTTAAATTTTTCCCTGTGGAGCAGTACGATAACTCTAGGCAGAAGGGGATCAGAATTAAGCAGTTTTCAGATTGGAAGTGGTTACTTCCTTGAAACAATCCCTCAGGCCTTTAACTTCTAACTCTCCTCTCAATGTCTGTGACCCCCCTGCTTCCAAGGCCCCAGGTACTCTTTTCAAATCCTTGTATACTTACAATCTGTGTTCTTTTACATTTGACAATATATTTTGGTTTTTTCTTAGTTCTTAGGTCTCTTTTGTATTATTTCACAAGATATTCAAGGTGGTTATCAGTTGGTTAGTAAAAACTTAGTTTTCATTTTTTTGGATGAAAACTTTATATGTGGAGGGTAGAACATTCTGATTTACTGACCATTTAAAATAACTACTGTATGATATTTAGAGGATAGTTTACTTGGAGGAAAATAAATTATTGACCTCGATGGAGATGTTGTGTAGTTAGTCAGTACTTGCTGGTAACATCTAATTAACAGAAAAACCTGGAAGAGCAAGATTTATATAACTCATTCTTGCCTTTGCTTATCCTGTCTTTCATTATTCTAGAGTAATTGGCCTGTCCAGTTACAGGATTGTGTATTTGAAATGTCAGGGAAATAATACACAAACATCAAAGTTAAGGAAGAAGCATCCTCAGGTTCCTTGCTAGTCTTCATTATCCCTTTTTAAAAATTTTTTTTGGGGTGTCATTCTTATTTCTTATTTTCTTTTGTTCAACTTAAAAGGAAATGATTCGTAAGGTAGAAAGAAGGCCAAGTTTAAGATCTCTGTAGCAAATACCAGTGGAAAGATACCTGATAGAGATCATCTGTGTATGTAGTATTTTGTCTCTTGAAAAGTATGTTAAAATGTTAGTTTATAAACTTTTTGTCAGTATATTTCAATCTGATATTTGCAAACACTTTTTTTACTATTAAAAGTAAACATAAGTTTAGGATCTATTTTAAATGTATTATATATGTTTTGCTTTGGAGCAATTCTAACCCTTTGGGCAGATTGGAATATGTTCCTTTAACAAAGTTTGAGTTCTTAGAAAATGATAATTGATCATTAAGCCTGACTGAGCCTTATAATAATTTAATTATATAAAAGTGAAATTTTCAAAGCCAAGTACAGTGGCACACATCTGTAATCCCAGCACTTTGGGAGGCTGAGGCAGGAGAATCACAAGTTCAGTGCCAGCCTCAGCAACGGTGAGGCACTAAGCAACTCGGTGAGACCCTGTCTCTACATTAAACACACAATAGAGCTGGGAATGTGGCTCAGTGGTTGAGTACTCTGTTGAATTCCTGGTACTAAAAAAAAAAAAAAAGTGAAATTTTTAGGATCTGATGAGTTTTTTCTATAAGGATGCATTGGAGGTAGAGTCAGGACCATGAGCCCAAGAAAAAGAGCTGGAACTAAGACTAGAACCTGCCAAGCTTGAAATGGCCCCTGTAAATGATTAATAAAAGGCTCGTTTTAGTAGTGTAACAGTATATGTTGTTTTTACTGCACAAACAGTAATTAAGTTCACCCTCCTTTTCTTGTGAAAGGATCTAAGAACTAAGAGCTAAAATTTTAGAAGGCATTGTCAGAAGAAAAAAGTTAGAGAAAAGAAAAGAAAAAAGAAGAAGTTTAGAATTTTGGAGGTGGAATTCAGGGTCCAGAAAGTATGCCTGGAAGGAGGTGGTGGTTACAATGTTGAAAGGGAGAATCTAGAAATAAAAGCCTTGAAGTGGTAATTCAGGAATGTGTAAACTATCCCTATTTTAAAATTATTTGATGAATTTGACTTACAAAAATGTTTTCAAATTTTTATGTCTTCAGTCTCTCTCTTAGATTAGATTAAGTCTCCTTCAAAAAGACAAGCTAGCAAGCAATAAATGTCCTTTTGATTATCTGAGCAAATATTATAGGTCGGGGCATCATTTATATCAGGAGAAGAAAGAAACTTAAGGGAATAGTATAGATTAGAGTTACTGTGAGGAGCCTTGAAACTTGAGTTATTTATCCCTCTGGCCTCTGAAATAATATCACTACTGTAGTGTTATGTCTTGTTGTAGAACCCTCATTGATACCACATTGCTACTCCCTTTTAAGTCTCTCCTCTGACAATTCTTCAGATGTCTATAGAGACGACTGCATTCTTCCTTATCTTCAGCAAGAATAAATCCTCTCTGAGAATTCAAACCACCTCTTACCCACTAGGTGGGAAGCACATGGATCCTGCTGGCAGGATAGCAGGAGAAAATTCATCAGCATGTACCAAGAGGTTTTATATTTTTTATGACTTGAAGGCAAATATTAGTGGAGAATATAGTTAGTACACAGAAATGTTTGTTGTGAAGTATATTGTGAACCATGTGGTTATTAAAGAATTCTAATCATTCCACAAATCACCTAGTCTCCAAAGATCAAAAAATACCCATTTTAGCATGGACATTATTAGAAGACAGTATATACAGCTTCATGAGATCTGTTTTTGAATGATTCTGTTTCCCCCAGCTTAGCAGAAAATGTAAGCAGATTCTTAGGGTCCAAAACCTCAATGTCTTATCTTCCTCAAAACCTTTAAAACTGACTTATTTTTAATTGAGGAGTAAATGGGAGCTAGATTGTGGAAAGTGATGAAAGACAGGCTGGTAGAAGTGATATGTGATTTACTGACCCCCAAAACTGACCCCTGGAGACCTGCAGTCATGTTACTTAATACTTAATGACTGAATAAGGACATCACTGGGCTGGAAATCCAGAGATCTGGGCCACAGTAAGATTTTTCCTCTGGTATCTTGGGGAAAATGGACTTCAGGTCCTTAGATATTATGATTAGTGATGAGCATTCTGTACTTCTGTTAAAACTTGTGTATGCAGAGTACCCAGAGTCAATTTTAGAAAAACTGCCATAGCAGCTGGATATGGGGGCATATGCTTGTAATCCCAGTGACTTTTGAGGCTGAGGCAGGAGAATTGCAGGTTCCATCTCAAGTTCAATCACAAGTTCCTGTCTCAAAATTAAGAAAAGACTGGGACTAGGCATGTAGCTTAGTGGTAAAATACCCCTGAGTTCAATCCCTGGTTACAAAAAAAGAAAGAAAAGAAGAGTGCCACAGCCTCTTCCTCTTATTTCTGTTACAATTTTTCTATCAAGATTTTAGTTAGACTTATAGATTTGTGCATTTCCCTTAGGTAAACCAACTTGATAGAATAAGTAAACTTGCTTCTTGGTGGTAAAGATTAATTTAGGACCCTGGTGATTACCACGTGTCCAGCAGATTAGAGAAAACCTAACTCTTCATCAAGTGTTTGTGCATCAAGTGTTTACTGAGCTTTGTCTTTGAACCCAGCACCTTAAAAGGTGTTTTGAAAGAATATCTACCAAAGTTAAGTAGCACAGGAAATAGTGGGTATAAGATAGTGTGCACCCAGAAACTGATTGACATGGTGGGAATAATTAGGAAAACCCTTTGGAAATGCTTTTGGGCTGATTTTAAAGTGGTGAAAGTAGATCGATGGAGATGAGGCAGAGGATGTTTGTCATACTGGGGAAAAAGTGAAGGAGGGTGATAGAGACCAAGAGAGATGGCTGCATTTGAATGCTAGAACAAGGTGCCATAGCTATATGTTACTTTTATAAATAGTCACTTATTTTTGAGAGTCTACATGCAGTCCTGGAACATTGGTGTAAACTTAAATAACCTCAGTGAAAGTCATTTTGGAAAGGAGAAGAATCTCCCCAACACCTTTTTTACTTTTATTATATATGATTAAATGTGTTTTAAAACAAAACAGATAACCTTCTTAAATTTTACTTCAATGATTTTCTGAATTTTAGGCCTCAAATGACAAATTTGAATGGATTTTTAAAAATCCTTTTTTATCTTTATAGTCAGTTTTTGTGCTTAATTATGGTGCCAGGAGCTATCTTTCTACATCTCATGTACTTCTGTTTACAAGTTGGGTGGTGATGGGTTTTCTTTTTCAGGAAGTACAGGAAAGACTTGATCCATTTTCCTTTTCTGATATATATACCTTTTGTTAACAACATAAATTTTTATGACATTTTTGTTTGGTTATGCTCAATATCAGGGAAAACTCGCTTCTTTTAACATAAATTGTGCTTTTGCTCAAGGCAAGGGAGAGACAAGCGCATAGAATGTTATATTGTTTGGAGCCTTCACAGCCCCAGCTTCTGCAAGCAAAAGCTCATAGCCTTGTGGGATGTCAAGGACACAGAGAATAAAGGGAGCCCTGAACAAAAAGGACTAGTGTAAACTTTACAGGCTTCATTATGTACAAGTAACTTCAGGAAACTGACACCACCCTGCAAAGTGCCCTTTTAGTTAAAGTTATCAATTTGAACTTTGAGGAGTGATGTGCAACTTGTAATTGGCAGATAATTTTGAAGGTTACTGTTTAGGCACATGCATTCTTTAGAAAAGATCACAGTCTTATTGTCATGTTTTTATGTTAGATATTTTCCAAGTTTTTGATACAAAGCAAATAATGGGTCTTTATTTTTTAAAAGATTATTTGAGGCATAATGGACAGTAAATTGCATGTATATTTAAAGTCTATAGTTTAATAAGTTTTGACATATCTATACACATGGGAAACCATCACCACAATCAAGCAGTGAACATATCCATCACTCCCACAAGTTTTCCAAGCTTCTAACTTACCCAGAAATGTGCTTTTATATATAAGCTCATTAACCCTAAGCCTTTATTCAGCCATCTCCTTTATTGTGCTGAGCTACTATCTCTTTGCCCAGATCATTCCAGGGCCAGGTTCCTGACTACTAAGAACAGCCTCTGTTCCCCAGGCCTTTTGAAATTATGCAGAGTAGCCAGTCCTAAACCATAGATGCTACCTTGTCTTATTTACCCTTTCTATAGAAACCACAGTAAAAGTTCTTGCCCATGCTTTCATACAATAGTTGCTTTTTAAGCTAATATTATTTCTAAGGCACCACAAAATTTGATGCTTCTAAATAACATTAGATGTTTATACTTAGTTTCATTAACCATGTACTGTAGGAGTCAGTTTTTACTATTAAGGGCCTGATAGTATTTTCAGCTTTGCAGATATACAGTCTGTCATAACTAATCAGCTCTGTAATTCTTGGATGGAAGCGGCCACGGGTAATGTAGAAGTGAATAAGCATGGCTGTGTTCCAATAAAACTGTGTTTATAGACATTGAAATTGGAATTTTGTATACTTTTTATGTATCACAAAAGACTATTTTTAATCATTTGAAAATGTAATAGCCATTCTTAGCTTGCAGTCTATACAAGGTCAGCAACAGTTTCCTGACCTCTGACAATGTTGATGTATTTATTAGAGTAGTTAGTTAAATTTTCTTCATGAGGGGGTAACTATTTGATATTTCTGAAGTAGTAATTGAATTTTTTATTGCTATAAGCAATAATACATAGAAAACATGATCTATAATTTGCTACTACTTTTTAGAATATTAATTGCCAAGATTGAAACCTTAAGATTTAGCACATTAATCGTAGACCATTGGAAGTTGATGGTAAACTGCTAGTCTACTTTGAGAAATAACTACCATTAGAATACAAAATATTCCTAAATTTTGAGATTTTCATACTTTTTTTGTGTGCATGTGCTGGTATATCCTGTTAAAAGTAATTCAGAGGCACAAATACCAGTTCATGTAGTTAGCTCTGTATACTAAACCAGTTCTTTATTTTTTCCATCATTTTCTCCAGTCCCTTATCCTGGGTTGAGTTGTTCATGCTTAAATTACTGTTAGAGGACAATAGTATACAGTGGACTGGTTTTTGTTTGTTTACCTGTAGGACAGTGTATTTACTATAGAACCATTTTATTTTAGATGTAAAAATGTGGTTGTTCGATATAAGAAATGTGATTTGATTTCTGATAGATTTAGTAGAAATACATAGTGTGTACATATATATGGTAATTCCTTAAGCTTGATAAAATCAGAAAGTGTTACAATAGCTAGTAGTATTGGGTACTCATCCATGTTCGAGTCCTGTATCATTTTGCAGTTGTTTTTTTCTGAACCAAAGTTAAGTGGCATTTTATTGTGGCTGGAATGGAGACTGAACAAAGTGCAATAGGAAATAACTACGATTGCAAACAACTTCCAAGGGTTTCCGGTAACATTTGATAGCTTCAGAGGAAGGAAGTGAAGGACCAGTCATGTTACAAAGGCAGGAATTCCTTTTAAAAAAGTAATAAAGTTTACCTATTTGTAGTTTTTACCAATAGAAGTACATTTTTTAAGAAATAATTTTTCATACCTGTTCCTCATACTAATTTATTTTATAGTGAAGTGTATCATTCCTAAAGTCTAAAATAAGTCAGATTTTTTTATTCAGTGCCTTTTCTGTACATACATGTTGGTGATGTTTCTCCCCTTAAAATCTTTTTCCATTGAATCCTTAGGATAAATGTTATCCAGGAATTCTGGGGTTTTAAATATGTTACTAAGTTTCATTTGCTAAAATTATATTTTAAGATTTTGCATTTAAGTGCTTCAGTGAAATTAGCCTTTTATGTCAATATGATGTTAACCTTATAATGGGTTATCCCTGCTATAACTGACATTTATAGGAATGCTGAAGGCAATTTCCTGTAAGTGGAGTTTGGTTTTCTATCTTACATTTTGATACCTTCAATTTTCAACAAGAAACAGCTAGTGAGAGAATTAAAATCAGAAGGGAAGTCAGTGACACTAGAGGCAGCTTCTTGCTCAGCCATTTCCCGTGTGACTTTAGACTGGTCATTTGATTTGTTTTATTAGTATTTTCCGAGGAGCTCAAAAAGTTTGAACTAAATGAATTCTGAGCTGCTTTCCAGCCTTGACAATCTATGAATAGAATTCCATTTTTGGCTCCAGGCCTAATCCTGCCGGCACCAGTACCGCAGTGACAAACAATAGCTGCTCAGATGGCTGCAGCTGCCAAAAGAGCCTTTGACAATCTGTGGTTAAATGCGGTCTTTAGAACAACACCTAAATAAAGACAGTGCAGTGCTATGGAGTATCTCTGAGGTTATTGTGAAAAGCTAAGAACTTGGATGCTGAGGGATAATTGTAAGAGTAAAGTTGAACATTTGCTCATGGCCTTTGTGGCAATATATATTTTTAGGATGGTGAGCGGCAAGAAGGGATGCCCTGCCTCCTTTCCACTTTTTACAGGTCAGCTCTGACTTCAGTATTGGCTGTCCGTCTTGGCTGTGTTTTGTGAGGCTCCAGTCTTGGCTCAAATCCTTAAGGGCCTGGAACTTTCCTCAGTCATTTATTATGTCTACTCCACTATAGAACTAAGCATAATGCTGAGTGTGTGGTTGCTGCTTAATGCTTATTTTTCACTTAACTGATAAAAAATTTGAAAAATTAGCAAATTTGAATGATTGATTTTCCTTTTCTTCTGTCTCGAGTCTTCAATCTGAACACATAAAACACTGCTTGGTTCAGGTCTTGTTTCTCCAGTCTATGCCTGTGTGATATACTCTGTCTACCACCTGTGCAGTTCACTGGATGTCAGCTGTGATCTCTGTGAAGTGTGCTATGTTCTGTGGCCTTTTCATTTTACTAAAGCTGATTTGGTACAGATCTGCAGACCAGATTGTTCATTGGAAAAAGTATTTATTAAAAGGCTACATGGAATCCTGAAGTTGTCTCCTGTGTCTGTCTGTTTCCTAGTACCTTGTTTTACTTTAGTACTTCATTTTCAAAATTCATTACTAATTCTATTGCCCTCTGTTTTTCTTATATTTGGATGGTCCCTGTAGTTTTTTGATAGTTTAACTAACTCAAAGCATGCTCTATTTCAGTAATACTTTGTAGAAATTTAAAAAAAATATATATTCAGGACCCAAGGTTTGAACTACACATCTCATGAAGTTCTAAAACAATTTAAATTCTAACTCCTTTGTTTATTTTAATAATTGATATTAGTTTTTCCTATAGTAGGCATTTTACTGTTTTTCTATAGTCTCTGTAGAAGAGGAGCAAGAGATATAGCTAAAATAGAAAAGATAGTTTTGGCAAATGCCAGGTGAGCACACACAGATTTTTTTCTGACTAAAGAGAATAGTTTATTGGCCAGATTATTTTTGGAAACAAGTTAATTTTAATTTAATTTCACCGTGTCCTTTATGTTGCTTATTAAGCTAACTCTTGAGAATATACAGAAATCATTTTGGTTTATTCAGAATAAAAGGGTCTTTCCTATTTTGGTCTTTGGTTGAAACATCTTTATAATTGAGACTTTGTATTTCATAGGCATTAAACTTTACATTTATAATTAGAATTATTGAAAAAATATTTAGGCATTTCTATTATAGAGCAAGAAAGTATGAGAAATAATATATATTCAAAAATTGATAAATAATTTGTGGCATGTTTTATATTGTAGTAATTTTTAAAAAACTCATCAAACTCAATAAATCCAAACTCATCAAATTGTGTAAATTAAATATACAGGTTTTTTTATGTACTAGTTATACCTCAGTAAAGCTGTTAACTTTTTTTGTTTTTAAAGTATATTAATTTCCTAAGGCTAAGTTAACAAATTATCACAAACTGTGTGCCTTGAAACAACAGAAATTTATTTACTCAGCTCTAGTGGCCTGAAGCCTAAAATTAAGGTCAGTAGGACTGCTGTGCCTCTGAAGTTCAATCTCCAGGCATTTCTTGGCTTATGACAGTGGCACTCCAGTCTATGGCTGTGTCTTCACAAGGCTGTCTTTCTTGTGTCTCTTTCTCAAATCCCTCTAACTTCCTCTCCAAAGGACACTATTGAATTTAGAGCCCAGGGTGATCTCATTTAAAGTCCTTCACTTGGTTACATCTTCAGAGACCTTTTATTCCAAATAAGGTCAGATTTACAGGTTCCAGGGTGGATATACCTTTTGGTAAGGGTCTACCACTGAACACATCACAAAAGGTATTTTCAGAATTTGGGAAATATGCTATACATGGAAATTTACATAGTCATTTAAATGTTTCCTCTTTTGTCAGAGAGACTACATTCATTTAACTTATGTTCTAACAGGTTTTAATGATTTGGATTGTAGTTGCAGGTTTGTCAAGAAGATCCTGGAAGATGTTTTCGGCTTTAATAAGTATTTTAAGTGCAAATGGAATCTTAAGGTAGCCCTTTACGGCCACTTCTTTGAAGTATTTTCTGTGATGTTAATGATGGTTCTTAAGTACTGTTGACCTCATACATCTGTAGTCATGTTACATTTCTCTGTATTTCAAGTGGTATTTTAAAAGATAGGTAATATACTTTGTACCAGATACAGCCAATAGTAATTATTACAATGACTGAAAACAAAACTATTAAAAGAAGAGGGAGCAGATTTTTAAAAATTTCTGTTAAGCACCTCAAGAAGATTATGATGGGCTGGAACTCCATATCATCTGGAAACTTTTGTGAAGTTGTACAAACTGGGTCCTCATGAATCCAGATTGTGATTGGGAGTATCTGGCATAGAGGTGGGAAGGAAGACGTCGTTCAGTCATTCATGCCTCACAATTCTGATGTTCACTTCTGGTTGAAAGAGCTAGACCAATAAAGAGATTCCTGAATACTTTTTTTCTTTTTCGTTTTTTCTCTTTCTTCTTCTTTTTCCTTTGGTAAGAACTCTACTTCGTTCCTTGTCTACTGTTAACTGTGGCCTTCCAGAATTCAACTTTCCTCAACCACGTTTTCTCATGTTAAAATGGAAGATTTGGGCTATAGGATTGTAAAAGACCCTCTGGCTCTAGTAAACTTTGTTTTTATAGAGAGGGGATATTTTAGGATGTATGATACATTTCATTAAAAGCTTACTTCAACTTTAAAACATATTAAAAAAGCTGTAAAAGATATACCACTGCATTCTAAATTTTAAATTTTTTATATCTGTAACTATATATTTTAGGCTTTTAAAAATCATTTATTTGAGACTTTTCAGTCAAGTAAAATAGTATTTCTGTATGTTTTTGCTCTTAATTCCTCCCACCCCATGCTGAGGATGGAACATGCTAGGCAAGCATTCCACCCCTGAGCTCCATCCCCAAACCCTGTTCTCAGCTTTAAAATATTTTAATTCTTAGATTTCTTGAAGTAATATACTCATTAAAAAGTAATGATTACCACAATAAAGAAGTGTTATAAAGTAAAAAGTTGAAGCATCCTTTCCATTTTCCTCTTTTCTGTCTTTTCTTTGGCTGCATTTTCCCTGTCTCAGGAATAACCAGATAATTTGTAGCTTAACTGGTAACAATTATATACACATTCTGTATACACACATTACATGTATACATATATACATTTTACACCAACATCTTGCCTTTTTGGTTTTTGTAGTATTTCTAGTCTAAAAGGTGTTGAAGCAATTTAAATTTTAGTCTGTTCACTATTGTGTTACAGGTGTTTCATTTTAATTTTTCATAATGTCACTAATTCTTAAAATGCTTAGCCCATAGCTGCTTCATGGGAAATAGGCAAATAGTGTTGGCTAAAAAAGTGAAACATGAGAGATTAGTTTAATGGTCTTCTCCACCTTTTAGGTACAAGTGTATTTCTTTAAATTTTGTGCCTTTGAGGACTGTCTTAGGTTTTTATATATCTCTAGGAGTAACATTTTAGGGGAAGACATTCAGAAAAATAAATTGAATATCAGTGCAGACTGAGCAAGTGGGTTACTTTGAGCTAGTAAATATTAGAAAAAGCATCATTATTATTTATGAACATTCCTTTAATTTATTAATGTTTAGTCCTTAGAGATCATCAGAAGCAATACACACACACACACACACTCACACTCACACTCACACACTTATATATATATAAATTGGTAGAATAATGATTTTTTTTCAAAAGTCATTGTTGAACAGAGTCTCTTGATTTTTAGACATTAGATGAAGTTGTAAACTAACCATGTTTCTTCAACTTCAGCTGAGCATGGGGAGATGATTACGAATGAGGGCGTGTGAGGAAGGGAGATGGCAGAGCAGTACCAGCACACCAGAATCCTGAAAGTGTTGCATTTTTTACCATTTAGGCTTAAGACAGTTATTTGCAGAATTTGGATTTTGATAAAAATTTATTTACTATTGAGCTATGCCTTCATATTTTAGTCACAGAAAAAATCTGGGCCTTACCTTTTGCATTTTGTTTCTTAGGTTACTCCTACTACAGATCATAAGCACTTGCTCTCTTATTGCAGTTGGACTTGAATCCTACTCAGATATCCTAATCTTTCCCTTTCTATCTGCCATTTTGTAACTGCAGTGCTGTCATTCAAACCTTTTTTTAAAAAAAAAAATAGAATCAGGGCCTTTATTTCCTCCCTGGTTTCTCTTACTTCATGTGGACTTTAGACTGGTGGTCTGGGGTTCGTTGAACTCTCAACTTGCTAAGTGATCTTGAGTAGCAGCTTAATCTCTCTGAACCTGTAAAAATGGAGATATTACCCAGTAGATAGATAGATTAAATGAGATAATACATTTAAAGATCAATGCACAATATTTGGGCATTCAGTAAGCCCGATAACTATTAGCAATGAGGTCATTTGATGTATTATTTAACTTGCGCTTTGTAACACAACATCCCAAAACATTAGTGTCTTCAAACAGTGATTCTTGTTTAGTTTAGGATTCTGCTGAGCAGTCTTGGCTTTATCCAGGCTTGGCTGATCTCTCAAATAGTGATGGTCAGTTGGTTGGGTGCCTTGGGGCTAGCTGATCCTGGATGGCCTCACTGAAACATTGGATGGCTGGTTGGTTGTCTGCTGGAGATTACATGTTTCAACATCCTACCAAATTCAAATTTTCTTAAAATATAGAGCCCCCAGCAAGAGCCCTTATTTCCCACACACTATCCTATATTAGTGTTTCTCAAATGTAAGTCTTTGCCAAGTTCTAGGCCTTGTTTCTTGAAAACAAGACTGTATCTTAATCATCTTTATATTCTGAGTGGAGATTACAAAGCGATTGAACAAATGCATGCATATGGCTCCACCAACGTGTACTGTCCAATGTTATTATCTTCACTTGATAGTCTTTCAGTGTTCATCTGGTTGAACTGTGTACTTTGTGAAGTCCATGTTATCTTGTGAATTTTGAGGAATTTGGAGATACAAAAAATATCAATGAGCAAAATTTTTATTTAGTTATTACAGCTAATCTAACATTCTGTCTTAGAACAATTCTCTAAATGTCTAAAGTGGCATTGAAGGGCTACAAATATATTTAAGCATGTTCATTAGATGCGGCAAAGTTTGGCCTTTTAGTTTTGCATAATTTATGAGGTAAATTTGTAACTGCTAACTCGTGAGAAGATACTTCCTGTACCTGCTCTCTCAGCTTGCTCACATTTGTGATAGGTTTGGTATATAATTCAGTAGTTATTCTGGACCGTAGAAAGATGTTGTCTAGTTTTTGTCCTTTCATTTCTATTTTTAATTTAAAGGTGCTTGCAGAAAATGAAAATAAAACACAAAGTTAGAAAAGAAACACTTGCACATGCATTTTTCTATGTAAGTCCCATTTTATTTTCTAATTTACTTTTTAAAAAATGGGCAATGATTAATTATTGCATTTCTTTCCCCCATAAACTTTATGGAAGCCACAGTTCAGAGTTTATGGAGAGTTGAAATACCATAATGCACTACATTATGTAATTTGGTATGATAGAGGATAGGGGGACTGGACTCACCCATGCTTCAGGAGAGCAAAATTCTAATCTTTTGCTTTGTTAATGACTTACTGGTGACCTTGGAAAAGTTTAACTTCATTTTGTCTCTAGAACCTGAACTTAACCACTGGAATTCTCTACTGTTTCTATTCAGTATGTGTCTTTTAGGGATTTAGCAAAAAATATTGCAAATGAGCACAAATGTTTCAAAGGAAAAAAGTTATGATAATACTGTTAGAATATTTAATACCAAGTTAACAACATATAAAGAGCTTATGAAGATATATTTTGTATTTATTTATTTATTTATTTACTTACTTACTTACTTACTTATTTATTTATTTTTTGGTGCCAGGGATTGAACTCAGGGGTACTCGACCATTCAGCCACATCCCCAGCCCTATTTTGTGTTTTATGTAGAGACAGGGTCTCACTGAGTTGCTTAGCACCTCACCGTTGCTGAGGCTGGCTTTGAACTGGCGATTCTCCTGTCTCAGCCTCCCAAAGTGCCGGGATTACAAGCGTGAGCCACCGTGCCCGGCTTTGTATTTATTTTTGAAATAGGTATTTGTCAGATGGGCAAAAGATATGAGAAGATTAGCAGAAATGAAGTACATAAAAGTACAGAGTTGAGAATGAGTGTAAATACAGAAATAAGTAAGTGGTCAGATTGGGGGATGCTTGTGGGATATTTGGACAGCTTTTCTGTCGTGTTAAGCTTTCAGTATAATTGATTGTTACAAGGTAAAGCATATCTCCAAAAAACACAGTTTTCCTGCTTCATTAACAAATTTGTATTTTCAGAGTTAATTTTGTATGGAAATCTCCCTAAGCACCATTTTTAAAAAACTTTTGTTTTATTAGAGTATCATAGTGAACATAGTAGTTGAGTTTCTCTCAACAGATTTGTACATGTATAGAATTTGAATTCAGTTTGTGTGTCTCTCCTTTTCCCTTCCCTCTCCCCATTCACCCTCTGTGATGCTGATCTTTTTCCCCCTACTCTCTCCATCATATCAGACTGCGTAATGTAGTGCATTGCGGTATCTCAGCTGTCCATAATCTTCTCATCTATTTATTTATTTTTGATTGGTTCATTCTACTTGACATAAAAGTGAAATTTCCTGTGGTGTACTTATTTATGCACATACTATGATTTTTAAAATATATGTGACATTTTCTCCCCTTTCCCATCCCTTCTCTCTCCCTCTCAATTTCCTCCTTCTACTCATTTTATCTGTGTCTTTATGATAATTGATCTTTCCTCCTTCCTTTATTTTGCACTAGCTTCCACATATGAGAAACCATTTGACATCTGATATTTCTGAGACTGGCTTATTTCACTTAGCATGATGCTCTTCATTTCTATTTATCAGCAAATACCATTATTTCATTCTTTAGGGCTGAATAAAACTCTATTTTGTATATATACCAGTTTCTTCATATGTTCATCTGTTGGTGGGTATCTGGGTTGATTCTATAATTTGGTTATTGTGAATTATGCTGCTACAGACATTGAGGTGGCTGTATCAGTATAGTATGCTGATTTTACTTCTTGTGGGTAAATACCAAAGAGTGGGATAGCTGGGTTCTATGGTGGTTCCATTTTTAGTTTTTAAGAAATCTCCATACTGAAGAAGCTCCAATTTTACCCCTTTCTTGGGGACACCCAATCCTCTTTTTGCCCCCATAAGAGGTATATGCACAGCCTCTTTCTGGTGATGGCATTGTAAAAAGCATGGGCCATCTTTGACAAGATTCCTTTTTAAAAAATGTGTATGTTTTAGTTGTGGATGAACTTTTATTTTTATTTGTTTATTTTTATGTGGTGCTGAGAATTGAACCCAGTGCCTCACACATGCTAGGCAGGTGCTCTACCATTGAGCCACAACCCCAACCTGATAAGATTCCTTTTAATAGAAGTATTATGAATCTGGAAAGAGACTTGTTTGTAATCTGAACGGTATTGTATGTTCTTCACAGAAAAGCAAACCAAACTTGTAAGTTTCTTACAGGATTTGGACTTGATTGTATTTCATATCTAAATCAGTAATGAGAATATCCTGCATCTGCCTTGATCCATCATGGGGTCACTGGGTGACTGTTGAACATTTATTGTTAATTGTATTCTTAATAATTGCCATTCTGACTGAGTGAGATGAAATCTTAATGTAAGTTTCAGTTTTCATTTTCCTGATGGCTAGAAATGTTGAACTTTTTTCATATATTTATTGACCATTTGTATTTTTTCCTTTGAGAAGTATCTGCTTACTTTTGCCCATTTATTGATTGGCTTATTTGGTTTTTTGGTGTTAAGTTTTTTGAGTTCTTTATATATTCTGGATATTAATGCCCTATTTGAGGTGCAGGTGGCAAAGATTTTCTTCCATTTTGTAGGCTCTTTCTTCATACTCTTCATTGTTTCCTTTGAAATGAAGAAGCCTTTTAGTTTGATGCCATCCTACTTACTGACTTTTTGTTTTATTTCTTGTGCTTTAGGAGTTTTAAGTAAGTCGACATTTTGGAGTGTTGGACCTACATTTTCCTCTAGCAGTTGCAGGGTTTCTGGTCTAATTCCAGGTTTTTGATCCACTTTGAGTTGAGTTTATGCAGAATGAGAGACACAGATCAAGTTTCATTTTTCTATATTTCAATTTCCAGTTTACCTAGCACCATTTGTTAAAAATGCTATCTTCAATATATGTTTTTGACACATTGTATCAGATAACTATTTATGTAGGGTTGTCTCTGTGTCTTCTGTTATATTCCATTGGTCTTCATGCCTGTTTTGGTGCAGGTACCATGCTGTTTTTTTACTATAGCTCTGTAGTATAACTTAAGGTCCAGTAGTGATGCCTCCTGGTTTGCTTTTCTCACTAAGGATTGCTTTGGCTGTTCTGGGTCTATTATTTTTCCAAAAAAATTTCATGATTGCTTTTTCTATTTCTATGAGGAATGTTGTTGTGATTTTAATTGGAATTGCAATATATCTTTATAATGCTTTTGCTAGTATGGCCATATTGACAATGTTAATTCTGCCTATCCACAACCATAGCAGGTCTTTCCATCTTCTAAGGTCTTCTTCAATTTCTTTCTTTAGTGTTTGTCCTGTAGTTTTTGTTGTAGAGGTTCTTCACCTCCTTTGTTAGATTGATTTCCATTTTTTTTTTAAAGCTATTGTGATGGGATAGTTTTCCTAATTTCTTTTTCAGCAGATTCATTATTGGAGTATAGGAATGTGATTGATTTATGTGTATTGGTCTTATATCCTGCTACTTTGCTGAATTCATTTATGAGCTCTGGAAGTCTTCTGGTGGAGTTTTTTGGGTCTTCTAAACATAGGATCATGTAGTCAGCAAACAGATAATTTGAGCTCTTCTTTTCCTATTTGTATCTTTTAAATTTCTTTCTTTTGTCTGATTGCTCTGACTAGAGTGTCAAGGACTACGTTGAATAGGAGTGGTGAAAGTGGGCAGGCATCCTTGTCCTGTTCCTGTTTTTAGAGGAAATGCATTCAGTTTTTCTCCATTCAGAATAATATTGGCCTTGGATTTGTCATACATAGTCTTTATAGTATTGAGATAAATTCCTTCTATCCCTAGTTTTTCTAGTGTTGTAAACATGAATGGGTGCTGTACTTTGTCAAATGCTTTTTATGCATCTATTTATGTTTCTTGACATTTTTAAGAAAAAAAAAATGTTCGCACTTTTTCTTTGGAGGGTGATAGATATAGTGGCTTAAGCAAGCTAACCAAGAAAATTTCTGTCCTTATGGACTTTGTAGTATAGAAAAGAAGATTTTAAAATGAGTTACTATAATACCATGGGTTGATATTATTTATGATAGAGGAAATTTAAGGGCTTGGAGAACTCAGCAGTAGGATTCTAGGGTAGAAGTTTAAGCTGAGAAGAGGAAGGAGTGAGTGAAGGTAGTCAGGCCAAAATGAATAAGAAAGGAACTTTATAGTTCTTTGCCTTTGAATGGAAATCAGTTCAGTGTTCCTCCTTGGTACAGAGGGGAATTAATATGAAACATAAAGGACATGTAAATAATTCTAAACCTACAAAACAGATCAGGTAACTTTATTGTTTAATGTTGAATTGGTAATAAGGACATACATAAATCCTTAGCAGTCCCATGTGTTATAAGTAAATTGTAAAATGCAAAAATTATTTGCCTACGTCTTTTTGTGCAATGCTTTTGGTGAAAGATTAAGTTCTAGACAGAAGGAAAATATTTCTTTGTTGTGAACATACTAGACTGTTGCTCCATGTAATATTGCCATTAGTAATAAGTTTTTGATGGGTACATTAGGACAATTAGGTGGGATTAATTTCTTGTCGTTTTGATACTGCTTAAATCTATAGTAAATGGGATGTGATAGCACAGGCCTATAATCCTACCTACTAGGAAGGCTGAGGCTGGAGGATCTCAAGTTTGAGGCCAATCTTGATAATTTAGTGAGAACTTGTCTCAAAATTAAAAAAAAAAAAAAAAAGATAGGGAGGCTGGGAATGTAGGTCAGTGGTAAAAGCACCAGAGGGGTTCAGTTTCCAATATGGGGGAAAGGGGAGGAAAAAAAATGAGGGCAGACTTTTCATAGGGGGAAAAAAGAAATTAACTCAAAAATTGTTGACTAATGAAAATCAAGCTCTTGCTACATTGAACAACCATTTCATGCTCTTATGTAATGTGAAATATATTCCTTGAGCCCATTTTAATCTGAAAGTATGGTTTAGGGAATATCTCAGGATTTAGCTACAGTATAGTATATGTTTTTGTTGAAAAGAGAACACTACTTCATTGTATTGTGGGGAATATAATGTTGATTGAAATTCTTACTAATTATTTAAGGAAAAAATCAAATTGAATGAAAACATATATTTTCATTTGCAAATTTAGGGAAACATTTTGAATAGCCTTTAATTGGCAATTCTGGTGAAACTAGCGATGATTATAGGAGAAAATGAATTAAAAAGATAAGGTAAAGTCTTAAATACAAATTATTCAAAATATTCCCTTGTGGTATGCTTGGCAAGAGAGTTTCCCTAGCTCTAGCAGATGTCTTGCCACATAGGATTTACCTGATCTTCAGTCCTAATATGCACATCTGCTCCACATGATCCTGGCCCTTACCAACACCAGTTCTAGTGGATGTTTAGGGGCTAGGGGAATTCAACTTGCATTTTTGGTGAAGCATACAATACTCAATTTTAATGGTCTTCTAGGTTCCACTATATTTTGATAGCTCATCACACAATTAAAATTAAAGCTCTGCAGAAAAATTGAAACTTACAGGTGTTCTAGTTTGGTAGAATAATCAAAGAAATAAATTAGTATATAGAATTTCTTTGAGAATCATGTTTTCTACTTTTACTGTTGAACCATATGATCTGGAATATATAAATAAATAAATATATGATTAATTATTTTTGACGGTACATAGCTCAAAGGTAATAAGTTACAATAACATTGTTTCCTAATGGCTCTTTTTAATATGGTTATAGAAGTAATTTTCAGCAATTCTGCTATTGCTGGAGCAGTTAGAGATGAGGCTGAAGATGAAATCCTAGATAAATGCATCTCACTTTTTAAAAATTGTTTTTTTGGTAAAATGTCTATTGCAATTATCAGCAAATAAAAAATGTAACTGATTTGAGTTTTTATTTTTTTCTTAGTATTACTATCATTTATCCAGTGTGTCCAAGAAGCATTAAAGTGAGAATGTATAAAGTATGTTGTTATTAATAAATGAAATAATCATACTTAGAACTTTAATTTCTTTAGCAATTTATTTTTTTCCGTTGAGACAATGTTAAAAATTTGGTCAGACATTTTATGAGAGTATGGTTTCAGTTATAATTTTTAATTGATATTATTTTGTGAGGATTAATAAAGTCTTGTCATTTTGTAGGCCTTATCACAACAACATCAAGGAAACTAGACCGAGAACAGCAAGATGAACATATATTAGAAGTAAGCACTTTAAAATTTTTAATTAGTTTAAAAATATTTGTAATTATAAATATCTTAAGAAAAAATAGATCTTGCTCCCAGTAACCAGTATTCGTAGCTGTTATTATTTTGATGTATTAGTTTCTGGTCATTAATAAAGAGAAAAATAAAGGAAACATCATGAATATAGCTCATCCCTGTTATCCTCCCAAATCTTTCACCAGAATGCATGAGCGCTGCCCTCAGTTCCATTCTAGTTCTTGTACTTTACACATGGACCCATAGAAACACAACAAAACAGCTGAAATCAGTGCCTCCTGGAATTCATTTTTATTTATTACAAGTGATATTTTTCTGCATACCTTCTGCAGCTTGCTTTTTTCTCAGTATTTTTTTTTTTGAGATATTTTGGTATTTATAGATCTAGATTAACCTTTTGAATTATCATTAGCCATTAGCTTGTTTCTAGATTTTGTTTGCTCACTCTTTAAATAATTGCATTATTATGCATTTTAAAAATTATGAATTTCTTATTTTTTAAAAATTTACTATTTGTAAATATCCTCTTCTAATAAGGACTCTCGTTCATGGTTTATTTAAAATGCCTCCTAATCCTTGAAAATAAAACAAAACCTTAGCTTCATCTCATAATCACCTGCTTCTGGCTGATAGTAAACAGATAGTGGAATGGGGGCTAGGAGTAGATTGGAGCAAGGAGTAATGTGGACAGTACTGGGTACCAAGGCCTACAAAGCCAAAAAAGCCAAGAAAAAGGCAGCTGGTGGCGAGGGAAACCCAGCAGAACAAACCTGTTTCCTCTGTTGATATTGCTCTATGGCATGGTGAAGGCTGGTGTTGATTGTTGGAGCCAGACCTGGAAAAGCCATGTGCTTTGGTTTAATTTTAAGTTTTCTGTGCAGCAATTTCATTCTAATGGTGTGTGTATTGGAGAAAATTCTAAGTGATGTTTCTTTAATCCTCTATTTTTTTCATATTAGTGCTGTTCATAATGCTGTCTACTTTATTTTATCCTTGGTTAAAATTTCCTAACTTTGTGAGTAAAATAGTTTTTCATAGCTGTATGGTATGTGTTTATGTGCATGGGTTTAAATATTTCCTAGGAAAGGTGGTTTCAGGGCCATAGTGCTCTCTCCCCATGGGTTGTTTGGTTGTGTAATTACATCTGAGTTTATGTTGTAGCTTGTATAGTTTCCTTGAATTTATTTTCTATACAATAGAGTAGAATTTTGAATTTTCATTCAGTCTCTACAGGCATTGACAAAAGAGAGACTGAGAATACTGGAGAAAATAAAGAAATGGCAAAATATTGAGAATAACAGGTTACAAGCATTGATTGACTTGCTCCCGTCCACTCTCCCTGGTTATAACTCAAGTTAACATTAATTGTAGACCTTGCTCCAGAACCCTTTTTCCTCAATTAGTGTTAAAAGCAGGGCAGAAACAGGTATAACCTGTGTCGAACTTTGAAGATAGTATTAAGACATTGATGGGAAATAAGTTTTTGTGGTTGTTTACATGTCTTTATGTCTCTCTGTAGACCTTTGGTGTTGTATTTGAAAGCCAGTATTGGTATTGATTTGACTATCATAAAGAGGAGACTTCTTGTTACATTGTAGTGTTGGGAAAGTACTGGTTATTCAGCTCAAACTTAGGAACAGTTTAGTGATGAATACAAAAATCATAGTGCTTGATTGTAGTTCTCTTTCATTTTTCTTTTTTGTAAAGGTTCTATAAAAACTGATCAAAAGGAAATGTTTTGAGACATTAAAATAATATTTTGTTTTATTCTGAAAAACTCAAGAAGGTAAATCATGTACTTTAAGTAACATAAACAACTACCTTGCTTATATATGCTTGCCAAGCACAGTGGCACCTGCCGGTAATTCCAGCAACTCAGGAGTGAGACAGGAGAATCCTAAGTTTGAGGTCAGCCTCACCATCTTATCGAGGCCTCAAGCAATTTAGTTGAGTCTCTGTCTCAAATAAAAAAGAAAAAGGGCTGGGGACATAACTCAGTGGTAAAGCATCCCTGGGTTCAAGCCCTAATACTAAAAAAAGAAGGAAAAAGAAAAAAAAAAAAAACCTCTTGACAAGTTCCATTAGGATGTATTCATGCTTTTATAAATAGGATTTAAAATTACCAAATTTCAAAGAGGAAATAATTTCATGGAAAACTTAATCTACATTCATGTTTTAATATCTTAGTAATTAATTTGGAAAGAGATGTTGGCGTAGGTGAGGAGAGAATAATGATCACTGAGGTCATTACTTTTAAGGCATGTACTGCCATAAACATGAACTTTTAAGAGTGAAATTGACTCATGCATGTAGAAACAGTTACCAGTACAGTCCTCAAGATCTCTGATCATTATCCCTAACCTTAATACATGGGTAATTTAGTTAAAATGGAAGTTACTTTCCATTGCTTTTACTGAAAACGTTAAATTGGCTTTAAATTTAAATGTTTATGTCCACCTTCCTAAGCATTAAATACTTATGTATAAGAAAACAGCCAAACAAAATAAAATAATGATTATTAGTATTTAAATGTGCAATACTTAGCATAGACTTTAAAATGATGCTTCAGCATATTTTTTATTAATGAAGCTTAAAAATGATGGTGTTTTAATGCAGTATTAGAGATAATTTATGTTTAAGTGTACAAAATATTTTTTTTAAAGAGGAATCTAAATATTTAAAGCAGAATCTTTTGTATCCTTTTCCATGACCTAAAAATATTAAGTTTTTGGTTGCTTAACATTTGGGTAGTCACCTTTAGATAGTGCAAGGAGAGGTTAAAAGGTAGCCATTGCCCAGCTTCCTCTGTCCCTATTTTTACAATTGGGAAAAGTTGCCCTTACCTCCTTAACAGTATTGTTGTTATAATAAGAGGAGATATATGGACCATGTTGATATGTGACTTGTAGAACTTTATGTAAATGGTGATTCTCATTAGGAAGAAGGTATTTACTTTTTATATATCTTAAAAACACTTGTTGATCTATTACTTTTAAAAAACAGGTTACTGTGACCGACAATGGTACTCCCCCTAGATCAACGATTGCAAGAGTAATTGTGAAAATCCTTGATGAAAATGACAACAAGCCCCAGTTCCTGCAGAAGTTCTATAAGATCAGACTCCCAGAGCGGGAAAAACCAGAAAGAAACTCCAAACGAGAGCCTCTGTATCGTGTTGTAGCTACAGATAAAGATGAAGGTCCCAATGCAGAAATCTCCTACAGCATCGAGGATGGAAATGAACATGGCAAATTTTTTATTGAACCAAAAACTGGAGTGGTTTCATCCAAAAAGTTCTCTGCAGCTGGAGAATATGATATTCTTTCAGTGAGTTCGGTTCAGACCAGTTCTGAATTTCTTAAATGCTGTGATTGTGAACCTAGTCTTTTAAAACTTTATCCATATTTGGTAAATAGCTTCAGTGTTTATGACCTAATCATTAGGCAATGCTTTATAATATAGAGACATATAGGTTTATTTTTTTGCCTTTCCAACTTTGAATCCAGTTGCCTGTTATTGATGTCAAGTATGGTCAAGAAGCAGTTTCTCTTTTCTTCAAGCATTAAACACATGGCATATTCAGATACAAATATTAAATGTTTGAAATCAGCTCAGTGTCAGAAACCAGTCTGTTTCAGTTACGGAATGTCTTATGATTTGCTGTTTTAATTCTCTGTTTATATTTTATAGATTAAGGCAGTTGATAATGGTCGCCCTCAAAAGTCATCAACCACTAGACTTCATATTGAATGGATCTCCAAACCCAAACCATCCCTGGAACCAATTTCATTTGAAGAATCATTTTTTACCTTTACTGTAATGGAAAGCGATCCAGTTGCTCATATGATTGGAGTAATATCTGTTGAGCCTGCTGGCACACCCCTTTGGTTTGATATCATTGGTAAGCATTGCTTATCATTTTCAGTGTACTTTATAGGTTATACTAGGAGAACCTTGCATGTGGTTTTCTGATTTTTGTGCACATCTTATAATTTTAAAATCAGAATAAGATCTGTGGGTAGAAAATTTGCTTTAAACTAATCTCTTGATCAGGGAGCTACAGAGAAAACTAAATGTTTTAATTATGTATACACACATATAAAACATAACACATTATTTTTAGTAAATATGATTAAAACATTTAAAGTAGCTGCTTAGGTGACTGTCACATACCAATGTTGAATATATATGCTTACAAATTTTTGATTTGTATAACTTAAAAATTATAGTGCCAGCTATAGTTTTATTAGTTTTATTTCAGTTTTTTTCACCTTTTAGTTTTTTTCACCTTATTTTTAGTAGGAGACAGGGTCATTAGATTGATTGATTAATCCTTTTATAAAATTTTACATGCTTAAGCCAATTCTTTTGTCATTTCGTTTAGTTCCCACATAAAATATAATACCCTATTCAACATACTTTTTAAAAATATACATTAGGTTTTGACATCTTAGATCTTTTCATTCTATTCACACTATTTTAATTACAAGCCTATTTAAGATCAGAAGTATGTGATGTAATTCATCTCTAGTTGGTATTTCATATTCCTTTCTCTTCCCTCTTCCACCCTTAGCTATATTACCTCCAAATGCTCTTTCAGAACTTTGGAGCTGGAGGGGCATAGGCTGCAGGGATCACAGGGTACACGGGGTTTCCTCTTCAAATTCCCATTACACAGTTGGGTTATTTTCCCTGATTTGGGGCATTTTGTGAAATAGATAATTGACCACACCTCTAAAATCATTACAGTTTAAGAGAAAAAAAAATTATTTTCATGGTTAACTGTAATTAAAATAGTTTGTTTACTTTCTCTGAATTTATGCCACATTTGCAGATTAGCAGGATGCACTAGTACAATATGTGACTTCACTGTTCAGTATTTACTGTGTATGGAAATGATTTGATGATTGTTCTTCTTGTTCTTTGCTTGCTTTCCATGCTTGCTTGCTTCTTTTGGCTGTGCTAGGAGATACACTTGCTAGAGAAGTTTTTTACATCTTTCAGATGACTTGTGACCTGAACTGTACAGCAGAAGGTATCTGCTGAGATCACATAATTTGCTTCAGATTATGAGATCTAAAATAAAACGCATTAATTTTTCTGAGAACATTTTTGTTTCTAGTGATAATTTTTCATTACTGTTTCTTTTCATAGTGTGCACATGGTCACCCATTCCAATTGAAAACATGTCATCTTTTAATCATCCCTAGATCCTTAGGTTTCACTTAAGACCTTATATGCGTGTATGTGTTTTGCTTTTTGGTTAAAGGTAGTAGTGGAAATTCATCATGACCATAAGCCTTTATTTTTATTCCTTTTCATCTCATTGATTTACATGTCTCAAGCTCAATGTGTTTAAGGAGAGTTTTACTTAGAATATAATTGGGATTTATTTGGGTAGTATTAGCAGGACAGAAAATTTTGTTTCATTAAGTTTCAATTTTGATAACAGTGAGAACAATTTGTTTTCAAATAGCTATTTATTTTGAAATAGATAAATCTGATTAGAGTTAACTATCACTATTTTTTCAGGGTTAACATTTTGTTTTATTAATTCAATAGATTCAAAATATTACAAAGTTTTTTAAAATAATTAAGCTTTTAAAGGACTAGTGATGTGTTCATACAGCCACTGAAATAAAGTAAATATTTAAACCTCTGAAAAACAAATTGAAATTGGTTTATTGGCAATATTAGCAGTTTATCTGTTTTCCTTTCTCGTTTCCTCTCAATTCACGGCTTGCTTGACAATTAATTAGGGTTCAGTTTTGCTTTAAAAATTCTTGATTCTGGGGATCACTTTGATATTTGATATTTGGAGTCTTTTTTCACTGATATTTAGTATTAGAACGTCACAGACATTTAAATAAAAGACATTTTCATTCTGTGACTGGTTTTAACTCTTCTCTTTGTCCTCACTTAAACTAGGTGGTAACTATGACAGTCACTTTGATGTGGACAAGGGGACTGGGACCATCATTGTTGCCAAACCTCTTGATGCAGAACAAAAATCAAACTATAACCTGACAGTCGAGGCTACAGATGGAACAACCACTATCCTTACTCAGGTACCTGAATTGCTAACGGTGTATTTTTCAGAGGAGAATTGAAATGCTGTTCTAATTTCAGGGCCCACAGACAATATTAGCAGCCGATTTTGCCTTTTGAGTTTCCAAAGTCAGAAGTTTGTATATTGATGTAGTTTATTCACATACACACCAAGAATTTTTATTTAGAGAAAGAAAATGAACTGCCATCCCAGTTTGGGTTTTGCATGTGATGAAGCATTCAAAAAATTTTTACAAAAGTGTTAAAACTGAACTATACTGTTGTTATAGCATAAAAATCCCCTTAATTTTACATTCATGTCTGAACTGTATTAACATAGAGTATATCACTATAGTGGATGAATTATACAAATCATTTTCATGAAAGCCGATTAAAGTGATTAATTAGTCTTTTTAAATCACTTTCCCTCCCCTTTGGCTAATCACTAGAGTTGTGTAAAAATGACTGATTAAATTATCCTAAGAATTCTAAGAATCCCTTTAACACCATTATTTGCTTCTATCTGATGATTAAGAGATGACCAGATTGCTGGGCTTTCAAACTTAAATGTTAAATGCCTATAAATTAAATTAAATTTTCTTACTAATTTTCTTTGATTCTCATTATAAGTTGTGGGAGATGTACAGAAAGAACATTTGCAGATGAATAATCACTCTGGGGTTTCAGGAGGAGGCATCAAGCCCTTCATTTATTCATTTAACAAATACTTG
The DNA here is from genome assembly GCA_028644305.1 of Xerus rutilus. Classification (NCBI taxonomy): domain Eukaryota; kingdom Metazoa; phylum Chordata; class Mammalia; order Rodentia; family Sciuridae; genus Xerus; species Xerus rutilus. Next base: position 119,123,510 of record CM053403.1, read on the forward strand.
TTGAACACTTGTTATGTGCCAGGTACTTTTTGTAAGCTGAATGAATTGGTAACAATAGGCAAAAACGCCTCCTGCCTTAGATTCATATTAGGATGGTGGAAATTATATACAAGGCTTCTATATGATGTATATAATTTTTAAAAGGTAGAAGTTAAAGGTTAGAGAATAGAATGCTTCTGGATTCTAGTTTTCTATCTTTAGATTATATTATTTTACTTCTTTTAAATGAGATAGATAATCTGCCAAATCATTTAGTTGCACTAAAGAATAATCATAGTCTGATGTATTTCAATTAATAAATAGGTAGATCATTTAAAGCCACTTGTGAAAGCATTTTATTCCTTTTTCCAAATATTCCTGCTTTTGAATTTACATAAAATTAATATTGTTTGCTACACTATATGCTTTGGGGGTCATTTTGAGATTTCCATGTAAAAGTTGTATCACAGTATTAAAGTTGCCATTTTGCCAGTGGCTGTTCTCATTCTGGAGGCAAGAATCAGTTTACTGTATAAAGCCCTGATGTTAAACTTCAGAGCCTGAAAGTAAGAATCAAAAATAGTAATAAATCTAGCAGGGAAACTGTGAGAGAAGTTCAACAAATATAACTATGTATGGTACAGTTTACATGATTAACTGGAAATCTATTAAGAGAAACTTAGTAAAGTAGACCCCTTGTTATATGTGCAAATAATTAACAGTTCACATCTTTCCCCCAAATTGTATTTTTAGTTAGTACAGTTGAATGCTTAATATGGAATATTGTGTGTTCATTGACTAAAATTCCCTTAAAACTAAGAAAATATATTCTAATTTTCTCTTCTCTTAAATTCTAATGCTTCATTTAAATGCCTGTAACTTATTTAGAGTCATTTTCAGAGGGTCTTGATGATAACCTAATGAATTGCTAGCAGGGAAACATAGTCAGAATGTGAGAGAATGGTTACATAGTCTGTGTTGACCTGTCTTGGTGTGGGACAAAGGGAACAATCAGTAATTAGGTTTAGGTTTCTAGTCTGGGACTGAGAACAAAGAGATACAAATCTGGGAGAGAACAGAGCAGCAGATACTCCAGGAAGAGAACACAGAAGTTTGAACAGTTCTGATAAGCCACCACAACACAGCAAGATAGATTTGGCTTTGTAAGTAAAACTCAAGAACCAACAGAGCAGGTTTTGTGCATCTAGGTCAGTAGCAGCAGATGCCAGATTTAAGAAGGTTTAGGAGAACATTAGGAGAGCATTGTCCTTCAGGCCTGCTGCACCCTCAGCAGCGGAGGAGCTAGAAGTGGGCAGAGTCAGTGCCAGTGTTGTGCTGAAACATCTCTTCTTGCTTTCCTGTCCTGCTATTTTCTGCTTAGGATGCTGACCAGCATTAGAGTCACTTTGCTTTATTATTATTATTATTTTTTTGACTTTGTCTTTCCAGGTAACTTTCCAAATTCAGCCAACCTCCTTCCTTCCTCCTCCTTTCCTTCCTTTGTTCCTCCCTCCCTCCCTCCTGCTTTGCTTTCATGCTTTCTTTCACTTTCCCTTGACATGCACATTGCATGCTCTGGAGCAGGCAGCTTGCTTTGAATCTTATCCCTACCTCTTGCTTTTATCCATGGGCAAGCTCTAACCCTCTCTACTTGCATTTTCTCATCTGGCAAATGGGTATAGGGTTAATCACCCTTAATGTTTTTGTAAGGATTAAGTGAGGTGGCACATAAGAGTTCTTGGTCTTGAAGCTCTTAGAACCTATCACCCAGTAAGTACTTAGGGTAGCTGCTACTTGTCAGAACTGGTACAGGCTCTTGTCAGTCACCCTATCCCCAACACTTGATTTACCTTCCTACCTCCATTCTCTTTCCTTTCAATTCATCTTGTGCCGCCTGCTACTAGAAAGGTCTACCTGACTGAGCAGAGGAGGTAAAGGTGGATTTCCTCTGGTCAGTAGGTTCAGAGCATACAGGATATATAGTTCTCCAGCCTCAGCTCAGGAGTCAAGGCGCTATATGTTAAATTCCAGTCTCCCTTCTTGCCTTCATGTCTTTGACCAGGCTCTCCCAGTACACGTTTACCCACCAACCTAAAACCTACTCAAGCAAAATTTACCTCTTTCTTAAAGAGAGTTTTCTGAATGTCCCATTGGTCTCAGGACTCTTAAAAACTTAGGTGATAATGTATGAGGCATAGTTAGGTTTCATAGTACAAGACATTGCCTAGTGAGTTTGAAAACTTCATGAGGGCAGGAATTACTGTACACTTGTTTTACACCCTCAATTCTGTGTAGGCAAATGCTAAGCACATAACTGCCTATTGTTTCAGCAGCCTTATTAAGACTAAATATTTTAACTTCCAGCTCTTCCTATTTAATAGCGATTAATTGATCTTGGAGCAGAATTAAACATCTCTGCCCAATACCTACTCCATGGTAAAAAAGGTTTTTTTAAGTTCATTGTGGAAATGAGTATATTATGATTTGATTTGTAGAAATTACCTTAATAGCTGGGCATGGTGGCACAGGCTTGTAATCTCAGTGGCTCAGGAGGCTGGGGGAGGAGGATCCAGACTTCAAAGCCAGCCTTAGAAACTTAGCAAGGCCCTGAGCAACTCAGCTAGACCCTGTCTCTAAATAAAATAGAAAAAAGGCTGGGAATATTGCTCAGTGGTTAAGTGCCCTGGGTTCAATCCCTGGTACCAAAAAATAAAAAATAAAAATTATCTTTAGCCATGCCTTTGGTTCATCTTTAACATTTATAAGTGAGGTGTTTGTAGTTTTAAATGTTTGCATAACTTTTGTATAAAATCTTTCTGTTGTAAATGTATTTAGTAGTATTTATGCAAAGTTTATTGTTAAAAATCTGTCATTGATGGTGTAGAGTTCTGTTAGAACATTGCTGTGGTTATGGAAAAGGTCTTTCTATTTTCATTTTGAAAATTAGTCCTTTTCACTATCCAAGTAAAATTTTTTGTCATTTTAAAATTTACCTTAGAACTGAATTTTTTTGACATTTGCTTCTTTTTTCTCCTCTAAAACCTTTGTTTTATATTGACATACTTAACACAGTTTTCCTTTCAATCTGTGTAAACTGATTTTAGGAAATAAACATATTTCTACTTATATATAGGTCTTAAAAATATGAAGATTTAAAAATATTTTCTTTTCTTTTCCTTTTTTTCCCCCCCTTGGTGGTACTAGGGATCAAACCCAGAGCCTTATGCATGCTAGGCATATACTCTATCACTGAACCCCAACCCCAGCCCTAAAAACATTTCTATTTCTTTTTTAACATTTAAAATCTTAACAGGAATTTAGAGTCTCAGATTAGAGTGAGAAATTTATATAGCAAATCCGCCTATCACTTCCCTCAGTAGATTAGTAATTAGATACAAAATAGCGTAGGAAGTGAGTCTTCTATAAATCCTGGCAAAGTAAATTGTCTGCTGTCTTTCCATGACTAATCTGCAAGGGTTTTCTGTGTAGACTCCTAAGAGATATTAAGTCTATATTTCATAAAGAAATGTTAAGTGTGAACAACATTGTGTCTCCAAAGCCAGTTTCAAAAATTTAGGAAGTTTTTATTATCTTACTCATATTTTAGGTAAGTAATATGTCAGTGGGAAATTTTAAGGATATTTTTGATTCTAGATTTTTGGTTTTGTTTCTCATATTTATATCACATTTTGCTAAATTAACATTTTCTCAATGTATATGTGATAATTTTTGTCTAGATTCTTTAAATATTAAAACTTAATTATTAGGAATATTATATGAGCCATTTTTGTCATTTATTATAGGTATTCATCAAAGTAATAGATACAAATGATCATCGTCCTCAGTTTTCTACATCAAAATATGAAGTTGTTATTCCTGAAGATACAGTGCCAGAAACAGAAATTTTGCAAATCAGTGCTGTGGACAAAGATGAGAAAAATAAACTGATCTACACTCTGCAGAGTAGTATAGACCCATTGAGTCTCAAGAAATTTCGTCTTGATCCTGCAACTGGCTCTCTCTGTACATCTGAAAAACTGGATCATGAAGCCGTTCACCAGCATGTTCTTACAGTCATGGTAGGCATCTACTTGCTCTTCTGCCTGCATGTGGCTGCTTAAAGGTTTCATGTGTTTGAGAATGATAGTGATTGTTTTAATGCATAAGAAAACCCCAGTAGGATTGATAATGTGTTTTTCTTCTAGGTACGGGATCAGGATGTCCCTGTAAAACGCAACTTTGCAAGGATTGTCATTAATGTCAGCGACACAAATGACCATGCCCCATGGTTCACCACTTCCTCCTATGAAGGGCGGGTTTATGAGTCAGCAGCTGTGGGCTCAGTTGTTTTGCAGGTTACAGCTCTGGACAAAGACAAAGGGAAAAATGCTGAAGTGCTGTACTCAATTGAATCAGGTATTTTTGGAGCATTCCATTTTGTTAAAGCATATTTCCTTTCTAAAATTAGTTCTAGGTGTTGAAGCATTTCTGTGTATCTCTGCAAATATTGCTTCAATTGATCTTTAGCTACCATTTTACATGTGAGGACAGGGGATTTCTTTGTTTTCTTTTCTTTTCTTTTTTTTAAATTTTAACTGTTCAGAGAGCAGAGATTGAGTCCTAATAAGTTTAGGACTCAGCATTCTTAGAGATGTACAATATTAGCATAACTCAAGATTCTGAGAAGTTCCGCAGGAAAGAAAGCTCTATTTGACCAATTTTAGTATTTCTGTGATTATTTTAACTGAACCATCATTTTCCTCTAAAATATTGGTTAACTATGAAACAGGAAAATACTGGCCTGGTAATTTAACATTTTACATTTTTTTTGTACCAAGAATTGAACTCAAGGGTACTCAACCCCTGAGCTACATCCCCAGCCCTATTTTGTGTTTTATTTAGAGACAGGGTCTCACAGAGCTGTTTAGCGCCTTGCCGTTGCTGAGGCTGGCTTTGAACTCGCGATTCTCCTGTCTCAGTCTCACAAAGTGCTGGGATTACATGCATGCCCCACCTCACCCGGCTAATATTTTACTTTTTAGTCAGTATTTTTCTCTTGTGCAGAGCCTGAAATTCTATGATAGAGTGGTGATTCATCGCATTCTTTGGGGATTAGTTCTCAGAAAAAAAGTGTCTTCTACCTATCATCTTCCTTCTGAATTTAGCTCCCCTCCACTTTCTTAAGCCCTTATCTTTCTTTAAAAATCGTTTCATGAGTGGAATTGGGTTGTTGCAGTAGGCCAGAGTGGGGTCTGAGACTAGAAGAAAGACTGAGATGCCTGCTGTTATTGGGCCTGAGGGATCCAGGGCCAGGAATGCCAACTGGAACTGTGTGCCTGGATGATAATCAGGCAAGAGATCTAGGGACTTGCCAGTGATAACAGGGAGGATCATCGAGAAGAAGTCATGGCAGTGTGGAATGTTTTTGTTCTGTCTTCTGTTTTATGCTGCCATTCGCTTATTCATTTATTTGTTCCATCGGCTGAGTTTATTTTATGTGCCAGGTGCCATAGTCATAGCATTCGTGCTTATATTTGATAGGTAACAGGTTGCCATTGATCTACACACAGATGAATGTGTTCTAAAATATTTCTGCTCTAGAGCATGTGGATTGCACAGTTAAAAATTTGCATTGCTTTGGGACTTTCCTTCCTCATGCCAAATACTTTTGAGTAAATGGTGAAATATTGAGAAGGTGGTTTGGTTTTCCACCTTCCTCAGTGCCGTTGTTAGTACAAGAAATGTTGTTTCTTTCATTCTTATCTTCATAATGGTTTTAGAGAATTGAAATCTTCTACTTTTCTTGATTTCTGTTGTTAAGTCCAGACCTCTACCTACTTAGACATAGTCTCTCCTAGACATTAAATTCCATACTGCATAGATTATCTGTAGATCATAAAATCAAAATCTGAGTAAATGGAGGATAATTTTAACATTGTCTATTTTATGTGCTTAAACTATTCTTATTTCTTTACATATTTGAAATTTCATTTGTTTTCCATAAAATAACTGAATTGAGATCATTATTCACAAATAAGATTTTATATACTGCCTGTGATTGCAGTGTTGAAATGCATTGTAATATAGTGTCTTGAATAAAGTGTTTTTCCACTAGTTCAGAAATTTCGCAGTTAGAAAAACAGTACATTCCATTTGTGCATGCCTGAGCATTTCAATAAAGTAATTTAGTCATAGACAAACTGGCTGGGTTTATGTAGGAGAAAATGTTAAACTTTCCCTTAGCTTTCACATAATTTTCAACAACTGGGTGGTTAAAATATGATTGTTGGTGTCTGAGTAAAGGCATGTGCATTCTTCAAATGCTTGTAATGACTGATGGGATTAGTAATTTGGTATTCTAAGAATGGAACTCTTATCTCCCCTCAAAGAATAGATAGTACCAATGGGCTATTCTGATATTTTTAATATGTTTTTATAGTTTGGGTAATGAAAAGTTATGCTGCACAGTTACTTTTTAGGAAACCACTACCAGGAAAATGCAGTAGAATTGTGTGTATGTTCATCTGTTGGTATGGTATGAACTATAAAATGTTCTTACTGCCTTTTATTTAATACTTTATTCATAATCAGCTGCTTCTAATTTGTGTCAGATTACATTTAATAAAGTTCAAAAGACTAGTTATAAATTCCATCCATAACACTGTATGTTTAATTAGCAGCAATTTAATGAGCAAAAGGTTTAGTCTGATTAGGAGTCTTTAGGGGAAAAGGAGTTTAATTAAAAGATATTTTCAGTATCAGTTGGGTTATTCACTAGAGACACATCAGTGCCATACTCTGAGCCGTGTGGTATTTTCTTCTCTTTAGATTATTTTTAAAAGTAGATTATTAGAACACTGCTACTATTGTTATGACACCTGGAAATACACTCAGTAAATACATGTATTTGAATTGTTTTTCTTCTCCAAGGTTAGGTTAAATGTAATTGCAGTGAAATTTATAAAGGTTGCCTTACTTTGAACAGGCCCTACTAACATCTGCAGTGTGTCAATCATGGGAAGAAACAGACTCTTCTGCACATCTCTCTTGCTTGCTCTGTGGGGGAGATACATCAAAATGTAGTGGTAGCTAAAGAGCAAAAATGGGCATGTTTGTCCAGATAATTTTCCTGTTCAAAATATAGAGAACAATTTAAAGTTAAAATATTTCAGCTAAAATGAATTACTAAGCCCTCAACTGATATGAACGTTTGCCACTCACTGCCTTACTGATTGGTTTGTAAATACCATATTTGTGTTTCAGTTATAGCAAATGTAACTGTTAGTTACACATCAGCTAGCAGCCCTTATTGTTTTTGCTCAAAAATATGTTGCTTTCCCCTCTGTATATCTGGTGCTTTCTGGTTGTGTGTATGTATGTGTTCGTGTGTGAGAGAGGTCGAGATCTACACATTAAATCACTGGCTAGGTTTCTGTTGAACCTTCCTGATATCAGTGACAAGCTTAGAGCTATCTTTTTCAAAGTCAGTTTATTCCAGATGATAAAGAATGTTTCTGAATTTCCCATGGCTGATAAAGAGCAAGGTTGTCATACATACTGTAAAAGAAAAAGCAGGTAAAGAACAGAAATCTCTATACTGAATAGGAGGTCAAGGAAGGCTTCACCATCACACTTTCTAAGCAGGGTCATTTAGGTAAAACTGGAATGAATGAGTAAATAAATGAGTGGAGAAACAGCTAGGGAAGGCTGTTTTAGGAGAGGACAAATACAAAGGCCTGAGATGAGAGTGTGCCTACCTGATGGAGCAAAGAAGATACCCATGTTGCTGGAGACCAGGAACAAGTTGTGCAGAAAGTAGTGCATTGTGGCACTGCTAGCCACTTGAGCACTGAGAATGTTAATGAATTCCTTCATTTGAAGCCTTGCCTTTTTGAAGCTTTACAGGCAAAATTAAATTTCACTATAGAAAATAAGAGAAATATATGTCAATGGGTGAATATAAACCTTGACAGGTTAGGTACTTTCTAAGTACAGACAGGAAAGTCTGAAGGGTGGAGAAGGCAGCTGCCAAAAGTTACCATGGTCTCCCATGTCCTGCCAGGCAGTCTGTCACAATTTGGGAAGATAAAGATGATGTACAGAGTAGAATGAGAAAAGCATCCCTGAGTTCTAATGACTGCCTAAAAGTCATTGAAAGAGAACCTGGGATCATTGGCTCATTTAAATAGAGACAGGCCGGATATTAGTGTCTGAGCAGCCTGGCAGAATCTGCAGGACCCCATCCTTGGGCCAGAGTTCAGTCCAGAGCTTCAGGGCCTAGAGAATCCTGAGCCTCCTCCCTGTTGCAGACTGAGGCATTGCCTTGGGGTCTGGACACAGAGCCAGGCAGACTTAATGAAAACCAGGCTGGGTCTGGCCTCAAACAATTGTCATGGATTTTTGGAAAATGTATTAAAGGAAGGAAATGAAGAGTGTAGAGGAAGTGTTTACTGTTAATGATGTGGAGAAAGAAGTGCTGGACTAATTCCCTGGTTTGCACATCACACTAAGCATTTCTAGTCTATGAAGTACCATACTGATTGCAAACCTAGAGGAAAAGGAATTTGAGAAATCAATTAAGTGGCAAGTGAACTTTGTATTGGGGAAGCATAATAGTTCTTTGGGGAGAAATAAATTTAGTACTATAAATTCTGCATATTTGTTTATGAAACCAAAAAGGGATCCATCCTGGAAGGCTCACAGATGGATCTATCCTGAATACCCTCATACTGCCTTGATCTATGCAGGAAGGCTACAGATAATTGCTGGTTTCTTGAAAAGACACAAAACTATGGGATTTTGTGGAGTTGAGGTTATAGCTAAATATATACAGTATACCCTGGAAAGATTCAAAGAAAATTAAGCAAAACAATCTATCCTACTAGTTTATTTCTCAGCTACAGCACTGTTGACATTTTGGGCCAGAAAATTTTTGTCTTGAGGGGTCTGTCCTGTGCGTGGTAGGATGTTTAGCAGCATCCCTGGTCTCTACCACCAGATGCCAGTAGCGCTTTCTCCCTCTAAGTTGGGAGAACCAAAAGTGTCTCCAGATATTGCCAGATGTCTGCTTGGAAACAAAATCACCCCTACTTGAGAACCACTGACTAGAAGATAAATTGGCCTAAAAAAGTTTAAGAAGGAACTATTCTTGGAATCTTTAAGACCTGTAAAGTAGGGTGGGTTACACAAAATTATTCCTCAGTTCCCCAAATACTGAAAATAAAGCTTTTTCGAATCTTGGTGTAAATTCTCTTAGTTAATTGAAATCTTTCTTTTCATTATTAATAAGAACACTGTAAATTTGCATATGCAAATATATTCCAGAAGGATTTTGAGGAATGACTGGAAAATCATTAACTCAAATGCTTTATGAAAAGATAACCATGTCTTTCCAAATCACATTTCCAGTTCAAACAGAGTGAATTTTGGCTTTAAGTATAAATATTTCTTCCATTTTTTTGTCTTTCATAATTTACAGTCAAATTTCTGAAAAACATGCCTTATTTCAGGTGGATTAAAATGAGACAGGAAACAATTGATGGTTCTATTCAAATATTCATGTCCTCTGCATTTCTGCTTACTTTCAAGATATCATTTTTAAAGATATTTTTGTTTATCTTTTTCTAGCCACTACTATCATGTATTTTTCTCTAACATGTGTTTTCCTCCCTTTCAGGAAATATTGGAAATTCTTTTACAATTGATCCCATCTTGGGCTCTATTAAAACTGCCAAAGAATTAGATCGAAGTAACCAAGTGGAATATGATTTAATGGTGAAAGCTACAGATAAAGGCAATCCACCAATGAGTGAAATGACTTCTGTGCATATCTTTGTCACGATTGCTGACAATGCTGCCCCTAAGTTTACATCAAAAGAATACTCTGTTGAAATTAGTGAAATTACCAGCATTGGGAGTTTTGTTGGAATGGTTACAGCCTATAGTCAGTCATCAGTGGTATATGAAATAAAAGATGGAAATATAGGTGATGCTTTTGATATTAATCCACATTCTGGAAGTATCATCACTCAGAAAGCCCTGGATTTTGAAACTTTGCCCATTTATACATTGACAGTCCAAGGAACCAACATGGCTGGTTTGTCCACCAATACAACTGTTTTAGTGCATCTGCAGGACGAGAATGACAACTCACCAGTTTTCATGCAGGCAGAATATTCGGGACTCATCAGTGAATCATCTTCAATCAACAGCGTAGTCCTGACGGACACAAATATCCCACTAGTGATCCGAGCAACTGATGCTGATAAAGAATCAAATGCTTTGCTTGTTTATCACATTGTTGAACCATCTGTGCACAAATATTTTGCTGTTGATTCTAGCACTGGTGCTATTCATACAGTACAAAGTCTGGACTATGAAGAAACAAGTGTTTTTCACTTTACTGTGCAAGTGCATGACATGGGGACACCACGTTTTTTTGCTGAATATGCAGCTAATGTCACCATACATGTAATTGACATTAATGACTGTCCTCCTGTGTTCTCCAAATCATTGTATGAAGCATCTCTTCTGTTGCCAACATACAGAGGAGTAAAAGTCACCACAGTAAATGCTACCGATGCTGATTCCAGTGCATTCTCACAGTTGATGTACTCCATCACTGAAGGCAACATTGGGGAGAAGTTTTTGATGGACTATAAGACTGGCACTATAACTGTACAAAACACAACTCAGTTGAGAAGCCGCTATGAGTTAACCATTCGAGCTTCTGATGGCAGATTTGCCAGCTTTACCTCTGTGAAAATTAACGTGAAAGAAAGCAAAGAAAGTCAACTAAAGTTTACCCAAGACGTCTACTCTGCAGTAGTGAAAGAGAACTCCACGGAAGCCAAGACATTAGCCGTCATTACTGCTATTGGGAATCCAATCAATGAGCCTTTGTTTTATCACATCCTCAACCCAGACCGCAGATTTAAAATCAGCCGCACTTCAGGAGTGCTGTCAACCACTGGTATACCATTTGATCGTGAGCAACAGGAGGCATTTGATGTGGTTGTAGAAGTGACAGAAGAACATAAGCCTTCAGCAGTGGCCCATGTTGTCGTGAAAGTCACTGTAGAAGACCAAAATGACAATGCACCAGTGTTTGTCAACCTTCCCTATTACGCTGTAGTTAAAGTGGATACCGAGGTGGGCCATGTTATTCGCTATGTTACTGCTATAGACAGAGATAGTGGCAGAAATGGGGAAGTGCACTACTACCTTAAGGAACATCATGACCACTTTCAAATTGGACCCTCAGGTGAAATTTCATTGAAGAAGCAATTTGAACTTGACACCTTAAATAAAGAATATCTTGTCACGGTGGTTGCAAAAGATGGAGGAAACCCAGCTTTCTCAGCTGAAGTTATAGTCCCAATCACTGTTATGAATAAAGCCATGCCTGTGTTTGAAAAACCTTTCTATAGTGCAGAGATTCCAGAGAATATCCAGATGCACAGTCCAGTTGTCCACATACAAGCCAACAGTCCAGAAGGCTTAAAAGTGTTCTATAGCATCACAGATGGAGATCCTTTTAGCCAGTTTACCATTAACTTCAATACTGGAGTTATAAATGTCATAGCCCCTCTGGATTTTGAGTCGCATCCTGCATATAAACTGAGCATACGAGCAACTGACTCTCTGACCGGTGCTCATGCTGAAGTGTTTGTTGACATAATAGTAGAAGACATCAATGATAACACTCCTGTGTTTGTTCAGCAGTCTTATACTGCAACTCTGTCTGAGGCATCTGTAATTGGAACATCTGTCGTTCAAGTTAGAGCAACAGATTCTGACTCAGAACCAAATAGAGGAATTTCATACCAGATGTTTGGAAATCACAGCAAGAGTCATGATCATTTTCACATAGATAGCAGCACTGGTCTTATCTCACTAATCAGAACTTTAGATTATGAACAGTTCCACCAACACAAGATTTTTGTAAGGGCTGTTGATAGTGGTATGCCCCAACTGAGCGGTGACGTGATTGTCACAGTGGATGTCACTGACCTCAATGATAATCCTCCACTCTTCGACCAACAAAGTTATGAAGCCAAAATTAGTGAGCATGCCACTCACGGGCATTTTGTGATGTGTGTGAAAGCCTATGATGCAGACAGTTCTGACATAGACAAGTTGGAATATTCCATCCTGTCTGGCAATGATCATAAACATTTTGTCATTGACAGTAAAACGGGGATTATCACACTCTCAAACCCGCGCCGGCACACCTTGAAGCCATTTTATAGTCTTAACATTTCTGTTTCTGATGGTGTTTTTAGAAGTGCAGCTCAGGTTCATATAACTGTAATTGGAGGCAATTTGCACAGTCCTGTTTTTCTTCAGAATGAATATGAAGTGGAACTAGCTGAAAACGCCCCCTTACATACGCTGGTGATTGAGGTTAAGGCAACTGATAGGGATTCTGGTATTTACGGTCTTATTACTTACCACATTGTAAATGACTTTGCCAAAGACAGATTTTACACAAATGAGAGAGGACAGATATTTACTCTGGAAAAACTTGATCGAGAGACCCCAGCGGAGAAAGTAATCGCAGTTCGTTTGATGGCGAAGGATGCTGGAGGAAAAGTTGCTTTCTGCACGATTAATGTTATCCTTACAGATGATAATGATAATGCACCACAGTTTCGAGCAACCAAGTACGAAGTGAACATTGGATCCAATGCTGCCAAAGGAACGTCAGTCATTAAAGTTTTTGCAAGTGATGCTGATGAGGGATCCAATGCTGATATCACCTATGCCATTGAAGCAGATTCTGAAAGTGTTAAGGAGAATTTGGAAATTAACAAACTGTCTGGCATAATTACCACAAAGGAAAGCTTAATTGGCTTAGAAAATGAGTTCTTCACTTTCTTTGTTAGGGCTGTAGATAATGGGTCTCCACCAAAAGAATCTGTTGTTCCTGTCTATGTTAAAATACTTCCACCAGAAACGCAGCTTCCAAAATTTTCAGAACCATTTTATACCTATACAGTTTCAGAAGACATGCCGATTGGAACAGAAATAGATCTTATCCAAGCAGAACATAGCGGCACTGTTCTTTACAGCCTAATCAAAGGGAATACTCCCGAAAGTAATAGAGATGAGTTCTTTGTGATTGACAGGCAAAGTGGGAGACTAAAATTGGAGAAGAGTCTTGATCATGAGACAACTAAGTGGTATCAGTTTTCCGTACTTGCCAGGTGCACTCGTGATGACTATGAACTGTTGGCTTCAGTAGATGTTAGTATCCAAGTGAAAGATACAAATGATAACAGCCCAGTCTTGGAGTCCAGTCCATATGAGGCATTTATTGTGGAAAACCTACCAGGAGGAAGTAGAGTCATCCAGATTAGGGCATCTGACCTAGATTCAGGAGCCAATGGTCAAGTTATATACAGTCTTGATCAGTCACAAAGTGTAGACATCATCGAATCTTTTGCCATTAATATGGAAACAGGCTGGATTACGACTCTAAAGGAACTGGACCATGAGCAGAAAGCCAATTACCAGATTAAAGTGGTTGCATCAGATTATGGTGAAAAGGTTCAGCTGTCCTCTACAACCATTGTGGATGTTACTGTCACAGATGTCAATGACAGTCCACCACGATTCACAGCAGAGATTTATAAAGGGACTGTGAGTGAAGACGATCCCCCAGGTGGTGTAATTGCCATCTTAAGTACCACAGATGCCGACTCTGAAGAGATCAACAGACAAGTTACATATTTTATAACAGGTAAAAATTTCAAATGAAATAATTTAAAATTAAAATGTATTAGAAGTATATTAGATATGTATTTTACGGGAATTGGGAGTTAAAGAGATGGTTTTAGTTAATAATATCTAAAATAAGTAGAAGTCATATTTGTTAAACTGTATTTCAGGTTCTTCACCTAAGTACAACTGTTTCATGAGACTGGTCTTCATGACTCATTCTGTTGAGCTTAAATTTTATTTGGCTTAATGCTATGTTTAAGTACATTTTAATGCTGCTTTTTTTGTAAAAAGTTGATGTCTGCCAAATTTAAATTAATTATTTTTTTAAAAATTCTTAATCCTTTTGAACCATACCTACATATCTTTTGTATAATTTATTTTTCCTGTTATTTTTTTCCTCTCTCGTTCAACAAATTTGACTATCATCTTCCTTCATTGATTTAACAGGAGGGGATGCTTTGGGACAGTTCGCTGTTGAAAATATACAGAATGAGTGGAAGGTCTACGTGAAGAAACCTCTAGATAGGGAAAAAAAGGACAATTATCTTCTGACTATCACAGCAACAGACGGGACCTTCTCATCAAAGGCTATAGTTGAAGTGAAAGTTCTTGATGCAAATGACAATAGTCCAGTTTGTGAAAAGGTAGGCTGCTCTTTAAGTTTGTATATTAGAATTAAAATTTCTTAATCCCTTTAATAGGGTTATCATTCACTTTTCTTTTGTAATTTAAATGTATTTTATGTTATAATCATTACTGTTAAAGCAGAGAGGTCAAATGATGCAAGACTTGGAAAAGCTTCAGAACTATTTTGTGGAATAATGAGTTGCTCAAAAACTTTGTTTTTAAGTTATGGACAGGATTACAGTTGTATCTAACTCTAAAAATACTCTGTAAACTTTCGTGAAAGGATTCTTTAATTTGGGAATAAGGTTGTTTTGGAGAACACATTTGGGCAGCTCTTCTACAAAGCTCTGTTTTGCTTTAGCAGATTATTTTGGGGCACTTGTTCTTCTATACAGTGGAAAAACTAAGAGGTTAGGGAAATGGTTTCTGCACCTGTGGAGCTCACCATTTAATGGGAAAACATTTAACTAGAGCTGGGCGTAGTGACATGTGCTTGTAGTTCCAGTGGCTCCAGAGGCTGAGGCAGGAGGATTGTGAGTTCAAAGGCAGCCTCAGTAATTTAGCAAGACTCTAAGCAACTTGTTGAGACTCTGTCTAAAAACAAAACTATAAAAGGGACTGGAGATTGGGGTGTGTGACTCAGTAGTTAAGTGCCACTGAGTTTAATCCCTGGTACCAAACAATTAATCCATCAATTGATAGATATATATAGAGAGATAGATAGATAGATATCAGAGAAAAACTGTTCCCCTCCAAGTTTACCGTAAGAGTAGTGGGACTCAAGCAGGAGTGGTCACGGAGTGGGGAAATGAGGAAAAGCTATTCAGTGGCAGGTTGTAGGCTCAGCTTTCAGGAGGAAGTGATATAATGATCACGAGAAGTAGAAACGTGGTGTGTGAGGAGGGAATGGAGGTGTGGGAATAGTAGCTTATTTTGCCAGAAATGTGCAATTGTGTTAAGTCCCTGGGAAGGGGGGAAAAGGTCAAACTGGATTAAGAGAGATATGAAGAATAAGGTAGGGATTATATGAACCAAGAATTCCTTAAAGAATTTCATTTTAGTAATGTTGGGTCTATTATTTGGATAAGGAAGAATGAAAGCCCATAGAATAGGCAGAGGTGGCAGAAGAATGAAAGGCCTGAAGGTACCACATTAAAAAAGTGGAAGCATTTGGTCCTTGCCTGATTGTGACAGGGATGTTGAGTGAGGACTTGAACATTTATTGTCGGGGGTATTTGGAGAAAGAAGGAGGCAGTGACAAAGAAGCCTGGAGTGGAAATCTGTTTTAGTGGAAGGAAGCATGTCAAGTTCCATTTCAGATTTGTTTCAGGTGTGGGCTTTTAGTTGGATGTGATGTTTAGACATTTAGAGATGGTGAGATTGAGAATGGGTATTAGAGAAAGATATGTAAACTTGGCAGTTGTTTTTGGAAGCTGATCATTGAGTATTTGGGAGGATACCAACGAAAAGGTGGTGGGGGAAAAGGGATGAGTTATTTCTAAAGGGAGAAGGAAGCAGAGATGGAAGAATGAGAGTAATCAAGGGGTAAGAGCATTTTTAAGAGGAAGAGTGGTGAGCAAAGGTATAACAGCTAAAAAAGGTGGACAAGATGTGAAACAGATCATTTCAGTTCTGTCAGTGACTTGGCAAGAGCGGTCTCTGGATCATGATGTAAGCAGACACTAAAGATTACATGGTGTGCATTAATGAAGAAATGGATTTGACCAGTGCAGAAGGTTGAGTGTAAAGGAAGGAAGAAGAGTGTGACCGGGTAAGAGAAGACTGGTAGAGGGGAAAGTGTATATGAAGAGGGACGGAGCAGTTTGAGAATGCTGCAGATTCAGTAAGCACGAGGGGCACTGACAGCTGTGGAAAGCAGCAGAGCTGACCTCAGGAGAAGGGAAACTTTAAGATCAGTCTTGAGGAAGTGGGACACCTGAGGGGCGGGGAGTTAATTCCTATCCCTATTTGAGAATATTGGGAGGAGGGATTTATATATATATCTCCCCTTACAGAAACTAAATATATTTTTTTCCCTAGCACTTTCACATTCTTTGAACGTTATGCTATAGCTTCTTTGGGAATAATAAAATTAGAACACTAAGCCATTTGAATTAGAGTATTGCAAAATATCCTGTTTTATGAGTCATAAAATATAGCTCACCTAAGGGCCTGGAGGGTATAGCTTAGTGGTAGAGTGTTGCCTGGCACATGCAAGGCTCTGGTTTGGATCCCCAGCACTTAAAAAAGGGAAGGAAATTGTAAACATATTCAGAAAGTACATTCAACAAAATCTTAATCTATTCCTCTTATGTTTTTGTTTATGGCATGGATTCCTTTATAATTGGAACTGGAAACAGCTGTTTACTGTGTTTGAAGGTTAAGTGGGTATGAAGAGAGAGGTGCAGGTGTCTGCTGTGTGGCTTTGGGGAAATCTTTGTTTCCTCCCATAACACAAGGATCACCTCTCTCCCAAATACAATCATTTGGTTATGTTAACAAACACACACAGTAAATTCCTGTACTTGGAAATAAGTAGATATAATGTAATAAGTATTCTAATTTTGAGATAAATATGGAACACTACTTACATGTCTTTATAAGAATTTAAATGTGAAACTGCCGTAACAACATACTGTTTGCTATTCTGTTAGTGAAATGTCAGGTCAGGTTCTTTCAGGGACATGATATTGGTAACTCTTACTTTTCCCCTCATTTTACATGTTTTTTTTTTAAAAGAAAAATCATTTTAAAATCTCTTTGAATTCGAACTTCAGTCATTTTCCATGTTTTCTATGGCCAAAATGAAATGACTTCTTTTTTGTTATTCTTTTGACAATCACTGCTGACTTTTAATGTCTTCATTCTAACAATATTGCTTAAAACCTTTGTAGACTCTTTATTCAGACACCATTCCTGAGGACGCTCTTCCTGGGAAATTGATCATGCAGATTTCTGCTACAGATGCAGATATTCGTTCCAATGCTGAAATTACTTACACATTGTTTGGTTCAGGGGCAGAAAAATTCAAACTAAATCCAGACACAGGTAATGATGGGACTTGGGGACAAGTTTCATTGTATGTTCTTAAAAAATTATATATGTTGGGTGATTTAGTTCACATACAGAGTTTGTCCTTTTCAAATTTACTGTACTGCTATGGAATTGACATCTTTTAGAAATCTAAACAGCAATTTAATGTGTCAAATTTGGGGTGAGATTAAAAAAAAAGATGCACGGGCTGGGATTGTAGCTCAGCGGTAGAGCGCTTGCCTTGCATGCGTGAGGCCCTAGGTTCGATCCTCGGCACCACATACAAAGCAATGAAATAAAGACATTGTGTCCATCTATAACTAAAAAAATATTTAAAAAAAAAAAAAAAAGATGCAGGGCTAGGAGGTATAGCTCAGTTGGTAGAGTGCTTGCCTCGCATGCATAAGGCCCTGGGTTCAATCCCTAGCACTGCTTGCCCCCAAAAAATGCAACAATATCACTTAACTTGAGCAAACAATTTAAAACTTAAAAATCATTTATTCATTTTCTTTAAAATAAAAAAAAAAAACTGAAAGCATACATCAAACTTTCTGCTTCGTTTTATTTACAAAGCACATTTTTTTGAATTTGTGATCAGGAATTTATAATTTTAGCATTTTCCATAATTAAAGTGATCCGTATTGTTTTATTCATCTTTATAGTTTGTATTTTGTTAAAATTGTGATAATGTAACAGTTTTCTTTTAAGCTTTTTTATTTTCTCAAGAACAAATGATGAACATGAGTCTAATTTTTTAGTCAATTAAAAGGTTTAGATTTGGTAAGTTAGGGAGCTATTTTACTTTTGGGCTGTTGTGTGTAATGTAAGAGGCTTTGGCCTCACATTCTATGACTGATAGGGTTGAAAATCTGGAACTTGCTGTGCTGTTGAGTCTGTCACTGATAAAATCGTTCTCCAGAGAAAAGCTGTTGTTCACAATTCACATTTAGTAATTGTAAGAGAAGACAAGTTAGGATGTACAGTTACAGGTCACAACAAAATTTCCAGTGATTCCATTTATTTCTGTTTGTGTTTAGGTGAACTGAAGACATTAGCCCCCCTTGATCGGGAGGAACAAGCAGTTTATAATCTTCTAGTCAAGGCCACAGATGGAGGTGGAAGATTCTGTCAAGCTAGTGTTGTGCTCACATTAGAAGACGTGAATGATAACGCCCCGGAATTCACTGCTGATCCTTACACCATTACTGTGTTTGAAAACACAGAGCCTGGAACGCTGTTGACCAGAGTGCAGGCCACAGACGCAGACGCAGGTATCCTCTGGAAGATGCTTTGCCTTTAGACTGCAACTGAGGGCCTAGGAGCCACTGTTTTAAACATAGCCCAAATGCAGCCTGTTTAACTCATCTTACCTCGTATGTGTGGAGTAGCTCCTCGTCATCGTAAAATGAAACCTTTAGAATAATTAATTTACTGTTAATGAATATTTGAAGCCTCCAAATTATTCCCAGTAAACTTACTGCTGTAAGGTGTATCTGTGGGGTCACTAAAATTCTTGTTAGTGACTTCAAGAACTGATCTTCATGTCTGTGAATCAGAGAAGTGTTATTTTGTGGATACACTGTTGGTAATGTCATAAAGATAGAATAAGCAAAAGCTATATGTTATAGTTCATAAATCTTTTAAATTTTTTTGTGGAGAAAATAAGACTATAGGATATATATTCCTAGTATTTTGATTGTAAAGAATAACTTTTTTAGTCATACTGAAGAATTAGAAGAAAACAAAATACTTTTCAAATAGTTCTTTGTTATTAAAGCTAAATAATGAAAAAATGTCTTTTTAAAGAACTCTAGTATCTGCTTTTATATAAAATAGCTGAAAACATCAGATATCTATGAAATGTAATTACATTTCATGTGAAATTATATATCATAGATACCTCAGTAAATTGTTAATTATAAGTTGGTAATTCAAAATTTACTTTTTATAGATAATTTTCATAAAAAATTTTAAATAATATATGTAAGCATTTTGCCATTTTAAAAATATGCTGCATTTAAAATGTTTTTTAAGTTTAAATTTCTTGATATTAATTAAACATAATTTCATATCTTCTCAGGTTTAAATCGAAAGATTTCCTACTCACTAATCGACTCTGCTGATGGGCAGTTCTCCATTAATGAATTATCTGGAATTATTCAATTAGAAAAGCCTTTGGATAGAGAACTACAGGCAGTATATACCCTTACTTTGAAAGCTGTAGACCAAGGTTTGCCGAGGAGGTTGACAGCTACTGGCACTGTTGTTGTATCAGTTTTAGATATAAATGATAACCCGCCTGTGTTTGAATACCGTGAATATGGTGCCACAGTGTCTGAGGACATTCTAATTGGAACAGAAGTTCTTCAAGTTTATGCAGCAAGTCGGGATATTGAAGCAAATGCAGAAATCACCTACTCGATAATAAGTGGAAATGAACATGGAAAATTCAGCATAGATTCTAAAACAGGTAATTTACCATGTAAATGAGAAATCCTTTATTTTACCAAAAAGGCTAGATTTGCCAGGCACTGAACCTTGTAGAGTGGCAGATCACCTGTTGTCAGTAGAAGTTCAAAAAAGATAGAGCTTAAGTCTTCCTTTTGTTTTTTTTTTTAAAGTATAAGTGAAAGTGATTAAGATGACTTCATATTGTAGCTCTACTTAATAAAATATATTTCTGGTATATCATTGTATACTACAAGCAAATCAACTTAGAAGAGAAAACAAATTCTGATAGCTTAGTGATGAATTGTCACAAACTAGTAAAGATAAGAATGGCTGATAGTAGAAGACCTTGTGTGGTTACTCCTTTTATCCCCTGTATCCAACCCAGGTGAAATAGCTTCCCAAGTAAAACCATAGCTTTGATCTTTTAGATCTTAGTTTCTGTAATAGATGTGTGATAATTCATTAAGTTGACTTCTTCATTATGCTGGTTACCTAATAGTGGACATACCTTGGATCATACTGGAAAAGACTGCTGACAAGTTCAAAAATCAGAGGTGCTGCTAATCATACTGCATAAACACCAATGCCTTGTTAGCCTGTTGTCTGAAGTAGCTGTCAGTCTTAGAACATGTTAAGAAGTTGGTCTTGGAGGAGTGTCCTTGAAAACTGAAGGGAGATCAGTACAGTAGAGGGAAGGGACCAGGAGGAAGGAGGTAATACTGGAAAATGATATTGGCCAAATTGTATTGTTACATTGTGTGCATGTACAAATAGGTAACAACAAGTCACACCATTACGTGCAGCTATAATAGACCAATAAAAAAGATTGAAAAAAGAAACAAACTTCAATGCAATTATAAAATAAATAAAAAGTTGCTCCTTTTTGGACTATATTTAATTGTATGTGACTACTTCAGATAAAGGATAGGTATGTGATTATTATTTATAAAGATATCTTAGTACATATCATAAAATCGTTGTTTTTGGGTTCTTTTATCCCTCTCTTTTTAAGTAGAATAGACAATAATGAACTGGCAGTGAAAGATGTCACAGGAATTGTTAAATAAAAAATAATGGATCTTTAATGATAAAATATAAGTAGGAAGTTATTTGGAGATTCTTTTGTAATGAAAAGGATGAACAAGTCTTTTAAAAAGAATGAGAGGGAAAACGAAACTAAAAGCACAGTATGGATTTTTTTAGAATTTTGTTTTGCTTATTAAAATGAAGTCTGTTGTGGTCTCTGGTTTGAGATACAAGAGATAATCATTTTTGTTGTAGGGATATTTTTATGGCTGGGAAACTAATTGAGAGAAGTAAGGCTTCAGGGTTGGAAAAATTCATAATTTTTAATATTTGAATTAAGAAATTAGAAAACACAGCCAGGCATGATGGCACATGCCTCTAATCCCACCCAGCCTGGGTAACCTTATCAGACCCTATCTCAAAATGAAAGGATTTGACAAGGGCTGGAGAAGTAGCTCATTAAAGTGGTAGTATTATAAAGATTTGCAAGTAATTTTGATTTTTTTATGCAGGAGCCATATTTGTCATTGAGAATCTGGATTATGAAAGCTCCCATGAGTACTACCTGACTGTAGAAGCCACTGATGGAGGCACACCTTCGTTAAGTGACATGGCCACTGTGAACATTAATGTGACAGATATCAATGACAACACACCCATGTTCAGCCAAGACACTTATACCACAGTGATCAGTGAAGATGCTGTTCTTGAGCAGTCTGTCATTACAGTGAGTATTTTTTTCCCCTTACAGTTTTCTTCTGGGTCTTTATAAGAATTTTTAGTTAAATCAGTCTAGTTTTTGTAGGCCTCTGTCTATTCCTTAACTGTCTCCTAAAGGAGAGTGTTGTGATATTTTCTAGGTTATGGCTGATGATGCTGATGGACCTTCCAATAGCCATATCCACTACTCAATTATAGAAGGCAATCAAGGAAGTCCATTTACAATTGACCCTGTTAAGGGAGAAGTGAAAGTGACTAAACTTCTAGACCGAGAAACAGTAAGTGAAAAAGTTGGAATTAAATTGTGTATCAATTACCAAATCAAAACATAGAAGTGCCTTGTGTTCATATCTGCTGGACATAATGTGAAGTACCAAAAATATAAAAATCAGCCCTCTTCCCAGGAACTGGCTAGCAAGATGTAAATACTTGAAAAGCAATTGCAATACAAAGATCTTAAGAATATAAGAAATATGTTTCCTGCTAATGGAAAGTTTATATTCAGGAAGAAATTACTAATGACTTCAACATCCTGAGATCTTTCATGAGTTTAGTCAGTTTTTTGTCATTGTGCCCAAAAAACGGAGAAGGCTACGTTTATTTTGGCTCATGGCTTCAAACGTTTAGTCCATGATGGGCTGACTCCAGTGCTCTGGGCCCAAAGTGAGGCAGAACATCATGATGGGAGAATATGGTGGAGGGAAGCTGCTCCATTTGTGGTGACCAGGAAGCAGAGATAGGAAGGGAAAGGGGCCTCAGGGAAGATGAACCCTTGCAGGGCAGGTCCTCAGTGACCTACCTCCTTCAGCCATGCCCCAGCTACTACAGCCACCACCTAATATAGTGTATTCAAGCGAGGGCGGACTAATTAACAATTGTAATAAACTAATCATTTCACCTCTAAAGAGTCCTGCGTTAACATAGGAGCTTTTGGGGGACACCTCATACCCAAACAGAACATGTCATATAACTGGAAGCTGGATTTTAAATAACATCAGAGATTTGGAAAACCACTGGGGTCAAGAGAAGGAAATTCTCTATAAGAAATTGCATGAATGAAAGCATGGAGAATGGAAGCATGGAGTGTGCTCCAAAGACGGTACCCAGTTCTATTAGAGAAATGTATCATACCAAGAAGCAGAGGGAAATGCAGCGAGAGCAATGAGCCACATGATCAGGATCAGAGGTTCAGACCTGATGCTGCAGGTATTAGGAAATTGTTGAATATTTGCCATCTGAGATATATTAAAAGATACTTGGAAGATTAGTACTTTCGTACATCCCAATATTCTTCAGAGTGGTGAGAGATCGGGGGCGGGGTGATAGGAAAGGCTATTGCTAGTTCATCAGTTGTGAGGCAGTAAGAGGCCAAATAAGAAAGCAGCAGTAAGAATTGAATGAAAAGACAAATGAAGAAACTTTGCAAAGGAAAAACTAGAATTCACAAAGTTTAGTTATGGCCCTGTATACAAAGCAGCAATATCAGAAATGATTTGACTTTCGTCAGTTGTGCTGAGTGGACATTATCGAGTTTGGAATTTGTGAGGTATAAACTCATAGAGGCTGGAAGGAGTTAATGAACGTGTTTGTTTGTGTTTTAATTTTAATTTAAGTGTATCCATAAATAACACTGACAGTGTGTTTTTTGTTCTAATTAGTTATACATGACAGCATCTTGACATATAGTACATAAATGGAGTATAATTTCTCATTCTTCTGGTTGTACATGGTGTAGAATCCCACTGGTCGTATATGTACATAGAGTAATAATGTCAGATTCATTTTACTATCCCTCCTACCCTCACATCTCTCCCCTCCCTGCACTCTAATTGAAAGTAACTCTATCCTTCCCTAGCTGCGCCTCCCCATTGTGAGTTAGCATCCACATATTAGAGAAAATATTTGGCCTTTGGGTTTTGGGAATTGGCTTATTTCACTTAGCATGATATTCTCCAACTCTATCCATTTACTGGCAAATACCATACTTTCATTCTTCTTTAAGGCTGAGTAATGTTCCCTTGTGTATATATACCACATTTTCTTCATCCATTCATCTGTTGAAGGACGCTTATGTTGGTTCCATGGTTTTAGCTATTGTGAGTTGAGTTGCTGTAAACACTGATATGGCTGGGTCACTGTAGTATGCTGGTTTTAAGTCCTTCGGGTGTAAACCAAGGAGTGGGATAGCTGGGTCATTCCAAGTGGCTCCATTCCAAGTTTTCTGAGGAATCTCCATACTGCTTTTCAGAATGGTTGCACTAATTTGCAGTCCTACCAGCAGTGTATGAGTGAGTATACCTTTTTCCCCACATCCTCACCAACATTTATTGTTGTTTGTATTCTTGATAATTCCCATTCTGTCTAGAGTGAAACGAAATCTTAGTTTTGATTTGCATTTCTCTAATTGCTAGAGATATTGAACATTTTTTCATATATTTGTTGATCAGTTGTATTTCTTCTTCTGTAATGTGTCTGTTCAGTTCCTTAGCCCATTTATTGGTTGGGTTATTTGTTTTTTTTGGTGTTAAGTTTTTTGAGTTCTTTATACATCCTGGAGATGAGTGCTCTGAGGTGCATGTGGTAAAGATTTTCTTACATTCTGTGGGCTCTCTCTTCATGTTGTTGATTGTTTTCTTTGCTGAGAAGCTTTTTATTTTGAATCCATCCCATTTATTGATTCTTGATTTTTTACTTCTTGCACTTTAGGAGTCTTGTTGAGGAAGTCAGATCATAGTCCGACATGGTAAAGATTTGGGCCTACTTGGTCTCTGTTCTAGGGCCTAAGTCTTTGATCCAGTTTGAGTTGTGTTTCGTGCAGGGTGAGAGATAGGAGTTTAATTTCCTTTTGTTACATGTGGATTTCCAGTTTTCCCAGCACCATTTGTCGAGGAGGCTATCTTTTCTCCAGTGAATGTTTTTGGTGCCTTTGTTTAGTATGAGATAACTGTATTTATGTGGGTTTGTCTCTGTCTTTTATTCTGTACCATTGTTCTACGTATCTGTTTTGGTGCCAATACTATGCCATTTTTGTTGCTATGGCTCTGTAGTATAGTTTAGGGTCTGGTATTGTGATGCCTCCTTCTTCACTCTTCATGCTAATGATTGCTTTGGCTAAAAAACAAGAGTATTTTTCCAAATGAATTTCATGATTGCTTTTTCTATTTCTATGAGGAATGTTGTTGGGATTTTAATTGGAATTGCATTAAATCTGTATAACACTAAGGATTGCTTTGGCTGAAAAATAAGAGTATTTTTCCAAATGAATTTCATGATTGCTTTTTCTATTTCTATGAGGAATTTGGTTGGGATTTTAATTGGAATTGCATTAAATCTGTATAACACTTTTGGTAGTATGGCCATTTTGACAATATTAATTCCACCTGTCCAGGGCCATGGGAGGTCTTTCCATCTTCTAAGGTCTTCTTTAATTTCCTTTTTTTAGTATTCTGTCGTTTTTTCATTGTAGAGGTCTTTCATTTCTCTTGTTAGATTGATTCCCAGGTATTTTATTTTATTTTATTTTTTTAGGCTATTATAAATGGGGTAGTTTTCCTAATTTTTCTTTCAGTAGATTTGTTACTGCTGTATAGGAATGCATTTGATTTTGGGTGTTGATTTTATATTCTGCTACTTTGCTAAATTTATTTATTAGTTCTAGAAGTTTTCTGGTGGAGTTTTTTGGATCTTCTAAGTATAGAATCATGTCATTGGCAAATTGTTCTTCATTTCCTATTCGTATCCCTTTAATTTTTTTTTCCTGTTTAATTGCTCTGGCTAGAGCTTTCAAGGATGATGTTGAATAGAAATGGTGAAAGAGGACATGCTTGTGTTATTCCAGTTTTTAGAGGAAATGCTTTCAATTTTTCTCCATTTAGAATGATATTGGCCTTGCCTGGGTTTAGCATATATAGCTTTTACAATGTTGAGGTATGTTCCTACTATCTCTAGTTTTTCTAATGTTTTGAACATGAACGGTGCTATATTTCATCAAATGCCTGTTCCGCATCTGTTGAATGGTCATGATTCTTGTCTGTAAGTCTGTTGATGTGATGATTTACTTTTATTGATTTCCATATATTGAACCAAACTTGCATCCCTGAGGTGAACCCCACTTATGCACTATTGAACATGATTTTGGATATGATGATTTTTTAGAGGAAAATGACATGTTCAGGTAGAATTACTCAGCTAGTATTTGATGATTTCAAACTCAGAGTCAAAAGCTGAAAATATGGTACATACTCTTGCATATGAGCATAGAAATGATCTGAGGGACTGAGGTAGATGTGAATAATTGAGCAGAGGCAAGCCAGGCTGAACAGTCAGCCAGCTACCTCCACCCCTGCTTCCACTCATTGACAGACAGGGATGGATGGAGAGCAGGCACTGCATTATAGAGATAGTGATGTGAAGAAATGTGGTTTTGGGAATTAGAAGGTCACAGGTGATAACAAAAAATGTAATTTCAAAAAAATTATGGGTCCATCTAAGATGAGAACAATTTGAGGATATAGTGACAAGATAACCTCATTAAAGTCTTCTTTAAAAAAATTTTTTTTAACCTGATATTTTAGAGTAGGGACTTTTCAAGAGTTTAGGAAACATGACTATTATGTGTAAGGTTGCTGTTCTGCCGGGCAGACTAAAATTTAGTTTAAAAAACCTCTAAAGAACCCTAATCCTATACGATATACTTGTGTTTATAGGAGATAGCAAAGGAGAGGAGGTAAGCTGTAGTGTTTCTCAAACTGATTTGCCTTCACAACCCTTCTTTGTTGGAAGACTAATGTTCTACAGAATGTTCTAATGTTCTACAGAACATTGCTCTGGGATTTAGAGCAATTGAGAGGTCAGAAAGATCATCTTAAGGAGTTTAGAGAACTGAACCCAATCCAAATGTGAAGTAGAGAAGAAGGATGATCTAGTTTGTCCAGAGGTGTTGGACATCAGTCAGCATTCAAGGCTAAGAGGCAGCTTATGCAAGTCTTCTTCTGACTAAGAGCAAGATTTGGGCCCTAGGATCTGGGGGTATGGTGCTGCACACCTTAATCGTAGCTGCACAGGAGGCTGAAACAGGAGGATCACAAATTCAATGCCAGCCTATGAAACTTAGTAAAACCCTGTCTTAAAATTTAAGAAAAGGACTGGAGATGTAGCTTGTGGGTAGAGTGCTCAGGTTCTATCCCCAGTAACGTGCGCGCGCGTGCGCGCGCGCGCACACACACACACACACACACACGATCTGGGCTCTAGGAAGACTGCTTTCTATGTTATTACTGAAACAACAGCATTTGAGATATACTGACATTTTTTTCCCTAATCATTTTTATTACTTCTGTCTTACTTCCATTAATGGAACTGCATAGTTTTAAAAATAAAACATTTTAACAAGATGAATGTGTTTTTGGGAAGCACTGGAGAGTCTAATCATTGGTTATCTTTTTCTGTTGAGAAAAATACATTATTTGTAGTTCACTCATTTGTAGGTTAGGGAATTTCCAGATACAGGATACAGCAAATGATGACAGCTAATTCTGACTCACTGTCTTTATGAAAATGAAGGTGCATTTTCTGTTCTCCCCAACCCAAAAAGATTTCAGGGTACACGCTTACAGTTCAAGCTTCTGATAATGGAAGTCCACCCAGAGTCAACACGACGACTGTGAACATTGATGTATCTGATGTCAACGACAATGCTCCAGTCTTCTCCAAGGACAACTACAGTGTAATCATCCAGGTAAGCTTGGAGTGCCAGAGGATTTTTGGAATCCTTTTAAAATGAGCTCTTTCGTTGAGGTCCGATGCTTATTTGAAATATCTTTCTTTTTCAAAGTTCTTTATCTCCCCTCTTTTTGTACTTTGATGTTGAAGATATTCTCAGGGTCCTAGGACTAAGAGCTTTGCTAATCATGTCTTCTGCTGCTGTTGCTTTTCCTCCTTCCCTTCCTCCCCTTCTTGGCCTGGCCTTTGTCTTCCCTCCCACTTCTCCATCCTCCAGTTCTTCCACTGCTCCCTCCTCCCTCCCACCCATCCTCCACACCACCATGACCTTCCACCTGCTCCCCACACACCCTTTTTCTCACAGGCTTTCTTTCCCCTTCCTGTCCTCTCTCCCCGCCTCTACCCCTACTGCCATCCCCTCCACCCCATTTCTGTTTTCCCTTTTCCTTTCAGGTAGATCATCAATAAGGCTTTTTTCCCCCTATATATTTAAAATTATTTAAAGACTCTCAAGTATCCCTTACCAAGTAGATTTGGTTGTGCTGAAGTATTTTTGTTTTGTGTCGTTCTGTTTTTAATTTGGTGCAGGAAAATAAGCCAATGGGTTTCAGTGTCCTACAGCTAGTAGTGACAGACAAGGATTCCTCTCACAATGGTCCGCCCTTCTACTTTACTATTGTGAGTGGAAATGAGGACAAAGCCTTTGAAGTGAACCAGCAAGGAGTCCTCCTGACTGCAGCTGCCATAAAGAAGAAAGTGAAGGACCATTACTTCCTGCATGTGAAGGTATTGAAGTCTTTCTGGTTTTATGGGGAACCTTAGAGAAGAGCTGCTTGGTAGTTATCTTCCTATATTAAACAGCTTACATTTCATGAGAAAACAAAAATTTAGATGATTGTGGTCTTTGTTTTGTCCCACACCTTCATTTTTGAGGGGACTTCTTATTCACTTGGTAATTTGGTCATTTACAGTGATGGAACTGAGTTTCAATATGAATTAATGAAAGACTATTTGCCCTTTTCTTTGACAGGCTTCTTTCTCATACAGAAGAATAGGTATAAAATAGTTGGTGATTTTTTTAAATTTTTTAAACTTTTTTTAGAATTTGAACAATGTAAATTATTTTTATTAAACAATTATAAACAAGATAAACTGATTTTTTTTTTCTCTTGTAGGTGGCAGATAATGGAAAACCTCAGTTGTCATCTTTGACATATATTGACATTAGGGTTATCGAGGAGAGCATCCATCCTCCTGCAATTCTGCCGCTAGAGATTTTCATTACTGCATTTGGAGAGGAATACTCTGGTGGTGTCATTGGGAAAATTCATGCAACAGACCAAGATGTGTATGACACTTTAACCTACAGTCTTGACTCCCAAATGGACAACCTGTTTTCTGTTTCCAGCACAGGAGGGAAGCTGATTGCACACAAAAAGCTAGATATAGGGCAGTACCTTCTTAATGTCAGTGTAACCGATGGAAAATTTACCACAGTGGCTGACATCACAGTGTATATCAGACAAATAACACAAGAGATGTTAAACCACACCATTGCTATTCGCTTTGCCAATCTCACTCCAGAAGAATTTGTTGGTGACTACTGGCGCAATTTCCAGCGAGCTTTACGAAACGTCTTGGGTGTGAGGAGGAATGACATACAGATTGTTAGTTTGCAGCCCTCTGAACCTCATCCACACCTGGACGTCTTACTTTTTGTAGAGAAATCAGGTAGTGCCCAGGTTTCAACAAAACAACTTCTGCACAAGATTAATTCTTCTGTGACTGACATTGAGGAAATCATTGGTGTTAGGATATTGGATGTATTCCAGAAGCTCTGTGCAGGACTGGATTGCCCTTGGAAATTCTGTGATGAAAAGGTATCCATGGATGAAAATGTTATGTCGACACATAGCACGGCCAGACTGAGCTTTGTGACACCCCGCCACCATAGAATAGCGGTGTGTCTCTGCCAAGGTAATACGCGTAAGTCAATGAGAACAGGTGTTTTATATACAGCCTTTGATGACTACACCATACAGATCTCCTTCTTGAAATTCCCAGTTTTTATCTCTCTCCTCCCCTGTCTTTTATTTAAATATAGAGGGGAAGTGCCCGCCTGTCCACCATGAGTGTGAAGACAACCCCTGCCCTGCAGGATCCGAATGTATTGCTGACCCAAGGGAGGAGAAGTACACCTGTGTCTGTCCTGGTGGCAGGTTTGGTCAGTGCCCAGGTGAGTTCAATGACTGAGCAAAATTTTATTTCAAAAAATCAGTTCCAATATTTCTTAGAATTTTTTATTTGAAAAAAAAAATGATACAAAGTATGTTTATTATAAGTCAAATGTAGAAATGAATGAAGAAAAACAGTAATGACTTTTTCTTCCTGTTTTATAACAACACATTCTAGAGTTCAGTTTGATGTTCCCCCTTCTGTATTTTCAATGCTTGTGTAGATTTTAGAGTTTTTCTTTTTTCTCTCTCATCCTCTTTCTTAAGAAAAAAAAAAAAACTGAAGAAAATTATATCTTATACAGTCCTAACTTCTTGCTTTTTTCTCTGCTTAATAGTATATTATGGGCATGTTTCCAAGCCAGTTCATGTAAACCTAATTCTTTTTAATAGCTGGAAGTATTTTCTAGCATGACTTTTCTGTGATCTAATCAACATTTTCTTTAAAATGTAAAGAGATTCCAATTGCTCTTTCTGTTAAAAAAAAATCCTTACACATGTACTCTTGCATATTATCTTCTTTTCTATTATAGTAGATTCAGAAACCAGGAACTGCTGTGTCAAAGATTTAAGTACATTTAAAATTTTAAAGATACCATTATGTTGTTATGCACTAATCCTAAGCACATAAGTGCGTAAAATTGTCCATGTGTCTGCATTTATATTACCTGCACCCACGTCAAGATCTGAAGCACTTCCAGCACCTCAGGTTCTCATGCCCTTTCCAATCCATACTCTCAATTCACAAAAGTACTCACCATTCTGACTTTGTATCATGAATAATTATTTTTATTTTGTTTTTGAACTTCATATAAATATGTAAGCTTTGGTTTCTGGGTTTTTTAGCTCAAGTAAATATCTTTGGGATTCAAAAAAAAAAGATACCATTATGTTAGTTTCCCAAAAAGTTGAACCTTTCCTGTTTTTTCTGGTCATGTATGAAGGTCTCATTGCCCAGTCTCTTGTTAATATTGACCGTTTTCAGTCTAAAATAGAAACAAAAAAACCTCTTCCCATTTAATGGACAGAAGATGATGTCTCGTGATTTTTACTTCTCTGGCCATCTGTACCTTTTCGTTAGTTACCTTTCATTAGCTTACCTGTTTGTATTCATTTGATTGTCTGTTCTACTTGTTAACGTGTAGAACACTTTGTGCATTATGAGTAATGACATTCTCTGTGTTATAGTTTCCCCATTTATATGTTATTGATCTCTTTAATTTGTTAAGTCTTTTGTCATTTTGAAATTTAATCTTTATCTTGTCAATTCTGCATGATTTCACCTAGCAGTATTCACTTCTGGAGAGATCAGTTTTCATCTTCTCTAAGGAATAGGGATGGTTTTCTGTTTTGCTTGAAAAGGTTTACCAAACTACCTTGAGGCTATGTAACTATTTTCTGAAATTGTGTTCTAATAATTTATACTGAACATTGTTACATTTAGATCTTTTGTTACTTTAGAATTTATTTCTCTGTGATCCAGTGGTCTAATTTATTCCTTCAAATGGCGAGCCAGTCAGGCTATGCTGTTTATTAAGTAACTAGATGATTTGCCATGGAATTTAATTTTATGTTATAACCTTAAATTGAAAAATCGGTATCTAGGAGGAGAAATCATACTTCAAAAAATATACTTAAATTTGCTTCTTATGTGATTCATAGGAAGTTCATCTATAACATTTACTGGAAACAGCTTTGTGAAATACCGTCTAATGGAAAATGAAAACAAATTAGAGATGAAATTGACAATGAGACTTAGAACCTATTCTACTCATGCAGTTGTAATGTATGCTCGAGGAACTGACTACAGTATCTTGGAGGTATGTGATCATATAATTTTAGTTTTGCACCTCCAATTATGACAGCCTTTAAAAAAGGTAGATTCCATTTTATGTTCTGATTGTTCACTTTTTTAAAAAATGAAGCAAGGTGGGTGAATTTCACATTTAAAGAGTTCATTGACACTTTCATAAGTTTTATATTTTGTGGGATGAAAAGTTCTTTTTTGCTTTGCAGTAATGTGGAGATTTCTGATTTTTTACAAACATTTTTAGGCATATGCAAGAGATTAATATTCAAACTCTGGATATTGTATCTTATTAATTATTTAGCAAGTTTGCAGAGAGGGCCTGCGTATATTCGAAGTGATAATTATGACTACTTTTTTTTAACTTACTCGGTTTTGACATTTGATGCTACATGGTGCTTTGTGTGTATATAGGTGGTATGTATGGGGGCAGTTAAAACTAGTCACTTCTGTATTTTTTGGACATGTAGTTGGGACTAGAATTTAATACCTCTAAAAGATCCGTTGGACAAATGAGTATATGCTTTATAGTATTTAAATGGAAGGACTTATCCTTTCTATTGTCATTCACTAAACATCCCTCTCCTATAGATTTTTGGTCAGAGATTATAATTGAAAATTCTATGACAGTAATGTGAAAACTAATTATTTTTATTGTAGATTCATAATGGAAGACTACAATATAAATTTGACTGTGGAAGTGGCCCTGGAATTGTCTCTGTTCAAAGCATTCAAGTCAATGATGGGCAGTGGCATGCTGTATCTCTTGAAGTAAATGGGAACTATGCTAGATTGGTTCTAGACCAAGTTCATACTGCATCAGGCACAGCCCCAGGGACTCTGAAAACTCTGAATCTAGATAACTATGTGTTTTTTGGTGGTCACATCCGGCAACAAGGAACAAGAAATGGAAGAAGCCCCCAAGTCGGTAATGGTTTCAGGGGCTGTATGGACTCCATTTATTTGAATGGGCAGGAGTTACCTTTAAATAGCAAACCAAGAAGCTATGCACACATCGAAGAGTCAGTGGATGTATCTCCTGGGTGTTTATTAACAGCTACCGAAGACTGTTCAAGTAACCCTTGTCAAAATGGAGGCATCTGCAATCCATCACCTACTGGAGGTAGGTTTCGTAACATTACAATACTTGAATGTTGCATATGTGTACATTTAAGGGGAAGAGCCCCAAATACTTTTTTTTTCTCCTCCTCTTGTTCAAATCATATTGTCAGATACTGCAGCAGATATGAGTAGTATGCATAATAAGAATGCAGAGCAGGAGTCAGGTGCAGTGGTGCATGCCTGTAATCCCATCGGCTAAAGAGGCTGAGGCAGGAGGATCATGAATTCAAAGCCAGCCTCAACAACTTCACTTATGGCCCTAAGCAACTCAGTGAGACCTCAGTGCTATCACGGTAGCACTCTGAAAAATCCCAGTCATGTCACAAAACAAAAGCTTATATTATGTTCATACAAATTATATGTCCAAATCAGGGCAGCAAGGAGGCTGGATTCTTTATGTCACTTTGAGGATGAGAGTGAACATCTGAAATGCTTCAGAATCCAAAATTTCAGTGCCAACATGACATTCAAAAATTTCACATTTTGGAGCACTTTGGATTTTGAATTTCCAGGTTAGGGATGTTCAACCAGTAATGTCAATGTAGATTTTTCAAAATTAAAATACTCCAAAATCTGAAATACTTCTGGGTCCCAGCAATTTGGATGAAGGATATTCATCCTGTAACAGCAGTGGAAGGCTTGTCCATAAGGCTTCTACCTAGAAGGAATGGGAATTTTACCAGCTTTATGGATCTTGGAGAATTAAATCCTCATTTAGATGTAAAGGTAAAAATCAATACAACAAGACTTATTTTTGAATCATGGAATGACAGGACTGTTTTGTTCCTCTTTTACTAATGTAGGCTACTACTGCAAGTGCAGTACCTTATACATAGGGACATACTGTGAAGTGAGCGTCAACCCATGTTCCTCCAACCCCTGCCTCTATGGTGGCACATGCATTGTAGACAATGGAGACTTTGTTTGCCAATGCAGAGGACTATACACTGGTCAGAGGTAAGTGTATTTTTCTTAAATTTCAGAATGAATTATAATTTTAAATTTTTTAAAACATGTAATTCTGCAGGTAAAATGTCTCTACATTATTAATGTGTTAGTATTTTGTTTTGTTATAGACTCATGAAGCTTATGCATATTTTTCCTTATTCTTCAGATGCCAGCTTAGTCCTTACTGCAAAGATGAACCCTGTAAAAATGGTGGGACCTGTTTTGACAGTTTGGATGGTGCTGTTTGTCAGTGTGATTCAGGTTTTAGGGGAGAAAGGTAAATGGTTTCTTTCAAGATTTAAATTTCTGCCTTTCTGTGGTATTATATTCATTAGCAGAAACAACCAACCTTCATTAATTTAGGTTACATTGCTTCAGAGTTGGATAATCCTTATTGGTAATTTTATAATTTATCTTCTCACCCTTGAGATAAGAGAAAATACCAAGGAGATTAATATATATTATGCTTGAAAAAACCTACTTCTATACTTCAGAGGTATTATTTATAAACAAAAAGTATATGTGCTCTTGCAGGCAGCAAATGCTTATAGTGAGTGAGCTTATTGTTTTCTAAAGTGGATGCCTGTGAAGCTGAACCATCCATTTTCAAGAGCAGTGATGGTGACATTTTATCATCATAAGATATAACTAACATTTACAAAGATCTAGAAACCCTTTTTCAATTCTCGTTTTGTAATCCTTACTATAATTCTAAGAGGTGATTATTATTTTCTAAGTGACAAAAATAAGGCATGTTGTACACCTTAAAATGAGTGGATGAGAGATTTTAGTTCAGATGCCATTTTATGTTACGCTTTTCACCAGTTTAGTTAACAAGATTACTCAGGGCATGTTATCTATAAGTGCTTAGTATAGCTTGCTTATTTATTTATTTGGTACTCGGGATTGAACTCAGGGGGCACTTAACCTCTGAGCCACATCCCCAGCACTTTTTTATATTTTATTTAGAGACACGGTCTCACTGAGTTGCTTAGGGCCTTGCTAAATTGCTGAGGCTGACTCTGAACCCACGATCCTCTTGCACTGCTGGGGTTACAGGCATGCACCACCATGCCTGGCTAGTGTAGCATATTTACATAAGCCTTTGCTCTCAGTCTTATTAGGCTGTTGGTGATCACACCTTGGAGGTGTTCCTGTATAATTTTGCTCTTATAGTATTGTAATCCTGCGTTTTGCCTCTAGTTACATGGCCTTAACTCATAAAGTGACTTTCCTAATTCCAGTCAATAAATACTCTTAGCATATTTGACAAAAATATACCATTAATCAGAATTTTTCTACCAGAGTATGAGGGATGGTAGATGGTAAATGAAGGAGGAGGGAAGGTTTGATAAGTGGCAGGGAGATCTGCATAGGTATGCAACATGACCCTGTTTGGAAAGGCAGAGGGGACTTGCTTGTGACTCAACCTGAAGGGTGAGGAGGCTAGGAAGGTTTTCAAGAGGGGTAACATTTTTAAATGGAGTATTCT
This sequence comes from Xerus rutilus, assembly GCA_028644305.1. NCBI lineage: Eukaryota > Metazoa > Chordata > Mammalia > Rodentia > Sciuridae > Xerus > Xerus rutilus. Next base: position 119,158,395 of record CM053403.1, read on the forward strand.
GTGCTTCTACATGTTTTATGGAACTATCATGTTCCAAAACACAAATATTTTCTTAGAACTTTAGTCTATTACAAGAATTGGCAACACACTGGTAATTTATCAAAATGTACGTTCCAAGTTTCTGAGTAACAGCTTGTCTGTGAGAACTAGAAACAAATTGATCTTTGGCTTATGGGGTTGATTTAGTAATTTGTTGAATCCTAGAAAAATAGTTAAATATTGGCTTAATGAGTTAGTCTCCCAAATAAATATACATTCAAAGCATAAAATTGGATGATTAATTAAAAGATCTTTTGTTGGTATTATTGTCGATATTTGTTTTCTGGTTGTTTAATATTTGATTTTTGTTCTGGCATATCTTATTAAGGTGGGATTTTAGCATTAGTCTCTGAAGGATTATAGGTCTGGCATAGTCGGGCATATCATAAAAATCTCTCTACTTTCTTGGCAGGTGTCAGAGTGACATTGATGAATGTGCTGGAAACCCCTGCCGTAATGGGGCCCTTTGTGAGAACACACATGGCTCCTATCACTGTAACTGCAGCCAGGAATACAGAGGAAAACACTGTGAGGATGCTGCTCCCAATCAATATGTGTCGACTCCATGGAATATTGGATTGGCCGAAGTAATAGGGATTGCGGTTTTTATAGCAGGGATATTTTTACTTGTGGTGGTGTTTGTCCTTTGCCGCAAAATGATTAGTCGAAAGAAGAAGCACCTGGCTGAACCAGAAGATAAACACTTGGGGCCAACCACAGCTTTCTTACAGAGACCATATTTTGATTCAAAGCTAAATAAGAACATTTACTCAGACATACCACCCCAGGTGCCTGTCCGTCCTATCTCCTACACTCCAAGCATTCCAAGTGACTCTAGAAATAATCTTGATCGAAATTCTTTTGAAGGATCTGCTATACCAGAGCATCCTGAATTCAGTACTTTTAATCCTGAGTCTATACACGGACACCGAAAAGCAGTGGCTGTCTGCAGCGTAGCACCGAACTTGCCTCCCCCACCTCCTTCAAACTCTCCTTCTGACAGCGACTCAATACAGAAGCCTAACTGGGATTTTGACTACGACGGTAAGAAGAACTACTTTCATCTCATTCAAATGTTACTGAGATAAACAGTGAAATTAGAAGTTCTGCCATAGCCACTGGTGGTTCAAGTCAAAATACAGAGTCTTTGTTGGAGAGATATATGCTCAAAACCTGAAATCTTTATGATTTGAGAAACTTTTTTGAATGTCTTGAATTCTAACTGAGCAGTGTGGCTGTGATGTTATTTTAATGAATGTTCCAGTTAATATTCCAGTGTCATGTTCCAGTTAATTTTCTGAAAAGATTGTTTCATTTTTGTAAATGATAAAAGCTCTCAACTGCATCTTTTTGGATTCATTATAATGAAAAAGAATTGGAGGGGAGCATTTTCATGTTAGAATTATTTTTTAATATGGCCAGAAGAAGTAGCAGGATTTAAATTACCAGCTTAACATTTATTTTAATGCTTGAAAAAAAAAAATTCCATGTACTCTCTACTCCTCCTCCCCTTGTACTGGGGATTGAGGGGAAGAGGGCGCTGTACCATAGGGTCTTGCTAAAGTTGTCCAGGCTGTCCTTGAACTTGTGATCCTCCCTAGCCTCCCAAATAGCTGGGATTACAGGCACTCACTGCCACACCCAGCTTCTGTGTACCATTATAAAGCAAAAATTGTTTCATTTTTTTTGTTTTTTGTTTTTGCTTTCTAACAGTATCCATAGGCCTGCTTATGGAGAAATTCTATCATTTGAATATCACAAAATATTTACAGACTTTTTTGTTTGGATTTTTGTTTTTCTGTTGTTGTTGTTTGCTTCTCTCTTTTTTTAATTTCAGTGGTTCATTTATTGAATAAATTTTAAATAGTCATTTAGTAAAGCACAACAGACAACTGAAGAGTCCTGGCCCACATAGAACTTTCTGTCTGTCTCTCATCTCTTTTAGCTAAAGTGGTGGATCTTGATCCCTGTCTTTCCAAGAAACCTCTAGAAGAAAAGCCTTCTCAGCCATACAGTGCCCGGGAGAGCCTATCTGAAGTGCAGTCTCTTAGCTCTTTCCAGTCTGAATCATGTGACGACAATGGTGAGTGTGATAATGGTGAAGGGCTGTGGTCGCTGGCTTGTGCACAGTGCCGCTTGCGTTATATCACTATCAGTGTGGATGTACCAGGTCCCCAGTTAAGTCTTAAAATATCGCCATATTTCTCTTGAACCACTTTTAAGCAATACCTAGTACACACTTGCATGAACATCTACTGGGGAAAATATTAAAGTGTTCCTAATGAATAGGTATTTTGACTGTAGAAACATGTCAGTAGTAATAGGAAAGAAAATAATAATAATTTCAGTTAATATAATTGACATAACAGTAACTGTTACAGAAGTTTTATGGGTTTTTCAAAAGTCCTTTAGGCTTTTTTTGACCACACAACATGCACACGTACACATGCATCCTTTAAAGAAGAGATGTAATAGTCTGAAATGTTCAATTTCAGTCATACCTTTGTTATTACAAGGTTTTATTTGTCTCTTCCCCCAACTCCACTGCGGCCCCAGCTCCCATGTGGATCAGAGCGTACTGACTGAGAGCACAGTTTAAGAGATTGCTAGTAAGTTTGATTATATTTCTAATGAAGAAAGTTTGACAGTGGGATCTGTGACATCAGTTATATTTATCTGATTTCCCTAGGATAAAGTGCTTTGGTAACCAACTTTGCCTTATTTACACATACCAGTAGAGAAATTGTCAATATTCAGTGGCACAATGAAGTGAATTTTTAGTGGAAATTTTTGAATCTCAAATTTGTGGGTTTAACCATAATTTTTTCTTGCATAAAAAATCTAAAGTTTACATATTATAAATATTTTATTAGTGGAAAGAAGCAGTGAAATAATTGTCTGATGCAAAGTGTAAAAGTAATAATCTAGAGTAACATAGTTCATAATACATTGTATCTATAGAGTTCATAAATACACATTGTTCATAATACATTGCAGAACTCTTTCCCAAACTAAAGATGACCTGTCATTTCTGATTTCAAGCATGTTTTATGTGATCTCAGAGTGTACCTGTGTTGTATGTGATGGAGTATATGTCTATATCTTCACTTGTTAATCAATGAAAACAAGTCAGAACTCTCTCCCATTAGTTTCAATTCTAAAAAGTTTTTATTGCAATAATTTACATTTTCACTCTTAAATGTTCTTCATGAATACATTTCTGAATTTTGTCAGTAATTTTCTTTCTTTCTAGTTGTTTTTGTTGAAACCACGTTCTTCTAAATTCTCGGAACAAGTTATGGCCAAATTAATTACCAGATAATATAGTGTGAAGAAAAGACATGTACAAGAATGGTTAATATTTCAACAATTACCTTAATTTAATCATTCTTGATCATAAAGTTTAAGTCTGTGCTGAGTCTGTACTCACATTTTATTAATAGTTTTTCAAGCCTATTGTAATAGTTTACCACAAACCTAGTGGCTCACAACCACATAAATAATAATCTCATAGTTCTGTGGTTTAGAAATCTCTATGCATTACACTAGGCTAAACTCATGGTGTGAGTAGTGCTGGATTCCTCTGAAAGCTCTAGGAGAAGAATCTGTTTGCTTCTTTTTCTAGCTTCTTGAGGAGGTCCACATCTTTTGACTCATGGCTTCTTCATTTTTCAAAAGCAGAATGGCATGTCACTTTCTTCCCTTTCCCTTTCAAAGACCCTTATCAATTCATTCAGCTCACCCAGATAACTCAGGAAAGTCTCTCCACCCCCCTGTTATAAGGTCCTTAACCATGTTGAGAAAGTTCCTTTTGCCATATATGTTAACATTTTCACAGGTTCCCAGTTTCAGGATGTAGACATTTTGGGGGGCCATCCTTCTGTCTATCACATGCATACTTATTTATCATGACAGATAGTTTTAAACAATCTATTATACAGATGAAAGGGAATTTACCCAGGAAACAGCCAAATATTCTTCACTTCTCTGCTGATACATTAGCTCACCAGCTGTTAGCCGATCTGTAGTAAGACAAGAAATTGTGAGGGCGTGGGGAGGGGAACCAAAGAAGCACAAAACTAATTTTAAATTTTTATTGCATATGTATTTCCGTAAGTTTTATTCTTTTCATATGAGTCCATGAGATGTTAAAATAAGAATTATCTTACCCAACATGATCAGTAATTACAATGGTGAAAAATTTTATAGCCAAAAAAAATTTCTTAACTTCCACTAAAATAGTCGCTTTATTTCTCTCATTAACAATAACAAATATATAGCTTGATTAGAAAAGTCACTGAGATATAGCTAACAAAGAGTGCAGGGGTCATGCATAATTGTATGGTTGTAGTAGAGCTTTCTGTTTTTCACATTTTTAAATTATAAGGCAAAAATCACATAATATTAAGAAATTTTATTTTGTACTGTTTTCTAACTAACTGAAGATTTTCCTAATTGACTCCTTTTGTACCTTTTCACAAGCTTCCATAGTGACTGTAATACACCTTGTCAATGCTGTAGTTGACACGGTGACTAAAGAAGGTATAGTCATAAATGCTTGCGCTTTGTGTTTCTGTTGTACACTGACTGTAAAAATGGAGGCTGTGCTTTGCCTGTTGTATGTTATGAAAAATAATTTGTGGTTTTGGGAGGTTCTGTTCTAGTATTTTTAATTTGTGAGAGGTATGTATTCATAACACAGGGGCATTGCAGAAACATTTCACTGGGCATTATGTCTTTTTCTTAGTTTTCACCATCCATAGTGATTCATCCTGACATCAGAAGTAATCCATGGGATCTTGAGAACTTATCTTTATGTGATGCAATGCCAAGGAGTTAAGAAGTAATTTTACCTAAAAGTTTTAAGAGGAAAAAAAATCTTTTTATGAACAGGAGTCGGACTAAATACCACAAAGCTTTTCTAATTACCTAAAACTGACTCCTGACTTTCGGTTTCTGAGTACAGTCAAAGAGAATGGTCAAACTTGACAGAAGGCATATTTTCATAATTGATTTAGTGAAAAGCATTTAATTTGAAGCTGTATCTGTTTAGAATTATAAGACAGGACATAGAACACACCCCTCAACTTATTTTAAATTAGCCCTTTATTAGTGAATTGCAGTTAGAGTAACACCTGTGAAAGGCACAGGCTAGTAGTTTTCAGACTGTAATGCAGATCACATCAACCAGGGGACTTGCTCAAAAGCCTGATGGCTGGTTCCCAGCACCAGAGTTTCTGATCAAATAGGTCTGGGTTGGGCCTTGAGAATTTACATTTTTAACAAGTTCTCATTTAATTCTAAAGTCCCTGATTTAGGAATCACAATCCAAAAGTTCACTTACATAGGCCATTGACAGCATCCAGCCAGGCGGTGGTGCATACCTATAATCCTGGCTACTTTGGAGGCTGGGTCAGTAGGATGGTAAATATAAGGCCATCCTTGGCAATTTAGTGAAATCCTGTCTTAAAATTAAAA
>CM053403.1:119164011-119246292 GCA_028644305.1 Xerus rutilus
CTGAAAAATTTTTATGTACAAATTGAATTTAAAGTTGAAAGCTAGCTTAAATTCTAAGGATTATTGAGCACTTATTTAGTAACAAAAGTTGCCAATCTTCATTTTTTAAAGGAATTGCCACATTTTTAATGACTTAAAAATCATAAAGATATGTTTCATAAATACTGGTTTGTTTGATTTTTAGAACCATCAGTCTTTTTGGTTTTTTATTTAAATTCCTAAAAGAGAACCATCAATAAAATATTATTTTTTCCAAATTTCCAAATTATCCCCATAAGGGATTTTTGAAGCCCCTTTCAAAGAGAGAACCCCAAGTGTAGCCAGGGTAAATGCCCCATGCCCTTTGACCTAGCACCAGAGTCCTGTGTATAAATGTGATCCCTGAAAAAGCAAGTGTAATCACAGTTTTGAGGGGAGGAGGTTGAGGAATAAATGTAGCTACCAGTCTCTCTAGGGAAAGATTAACAGTGTAAATATAAAATCACATTTAATGTTGGATAAGCTTGAGAGAGATTTTCATCTTTTAGTTATCTATAACTGTCTTAAGTTCATGACTTATACATTTGAGGGCTATAGTGTGCTATAAAGCTGTACATTATATAGGTTTAAATGTATTCAGATAATCACCTGAGTTACCTCATCAATTTCTATTTCTTTAGAGCCTGTAGATTTTAATTATTCCTAAGAAAATTCTGTTTCCAGGTTTAGGTTACCAGAAACAAGGAAAGTAAAGTAAAAATAGGTTTGAGTTTCCTGGCAAAGCCTCTGGTTCATCATCATCCATCTTCTGCTCCTTGCATTTTATGTGTGCTACATAAATTTTTCAGCCATTTGGAATTTTTATAGATAATGGTGTAAAGACATAGTATATGGCTGACTGGGCCTTTACAGTTTATATTGTACTGTGTACTTTATTGCCTTTTCAGCTATCTGTTTTAATTATCAATGTTTTCTTTTCTTTCTACTCTGCCACCAAAAGAATCTTTGGCTGCTCCTGACCTCAGCAAATCAAGAGGTGACTTATGCATGCCAGTTGTTCACTGATAATCACTAAGAGTAATTGGTAACAATTTGACCCCAATGCTGACTTGCTTCACTTGGTTGCTTAGTGTTTGCAGCAGCAACCAAGTCCGCGGTTGTTGTGCACTGCTTCCTAAGCACGCATTGCCTAACCTTTACCTAGCTGTCAAAGGATTTTAAAATCCTAAGGGTGGGGTGGATAACCCAAAATGAGGAGGTATTTCTTTTTTTAAAAAAAAGAGGATACTTTTATATAGTCAAACGATCCTTAGCCCTTTCAAAAATAGCCAAGATTGTAGTCTATCAAAAACTGTTCTATTTTTCAAAACTTGTTTATATTTTTGCTTGATTTGGAAACATGCTTTGAAATATACCTGTGCTACTATAATTTGTTGTTTTCCTTAGAGCTAATGAAAAATAGTACCGCTTTTAAATATTATTCTTAAGTTATTGTAAAGGAAGCTTATTTCCTAAATTTAACACATTGAAGAGTACTTTTATTATTTTGACAAATTAATATGGACTGGTATTTTTTAGTGACAAGTAGTTCAGATCAGGTGACATTTGATAGTTACTTCATTAGAGCTTCCTCCTTTCTAAAGGGAAAAACATCTTAACTGATGTCCTAAGACAGAACTAATACTTCATACAGAACAATGATTTCTAAATTACACAAAGTAGTTTGAAAGGGTGATGGAGTTGTTTGTAGAAAAGTGCATGTAATTTGGATGCTACCTATTGCTTTTCTTAGAACTCTTTTCATTTCTTTGAATGGTGGGTGTGTGTTAAAACTACAAGTTCATATTTTAGAAACAGAACCAGGTTCATAGAGATCTTCAGAATTGAGTCACGGTGGGGCAGTGTCTTCAAGGCAAAGACAGGGGTTTCCAACGTGATGGTCTTTGAATGAATGCATAAATCCTTTTGCATCTCTGTGTCTTTGAAACATTAAACTCCTTTTCCAAAGCACAAAATCTAGGAGAAAACACATTGAAATCTCTTGTTTTCTTTTCTACCAAGGGTACCACTGGGATACATCAGATTGGATGCCAAGTGTTCCTCTGCCAGATATACAAGAATTCCCCAATTATGAAGTTATTGATGAGCATACACCCCTGTACTCAGCAGATCCAAATGCCATCGATACAGACTATTATCCTGGAGGTTACGACATTGAAAGTGATTTTCCACCACCTCCGGAAGACTTCCCTGCACCTGATGAATTACCACCATTGCCTCCAGAATTCAGCGATCAGTTTGAATCTATACACCCACCTAGAGACATGCCTGCTGCAGGTAGCTTGGGGTCTTCATCCAGAAATCGGCAGAGGTTCAACTTGAATCAGTATCTGCCCAATTTCTATCCTGTCGATATGTCTGAACCTCAGAAAAAAGGCACTGGTGAGAATAGTACTTGTAGAGAACCCTATGCCCCTTACCCTCCAGGGTATCAAAGAAACTTTGACTCCTCCACTGTAGAAAACATGCCCATGTCTGTGTACGCTTCCACAGCTTCCTGCTCTGATGTGTCAGCGTGCTGTGAAGTAGAGTCTGAGGTCATGATGAGTGACTATGAGAGTGGAGATGACGGCCACTTTGAAGAGGTGACGATTCCTCCACTGGATTCTCAACAACACACGGAAGTCTGACACTCAAACTCCCCCCCAAAGTGCCTGGACTTTATCAAACCTAGAGATTATATTAATAATCTGCATTGTTCTTTGCAGCAGTGCTTAAGCGCTTTTTTTCGGTGAGCTAAAATGGGCATGGCTGCACTGAATCATGCGCTTCTTGATGTTAGCCATTTCCAGTGTCCTAACCCACTGTAATTGGATGAGATTTCATTGGCTGTGCCATTTCTGAACATCTTTTTTGTATTTACATTTGTCTGTTAAAATAATGAAGCAAAAATAAGTCCTACCATCTTGTTAGCATGTTTCATGTATTTATATAGATTCAATTATTTTAATTTTTCTTTCTTTTTTTGTAAATTTTATGTACAGATTTGATTTTTCATAGTTTTAACTAGACTTTGGAGACACTTTGTGCATTTGTTTTCAGCTGAATTTTGGTGGTATTAAGTGTCATTACTAGCACCCTGATTCTTTAATATAACCAGGGTTTCACTATATGTTCTTTTTCACTGAAGTATGACATTTCATTAACACATTTCAATATAGTCATTTATTTCTAGCTGTACATATAAGATGAGGGAAAATCTGATACATGGACATGTCTTAAATGGGTTGCTGTATTTTAGAATTATAAACATTTTTCATTATTGGAAAGTGTAATGGGGACCTTCTGCAGACCTGTTTAGGACCAAAACCACCATGACACAGTTTTTATAGTGTCTGTATATTTGTGATGCAATGGTCTTGTAAAGGTTTTTACTGAAAACTACCATTAGCCAGTCTTTCTTACTGACAATAAATTATTAATAAAATACTTTAGCTTTATTGCCTGTTTTTCATCTGTATTTGTATTTCTGTTCAGGATTCAGTTGATGAGTTGAGGAAAGCAGGATATAGAGGCATTCTCTTCTGTGGCTTAAATGAGAAAAGCCTGTTTCCAGGTGCCAAAACCCAGAAGTACTTACAGACATGGCCACTAGGTGGCAGTATATGGCTATTAAAGCATAACTTTTCTATAATGAATTCTTACTAAAACTTTTAAGAATGTTTTCTTTAGTCTTGAACATATTAATAATTATCCAGCATCATTTAACAGCACCTTTTTATTTTTTCAATGATATATATCAAAAATTCTTTATATAAAGCATTTTATATTTCTATTGTCAGAAACCTTATACTTAAGATTTTATGTGAAATCCAGAAGCTATTTTTCATGTGTTTTTATGCAGTCAAAATTCATCCATCCACTCAAGTGTTTATAGAATACTATGTGCCAGTCATTGTGATACAAATAACAAAGAATCCAGCTTTCTTAGAACTTTGGAGAGCCTTCATGCCTTCCTTTTTTCTTTGAGTAGATGCCCTACTCCATTTTTAGCAAGTGATACCCATGCAGTTCCTAACATCCACAAGAGCTGACATGTAATGAATCAGCAGTCCTGTGCACTGCACTCCACTCTCATCACTTAACAACTCTAAGCTTAATCCCCTTTCATATTTTCAAAAGTGTGTATTATTTATTGAACCACTAAATTTAGAAATTTAAATTTAGCCTATTGCCTCTGTATGATGTTGGAGGAAGACCATATAACCTAACAAACCTCTATTACTCTTATTATCTTTCCATTAGAAAGGAATTCATAATTGTGAGTCCAGTGTAATTTGGGGGTTAATCCACACAGTGTTTTCATTATTTCAATTGTGTTAAGTATTTACTGCTGAACTAAGTGACGTGTGATGTTTATTTCCATTGACTTTGCAACTTTCTTAAATGGTTGACTTAATTTTTATTTTACTCATTTTTAAAAACGTGTTACCATTCATTCAAAAAATATTTTTGGTCCCCTACTATGTACTATTCTGTTAAAACGGTCAAAAAGTCCCTGCCTTTGTGGGCCTGACATTTAGTGGGGACAAGTGTTGGTCAATAAGTAAAACATATAATATTAGATGGAGTAATGAGTACTAAGAAAAATTTGGATTTGGGAAGCAAATGTGTATAATGGGGAAGATAGGTGAACAGTTTGAGAAATCAGCTATGACAAGTTGACATTTGAATAAAGTCTTTAAATTGATTAAGAGAAAGTATATGGCTATTGAGAATGAGCATTCCAGGCAGAGAGAACAGCTAGGATCCACGCCCTGAGGTTGGAATATCAGTAGATCAAAGATAGGAGACAAGTTGACTCAATGTGTCTCTTAGTCCATGCCAAAACTATCAGAAAATCTGTCAATTCCTTTTTTATTGGCCACTGGCCTCAGAATACAGGACTTCTTCTCCCTGGGGGCCCAGTCCTCTAGAATGTCTGTAGTGGTGGAACTTCCCTATTTTGTCACCTGGAGTGTCTCACTCTGGACTCCATGCCTTTCTCTTAGCTTAACACTTGTTTTGATAGAACATATCCTGATGATTTTCTGAGAATGAGTGCATGAGAGATAATTTTTGTGCATATGACTTGATATTTCTAAAAATGTCCTTATTGTACTCTTATACTGGATTAAGAAGTAGATGAAGCCGGGCGCAGTGGCGCAAGCCTGTAATCCCAGCACTTAGGGAGGCTGAGTGAGGAGAATCGCGAGTTCAAAGCCAGCCTCAGCAACGGCGAGGCGCTAAGCAACTCAGTGAGACCCTGTATCTACATAAAACACAAAATAGGGCTGGGGATGTGGCTCAGTGGTCAAGTGCCCCTGAGTTCAATCTCCAGTACCAAAAAAAAAAAAAAGAAGTAGATGAGGTGTAGATTTTTGGTTTTCAGGTAAATATCATTCAGAATTCTGAAGTCATTGAATCACTCTCTTCCAGCTTCCGATGTTACCATTGAATTGCACATTTGCATTCCCTGTTTGTTATTTGTGACTCAATATTATTCTCACAAATCTTTTGGGATTTCCTTTTTGGTACAACCCTTTTTCCTTTCCAATTCTGTGGGATTTCCTGAAAATGTATCTTGGTGTAGGCCTTTTCTCTTCCATTGTATTGGTACCCAGGTTTAATTATGGAAATCCACATTTGGGATTATGTGTTATTTCTTTGATAATTTTTTACCCGTTTTCTCAGTTTTCTTTCTGATACTTATTTAACCATTGGTTATTTGACTTGCTAAATTAATCCTCTATTTATTTTATTGAATTCCAGTTGTCCATCTTTGTCTTTTTACCCTACTTCCTAAAAGATCTATTCCACTTTTATCTTCCATTCCTTCTGTTAAAAATTATTTTTTCAACTTACATATTTTTAATTTTTAAGAGTTTGATCTTGTTCTGATATTCCTATAGGCATTTTTTCTCTATTACTTGGTAAGCCCTGGTATCTCATTTTTCTAATTGTAAGATTTTCAGAGTAATCTTCCTGTTTACCTGCTTCTCCTCTGAGCTGATGAAAGCTGCAGGTGGAGCTGGCAAACTCCTGGGCAAGGAGGTATGAACAGGCAGTTTGCTTTGCTTCTTTTCTGCAAGTCTTTTCCTTGAAGAGACAAATTTCTCTAGAGGAAGAGAGGGATCTTTCTCCAGCCTTAGAAATGTTGTTCTTTGAAGTCAGACAAGGGAAATGAGAGTTTTATCATTCACTTCCTGCTTCCTTCACTTTTCCCTTTGTCTCCAAGTCATCCCTGGACAGAGCTGAGAATCCAGGTCTACCAGCTCGAGTACTACAGCCTGCAACACGCCTGCTGTTCCCCTCTTTCTTCACTTCCTTCCCACTGTACAAGTGGAGTTGCTTTTTAACGCTGTCCCCCTTCTTGTTCTGGATTTTTTAAAAAATCATATTTATTTTAAAACTTCGTTGTTAGATGACTTTGAAGAAAAGAAAGGGGGCAGAGATTTTAATACCCTACCATCTTAAACTGAAAGTCTGTAATAATAAGCTTTTAACCATTGGTTTCTAGTTCCAGAAAGAACTGATATATACATTGTCTATTGCACCATGGCAAATTAGCATACATTTAGTGGCTTAAAACAACCCCTGTTTATTAGCTCTAGTTTTGTAGATCAGAAGCCCTGGCATGGCATGACTGGGTTCTCCGCTTAGTTTCACTAGACTGAAATCAGATTGTCAGCTGGTCTGTGGTTTTGTCTGAGGTTTCTGTCTGTCATAGGAGAATAGATGTCTTTGGAGAAGGGTCTAAGGAGTTCCCAGAGGAGAGGGGTAACTCAGCTCAGGACCAGTTGGGTTTGGGGCATAAGTGACAGAAAAGAATTTCAGCACAAGCCAGACAAAGGCATAGACAGAGGTTTATTTAAGAAGGTAGATAAACATTCAAGGGAGAATATGGACTGTCTCAAGTGAGAAGCAGCCCTGACTTGGGCTGGGGGGTCTAATATTTATAGAGGGGCTGTATCAGGGGCCGAACTGGAGAACTCAGTTTCCTTAGAAATTTGCAGAGCTGCTTTAGTGTTTTGGGATCTTGCTGTGTCATTTTTCAAGACGACTTTCAATTGGTCAGTCTTTATCTGCTACCCTTGGAAATAATGGGTCAGTTTAAAAGTAGCAAGATTTATTTACAGGTTAAATAGCCTATAGGGAAAAAAATGCTAGTAAACATCTGAACTTCTAAATTTCTATTTGTGAAAAATTTTTTCTTTAAAATTTGACCTCCTAAAACTTAAAATTGAGGTGTGTTTTGGTTTTGGATTTGTCTGTCTGATGGGAAGAATAAAGTTACTTTAGATGATGATGCTTGTCATTCTCATTTCTGTCATATGGCATGTGAAGCTATTATACTAACCTGCTGGAAAGTGAGTTTTTTTCTGGTACCCATAGGTGTCAGGTGCATTTTCAAAAGTTGCTTTCAATGTGTGGAAGCAGAACACTGGATGCCACCTATTTTAATGTACCTTCTGAAATGTTGGGTGCACAGCCCTTAATCCCAGCAACTCAGGAGTCTGAGGCAAGAGGATTGAAATTCAAGTCCAGCCCAGGCAACTTAGTGAGACTCTGTTTCAAAATAAAAAAATAAAAATAAAAAGGGGTGGGGATGTAGCTCAGTAGTCAAGAGCTCCTGGGTTCAATCCCCAGCACTGGAGAACAACAGCATATATAGTAAACATTAGCCTGAGAAATGGGGAATTAATTCTAAAAGGTGGTGTTTGAAAGAGGCCCCCAGAATATTCATTGCTAGTATGAGTGATAACAGCTTATGTTTATGCTCTCTCTAATGAAAATTCTGTATTAAGTTATAATGAAATCAGTGCTTGAAATTACCATAATGTATTATGATAGAACATTATTTTGCTTTCATTAACAATAAAACTGCAAATGATAGCCAGGTATCAACAGGAATGAGAAGAAACGTTGACTGTTTGCTCTTTTTCTTGTAACATCGGGAAGTATAGGGAAACAGTAAATAAGCCATGGTGTCAAAAGCCTCCTCTCACGTAATTACTTAGCTATTTGATGCTCCAGGTCTGGTGCCAAAATGCAGTCAAAATCTTCAGTGTCGAGATAGGGTGGGGAAAAAATAAATCTTGCTGTCTCCAACTGAAGAGAAGGTTGGATATTGTGGGAATAAAAGTGGGCAAGAGGAACAAGGAAGGGTAGAAGAGGATTGTTGGTGGCCCAAGTGCTAGGGCTTTGGGAAGGACGGACAGACAAGAGAGTTAGTCAAGCTTCCTGTTTCAAGGGTACTTTCCAGAGCTGGACGCAGTAACTGGAAGATGATACTAACTCCATCATTGGAATGCACGGCTGCTTGTGGAAAATGAAGAATAATTGCTGAAAGAGAATGCCTTCTCTTATATAATTTATTGGAGTTTATAAATGAGGTGATCCGTTGATATGTTTATTCATGTGTTTATCTAAATATTCATTGAGCCTTTAGTATGTGCCAGCCGCCACCAAGCTTGACAAGCACTCTCTTCCCTGAAATCTCTCTCTTGGTGTCTTCTAATAATCCAGGGATAATTCTCTTACTAAGAATAGTGGAAGATTTTTCAGGTTTTCAAACATCTAAACATAAGCATTCTTTTTTTTTTTTTTAATTTAAAAGTGTTTTTTATTTAACAGAAGCACTCAGATAATTGAGTCTCTAATAGGCAAAATCTTAAAGGTTTATTTGACAAAGTTCAAAGTCAGAAGAATTATCTTGGCACAAAGGAGCCTTTGTCAGTTTTAATTTCATAAGTAATTGATTCTAAATTAAATCTATAACACTGAAAATAAGTTTATTTGATTTTAATTTTTGAAAAGAATGATTTCAGTAATATAGGTAGTAGGAATTAAAGGGTAGTTCTTGAGGTCATTGATAACAGTATAAATAAGCTTAAAATTTTTTGATAATTGTTACTCCAGATTCAGATTCCAGAAAGAAAGCCTATGATTGGCCTACTCTGGATCACATGCTCATTTCCTTAATTTAAGTCCTCTCAAGGTCATAGCCAAGGGGTGAGGCATGGCTGTCAAAAGGACAGGTACTGGATGCTTAGTAGGCAAAAACAACAGATGTGTGCTTTTCCAAAGCATTTTCTTATACAAAAATATAAAGTGCAGCATAAGAGATGTAAATGTCTTTAATCTCTTCAGGCAAAATGAAAAGATGTTGGTCAGAGGTTACAAACTTAGTAGTCAAATGAACACATATTGGAGACTTAATGGACAAGAGTGACTATACTTGATAACGTGTACTTGAAAACTCCTAAGAGTATATCATAACTGTTCTCACTACACACAAAAAAGGTAATTATGTGAGGGGATGCATATATTAATTAGATTGATTATGATCATCATTGTGCAATGTTTATATAAGCCAAATCATCCTTACACTGTACACATTAGTTTTCTGTCAGTCATACTTTAATAAAACTGGTGAAAATAAACTCTAGTAGAAGGAATAATACCAGGCTCCCTCCACTATTACCTTTTAGCATTTGTACATCCGGGGATGATGCAGAATTAGCTCAAGCTGCATCATCTGTAAAGTCCCATGGATTTGATATGGTGTCCTTTTTTATCGTTCAGGATGCTGTTCCTAGTTATACACTGTTTATTTCTGTTCAAATCATTAATAGTCAGCATTGGAATGAACAGTTTTTCTCTTCTTTTTGTCATTCACCTGCATAAGAAGAAAGTCCTTTGCAGTGTTTTATGTATTTTAATTTTTAATAAATGGCATTCTTACTGTATTTCTAAATATGTAATGAACAGGTCTATAGGATACAAAGCAAATAATTACTTAAAGCACTTTTTTTTAAGTTTCTGGAACACAGTAAATCCAACGTTAGTTTCTGGAATACAGTGAATCCAAACTGCCATTCTATAAAATAGCACATTATAATCTTTATTTTAGAAAAGTAAACTATTTGAAAAACCACAGATGTATAATCCAATCACCCAGAAACATATTTTCTATGCATAATCTAATTTTATTTTCTGAATGTACTACCTAATTGTGGGTTACAAAACGGGCATGTTGTATCTAGTTTTGCACCCTGATTTTCTCACTTTAAAACTATGTAATTTTGTGTGAGTGTGTGTATGTGTCATTGGTGCTGGAGGTAGAACCCAGAGCCTTGTCCCTAATGGGCAAATGCTCTCCCCACCACTGGGCTACATCCCCAGCCCTTTTTATTGATTTTTTATTTTGACAGAGGGACTTTTTGCTAAGTTGCCCCAGCTGGCCTCGAACTCACTTGGCATGCATGAGGCTCTGAGTTTTCTCTCCAGTTACTGCAAACAAACAAGAAAAAACCTTTAAGAGTTGCATGATTTTTATTAATATAGACATAACTTAGTTATTTACAAATTTTGCTATGTTAAAGATAAGTAGATTGTTTTCATTGTATTGCAAATAACTGCAAAATTCTAAAACTCCCAATAATATAAAAGGTAGAATTTTGATGTGCACTGTGTGGAGGTTTCTTTAACCTTGATGTAGTTCTCTGTTGTGATATTGCTATGACAGAGTTTTTCCCATGCCATGCTATCTGCAGAGAATGATACTTTTATTGTACAGTGGCATAAAGGGGTTAGGCTGCTCTACATCAGAGGTTTAGGAATTGCAATTTCACCCATCTACCCAGACGGTCAGGTCAACATATCTGCAAGGAAATTCTGCTATAGACAATCTTGCTCTCCTTTCTCTTCCTGTGAATTTATTTTTATGAAAAACAAACTGGACAAGACCTATCATTGTTATAAAGTTAGCTTTAATTTTTATTCAATTTTCAATGACTCTTTAAAATGTAAGGTTAACATTTGTTGTCCTTGAGATCCCATGGAAAGCGATCCAAGCCCCTCTCCCCCAACCACCTCCAGTCTGTTAGCTGATGAGCTCCCCTTGAACTGCAATCTGTGCTCTGACTGACATGGGTCTGCTGAAATCTGGTCAGTAACTTTTTGAAGGTCAATGTGGGCTGCTCTTTCTCTTTTGCAGACTGGCATTCTGCATACTTGTGATTGCTCTTCATCAAAGACATGAGGTTCAATTTCAATTAGTGCACCAGCAGAGAGGAGAGTTGTTTGTCAGAATTTAATTTCCTCACTAGCAGTTCACTGACTCTACTGCAAACAGAAGGAGCCACTTGAAAAGAATGGCAAGTTGTTGTTTTTTTTTTTCCCTCAAGAAAACCATGACTCGTGTGAACATTTAGGTAATTAATGTACTTGTCACTAAGGTGTTAGAGAGGATGGACATCCAAGAGGCTATATTTTCAGATAACACTACACAAGAGGAAGAAGAAAATGTATGATACATTTGAATGAAAATGTCACCAGACCGAATATATCTTGCAAAGAACTAACAGCACATGGTCTGTGTAGAAGAGATGATAAATTTGAGCTCAGTTTTCTAAATTGCAGCCGTTATCCAATTATGTCAAGGAGTTAGAATGAAATTCTCAAAGTGTTGACTATTCAATTCATTTTAATGTTTATGGGCACTAATAGTTTTAGGGTAAAGGGAAAATATAAGAAAAGGAACAAATAATATATTTAGGTGTATCAGTCCCCTCAGGCCTTAGACAAAGAAGCACAGTTTCATTCTTTTGCCAAGTTTGAAATGTTAACCCACCTGCAAATGAGGATTAAAGAAAGAGATTTTTAAATGACACTTGTTTCGTGATTGGTGTTTGTTTTAGTCAGCTTTTTTGCTGCTGTGACCAAAAGACCCAACAAGAACAGTTCAGAGAGGAAAGTTTTATTTTAGAGCTCACAGTTTCAGAGGTCTCAGTCCATGGACAGCTGACTCTATTGCTTTGGACCCAAGGTGAGGCAGAACATCATGGAGGAAGTGTGTAGCCTAGGAAAGCAGCTGTGGTAATGGTACCAGGAAGCAGGGAGAGAGACTAAACTCAGCTCACAAAATATATACCCCAGAAGCATGCCTTCAATGACCCATTTCCTCCAGTCATACTCTACCCAGTAAAGCCCTATCAGGGGATTAATTTTACTGATTAGGTTAAGGTTATCATAACCCAACCATTTCACCTCTAAACTGTCTTGAATCCTCTCACACATGAGCTTTCAGGGGACACTTAATATCTATCTAAACCATAACAGTGTTTTAATTTTTTTTTACCTTACTTTAAATTTTTTTCTTCTTTCAAGTAGAAGTATACTTTAAAAAATATGTATATTTAAGGTGCACATGTTTTCATCTATGTATGTGAATATATGCTCAAATAATTACTAGAGTCAAACCAATGAACATATGTATCAGCTCACATAGGACATGTGTGTGGTGAAAGTATCTAAAGGGGCTGGGACTGTAGCTCAGTGGTAGAGTGCTTGCCTCACATGCGTGAATCACTGGATTTGATCCTCAGCACCACATATAAATAAATAAATAAAATAAAGATGTGTCCATATACAACTAAAAAAAAGGGGGGAGGGGAGCTGGGATTGTGGCTCAGTGGTAGAGCGCTTGCCTCACATGTGTGAGGCACTGGGTTCGATCCTCAGCACCACATAAAATAAATAAAAATAAAGATATTGTGTCCATCTACAGCTAAAAAAAAATTCAAAAAAAAAAGAAAGTATCTAAAATTCACCCCTCAAACAAATGTCCAGTATACAATACCATTAACTAGACTCTTTGTGTTGTACTTCAGATCCCTAGGCTTACTCATTTTATGTGATCAAAACTTCATACCCTTTGACCTACATCTCCCCTTTTCCTCCAAATCCCCTACTCTAGAAACTACTTTTCTACTCTCATTTTCTATGTATTTGAGTTTTTGTTTGTTTAGATTCTACATATAAGTGAGATCAGTATTTTCAAATGATTATGTTCTTCAACTGGCTTATTTCACTTAGCATGATGTCTTCCAGGTCACAAATGGCAGAATCTCCTTTTTAATGACTGAATAATATTCATCTTATTTTTTAATCCATTCATCTGTCAGTGAACACACAAGTTTATTTCCATATCTTGGCTATTGCGAATAATGCGGCAATGAACACGAGGGTGCAGATAGTTTTACATGGTGATTTCACTGATATCAAGATATCATCTCTTCTACACCTTTGGGTGTCAGGAAAAGAATAGCAGCCCATATGGTAGTTCTTTTTTTTTTCTTTTCAACTTTCCCCATTTTTTCCCACACTCAGGTCTCCAAGGTTGGTAGTGTTATTTCCTCCTTGGCTATACTAGTCACATTCCCACCAATAGAGTTTCTTGTCTTCACTCCTTTGCGAACACCTGATATCTCTTTCTTTTTGATAATAGTCATTCTAACAGGTGTGAGGTGATCTCTCCTATGTCTTGAGTCTTGGTTTGTATTTCCCTAAAGGAAAATGACACTGAGCACTTTGCCATATACCTTCTACCTGTTTTTCTTTCCTTTTTGGAAAAATGTCTATTCAGGTCCTTTGCCCATTTTTTTGACTGGATCATTTGTTTTCTGCTATTGCATCGTGTGAGTGAATTCCTTAGGTATTTTAGACAGTAACCTCTTATCTGACATGTGGTTCACAGATACTTTCTCCTAATCCTTTGATTACTTTTACATTTTGTTGATTGTTTTTGATGTTTGTTTTGCTTTGAAGCTTGGTGTAGTCCCATTAGTTTATTTTCTCTTTTGTTGCCTGTGCTTTTGGTAAGATACCCAAAAAATCCTTACCAAAGCCAGTACCAAGGAGCTACTCTCTTAGGTTTTCTTCTGGGAGTTTTATGGTCTAAGGTCTTTCATTTAGGTCTTTCATCCATTTTGAGTTGATTTTTGCATATGATATAGGATAAAATAGAGTTATTCTTTTGTGTATAGAAATCCAGTTTTTCCAGCACCATTTATTGAAGGGACTAATCTCCCATTATGTCTTCTTGGTGTCCTTATTATAAGTACACACACACACACACACACACACATACACACACACACACATACATATACATATATATTTCTAGTACCAGGGCTTGAACCCATAGGTTTTTAACCACTGGGCAACATCCCTAGCCCTTTTTATTTTTTATTTTGAGACAGGGTCTCACTAAGTTCTTAGGGCATTGCTAATTTGCTGAGGCTGGCTTTGAATTTGTAATCTTTCTGCCTCAGCCTCCTCTGCCTACTGGGATTATAGGCATGCACCACCATGCCTGGCTTAAAATAGATACGTTAGGTTAACATAGACAATATGAAATTTTATTCACAAGTTTTATAAAAACACAAATTCCTCTAGTTAAAGTGACCAAAATGCAAAAAAAAAAAAATTCTCCAACTAAAAACCTCTTATTAGATAAAATTTGTATTTAATAATAAATTCTCAAAGATGCTAAATTTTAACTGCTAATGGGGAATTTCACAAAACATTAAAATATACACAGGTCATTGAAAAGTGAGGTTCCTACGTTCAATATCTACATTGTGTTGTGAATCACACCATGTTCCTCCAATTATCACACACACTGAATAACAAGGCTAGGTTTTATGTTTACTAGAAAAACAATAACAAACTTCCTTGAGTCTAGATACCATGTTCTAGTCCATGAACTTTCACTACCCAATCTTGACAATTATAGTGTAGGGTAGTATTTGTTGGTACCATCATCCCCCTATTATATGTAGAAAACGGAGTCATTTGTCCTTGATGACAAATCTGGCAAGTGGTAAAGTCAGGTGTCTAACCTTGGTGGTGTGGTGGCAGAGCCCATGCTTTACCAAGAGCCCTCTCTGTTCCTGGCCGAAGTCTTGCCTCACTCTCAGGGAGTGTCCATCACTGAATAGAACAGCATACTTAGGTGACTTTGCAGCCTCCAGGTTCAGCTAATTTCCTAGATAAAGTTCAGTCCATTTTTTCTCTGTTAGCAGGACTGCTTCTGAGTGCACGGACTCCCAGGTAGAGTGGCAGGTGGAGACTGCCAGCTTTCAAGCCACAGACCTGAGTTCAAAATGGTACCCTGCCTTTCACTACTTGTATGATACCTCCCCGGAGTTTTGTGAGGAATCAACTCTAACAATCCCAAGGACAGCCATTCTTATTAAGTGCTCACTACATGCCAGTGCTGCTGCCATGGGATTTAATCCATTCAGCAGCCCTACTCATTATCCCCTTTTCCATATGGAGAAACCAAGTCACAGAGATGTAAGAACCTTTGGAGGGTCACACTGCAGGTAAGCATTGAGACTGAAATTCAAAGCCCTCACTCTGGACTCCAAGCTTCTTCCCTCAGACTCCTTCCCAAACATCTCTTGTGAAATGAACCAAACTGCAAAAGGACAAAGCCCCACACAACAGTGGCTTGGGCACAAGGTACATGTTCAATTCATGTTTTCCTATTGTTACTGTTTTCTCTCTTGCCCCCATTCCAGTCTTCAAATATGCATTTTAATAGTTTAATATTTTAAAAATACATTTTAAGAGGAGCTGGGGTTATGGCGCAGTGGTAGCGTGCTTGCCTAGCATGCGTGAGGCACTGGGTTCGATCTTCAGCACCACATAAAAAATAAAATAAAGATATTCTAAAAAAAAAATACATTTTAAGAATGCTTAGTTTTCTAAGTAGCCTTACAGAGTGTGCTTCACCTCAACAAGTTTTTAAAATTCTTAGCTTAGATCATTTGGCCAAACATTGACTCTAGTCCAGAAGAGCCTTGGTCATTTGAATCCTTGTTATTTTCCACATATTTGGTGCATTTGGTCCTGGAGACTATATATGATACGGGGTGCAGTGAAGTCTCAGAGTGCTACACTTTCTGTCCACTTATTCAAAATTGTATTTGAAAACCTACAATAGTTAATGAATACCAGAAGCATTATGTTTGCCATTAGATGAAGGATGAGCAAGGTCACCCTGCTCTTTAGGACTAAGATAAGGGTGTAATAAGGGGTCAAATTCACAGCCTCCCAGCCTGTGCCCTCTCATTCTCTTACCCTGTTTCATTTAACAAAATTAAAACCACACTCTCCATTTCATCCTGACTCAGAGCTCTGGGCTCCTGAAGCTCACAGGCTCTTCCTTATTCTTCCCCTGGCCTCATTTATTCCTTCGTTTATTCACTCTGTTCTATTTAGTATATGAGTTGCACTAACAAGTATTTACACAGCCTCTAGCCTCTCTTACACCCTTTGTACATAACAGTAAACAAAACTTGCCCACTAGTGGTCATGGCTTTCGACTGAGAAACCATTTTTCAGTATAGTCAGAGTTATGTGCAATTCTTTTACTAAAAACTGAACTATGTTTAGGTCTTTTTTGTCTCTCAAATTCCTAATAAGCCTTTGTATATATTATCGCTGAAGTAACCATCATACCTTTGGAGTCATATATCAAGATCAAAAAGTCTTTCTATTCACTTATGAGTTTTCTCTATGTTCACTCAAAACTAAAGCACGTGATTCTGGTTCAGTCCTGCATTTCTGTAAAACAGAGAGCCCTGTCAGCAGTAACAACAACCAGGGACAATTGGGAGTAATCTGCAGTTCAAGACAATAACAAGCACAACTTTGCCGCGCATGGATTGCAGATGGAGTTCACAAAAAGGAAATAGGAACCCAGAGGAAGAGCTCCTTAACCTTCAGTCAACGGGTCCAACAGAGGCGGGGTTGATGGGCCCTTGAGTTGGAGTGTACAGGCATCGGCACAGTGAATCGTATCCCTGTGGGAACTCTGTCCGTATCACTGCGCAGTCTTCTGTAGCTAATAATACACTTGCACCTGGTGAGCTCCACTGAACAAGTCTGCTCCCCCAGTGCACATTCACACGGGCAATTCCACATCCTTTTCCTGTGGTAAAAACCCCTTATTTGCACAGTTGTGCTTCCTGGCTTACTGATGTTCTTGACTTACTGAAAGTTCTCAGAAATGCTCAATAGATGCTTGGAATGACCTGGCTCATGGAATGCAGGAGGCCCTGGTGCTAATACGAGCTTGTAGAAGCTGCCCTGGACAAATATTCCTATGGAGATCAAAGGGTCTACAGTTTAAGATGAGGACTTAGCCCTGCTAGACATGAACTCACTGCTCGATGTTACACTGAGGCAGAATTAAGTTGATCAAATCTTGGACAAGTCTCTGTTGCTTTAGTATCAGGCAAATTCCGCATGCCTATGGGCTCTGGGGACTTTTCGTATGTGTGTATATGTTTGTGTGTGTACATTATCTTTGTCCTTCATTTGAACACAGCAGGCAATATTCTAATTTATAATGTGTGTAATTGCAGCATCTTCTCCCTGGATTACAGACAGGGAAAAAAAAGAGATGTCCTAATGTATCTGGTGCTTGTGTACAGCAAAGTTTTGGAGGGGCAGCAAGTAGTTTTATTGAGGAATCAATGAGGCAATTTCTCACCTCTACTTGAGAAGCAGATCTCTGTTACCCTAGGCTGACAGACAAATCCCCCATCCTACTGAGACGGCCTCATTCCTTTTCCTGAACATCTGATAAGCATAGTCTCTAGCTTTGGGATTTGTGTGATTAGATTGGGCCCAACCTCACAATTCAGGTGAATTTTCTCAATCTAATCACACAAGTCCTGAAGTTAGAGAACTTTCTCCAGCTAGAGGCAGGGGAGATAAGACAGAAGGTCAAGTTAAGGAGATGAAGTGAAAGAGCAAGGCAGAATCCACCAGTGCTGGGTGTGAAGACGGAGGAAGGGGCCAGGAGTTGGAATGCAGTAGCCTCTGAAGCTAAGGATTACAGATATTAGCCTCTGAAGCTAAGGACCTCAGTCCTATGGCCATCTTGGACTGCAGGAACTAGCAGCTGGGAGGAGCTTAAGAGTGGATTCATCCCTAGAGGTTCCAGAAAGGAAGGCAGTCCTGCTGACTGCCTTTAATTTTGTCCTCCTAATACTCTAGGCAGAGAGCGCAGCTGATCCACTCTGTACCTGGACTTCTTTTGCTGTGAGATAATAAATGGGTATCATTTTTAACCTTTAATTAGGATAATTTGTTATGACAGTAATTAAAGATTAATAGTTTCTGATGAGTCAGCTGTGAGTTGTGTTACTTGTTCATCACTATGTAATATGTTGCTTTGCATTGAGAGTTTTTTCTCTTTGGCTTTTAGCATTTTGATTATGAAGTGCCTTAATGTGATTATTTGTACTTATTCTGCTTCAGGTTCACTTAGCATCTCATAGGTGTCGATTTACGTCTTTCCTATAGTCTGGGAAATTTTGATCGTGATTTCTTCAAATATGGGTTTTTTTCTGTACCATTTTATCCCTACAGCTAGTTTTCCAATTAATATACTGCTAGGTACTAGAAACTTTCCATTGTTATTGTTTGTTTTAAAATATATATTTTCTCTGTGTTTTTCACATGGAATAATTTTATTTATTTGATACTAGGGATTGAAACCAGGAGGACTTTACCACTGAGCCACATCCTCTTTTATTTTTATTTTGAGACAGGGTCTCATTAGGTTGTTTAGGGCCTTGCTAAGTTGCTGAGGCTGTCCTTGAACTCTTGATCCTCTTGCCTCAGCCTCCCAAGTCACTGGGATTATAGGAGTTTGCCACTATGCCTAGCTTGAATAATTTCTATTGATTTATCTTTACATATATTTACTCTTTCCTCTATCATGTCCACTTGGCTATTAAGTCCATCCAGTTTAATTTAAAGAATTTTTATTTTTGGTAGGATTTCAAGTTGGTTCTTTTTTATTGTTTCTATTTGTCTCCTGAGATTTCTCATTTCTGTGCTAAGATTGTTAGTTCATATCTGGTTCATTTAGAGAGTGGATTTGATTGGTTTTATTGTATCTTAAAAATATGTTTGATAGAGCTGGGCATGGTGGCGCACACCCGTAATCCTAGCACTTAGGGAGGCTGAGACAGGAGAATCACGAGTTCAAAGCCAGCCTCAGCAATGGCGAGGCGCTAAGCAACTCAGTGAGACCCTGTCTCTACATAAAACACAAAATAGGGCTGGGGATGTGGCTCAGTGGTGGAGTGCCCCTGAGTTCAATCTCCAGTAAAAAAAAAAAATAAAAAGATTTTGAATTATTCTGTGTATATCCCACCACTGTGTATGCCACCCATTGTGGAGGAGAATTAGCCACCTATGTGATTGCATTTCATGTATTGATATGAGTTTTTTCATCAAAATCCCAGCGATAGGGGGTTTAAGTTGTAAGTACAGTCACATATCACATAACATTTTGGTGCAGGATGGAACAGATACATAATAGTGGTCCCATATGCTTGTATTCCCTAGGGACCTCATAGCCACCTTAGTTTGTGTAAGTATACTCTGTGATATCCACACAGTGAGGAAATAACCTAATGATGAACTTCTCAGAACACATCTCCATCATTAAGTGATATATGACTATATCACAAACCATGCTGTGAGAAACATGTGTCCTTATATATGTGAACAATTGTTCAATTATTTTCTGTTAGAATTACTA
Organism: Xerus rutilus; assembly: GCA_028644305.1. Classification (NCBI taxonomy): domain Eukaryota; kingdom Metazoa; phylum Chordata; class Mammalia; order Rodentia; family Sciuridae; genus Xerus; species Xerus rutilus. Next base: position 119,183,450 of record CM053403.1, read on the forward strand.
TTAATACATATAATTACTATTAATACAATACATAATAATTATTATTATGGGTAAAAGCCCATGCTGTTTTAAGATTTTTACATGTAATGTATAGAAATGCTTTTTCCTCTGCATTTTTAAAAATCACACTTTGTTTTAAAAGTGTTAGCTGGAATGATAATATACTATCACTTTTTTTTCCTTAAAAAAAGGGTTATATATAAACTTGACAGTCTCTTTCAGGTGCTAGGATGGAACACAGGGCCTCATGCATGTTTAGCATGCACTCTGCTACTAAGCCACATCTTCCAGCACCAAAGTTTTCGTTTTTAATTGTCTATTTATGACCTTTAAATATATTTCTATTTTTTCTTTGTTAATTTATAAAAGTGCTTTATATAAATAAGGTCATGAATGCTTTTGTTTCTTAGATATGACGTAATGACATAAATCTTTTCCCCAGTTTATTGGACTTTTACTAGTTTATGATATTTTTTTAAAATATAGGACCTTTGACTTTTATTTTTTTTGGTATCAAGGATTGAACCCAGTAGGCTTAAGCACTGAGCAACATCCCCAGTCTTTTTTAATATTTTATTTAGAGACAAGGTTTCACTGAATCGCTTAGGGCCTCGCTAAGTTCATGATGTTGGCTTTGAACTCATGATTCTCCCGCTTCAGTCTCTGAAGGATGTACCACCATGGTCAGCTAAGACCTTTAACTTTCCTTTAGTCAAATCTATCACTACCAAGAAACACTAATGCTTAGTGGTGAGATTCATAGCTTTGGAGGCAGAGAGAGTAAAGTTCAAATCCTGCCTCAACCCATTATTAATGGCTCAATTCTGGCATATTACTTAACCTCTCATCCATAAAATGGTTCTAGCAAAGCCGAACCTTATAAGATTAACATTGTGCAAAGCAATACATATAAAATAATGACCCCAGTGCTAGGAAACAAGTGCTTAGTCAACGGTTGCTTCTATCATTTTTCCTATGGTTATGATTATTTTCCACCCTCCTTTTATTTTTATGCTTAGAGTTCCTTTCCATCCCAAGGTTGTATAACTATTTACTGACATTTTCTTTAAATGTGTCTTTGTTTTAATAGTCAATTACTCTCTCCACTGATTCGAAATATTAATTTTCTCAAAAATACATTTTATATAATGATAAACCTAGTGTTTTACTTATTGTAATTTCCCCCCCCTGTATTGGGGATTGAACCCAAGGATGTTCTACTACTGAGCTACATTTTTTATTTTAGGACACAGTCTGGCTAAATGGCCTCGACCTTCTGAGTAGCTGGGATTACAGAGTGCTACTACTCCTGGCTTTCCTAGTGCAATTTTTAATGTACTAGAATCGGTTGGTATTTTTACTGGGTGGCATAAATTCTATGGAGAACATGAAAACGTCAAGCTTTCAATGTGAGAACAATGTATAACTCGCCATGTAAGTGTCCTTTCCTGATTCCCAGCAAGTGTTGAAGGTTTTTTTTTTCTTCTTCTTTTCACTCTGCACACAGCTGGTTAAGCTATTTCTCAGCAATTTTACATTGATTTCTGTTATGTGACAGTTCTATCTAATTGCGTGTTCTGTCTCATTTTCGCTAGTGTTTTAGGAAGTACTCCTATCATCTGCAAATACTGATTCTTACATTTTTTCTTTTATAATCTCATTTCAGAATCGGAAACATCCAGCCCAAGTGTTAATGGTGCAATACTGGACTGAAAAGATTTCTTGATTGTTTGCACATCTTACAAACTGTAAAGCTGATGAGTTAGGTACTCATTTCCATTTTGCAGATAAGAAACTGGGGCACATCGTGGCTAAGGAATTTTGCTTCAATTCAAAGGGCTCAAGCCCATGAAATCTGGCTCTGCAGGGTGAAATGTCCCGTTTTAGAGAGAAGAAACAACCAAGGAGAGCAACAGTGCCTGGTCCCGTGCGTTGAGCTGCTTGTCCCAGCTCTTGGCCTCAAGAGGTGCCGGCGGCTCGACTCCGGCTTCCCGCACGGGGGCGCTGCTGACACGTGCCCCGGGGACCTCGGAGACCAAGTTCCGGAGCGGCGGACTCCAGGTGTCACCAGGCAGTGGCCGCCAAGTGTAGACGGCGTGTTGGGCCGTCCGGAGTGGGTGGAGCGGGCAGGACGGTCGCGAAGGAACAGTCAGGATGAGGAGTAGACGGGCGAGCCATAAAAAGTGGGGCAGCGGCTCGCGCGGAGCTAGGGCAGCGGAGGGCGCGGGGCGGCCCGGGCGATGTGGGCGCGGCCCTGAGACGCCCCAAGGGGGACCATGAAGGGCAACAGCAGCGCGCTTCTCAACGCCTCTCAGCAGGAGCCCGGAGGCGGGGAGGGCGCGCGACCGCGACCCTCGTGGCAGGCCTCCACGCTGGCCTTCATCCTCATCTTCACCATCATCGTGGACATCCTGGGCAACCTCCTGGTCATCCTGTCGGTGTATCGGAACAAGAAGCTCAGGAACGCAGGTAGACGGCCCCGGCCTCGCCCAGCGCCAGCCCCCTTGCCGGGCCCCTTGTCAGAAGGCGGCCCCTCATTCCTAAGTAAAAGTCAAAGAAATTCTTCCTTAAAAATTGGGGACTTCGGGTCATTTTTTCCTGATACAGGGTGAAGGATGTTCATTTACTTTGTCTTTAGCCTGCCCGCCTTTTCACAAAACAATCAGAAGTCTCCAGTCCTTAAGGAGTAGGAAATTTTGCCAAAGTCACTCTTCTTTAAAGGGAAAACCCGTCTCTAATTTTGCATTTCTGGGGTTTATTAGACAGAGAGGCACAGGGTCCAGGTTAAGAAGGTTCTTCAAGACGCCCTTTCAAATCAAATCAAGGAACTCATGAGTTGCTTGGTTTTACATATAAATTAGTTTTTCCAACTTTGCTAAAATATGAGAAAATATGTGAATTGGCAAAAGGATAGAGCAACTGTTTTAGCTTTGTTGTAAGGAGTGGTTTCCTATTATTAGGACCTAATTGAATAAAAAAAACCCGTATGCTCCTAAACTTGCTTTGGAAAACACTTTTGTCTTACAAGTAAACAGGTTTGCATTTTAAAAATAGTTGTAGTAAAGAATACATTGACATGTAATGCACACCTAGAGCTAATTTGTGCTTCAGTTAAATTTGCTTTTTCCTCCTGACAACCAATTGAAATTGGTTTATCCACAGTAGGAGCGAGTGTAAATAAGTCATTGAATGTTCACATCTCTAAATATTGTTGAAATACTTGGTTTGCTATCCCTTATTGGGAGGCAGATTTTTGGGAGAAGGGATGGAGGGAAATGGCACACTTGAATGTTTTCCCAAAGTGATATTTTTGTTCTAAATCAGATATTGATAAAAACACTAATTTTGTTTACTTCCTTTTGAGAAGGCCCTTCCCCTTTTGTTGCTTTCTGTAATGCTTGGAGCAGTGCACAAGTTAAGAATTAGTTAATAGGGACCTAATAATATGAGTTGAATTTGAGTTAGTAAATTGAATGGCCTGTCTTCACACATATTCAGCTTAACTTAGAGGAATTCTGTCTTCAAGAAGGGATCAGAAGAAGTTCATTGGATTAGACAAAGGGGAATGAAGGGAAGGGAGGAGGGTTGAGGATAGAAAAAACAGTAGAATGAATCAGACGTAACTTTCCTATGTTCATAAACGAATACAACACCAGTGAAACTCCACATCATGTACAACCACAAGAATGGGATCCTAGGCTGGGCATGGTGGTGCATGCCTATAATCCCAGTGGCTCGGGAGGCTAAGGCAAAAGGATCACAAGTTCAAAGCCAGCCTCAGCAAAAGCAAGGAGCTAAGAAACTCAGTGAGACCCTGTCTCTAAATAATATACAAAATAGGGCTGAGGATTTGGCTCAGTGGTCAAATGCCCCTGAGTTCAATCCCTGGTACCAAGGGGGCGGGGGATGGGATTCTAATTAGAATAAATCATGCTCCATATATGTATAGTATGTCAAAATATATTCTACTGTCATGTATGCCTAAAAAGAAGAAATAAAAAATTAAAAATTTTTTAAAAAGAAGAGATCAGAGCCCTAGGTTGAAAATCCCAGCCACTCTAGGGAAGCTGAGGCAGAGATTGCAAGTTGGAGGCCAGCCTGGGCAACTTAATGAGAGACCGGTCTCAAAATAAGAAATAAAAAGGACTGGGGATGTAGCTCAGTGGTAGAGCACCCACAGGTTCAATCCCCAGTACTGGAAGAAAAAAGCAGCTTTCGGAGCTAGATGTGGTTCTGAGCCTAAGTTAATGGCATGAATCCTTGAGTCAGCCCAATAGTGGGTGCAATTGTTACCCACTTCACAGAGGAGGAACTAAGAACAGACATGGGTCTTATAGACTGGAAGCACTGGGCAGAGTTTAACTCACAGAAGGATTGGCTAGAACATGACCTGTTTCGTTGGCACCAGAAGCTACAGCCCTTGGGAAATTTGAATCCTTTGTAATCTTCATTCAAAAAATGTTCACATGCCTGGAGCAATTCTGATTCCTGTGTGTTTTACGAAAAATGTGCCTTCCGCACTATTTTGTATTGTATTTGCTCAGTACCTTTTTGAGAGGACCATCTATAAAATATTGCATTCTCATATCTGACTGGGAAAACTTTTTTTCTGTGAAACTTTTGAACTTTCATATTTTTATAATTGGAACTTTTTGTTTAAAGTTACTCCTGTTATGGTTCCAATTATTTGAGGCTTTCTAGAATAGATGGTAACTTGAAACAGTGATAAAAGTAGCTGATTCAAATATGAGTTTTGGGATGCTTATTGTATTAATCAGCTTTTCATTGCTATGACAAAATGATGCCTTCCCACCTCCAAAAAAAAAAAAAAAAACAACTTAGAAGAGGAAAGATTTATTTTGGCTCATGGTTTCAGAGGTTTCATTCCATGGCCAGTGGGCTCCATGCTGTGGGCCTGTAGTGAGGCAGAACATCACGGAGGATAGGGCATGGTCACCAGAGCTGCTCAGCTCATGGTCAGTGGAAAGCTAAAAGAGAAGGAGGGAGGGGGGAGGAAGGGATCCAGGGCATGACCTCATTGACTTTCTTCCTCCAAGTAGGTTTCACCTCCTACATTTTCCACCACCTTTCAATTGCCATCAGATCATGAATCCAACAGTGATTAATCCACATATGAGTGGAGAGCCCTAATGATCCAATCACTTCCCCAAAGCCCCACCTCTGAATACTGCTGCATTGGGGGAACCAAGCCTTGAACATGTGGGCCTTTGGGGATCATTTCAGATCCAAACAATGGCACTTATTAAAAGTTATTAAGGTTACTCAGTACCTCCATCTCAATCAAACTTCTTTTTTTTGGTTTTAAGGATGAAAAAATGAAAAGAAGAGAATGGAAAAACAAGATAGGAATGCTAAGGCCTCTAAACTTGGAAAGAATACTTTCTTTTGTAAACCTGGTGTACTTGCAGAGTTATTTATGTCTCTTCCTCCCCTTAAGGGAGTATGTTGATGTTTGATTTTCCAAGGAAGAAAATCAAAATATTGAACTGCCTGCCTGGGAAGACATTGGCTAATCAGATCAGACAGTGTTCAAACAACCACCAAGGTTTAAAGTACTGGCAGGATGTTTGCTCTAGTCCTGTCCAAAATCTGATAACTAGAATTGATACATTATATTTTTCTGAGTAACTTTTATAAGATACTGGGAAGATCCTTGTAGTGGAAGACTAAGATTTTATCTTTACTGTTATCTACCTTCTGATTTGAGAAATCAGGTATCATCCCAACTTCATTTTCTACATTTTTCAAATACAAATAATAATTTGTTCTTTTAGCTTCACAGGATTGTTGCAATGACCTAGTGAAATGATGCATGTGCAAATACTTTGAAAAGGAGATAGCAGGTGATGCTGTGTGTTTGTGTATTTTTGATTTTTTTTAGCTTGCTGAAAATCAGACTTGTTATTTGTATACTTTTTATATGTAAATTATACATACAACTTTTATTAAAGAAAATATAAAGCAAGATTTAAAAAAACTTTCCTATTTAAAACTTAATTATCTGGCCATTTAACCCTGTGTAGGATACAACCAAGAATTGGAAATTAGCAACAATAACAGGCTCTTACCCACAACCAGTTTGTTCTAAAGTTCCATAAACTGTGATGTTAAGGTGTAGATCCCTATTGATGTAAGCAGTAAATTAAGAGAAAGATAGGCATATACTGGCAAATACCACAGTGGAAATAGATTCATTAAAAGCAAGTATGGGGGCTGGAAGTCTCAGTGGTAGAGCTTGGGCTTAGTATAGGTGAAAGGCCTGAGTTTAATCCCTACTATGTGCACATGCGTGCACGCCCACACACACACAGTAGGTGTGACAGTCTGAACAAGCATAACCTTGTGCAGGAGCTCTGTGAAGAAACAGATAACCCTGCTCACTATTAACTGCTCCTGAAACCCTACAGTACAATAACCTATTTATTAATTATGACTCTGATCCATCTAGGAAAGACCCAATCATATACATTTTTTTTACTTTAGAAGATAATATCATAATACGTTTTAGAAAAATGCCCATCTAAAGCAATACATTATTATTATTATTATTATTATTATTATTATTATTATTATTATTACCAGGGATTGAACTTAGGGGTACTCGACCACTGAGCCACATCCCCAGCCTTATTTTGTGTTTTATGTAGAGACAAGTTCTCACTGAGTTGCTTAGCACCTCACCCTTGACAAAGCTGGCTTTGAACTTGCGATCCTCCTTTCTCAGCCTCCCAAAGTGCTGGGATTATAGGCATGCACCACCTCACCCAGCAATACAATATTATTTTTAAAAAATCTGAGTGCCCAGCAGAATAAACTGTCAGTAATTGTTTAAAAAAAAATCCCTTAGAATGACTGCAATGAGATGATTGACACTGCTATGCCATTCTTGTACTTGTTTCTTTCAGGTTTATACAGAATATGGGTTCTATCCCTTCTGCATTACCCCTCAGAGAGTCTACATTAGAGTATGGAGAAAACAGGGACTTGTGGCCTCAGAGATCTGAGTTCACACCTTGGATGCAGCAGGGCTGTTGTAAGATGCTCGTAGGTCCGAGGCATGCTTACTAAAAAAATTATTTTAAATTGAAGCATGACTTACACATAGTAAAGTGCAAAAATTAAAGTACATAGCTTAACGTCTTTCATACTTTTCAGAAAGGACTTAAAAAAAAAATATATTGACCGATGGTTGTACAAATATGCACAACTTGACTAGAATTTATGGCCAAGCCAGAATTCTGAAAGCCACTAGCCTTCTCTTTTTACCTTTCACCATCTAGGAGCAAATCATTGCCTGTGTGGGACTTGACTCTGCTAGTATCCATTACTCAGACGATACAAGCCACTGCCCCCTGGCTGCTCCTTCACCTCTGCCCCACTCAGCACCACCTCGTCAGTGCTGTAGCCTTGGCCCCACTGCGACACTTGGATTGAGCCCTTGACCATTGTGCACCCTACCCTGGTTTTTCTCTTCTCTTTCCCCTCCTTTCCTTCCTGTTCCTTTTTCCTCTTTCTTTTCCTTTCCTTCTTTCCCTTTCTTGACTCCTGGACCTCCATTCTTTCATCACTATTGGATTCTACCTTAGTAGAAACCACATTCATATCTCTGGCTCCAAATGGTGTCTGTGTGTACCAGTAAAAATGATAGCGCTAAATTTATGTGCACATTGTATTCTCTAAGTTCATTTGTGAATTTCTTAAAGGAATATTTTACATTATGTTTTGGCTCTTACACTAGTCTACAAAATCCTGAAAACCAGTTAAGTGGCTGAAATAAATATTCAGAATCTCAGAGTCACTTGAGATCCACAAACCCCTGGAAGCAACCTACCTGGCTCTGAATTCCCGGCTTCTTGGGATTCTTTGAGAATGAGACAGAGTGGTGTTTAAGGGATCAGAGGAGTGCTTGCTTTACTGCCTCAGAAATGTCAGGAGAGGGCTCAAAGAAAGATGCAGGATGGATTTTCTGTCAGAGATGGGGCAGAAACAAGAACATCAGCTCTACACATCCATGTGTTCTGCATCCACACATCCATCCAACTGTAGCCAAAACCATTCAGAAAAAAGAGATGCATCTATACTGAGCATGTGTAGACATTTTTAGTCAGTATTCTCTAAACAGTACAACTACTTACATAGCATTTATATTTGTTTTGGGTTTGGGGTTTTTTTTTTGAGATGAGGTCTGCTATAACGTGACTCTCCTGTCTGAGAGTCACGTTACTCCTGGAGTAGCTGGGACTTCAGGAGTATGCTACTGTGTCTGGCTTAGTCTCTGCCCTGCTTTAGGTGTTATGAGTAATCTGGAGATGATGCGAAGTGTACAGGAGAATGTTCATAGTTGTCATGCAATATCATGTCATGTGATATAGGCACTTTTGGGTTTGGGTATCCACAGGGGTGCAATCTGCTGTGGATACCAAGGGATGACCGTACAGGTATATGCTCATAAATTGCTCCTGTACTGGGGACAATCATATTATATAATATAGAGAAGGCCTTTCATTTTCATTATTATTAAGCTCATTACAGAGTTGGAAATTATAATGCTTTGAAGTTGACTAGCTATGAACACTTCCATGAATACAATGTCATATATGTAAATATATATAGATAACAGTCATCAGAGATTTGGGAGAATAGGTCCTTAGGAAAATATGCTTCCTTTTTCCTAAACTCTCTAGTTCATTTCTCATCTCCCTCTCTCTTCCTCTCTCTCTTTCTTTCTTTCTTGTTGGTACTGGGGATTGAACCTAGGGGTACTTAACTACTGAGCTACATCCCCAGCACTTTTTACTTTTTATTTTAAGACAGGATCTTGCTAAGTTGCTTAGGGCCTCACCAAGTTGCTGAGGCTGGCTTTGAACTTAGAATCTTCCTACCCCAGCCTCCTGAGTCACTGGGATTACAGGTGTGCACCACCACACTTGGCAAGAAAACGATCTCTTAATGACATCTGGTTTCCCCACTTCACTTTCCAAGGAATGTTCACAAGTTTTAAAAACTTCCCACATTTTTCCCTACTGGAAAGAGAATGAAGAAACCAACCACACAGGAAATTCCAAGCCTCCTTCTGTGGGACTGAGACACATGGATTAGTGCTCTAGGATCTCGAGGTTCTTGTGAGTTGGGTAGGCTGAGCGAGGAGTGCTCACAATCAGCTACGAGCTATGGTGTGGGCCAGTAAGCAATTCTCCTGACTAAACTAAATTTCGAGCCTTTGGTTGAGCCAAAATGAGAGATTAGAAGTGTAGTGACCCTGTCAAGATGTACACACTGGGGAGGAATGGCGTAAACAGGTGGCCAGCTGGGTCATTCAGTTTGCAACAAGATACCTGTAGCCAACAGCAGGGCTTGGGTTCACACAGGTGAGCATATCATTCTCACGAGGTGTTCAAAGGAGGGTGGGACATAAGCACTTGACCATATCCTAAGCATTTCCAAAATAAAGAATCACACCATCTCTCCTGCAGTGTCAATTCAGGATGTTTGTACTGAGGTCATAAAAGTGACCAGCCACATGGTTTGCTGATTGTTAGACTGGTGCTCAGTGGGATTTTTGCAAACGCAATCAGAAAACAAAATATACATACAGGAGATAGTTGCCCAAATCCTGAAAGAAAAAATAAATGTAATGCATTTTGGATGCTCCTTCTATTTTTAGTACTAGGTATTGAACTCAGGGGTACTCAACCACTGTGCCACATCCCCAGCCCTAGTTTGTGTTTTACGTAGAGATAGAGTCTCACTGAGTTGCCTAGTGCCTCATCACTGCTGAGGCTGGCTTTCAATTCGCAATTCTCCTGTCTCAGTCTCCCAAAGTGCTGGGATTACAGGTGTGCGCTACCACGCCCAGCTTTAAGTGTATTTTTGAAAAACAAAAAACAGTAGGAACTGGTAAAAAGTGAAATCCGCCAGAGACTGAAGGATCTAATGTTCATTAATGATATGCAAATACTACACAAATTCTCTGATGTCTCAGCTTTCCCTTTTGTAATAACCATTATTTCTCCATAACAAATTGATCTTAGATTCACAGACTGATTATTTTATTATCTACACTCTTCCTCAATTTTAAATGAGTTATCTCTAGAAACTACAGTAACTTCCTTGGACAAGTACACCACCAATTCACAATGTTAAGGCTTAAACTGCATTGCACAGACTTGCAGAAGACTTCAAGTTAACAAAGCCCATGTTTCAGTCTCCTGACTGATAGATTTCTTGTTAGCATTGATGTCCTTTTCTTACAGTAGTAGCTCTCTGTGATAGTTGAACTTACTGATTCAAGCCAAGTTTTATTTGAAGATATTTTATTGATTTTTTTTTTAAGTTGCAGGCATAGCAACTGCTTAACATGTTAGAACTTTTTCTTTTTTCTGGTTTGTGTAGTACGTTGTTATGGAACTCCTACATTTTTATAAATTTGCCAAAGTAATTCCAAGAATTCCCTAGAAACTTTAGAACAATAGTTTCAGACTCCCTAGTACATGCTTGAATTTGAGTCTGATCTTAGGTTCCACCAGCTATTTCTCTCGTAAGAAATTATTCCCGGTAGTAGTTTTCATGATTAAATTAATTACGAATAAGATAGAACTTTTTATGGGGGTAGGAAGGGTAGTAGAATGAATCGGACATTATTACCCTATGTGCATATATGATTACACGATTGGTGTAACTCTACATCATGTACAAACAGAAGAACGAGAAGTTAAACTCTATTTATGTATGATATGTCAAAATGCATTCTACTGTCATGTTCAACTAAGCAGAACAAATTAAAAAACTCTTAAGAAAAGATAGAACTACTTTTTTTTTTAAGTTTCCTTGATCATTTTTCTCATGGCAATTTTGAAAGTTAGTCAAGAATAAAATAGTCTTATGTCAAACTCCTCCTATTAGTTTTTACTAACATTTGATGATTCTGCTTTTTAAAATACCTACTTTGAAAACTGTCTATGTTGGAAGCCATTTTAAATCAACATATGTTCTCTAGAGTTTGTTCTGCATTCTTTATTATCACCTTTTAAAGATAATAAGTAGTGTATCCAAGGTGAATAGTCAGATCTTTACCTGGTGTCTGGAGTTTTCCCCTTCTTCCTCACTATTTTGAAGCTACTAGCTTGCTATAACACTGTCTTCTAAAAGAAGAAATTCACATACTCTCTTAGGGTTTTCTAAGTTCCCCAAAAGGAAATTAGTGAATATTTTTTAAAGATGTGTTTATGTGTACATAGAACTCTGGTGGTATCCTCAATATCATCTCCTCTTCTTCATAAAGATAGTCCCTTAGCTGGGCGTGGTGGGGCACGCCTGTAATCTCAGTGACTGGGGAGGCTGAAGCAGGGGGAATCACGAGTTCAAAGCCAACTTCAGCAAAAGCAAGGCACTAAGCAACTCAGTGAGTCCTTGTCTCTAAATAAAATACAAAATAGGGCTGGGATGTGGCTCAGTGGTTTATTGCCCCTGAGTTTAATCCCCAGTACCAAAAAAAAAAAAAAAAGTCCCTAATCAGCTTCCTGGTTTTCTCACCTCTAGAATAGGTTGGCCAATCAAGTTGACCTGACTCCTGAGGGCTCTCTGTGGTATCTCCCTAACTTCCAGTGAAATTCAATAATGCTGCAGATGAGAAGTGAACTTCTGGGTTTTCTAGTTAAGATGCTAAAGCCTTATCCTGCCATGTGCTGTACACTTTTGGCAGTCACATTGAAGGAGTTAGTCTCAGAAGAAGGGACAAGAAGTAAAAGAATCTACTTGGTGCTGAACACCAGTTTATTGTGGGAAATTTGAGGTGTTTAGCTTGTGGTTTAAAAGGGTGCTTACCTGCTTTGATGTTGAGCAGTTGGGGTGCTTACTGAATTGACTACTCATTTGAATAAGTAGTCATTGCGTTCTTGCACTCTGAGACAGAATAGGATTGATTAGGAAATGCTTAATGGCTTGTCAAAATGAAATCATGCTAAATTTATCTAAAACATGGCTTCTACTTCCAAAGATATTTCTATCAAAGTACTTTACAAGTTTTGTTCTTTTTATTTCAAATAAACGTGAGAGAAAACAAAAGTAGAAGAATAGAAACCTACAGCAGAAAACTTTTCAAGAGAAATTTGAAAGTTGGTTGGTAGATGATCATTGGAGCCTGAAGCACTCAAGAGAATTTTTTAAAGCTGTTACCTTAGGATGAGAGAACAGTAGATGACAGCTAGGGAGATGTGAAGACTAGTCCACACATAAAATAACATCCAATGGAGTCAGAATTAATGAAAGAACTTCAGAGAAATGAGTCCGTGGTAGAAACAAAACAACAGAGCTGTGTGAGAATAGTACATTGGCTCCATATCTTTTGAAGAAAGTAATACAGCCTGAAGGACACCTGTTGGCAAAGGATGGTTTGAGAGCTGCCTGCTAACTTAGATTGTTATTTAATTTCTCATAGTAGCTGTTTCATGGTGGATGATTAGTGATTTCCTTTTTATTATTTTCTTTCCATGTCTCAGAATACAAACTCTCTTCTTTTGTGACCTTGGAAGGGATATGTGCTTTCATCCCCTATGCATCCCTTCCTTCTTCTCTGTTTGAATGCCTGTTGGATGTTTTTCTTGAGTGGTAAGAGAGGCAATGCAGCAACTTTTCTTTACCTTAGAAGGTGATACAAGGGCTGAGGTTATGGCGCAGTGGTAGTGTGCTCGCCTAGCATGCGGGAGGCACTGGGTTCGATCCTCAGCACCACATAAAAGTAAAATAAAGATATTCTGTCCACCTACAAGTAAAAAATAAATATTAAAAAAAGAAGGTGATACAAGTGACAATTTAAGTAATTCTATTACCACTACATTCATAAACTACCAGTGTCCCCTTTCCTACTAGAAATAGGATTTTTAATGCTTTCAATCTAGTCCTGTCACAGAACCTAGAACCAATGCACTTAAATCATCCTTAAATTTCTTTAGTTCACTTCTACTACCAAATTCTGCATCAATCAAGATTCAGTCAATTCAAGAAGCAAAATCTCTAGATTCTGTGCAAACTGATGAAGTAATTTATTAGGGCTATTGCTTCTGGTTCTGGCACTGGAGCCTAAAGTCCACAGAAAAGGCAGTTGAGATGGCAAGATAGATGTCAAGAGGGGTCACAAGGGAACTAGAACCCTGGAGGAATGACTGGAATCCAGGATGATGAAATGAACTCACCTCAGTGGGTTAGTCTCCCAGTTCCTTCAAGCAGAGTTCAGCAGGAGCTGGAGAAGCTATGGACTTGCTGCTGCCCCTCCACCACCACCAGAGGTCAGTAGATGAGACTCAAGTGCCAGAGCTGCCATGGCACATGATGCTTTATGAACTTCTGAATGTAAAGAGAATATGGCTACCACTTCATTTTCACTTTTTTATAAAACCTCGTGCAAATTGTCTCTTGTAGGGAATACCAACAAGGAGCTATAAAAGAAAATGTCTTTTCAGTCTTGCTATGTCAACACGATATGAACTCACTACATGTAACTCAATGCCAGGTACTGTTCAAAGTGGTGGTGGCAGCAGGGAGACGTCTAAGACAGGCACTGCCCTCGTGGATTTGATGACGTGAGCAGTGGAGAGATAGGAAAAGGTGGCAAAGTCATTGTCAGGAATAGAAAAAGCACTGCCACTCTACTTGGGCCATTCCCAGAGGGAAGTCATAGGACTACTTCTGAGGGAGGCAGTTAGACAAGGCATCTCCGTAATTGTCTCTTAATTTATGCATATCTGTGCGAATTTCATTTCCAAAATTTAAAGTTTTATTTATTAGAACAATATTTACTGTGCATTTTATAGTTTGTGCATTTAATCATTGTGAGGCGGGATTTTTTTTGTTCCTAATAAAGTGACCTCAAAAAGTGGTTTCTCTTCCCCCATCATCTCTGTAACTTTCTAGATGTAAATTTTAAAGCCAGTGCTTTTAAAGAATGATGCCTGTAGAGGCCCTAAGTATCAAGTCTCTGTAGGAGCACAGGAACATCTTTAGGGAAATGCACTCAGCAAAACTAACAAATAAGCAATGTGGTACACTCAGCTCTCACTAGTTTTATGACTTCCTCTGATTTAACTCCGCATTTCTGCTTTCCTCATCTCTAAGTAGGAATTGTACGAGATGGTCACTAATAGTGTATCTTTCAGTCTTAACTAGATAATTCCAAAATTCCTCCACATAAGGACTGGAGTTAAATAGGACAAGAAAGAAATTGTTAGCTACCGACAGACATTAAATTTTCACAATGCATTACTATGCTAGTATATAGTGTCTTTGATATTGTAAAAATGGGCGGATTGCTAATCTCTGGAGCAGCACAGAACTGAGAATGGAATATCTGACCTATAATGTGAGTAATTATGATTGATTTAATTGCTCTTGAATAAATTAAGTGAAAAAAAAGTTCTTTTCCGTCCTTCCCACTCAACATGCACACCTTATACAGTGAGCAGATGTGATAAATTTTCAAGCTTATCAACCTGATACCTACATCTCCATACAGTTTGTAATTTAAGTTTTTTCTCCAAACATTTGTAGAATAAAATTAATTCAAAGAAAATTAAATCGGCAATTGAATATAATTACTTGAATAGTAATGAGGCATAATTGCTATAAAATAAATGGAGCACAGAATGAAAGCCATAAAAAATTACTTTAAATTTCTTAAAAATAAATCTATATTAAGCCAGTTTCTCATTGTGACATTCTGGGTAAAATGGCACCATTTCAATTACATTTTAATTTGTAGTTGAATTTCATATATTCATATTTTTCAAGTGTTAAATATTTTCAGTTAAAATTTATTAACATATGCTGACTTTGGAATTTAAATATTACATTGGTAATTGAAATTTAGTTGTGGGAAAATTAATTCTTCATTACCTTTAACTTGAACAATAAAAACAATTTTTAAAGAATTTGTTTTATGGCCATTTATCTGAGATTCTTAAATGGTGCAAGCTTTGCTTTTCTTATATCATGTTATGACTGCTGTTTTACTTCTTTTTTTTTTTTTTTGGTAAGTTTCTTGGGGGAATAAAATTAGTGAACTAGGAACTTCAGGTACAGAGCCTATTTTATTTCAAATGTTGGGAATTGACAAATTAATTACATCATCAAACATGAGCAAAAGTCATTGTACTGGATACTAAGATATAAAAATGAGGAGAACGTAACCTGATGGGCTGTGGTCTAGAACTGTAGAAAAGCAAAGTTTAAAAACAGACATCTAAATATTTGCTTTGTAGAATGTCCCTTCTAATCCCTGTCTAAAACCTCTTCATTTCCTCTTACTCTGATACATACTCTTGTGCTTCTGACTATTGTGTTTTTCTGAGCTTTCCTGCCTCTTCATTTTTGTTTCCCCAGCATCTAGTGTATGCATTTAATAAATTTTTATTGAATGGAATTTATTACAATTTAATCCACATTAAAAGTAGTATAAAGTGACTTAGGAGCCTTCAAAGGAGGAAATGCTTACCCCTGATTGGGCAAATAAACAAAGGCCATTGGGCATTTCCATTTAGAATGGACATAGAAAAATGGATGACATTTTAAAAGCTGGAGAGGAGTCATTCAAGGCAGAAGGAATAGTAAGAGACAAAGGTTAAAAGAAAGTCACAAAAGTGGGTCTGGGTAGCTCAGTGGTGGAACATTTGTTTGGTATACATTAAGGCCCTGTGTTCGATCACTAGCACTGCAGAAAGAAAAAGAAAAAAAGCCACAAAAGAAAAGAACATACTTTGTAGAACAACTTATGAAATTTGAGTTCTTTTTCTATACATTAAAAATATGTTCAGTTATTACATTAATAAGTTCAGTTATTACACAAAATTATAACTTATCCAGAATATTTAGAGTTTAGTTTTTTTACCTTACGTGCTTTATAAAATTTAAGAGAATATTTGCCTTTTGATTTGAGAAGAGGTAGTTGTATAATATCAACACTATTTTACTTGACAGAGATTGCCTCATTAAATGCTTTCTACAGTGTTATGCAGAAGATATTATCATTATCCCCTCTCAGAGAGGAAACTAAAGCTTGGAGAGGTGAAGTATTTTGTCCTAGTTACATAGCTAGTAGGCATGAGGTTAGTGTTCTACTCCAGACAGGTGACAGAGCCCTTTCTGTCTTAGTTAACTGTTGTGCTATAGACAAAGATCCATTGCTCTCAACAACCGAAGCTAGACATTCATTTGAGAACTATTGAAGAACTAAAGAGGACAGAAGATCTGGAATTTAAAGAAATCCTGGATGCCTTGAGAATAACAAAATATGAGATTTCTCAGTTACTATAGAGGGTTCAAAACAAAAGATGCAATACAGATATATGGGACTTTTTTTAAAAAAGAGGAACTAGTTTGAAAGACAACAGTCTGGGATATAGAATATACCTTGTTGTGGTAATGTGGAAAGTTAAGAAGAGAGGACTTGATTTTACAGGAGTGACAATGGGCCGACTTCCTGGTGAAAATGGCCTCTCCTTCATTTATAGTGTGGACAGTAGCTATGATGTCAGATCACCCAAGTTGTGGAAATAGCTAACCAGCTCTTTCATTGTGAAAAGAAAAAGGATAACTCCTGCAATACTGGTATTGACTTATATTTTATAAATCTCTCTCTTTTAGGAAATATATTTGTGGTGAGCCTAGCAGTTGCAGATCTGGTGGTAGCCATTTATCCATACCCCTTGGTGCTGACATCTATATTTAACAATGGATGGAACCTGGGATCTCTGCACTGTCAAATTAGTGGTTTCCTGATGGGCTTGAGTGTCATTGGCTCCATATTTAATATCACTGGGATCGCCATTAATCGCTACTGCTACATCTGCCATAGTCTCAAGTACGACAAGCTGTACAGTAACAAGAATTCCCTCTGCTATGTGTTCCTGATATGGATATTGACACTAGTGGCAATTGTGCCCAACTTGAGAACTGAAACACTCCAGTATGACCCAAGGATCTATTCCTGCACGTTTGCACAGTCTGTCAGTTCAGCATACACGATAGCTGTGGTGGTTTTCCATTTCATCGTTCCTATGGTCATAGTCATCTTCTGTTACCTAAGAATATGGATCTTGGTTCTTCAGGTCAGACGGAGGGTGAAATCTGACAACAAACCCAAACTGAAACCACAGGACTTCCGGAATTTTGTCACTATGTTTGTAGTTTTTGTACTTTTTGCAATTTGCTGGGCTCCTCTAAACTTCATTGGTCTTATTGTGGCCACGGACCCTGCCAGCATGGTGCCCAAGATACCCGAGTGGCTGTTTGTGGCTAGTTACTACATGGCATACTTCAACAGCTGCCTCAATGCAATTATATATGGACTACTGAACCAAAATTTCAGAAAGGAATATAGAAGAATTATAGTTTCACTGTGTACAGCTAAGATGTTCTTTGTAGATAGCTCGAATGATGTAGCAGATAAGATGAAATGTAAACCCTCTCCATTAATAACCAACAAGAATTTAATCAAGGTGGACTCTGTTTAGAAAAGCAAAAATCATTTCTGGCACGATGTCCATACTGCTTAAGATCTTACTCCTTTCATGCCTGCTTTGCTCTGGATAGATGTCTAGAAAACAACAGTTGAGAAATGGAAGCTCCTAAGAGATTACCCATAGTTTCTGAGCTAGTGTGCTTTGTGAAAAAATGTCTAATTCTGCTTATCAAGAGAAATCCAGAATATACAGAGAATCACATGTTAATTGAAGAATTTTTTTCAGGGGAAGGGGTTAAAGTAAAATGCTGGATAAATTTAAGGGAAGGAATAGTGTGAAAACCTTTATTTTACTGTAAGTAAGTTTCACACATGTAGTATAGTCATCCCTCCTTACCTGTGGATTCTCCGTCCTTGGATTCAGTCAGACATGAATTGAAAATATTTAGAAAAACATTGCATTGCATTGAACATGTATGTACTTTTATTCTTGTTATTCCCTGAAGAATGTAGTATAACAGCCATTTTGGTAGTATTTATCTTGATATGGGTTTTATAAGTAATCTGGAGATGATTTAAAATACTGTAAATATGAAGATATGCACAGGTCATATGCAAATACTGTATCATTTTATATAAGGGTCTTGAACATCTACAGATTTTTATATTCTTGGAGGCTCCTGGAACCAGTCCCCCAGGGATTTTGAGGGATAACTATAATTGCTTTCCCCTTCACTTGTTAAAATATTTCAAATTGGAAAATGAATAGAACATTTGATTTATAAATGAGTGAATGGAACAGATAGGAGAAGTGAGATGAGTGACTCATTACAGAGCAAAAGCCTGAACATTGAGTGACAGTTCAACAGCCACTACCACCACTATACTGAGCCAACCCCCAGCCCTTTGTATTTTAAAAATAAATTACAGGATCTGGCTGAGTTGCTGAGGCTGGACTTGAACTTGCGTTCCTCCTGTCTTAGCCTCCTGAGTAGCAGAGGTTATAGGCGTGCACCACCAGGCTCAGCTACTTTTCTCTATGCTTTTCTTTATGCTTGAAAATAAAAAAATCATGGGAAAAAAATCATGTACAATTCAATGTAAAACCAGCTTTGCAATATTGATTGTAGGTTTTGGGAAATCTCCTGTGACTGCGTGTGAGTAAAAATTTAGAAAATAACAAAGTTATTTTAGTGCTGTTCAATATTTATGTTGATGGTAAGTGAGTACTTATTTTACCAAAGCTCTTTTTGAAGGCCAGAGATTGAATGTAAACTAAATTGGTAAAATATAGGAAAAGGCCAAAAGGGAGATATTTAACCAAAGTTTTAGTATATACATAATGTAACAATAACAAATGGGGTAAAAATTCAATAACAAACTAGTATCAGGAGAATGCTCTGACCATCAAGTTTCTGAAATGTTGGGACATGCCCTAATTGGGTTCAGCTTACACTTGTCTGTCACCAGAAGATTGATGGAGTCATTGTGCAATCACCTTGCTTCATAGTGCTGAGGAAAAAATTGAATTTAACTATGGAAAAGCAATCATAAATGAATATAAAAAGTGAATGATTTTAGAAGCACAAGCCTTAATCACATGTTTTTCTATTTTCTATCTCTGAAGCCGACATTTTAAGTTAATAGAAACAACCACTTAGCAACGTTTTTTACATTACAGAGTTTACCATGGGAGAAAGTGCCTGGGTATGATTGTGCACGTGTTTGCATGCATACTGAGTACACTAGCCCGTTAGCTCTCTTGTTTGACTTTTAATGTGGCTGATCTGAGGAAATAGGAACAGCCTATTGAAGAGTCTACAGATGATTTAGGAGTATGTTGTTAGTAATAATAAGATTATGCTGTGTTCCTTTATTATGAGGACACATCTCTTTGTTCTGATTACAGTTCTATAATTCACAAGTCCATTGAAAAACCAATTGATTACTATTTCATCTAGAGATTAGGCAGTGGGCCTGTCTTTTCTTGAGGTAGCCCGGTTCTCTAATTGCTAGCAGAACTATTACTTTGCAGTGTGCGATGCAAATATTTCCAGTTTGGAATAAAATAAAATGAATGTTACTTTCAGTTTCTGTGATGTTCAACACCTCTGAGAACTCTTGAATTTGGGTGCACAAAGGAGCAAGTGATTATCCACTGAGCACCATCCCCATAAATACTGAATGAATCTCCATGCTCAGGATGTGGGAGTAAGAATCAGTTCAGCTATTTGGTTTGCCCAGTAAAAGAGCTGATAGAATTTCTGCCTAGAGAGCTGTAATATCTTCATTAACTCTGTGATCATTGAGCTACAGAATAAATGTTTACTTAGACAGTGTTTACACAATTCAAAGTAGTTAAATATAAGATGTTAACCTCAGTTCTGACATTGTTTTCTGCTTATCACTATTTTCTTGTAGCCTGGGTATAAATGTGTATAAAATTGTAGGAAGTCTGTTTTTCCAAAAGACAGTTTAATTTTATATTTTTGAACATAAAGCCATGATACAGTATACTTGTATTCTTTTACTTCTTTTTTATGTATGTCCTTTGTTACTGCGACAGATGAACTTAAATGGGCTTTTTACTGGTATATATTGTTTTGATAAGTTATATATGTATACATGTGCATATATGTATATATAAATGACAATGAATTGATTTCTTACTATTTTCAAGGTGTTGAGTTTGTTTTTATGCTATTTTGGAGGAATTAAAAGTTGGTTAAGAATGAAGGGTGGTTTGATAATTAAGACGTACATGTTTATGGACAAGCTTATTTTTCTCAGCAGAGTTTAAACTACTCAGTTATTCATATATGTTCATATATCATGCATCTATATCATACATTTCATATATTCATGTTCATCATGGAAGGTAACTGAGTTTGATTAAACTTTGTTTGCCCTGCCTTGATACATGCAACCAACAAGTTGTGTTCTATTCCAAATACAGATTTGTTGCCCTATTTAACAACTATGTTTCTTTTCTTTTTTTCCCCAAAAAGCACTATTTCTTGGTCAGTACACATGCACAGGATGGACTCCTATCTTTCTTAGAACTTAGGAGGGGAAAGACAGCCTATTTTCCTGACCTTTATATAATCATGTCATGAGATCATTAAAGGGAACATAGAGGGTAGGTTCAAGCCATTTCTCTCATTTTACAGACCATGAAGATGAGATTCATTAAAAATTGACTGTCCTGTTGATGATCTACTAGAGTTAGCAGAAGAGATGAGAATGAACCATGAGCTCCTGAGTTCGTTAAAAGTTTAGGAAATATTGGACACCTTTATTTTTCATAAACTACCATTTCTGAAGGAATAACCAGCTTCCAACTATATGAAGTCATATACAATAGAAACTCTAACATTTAAAGACAATATCTTATGAGAACAAATACATATAAATGACATCTGACTTTGACACATGAGAACTCTAAATAGAATCTAGTTTTTGGTGTACTCAGCAGTAAGGGAAAGGCAGGGAAACAAAGGACCCCAAAGGACAGCATGTCAAGGATCTTGATCCAACGCCTGTCTTTGCTTATGTGTCCTAATAGATGAGCACATGTCACTGGGACCTCTCTAAAAATAAGATAATCATTTTCAATTGTTTGGTCCCTAATTCTCAGACAAATATATAGGAAACTTGTAGTGAAGCTTCATTTAATTCATTAACGAGAAGACCTGAAGAGTGACAGAGACAATTCAAAGATGAAATGAAGAACTAAGACTTAAATAGTCACTGGAGAAAGGAATATGGAAGTAAGATTGGTACATTAAATACACATCACATTAATGACCCATGGAACAATAAAATTGTAAACTTTAAGATTCTCATGTAGAACAAACAAAAAAAAGAAAAACTTACCAGTTTAAACTTATCTATGTTAATTCAAAAAAGTTAAAATTTCTTCCAAGTCAGATGACTTCAGCTTATTGAAAAATGTTCTAGCATGATATTTAAGGTTCCACAATTATCTTTTTTCCAATTTCCAATTTTCCAACTGTTTAGACAGTTTTTCCTGAACAACTGGTATTCCATTTCTTCTAATAGACTGATTTGAAGCAAATTATCATCTTAATGCTGTCTTATGATCTATATCATGATATGACTTTCCATTTGTTATATCTTTTTTTCCTAAATATAAGATTAGAAATTATGTGTTCCTGTAATCTCAGCTATTTGGGAGGTTGAAGCACAAGGACGAGCCTTCAAGCTTGAGACCAGCCTGGGCAACATAGCAAGATCCTGTCTCAAAACCAAAATATTATTCATGCATTTATTCACAGATATTTGATGCTTCAAGTAATGCGATGGTATTATAAAATTTCATCTTCTAATCATTTGTTTCTAGAATATAGAAATAAAATAGATTTTTATATTTTGTATTTTGAAAGTAAATTTAAAATTCACATATTTAGATTCTTCTTTATTACAGGTGCATTTAGATTATCTTGGATGATAGTTTTATGTTTTCAAATGTTATGCTTTTTCTTTTTTCTTTTCTTTTTTTTATTGCCTGACAGAAAAGTTTTATTTATGCTTTTTATTTCTTGTCTCATTACATTAGACTTCCCACTGCAATGTGGACTGGAATAGTCCTAGAGGCATCATTGTCTCATTTCCAGTCACTAAACCAGTGTTAACATTTCACCAGTAGATATAAAGTTTGCTGTGGGTATTCTTGAAGACATTTTTATAGATTTTCCACATTAGATAAAGGAAGGGCCCATTTCCTTCAAAGTCTGCTAAGTTTCTTTCTATAATTAGGTTTAAAAATGACTGTGGATTTTTTTCCTTTATTCTGTTCATATGATGAATTGTAATGATGGACTTTCAAATATGTAGCTAACTTGCCTAGGATAAAACCAATTTGGACTTTTGCACATTCTAGAATTTAGCTTGTTATTTTTTTTCTCTTTCTTTAGCCTATTAGCATCTATGCCCTTGCAAAAGAGTTTCATTATTTTTCTTTTCTAAAATGTTCTCTTTAGGTTTGGTATCAAGTTTATGCCAACCCTAGGACCTCATAAAGTGAATTGACAGTGTTCTCTTTTTTTATCTCTGCAGTAAATTGTATAAGGCTGATATCAATTTTCTTTAAATGTGTGGCAGAATTCACCAATGAGGTCCTCTGGGCCTATTTTCAATAATAATAGTAATAATAATAATAATAATAATAAATTTTCAAAAGGGATAGAATCATCCAGTGATGTTCATGTGTATTATGTGTTAGAATTTTTTAAAAGTAGTGTTTTCATTTGAATGAATCCATTTCATAATCTAAATTATGAAATTTCATAATCTAAATTATGAAATTAGCAAGATGCTATTCTTATATCTTAGCATTATTTTTTAATACCCATAGGATATATAATGCTACCCTTTTTTCATTCCTGATTTTGTTAATCTGTGTCTTTTTGTTTCTTGATCATTGTTGCAGGGGTTTATCAGATCAGTAGTTTCTCTTTTCTCTATAAAAACACCTTTTGACTTTGTTGAGTTTTCTTTTTTATATGTTTGTTTGTTATTTCATTTATTTCTGCTCTTGGTTTTGCTATTTCTTTGCGTTTTAGACAAAGGAGTTTAGTTTGCTCCTGCTTCTAAATTTTTGAAATGAATGCTTAAATTATTGATTTTTAAGCTTTTCTTTCCTATCACTGCATTTTATTAATTTTAAATTCATTAATATCTCCCTCTAAGCATAGTTTGAGCTATACCAATAAGTTTTGATGTGCAGAATGTTCATTAGAGCTTAATAAAAGTATTTATATTTACATAGTCTTTTTTATTAACCATAGATTATTTAGGAATGTTTTGATTAATTTCTAAATATATAGGAAGTTTCCATTGTCTTTTTTATAAGGAGTTTCTTGCCCAAAATAATTGTGCTCAAAGGGTCTAGTTTCTTTATATCATTTTTAAAAAATTGTTAAAATCTGCTTTTCTATGGTTCAAAAAATATTTTTAAAATTGGTTATTGGTGCATTATAATTATAAATAATAGTGGGATTCATTAGGCCATTATTCATACATGCACATAATTTGATCAATTTCATTCCCCAGGACCTTTCATTTCTCTCCCCTCCTCTCTACCTCCTATCTACTTGTTCTACTCTACTGATCCCCCTTCTAATAATTATTTTAATTACTGAATTATAAGTATATATATAAGCAGGATTTATATTTGTACATGGACATAGCATAGTTTGGTAGATTTCATTCCCCAGCACTTCCTTATACCCTCCCTTCCTTCCTCTACTCCAGTGGTCTTTCTGTTTTTGGAGATTCCTTTATTTAGTCCTTTCTTTCTTTCTCTATCTCTAGCTTTTTCATATGAGATAAATGATAAAATGATAAATTTTATCTCATTTCTTAAATGAGATAAAATATTTGACCCTTAACTTTCAAGTCCGGCTTATTTCACTTAGTTCTACAGTTCATTCCATCTGCCAGCAAATAACATAATCTCATTCTTCTTTATGGCTGAGTAAAAGTTCTTTGTGTGCACTTTGAAATTTGTATGAAAAGCATAAATTATTTAAGAGATTGAGAGAGGGAATGATCCAAGTCTACAGAGAATGTATTCTAGCACATATGAAGGCATACTACAGAACCATACTAGGGCATTAACAGGAAAACTGGTCATTAGAGAACTTAAAATAGATGATGTCTGAAGAGGAATTTGGTATAGGTTATGGGTGGTACCTCATTGCAGTGATGAAAAATAAATGTTATTTATTCTTTTTTATTTTTGTGTATAATGTGAAGGAAGTTAACTATAAAAATTAATTTGTATATCTTCTTCCCATCATATACAAAATAGAGATGGATTAAATACATAAATTTGGAAAAGTATGACATTTACTACATTGATATGATAATCACCCCATCTATTTTACAAATACATGGAACTCCAAAACAGCAGAATATATAGTTTTTCAAGTATTCATGTATCATTCTCCAGGACAGACCTTAGGCATCTTCAGGACAGATATTATGTTAGGCTACAAAATAAGTCTTAAGAACTTTAAAAAGATTGAAGTGCCTCAAGGTATTCTTTCTAACCACAATGAAATGAAACTACACATCAATAGCAGAAGGGAACTGAAAAGCTCACAAATGTATGTAAGTTGGCAAACTCTTAAAGGTTAAAGAAGAAATCACAAGGGAAATGAGAAAAAATGCCAGACAAATGAAAATCGAAACACATGCCAAAACTAATGGGATGCAGCAAAAGCAGTGCTAAGAGGGAAATTTATAGTTGTGCACATAGTAAAAAGAAATCTCGAATCAATGACTTAACTTCACATTTTAAGAAATTAAAAGAATTACAATGTAAACCTAAGGCTAGCAGGCAATGTAAATAATAAATATTAAAGGAAAGATTAAATGGAGAAAAGAAGAGCAATAGAGAAAATCAATGAAATCAAGTCTTGGCCTGTTTTTATAAGGATTAAATACATCCCTTTGTATTTGTAAAGATCAACAAAACTGAAAAACCTTGAGTTAGAGTGAAGAATATAAATAGGAGATTCAAATAAAACTAAAATAAGAAATGAAAAGGAAGGTAGCACAACAAATTTTATAGAAATCAAAAAGATTATAAGAGTACTATAAAAAATTGCATGCCAACAAGTAGCCTAGATTAAGTAAACAAATTCATAAAAACACATCCTGCCAAGACTAATCATGAAGAAATGTACAATCTGAAAACATGAAAAAGCTTCTCTTTATATTGGCAATTTTATCTCATTTAAAAATTTTTTCAAATATATTTTCCAGTTTTCTTCCCTAAATAATTTTCTTTTTTTTAAAAAAATATTTTGTTTAGTTGTAGATGAACACAATATCTTTATTTATTTATTTTTATGTGGTGCTGAGGATCGAACCCAGTGCCTCATGTATGCGAGGCAAGCGCTCAACCGCTGAGCCATAACTCCAGCCTCCCTAAATAATTTTCTTAAATAAATATTTTCTAATGCTGGAAAGTCTTTTTCTTAAATCAAACATTCCATTCTGTAAAAACGTGGATAGGAAGTATAAAACATACTTTGACAAATTCAGATTATAATTGTCAATAGTATGTAATTAGTCAAAACTGAATAAATATTAACTATTGACATTTATTAAACAAAAACTTTAGTAGACATGGATTTCTTAATGAGGTTTTTTAAAATTGGTGCTTGTTTCTATTGCTACAATTGGTGGAAATTGGCATCAATTCTATTCCTATGTTCTAAGTGATAGGTATCAGTAGACAAAATATATATTAGTAGAAAATAAGTATATATATTTATTTAGATATATTTATATATATCAGTAGAAAATACAGATGGATTAAAGATATAAATCTGTGTCTATTTTAAAAACACATGGAAATATATATATAAATACCAGGAGAAAATAGGACATATATATACACACATGCATACATACATATATATACACTTAGAAATATTGTTCAGATAAATAAATAAGAGAGAAGAGGATTTTTATTGGATTTTATGGTAAGGTTACTAAAGTTTTGACCTTCTTCTGAATTATATATTGCTGATATAGGTTGAATTGTTTCCTCAGAATTCATATATTGAAATTCTAATCCCCAGTATCTTAGAATGCTACCTTATTTGGAAATAGGGTCATTACAGATTTAACTAGTTAAGGTGAGTTTGTTAGGGTGGGCTATAATGCAACATGACTGGTATCTTTAAAAAAGGAGAAATGTGGACAGAGACTATGTTTAAAACCATAATCTTCAATGTGATGGTATTTGGAGATGGAGTCTTTGGAAAGTGGATTAGATGAGGTCATGAGGGTAGAGTTTCCATGATGCCATCAGTACTCTTATGTGAAAATGAGACCAAATCTCTCTCTTCCCCATGAGGACACAGCAGGATGATGGCTGTCTAGAAACCAGGTGAAGGCCCTTACCAGGAACCAAATGGGCTGTTACCTTCCTATTGGATTTCCAAGCCTCCAGAACTGTGAGAAATAAACTTGTGTTGTTAAGACCATTCAGCCTATGATATCTTGTAGTAACCTAAGATGACTAAGACAATAGGAGATCAACCAGATGACCATGCCCATTGGTGCCTAGTCAAGGAAATTTTACATACTGAAGCCATACGTAATTCACCAGTGAGAAGAGCATTACTGGGATTCTCAGTGTATCCATTCACATTCATGTATAATGCTCTGGGCCATGACAATTCTGTAATGATTCTGCTAGTTCTTTTCCAGAAGGACCTACCACTATTTCTTCAGTCAATGATACCCTGGGAAAAGGGAAAATATACAAACATTTGGCGAACCACAACCAGGTTCTGGTTGACATTTTTATCTGGGGATCCAAAGTGCCATTAGTATCTCTCTTTTTCAGATTGTAGGTGCATGCAAGTTAGGTATAGGCCTCAGTTCTATCTCACCATGAATCTGTTGGGACCTATAAAACTACCCGATGGTCATTGCACTTGTCTCAGCTTGTACACCTAGAATGGGCTATTCTGTAATCAATAGAACCCCAACATTGGTACGCTGGCTTGTGTGGTAAGAGCTATCACAGTGGGGAGAGATAAATGGAAGGATCTGAAACATCGGACCCTGTCCATACTCCTCCTTATTCCAGGCAAAAATCTTAAATGAAAACACTATCACATCCTAAAGGAAACAGCAGAGATCATTAGAATCTTGAACACCTAAAGGATGCAGGAGTAAGTAGTGGTCAGGAGATGGATTTGTACACCACATAAGCAGTCCTCAAAATTCACAGGCCTTATGTTTGAAAGTTGCATGGAAGTGAAATTATCTGCCTTTTGCCTACAAAAATGACATTTCATTTATTGTTATTTGGATTTTAAGGAGAAATATCTTATAGGCACATGTAAGAAAAAAACAAACAATAAGGAACCACAAAAACTACCAATCTCCAAAGATTATTATGAGAACTAAATAGAATACTATTTAAATGTCTCAGAACATGTCAGGAAAAATGGTTAGAAGTATAGTGTCATGATTTGGATATGAAGTACCCCCTGCAAAACTTCTGAAGACAATATGGGAATGTTCAGAGGTGAAATGATTGGATTATGAGAACTATGACCTAATCAGTAGATTAATCCATTTAAGAGATATATAATTTGAATGAATTACTAGGTGGTAGCAGAAGGCAGGTGGGGCGTGGTTAGAGGAAGTTGGTCACTGGGGGAGTGCCCTAGGCTTTTGTCCCTGGCTTCTCTCTCTCCCTCTCTTTCTCCCCACTCCTTCACCCCCTTCCTGACTGCTAGGGGCTAAATAGCTTTCCTTTGCCACATCCTTCCTCTATGATGTTCTGCCTCACCTGGGACCCAGAACAACAGGGTCACCTGACCATGGACTCAATCTCTGAAATTTTGAGCTCCAAATAAACTTTTCCTTCTCTAAATTGTTCTTGTCAGGTATTTTGGCCACAGTGACAAAAAGCTAACTAATACTATTTAGTTACGGCAATTTCTGTTGCCAGTCTTACAACTTCTGAGTTATATGATAGAAGTTTTTCTTTTGGAATATTCTCTAATTTACATATAAAGTATATTATGCTTGCAGGCAGAGCATTGAAAAAGTGCATACACAGTAGGGAAGAAAGGAAATGGAACAAGTAAGGCATGGCAAAACTAGCTCAGATATTGAAGTATCAATGACTTCAATACTTACCTCATGTGGTTCATGTTTCTATCTTTTTTTTTTTTTAGTACTAGAGATTGAACTCAGGGGTACTTGACCTCTGAGTCACATCCCCAGCCTTATTTTGTGTTTTTATGTAGAGACAGGGTCTCACTGAGTTGCTTAGCGCCTCGCCCTTGCTGAGGCTGGCTTTGAACTCATGATTCTCCTGTCTCAGCCTCCCAAAGTGCTGGGATTACAGGCCTGCGCCACTGTGCCTGGCTTCATGTTTCTATCTTAATAAGAAAAAGTGATATTTAGGTTTTTAAAAACTGTCCAACTTTTTCTTAATTAGGTTGTTTATTATCAATTTACTTTTTAGTGTAAAGATCTCAGAAGGCTGTCTCTTGAACTTTCAGCCCTAGGAATAATTGCACCTGGACATTATGATAAAGTTGTTACTTTAAAAGCAACTTGGGATTAAGTAAATCATGGTTATTATTATGAAAAAAGATTTACATGAAGTGTTTCATGTAAATCTCTGAGAAGGTCAAGCTGACATGACTGCACTATATCCTTCTAGAGAATGATATAAGCTAATTTGCATATAAAGAAAGACATATTTGGTTGAGTTGATATGCTTTTGATAAATGTGTGCAGACTTCTATTAACCTGTAGTCCACCTGCTCAGTCTTTCTTCCTCATTCCTCATGTCAACTACTCTAATTGTTCTTGCTGATCGACTTGCCCGTCACCCTGCTGGTGGGGCTTGCTGGACTGTTTGTTCTTTCTTTCTGTAATTTCAGTGTATTCTTCAAGGATGAGTTCAGGGTCCACCTCCCACCTGGCCACACAGGCTCATAATGATCTCTTTTTTTAACAGAAAGAACACAGGTTGACTAGAACACTCATTTGATGCTTGTCTTGGTTTGCTACCACAAACTGGGTGGCATAAACAAGAGAAACTTCCTGTCTTAAGGTTCTGGAAGCCAGAAGTCCAAGATCCAGCTGTCAGCAGGGTTGTATCCTCTGAGGCTTCCCACCTTGACTTGCAGATGACCACCTTCTTCTTGTCTTCACCTGGTAATTGTCTTTCCTCTGTGTCATACGGCCTGATTCATACTCCTCATAAGGACAACAGCCATTTTGGTTAGGACACACTCTAACCACCTCACTTTGACTTAATTGCTTCTGTCAAAGCAGAAGAGAAGCCCTGTCTCCATAACAGTTGTATTCTTGGGGGTTAGGAGTTCAACATATGAATTTGGAAGGGACACCATCCAGTTCATAGTAGCACTTGTTCACAACATTGCACTTTGACATTTCGTCTTTCTATTTACAAGATTTCTAAATCTTTAATATCTCATAATTCTGCAAAAGATGAACACTTTCGAAGATTTTCATCAGGCATTGTGTTTCTTTTTATCTTTTGCACCACACAGTAGTTAGCAATGGATGTATTACGTGAACAATCAAGATTTTGGGAAAAAATGGTTGGAATCTCTGCTAGCTCCAAATTTCTCCCTTAAACCATTGTGATCTTTGGTGACACCCTATATTTAATATTAACATTGTCCCCATTAGAACAGCATCCATCTCCAGATTGGAAGTCAGAAATTGGTAAGGGGAGTGACAGCTGTAGCTTCATAAAACAAAGTAGGGATTAAGGAAGAAGATACACTTATTCACATATAAGATGTACTATTTGGTAGTGAAATAATGGTCACTAGCATTTGTTTCCTCGGTTTGTTTTATATTCCATCATATTCCAAAAATAATTTAATGAAACTAAGAACAACAACAACAATAACAAAAAAGTCATGTTTCTCTCTTAAAATGGGGTCCCAAGATCTAGAGAAATTCTTTTTCAAAGGAAAAACTTCCAACTTTTGTAATTGTTGCCTTGTGGATTGCTTATTTATTTTGGAAACTGAAGCTAGATGACTTTAAGTTAAATACTATTTTAAAATGTATCTGTAATAGGGCTTGGGTGATGAAAGTGGAATATAGACAGGTAAAGGGCTAGGGCAATTTTAATAGTAGGTCTTCTTACCACTGCTCCATTTTCCACCAAACACATTATTATTTGTTCTTTAATAACCCACAGCCTTTAGTTCAGATCTCTGTGAGCTATAGTTGGTTTAAAATCATTTTGCCTGGCTCATGAGGCTGAGGCAGAAGGATTGCAAGTTCAAAGCCAGCCTCTGCAAATTAGCGAGGCACTGAACAACTCAGCAAGACCCTGTCTCTAATAAAATATGAAAAGGGACTGGGGATGTGGCTCAGTGGTTAAGTGCCCCTGGGTTGAATTCCTGGTACCACCCCCCTCCAAAAAAAAATCCTTTTGCCTACTACATAATGAACTTGGAGAACATTATGTCATGTGAAATGAACAAGGTATGGAAAGACAAATACTGTATGTTCTTACTATTCACATGAGGGAGCCAAATAAGTTGGTCTCATATTACTAGGCAGTAGAATAGAGATGAACAGAGTTTGAGTAGAGTGGAGGGACAGGGACAGATTGGTCTTATGCTTAGGATGTGAAGTGTCCCCCAAAAGTGTCTGTGTTAATGTAGGAATACTCAGAGGTAAAATAGTTAGATTATGAGAGCTGTAACCTATCATTCCATTCTACTTTGAATGGAGTGACCAGGTGGTAACTGTAGGCAGTAGGTGGTAACTGGGGAATGGCTGGCTGGAGGAAGTGGGTCCCTGGGGGATGTGCCTTGGGAGGATCATGTCCCTTGTAGCCCTTTCCTGTCACTGTCTCTGCTTCCTGGCTGTCGAAGGAATCAACATCCCTCCACCAGGCCCTTCCCACATGAAGGGCTGCCTTGCCTTGGGACCAGAGCAGTGGAGTCGGTGACCATGGACTGATAATACCATGATTCAAAATAAACTTTTCTCCCTCTAAGTTGTCCTTGTCAGGTATTTTGGTCACAGCAATGCAAAACCTGACTAAAACAATTGATTATTTGGTGCAAAAATACAGTTAGGAGAATAAGTTCAGCATTCTACAGTACTGTAGTGTAACTATACTTCATAATAATTTATTTCGTATTTTAAAATAGCTACAAGAAAGGATTTTGAGTGCTTCCCATGTGAAGAAATGATGAATGTTTGAGGTGATGGATTTAATTACCCTGATTTGATCATTACACATTGTATACATGTATCAAAATATCACACTGTGCCTCCATAAGCATGGACAATTATTATGTTTCAATTAAAATTAAAAAATTGAAATTCCTGCTGCTTCTAGTAGATTATGAGATGCTGAGAGCAAGAGCAGTCTTATTCTCAGTCACATGGACATCTGTACAATGATGGGAACTTGAAAAGGCTCAATGGACAGGAAAATGATAAACAATTGACTGAACTAGCTATGACCCACCCTGTGGAGAGTTACCTCACTGAGCCATCATTTAAAATCCTTTTAGCCCCTTGGACATCATCTGTATAAAGTGATCCTGTTCAGGTTGACACCACAGCCTATGATGCATCGTTCTTTTGACTGCATATTATATTTACTATTTGTGCCACTGTACCAATTATCCCCCAAATCCTTAGTCCCTCATCAGCAACTTTGTCACAGAGAGGTCATTCTCTCACGATGCATAGAAGAATGCCTTCCTGAGTATCCAGTTGATTTTAGGAAGAATTCAAGGCTCAGCTCTTTCTACAGATTAGCAAAATATGGGCAGGACTCAGGAGTGTAACAGCCTGATTTCATTCTCTGCTCCTTTAATTACCAGATGTGTGAACCTGGGAAAGTTACTTCAGATTTCTGGGTCACTTTCCTCACATGGAAAATGAAAGAAAAAAAAAATCAGCACCTACCTCATGGTTGTTTTGAGAATTAAATGACAGCAGATGGGTGATGAGAGTCACCACTTCATTTGTAAGCGGCTTGTTTAAAGTGCCTGCAAGTGTTATTTATTATTTTTAATGATTGATTGATGGTCTATTTTGTCACAGCCTTTCACTTTGAATGATAATATATGTTTATCCCAAAGGTCTAAGGCGTCAGGCATCTGTTGCTTCCTGTGCCATGCCCAAGGGAAGCTCTACCCATTTTATTTATTTTAACCAAGATCAACCCAGAAGACCATAAATGAGGTCAAACACTCACCATAAGAATCTATATATTTTTATTTTGTCATTCACCAGGTTTGTTTCCAGTCCTGACTGCTTTCCTTCTTATTCCCTTGGTCACCTTTTTATGAAGCCTGGGAAAGCTGCCAAGATGCTAGAAGAGAGATGAGGGATGGGAGACAGAAGCATAGCAGCCTTGCCTCTCTGTCCAGGAATGGCCCACATGTCACTTTAAGTAAGGCCTTATTTTTGGTTTTGATGATTCTTGGAACTAGACTAGGTCTTGGGATATTTTATGTATTTTTGACACTTGGTGGAATATGATGGACATCATAGCCCTAACTTTATGTATGACTGCATATATGTTGTGATTCTATGCAACTTACAACTAGAGAATTGATATATTATCCTCTATCTATGTACAATGAATCATTTACACTGTTAACATGTAAGCCTAAATAAAAAAAATATGGTTAGAACTTGAAAAAAAAATATGCTTATTACCAAAAGGAACTTTCAACTCTGGGATTTTGAAAGGGATGAACAATTATCCCTGATTAAAATTGACTAATTAAAATGGAATCCTATTTTTGGAAAACACAATATCATAGCAATGTAAGTTCATTTAGTTAAAAAAATTTAAATACATGTTTTCTTTAAATAGAAAACTTGATCTAGCATCTGCTAGTAGAAGAAAAAAGCTACTTGAATCTTTTTAGTCCAGCAGAAAGAAAATATCATGATTTAAAATTTGAAAATAATAGTAATGCTCCATCACATTTCAACCCTTTGTGCTTTTGAGACACCTTTTCATACATCTCTCAACACTCTGAACAGTTGTTAGGCAGGCGAGACAGCCATTACCCTTGACATTTTGTAGGCCAGGCAGTTCAAGTTTTAGTTCACATAGAATGATGTCCCAGGTCCTCTGGCTCCTGATCTAGTGCTTTTTTCAATAAGCCTTATTGCAAGTGTGAGGAAAAATGGAGCACGATAAGTAATTTCCATAAAGACTTCACTCTCTTTGAAGGTGAGACTTTAAGAAGTCAATGTGTGCCAGGTGTGGTGGCGCATGCCTGTAATCCCAGCACTTTGAGAGGCTGAGACAGGAGAATCATGAGTTCAAAGCCAGCCTCAGCAATGGCGAGGTGCTAAGCAACTCAGTGAGACCCTGTCTCTACATAAAACACAAAATAGGGCTGGGAATGTGGCTCAGTGGTCGAGTATCCTTGAGTTCAATCCCCCGCACACACACACAAAAAAGGCGTCAATGTGGCTCGATTGATAGTGACTCACACAGATACGAGTGCTTCAGAAATTTTTGAAAGAAATGTCTTCTGTTGAAATTGTCCTTCCAACACTAGAAAATATGAAACACACATCATCACATACATTTGCCCTACCGCAAAATTATTTGTTGAAACTATAAGGTTATGAAGGAACGTTGAGAGTGTTGTCAGTGGTTGCTATGTTACAAAGATCCCCTGATGAGCTGTGGTGCATTTCAAGAGTCTTTTCTATTAAGATTCATTATCTTAATCTAGTCTTTTTGGATTGTAAGAGAATTTAAAAGCCAGGAGTGATCATGTTGGTGGAATAAAAATAGATGAATAAGCTAATAAGAATGCAAGACAAGAAAATTTTTCCTCTCTAAGAATTATTGGTAATAAACATGTCTAAAGAGCATGCTCACTGTGTAAGTAAATAAATGCAAATATGTGTGCTCTGATTTAGAAAAAGAAAATTTTATCCTTTGAAAGCTTTTTCATTTTTGTTACTAGTTAATAGAGCATTTTAAAAATCTTTTCAGAGATAGCTATAATTAGACCTTTTATATCACTTAATGTTTTTAAGTTGACTTTAAAAACTAAGCATAAGAACTATGGTTTAAAACGAAAGATTTATGAATATTTTTAAAAAGTACAAATTATTTATAACCTATCTGAGCCTAGTACTAGAAACATAGAAGCAAATAATATATTCCTTCACGATTCGAGGAGTTTAGAGTTTAGTGAGATGACAGAAATAGAATATGAAATTATTATTATTGAAATTGTAATTTTGTCAGCAAGATGAAGAATAGAAGATAACCATGGAGATCAAGAAGTAATGTCTAAGACAAGGCTGCAAGTCAGAGTGATCTGATGACCTTCTGAGGAAGGAAGCACTTATTAGAATTATTATTTATCTTATTTATTTATTTCTCTGCCCCACATAATTTCCTAGGAAACTGGCTGATAGCTCAGAGTCTTGGTATTGTGCTTGCGAGTCTGAATAATAGATTCATCCACCAAGATGTGGTTAGTAAGTCTGTCAATTTAGAGTAGGCTAATTAATATAGAATTATGTGGGGCAGAGAATAAAGCATTTTTGCTTTGATTTTATATTTATGGATGTTGGGCATTTAAACTCCAATTATGTCTCCACCATTAACTGTACTCACCTCATTCACTATTTATCTAAGATATGCCAAGCTAGAACTCATAAATGAATTCAGCAAAGTAGCAAAATATAAAATTAACACCCATAAATCAGTTGTGTTCCTATATATCAATGATAAATCAGCTAAAAGAAAAATCAGAGAAACAATCCCTTTTGCAATAGCCGCAAAACAAACAAACAAAACCTTGGGAATAAATCTAACAAAAGAAGCGAAAGACCTCTACAATGAAGACTACAAAACACTAAAAAAGAAAGAAATTGAAGAAGACCTCAGAAGATGGAAAAATCTCCCATGTTCTTGGCTAGGCAGAATTAATATTGTCAAAATGGCCATACTACCAAAAGCTGTAAACAGATTTAATGCAATTCCTATTAAAATTCCAAAGACATTATCCCTAGCAATAGAAAAGGCAATCATGAAATTCATTTGGAAAAATAAGAGAGCTAGAATAACCAAAGCATCCTTGGCAAGAAAAGTGAAGCAGAAGGCATCACAACACCAGACCTTAAATTATACTACAGAGCTATAGAAACAAAAATGGCATGGTATTGGCACCAAAACAGACATGAAGACCAATGGAACAGAACAGAAGACACAGAGACAAACCCACATAAATACAGTTATCTCATACTAGACAAAGGCACCATAAACATACAATGGAGAAAAGAGCCTTTTCAACTAATGGTGCTGGGAAAACTGGAAATTCATATGTAGTAAAATGAAACTTAACTCCTATCTCTCACCCTGCACACAACTCAACTCAAAGTGGATAAAGGACCTAAGCATTAGACCAGAGACCCTGCACCTACTAGAAGAAATACAAGCCCAAATCTCATCATGTCGCCTTAGGAACCGACTTCCTCAATAAGATTCCCAAAGCACAAGAAGTAAAATCAAGAGTCAATAAAGGGGATGATATCAAACTAAAAAGCTTCACAGCAAAGGAAACAACCAAGAACATGAAGAGAGAGCATAGAGAATGGGAGAAAATCCCATTTTTCTTTGCCACCTGCACCTTAGAGCATCAATTGCTAGAATATATAAAGAACTCAAAAAACTTAACACCAGTAAAAAACAAATAACTCAATCAATAAACAGGAAAAATAATTGAACAGATACTTTACAGAAGAAATATGAATGGCCAACAACTATATAAAAATATTCAATATCTCTAGCAATTAGAGAAAAGCAAATTAAAACTACACTGAGATTCCATCTCACTCCGGTCAGAATGGCAATTATGAAGTATACAATTAACAATAAATGTTAGTGAGGATATGAAGGAAAAGGTACACTCATACATTCCTAATGGGACTGCAAATTGGTGCAACCACTGTGGAAAGCAGTATGGAAATTCCTCAGAAAACTTGGAATGGAACCACCATTTGGCCCAGTTATCCCACTCCTCGGCCTATACCCAAAGGACTTAAAATCAGCATACTACGGTGACACAGCCACATCAGTGTTTATAGCAGCTCAATTCACAGTAACTAAGCTACAGAACCAACCTAAATATCCTTTAACAGATGAATCGATAAAGAAAATGTGGTATATACACATAATGGAATATTACTCAGCCTTAAGTAAGAATGAAATGATGGTATTTGCCGGTATATGTATGGAACTAGAGACTATCACACTAAGTGAAATAAGACAATCCGCAAAAACCAAAGGCCTAATGTTCTCTCTGATATGCAGATGCTAATACAATAAAGGCTAGGGTGGGAAGAATAGAAATTCATTGCATTAGACAAAGGGGAAGGAAGGGAATATGGGAATAGGAAAGACAGTAGAATGAATCAGACATAACTTTCCTATGTGCATATAAGAATATACCACAGTGAAACTCTCACATCATGTACAACCACAAAAATGGTAAGCGTCTATTCCATGGATGTACAATATGTAAAAATACACTCTACTGTTTTGTATATCTAAAAAAAAAAAAATGTGCCAGGCCCTGGGATCACACAGAAAACAAGGCAAATTCCTCCCTTCATGGGGCTTACATTATTTCTTTTGTGGTTTTTACCACAGCAGATAACTCTTCATCCTATGGTATGATTTACATTTTCTTATCCCCCAGATTTATTGAGGTATAACTGACAAGTAAAAATTATATTTATAATATAAAATGTAATGTTTAGTTTGTGTATCCATGTGAAAATGATAACCACAACTATTAACATGTCTATCTCCTCAAATAGTTATTGTTTTTCTTTTGTGGCAAGAACACTTAAGATTATTCTCTTAGGGCTAGAGATTTCACTTAGTGGTTATTCCATCCCTAAAACCACAAAGGGGAAAAAGAAACCCAGATTATTCTTTTAGAAATTTTCAAGTATATAATATATTGTTATATACTGTAGTCATCATGCTGTACAAAAGATCTGCAGAGCCCCAGAATATTCTCTTTATAATCTAACCACAGAAGTGACATTCCATTGCTTTTGTCATATTCTGTTTATTGGAAATGAGTCACCAGGTCTAGCCCACACCCTAGGAGAGGAGGTGGCATAAAAGTGTAACTTCCAGAATAAAAGGATTATTGGGAGCTGTCTTTGGAACTGCCTACCACTCTGTTATAGTTTTCAGTGTCAAGAAACTATCAGTTTCTGCAGTTTTTTCAACCTGAAATCCCTTCCAATTAATCACTCTTCCTCTCCATTTCAGAGCCAATACCTTGGGCTTTTATCTCATGATCATGAATACAGATAATTTAACAAGTTTCTTAGCTCTACACGAGCCCCTGCATCCCTCTCTCCTCCCTGATCTTGAAGATTCCTGAAATACTGCTGTATTGCTTTATGTTCTTGTTCACAAACTTCAGTTATTCATTCTTATCTTCTTCCAGTTGTGACTCATTCCTTCCTATTTTGTACATTATCATATCATCCATTCTATTTTTTTCTTTTTTTAAGAATTATTTATTTATTTATTTATTGGTATAGGGATTGACCACAGGGTGCACTTAACCAAGGAGCCACATCCCCAGGCCTTTTATTTATTTATTTTGGGGGGATTGGAGCTTGCTAAGTTTCTTAGGGCTTTGTTAAGTTGTTGAGGCTGTCCTCAAATTTGCAATTCTTCTGTCTCAGCCTCCTGAGCCATTGGGATTATAGGCATGAGCCACTGCATCGGTCTTGTGCCGTCTATTCTAGCCAAGTGAGGGGTGAGCAGGGGATTTACTATGTTCCGTAGATCATATGCCTTTTGGATGCCAATTCGTATTTGCTCCAATGCTTCCTCCCCAAATTCTACTCGTTGACATCCATAAAGCCCCACCTGCTCATCACTGCCATCACTGGTTGATCTCTTCATTCCCACAAGCAAGTGGTCTGAACCAAGTAATTCTAATTTCACTGTGGATATTTTTCTTCAACTAGGCTGAAATTTGTGTAGCTTTTATTATATTTCTGTTCATTCATAAGATCTAACCATGTTGAGAGCAAAATAATTCTCAAACACTTGTGGCTTAGGTGAAAAGTAGCAAGCTCCTTTTAACATCAGCCTAAGCCAGAAAAAATGTTTAGAAAAATGATAGAAGTGAAAGATAAAGTAAAAATCAAATAAAGGACTATATTAATATATTTTCTAATAAGTTTATCCCAAAAAGTAAGGAGGCAAAGTAGAATTATTTTTAGCAAGCTCATATTTTTATATTATCATTTCCTCTTTTTTTTTTTTTTTTTTTTTTGGCCATTCTGTTTCTATGGTAGAAGTAGGGAATAATTTCCCAGAAAGGGATGATTTGGGTCCCCCCAGGGGTTATTTGGCAATATCTGAAGACAATTTTGGCGCTAGCTACAAGGACCAAAGCGGTCAAAACCAAAGATAGTATAATGTATAGGATGGCCCTCTTCAACAAAGAATTATGTGGCCCAGAATGTCAATAAGGCCAGAGTAGAGAAACTTTATTTTACCTTGGTCACAGGAGCAGTATACCAAAGTACTTAAGACCCTGACTTCTGTGTCCAAATCAAAACTCTGATGTTTACTAGCTATGTGACCTTGAGCAAATTATTAATCATCTAGCTTTCTTTATACTTAAATGATCAGAATAATATAACTCACTTATAAATTTTACTATTAGGAGGATTAAATGAGTTAATCATTACAGCATAGTTGCTAAAAAATAGTGTCTGGAACATAGCAAGATCCAAAATAAGTGTTTATTAAGTAAAAACCTCTTTTTAGGAGTTTCACAGAACTTAAACTAGAGAAACCATCCATCCTGGTGATGTCCACCAGTCTCATGATCAAAGAAGAAACCTAAGCTTGATCTTGC
The DNA here is from genome assembly GCA_028644305.1 of Xerus rutilus. Classification (NCBI taxonomy): domain Eukaryota; kingdom Metazoa; phylum Chordata; class Mammalia; order Rodentia; family Sciuridae; genus Xerus; species Xerus rutilus. The sequence goes on from CM053403.1 coordinate 119,222,399, forward strand.
CTGCAAATTCAGTTCTTAGTGGCCACATCAATTCCTTGTGACTGAATGACGGACCACTATTTTTGTATTTTGTTTCCACAACCACCTGAAAGTGAACAATTGGAGCTCTTGAGTTTGGCTTTCATGTACCAGCTGAACTGGTTTCTCTGATAGGATCTCCCTTAGTTTACTAGATAAAGCAAGACAGTGAGCTAGGGCTTTCAAACAAGAGCCGACAGGGACTTTAGAGTACTTACTGGACTATAATATAAGGAGAGCCACTCACCGCTTGACTAGGCCAAGTCCAGCACAATGGGGGGAACACTTTGAGGTACCCCAAACCATTATAATTATTAACAAGAACTATACAAAATAAACACGCTTCTTTCTGAAAGAAACTACATCCTGTGGCTTTTCCCAGATTTTCAAAGCGAAATGTAGTGTGTGTGTGTGTGTGTGTGTGTGTGTGTGTGTCTATCTAAGTTGCTCCAGGTTAACTTGGCATTGGAATTGCAAGAGGACAATGATTATCTGCAAGTAGGTGAATTTCTTTTACATCAAAACAGAATTTCCTTAGGCATTGGTTTTGTATTCTAATTCTTCTTGGAAGTTGGAATCATAGGAAAGTTAGGGGAAATGAATCCAGAAAGGGCTTGAAAAAGTAGGCAATGTTCTCCAATTGGTATTAAGTACATCAGGGGACATCTGTCTTTTCAATTCACCTAAAGAATAAAACTTCTAAAAGTAATTGGCAACCGGTAGCTTTGCTTTGCACTTAAGTCTCCATGTTAGAAGAAAGGATAGATAAATAATTTAATAATTTGCTTCTTGGTCATTTATTTCAGTTGCTCACTGTCCTATAGAATTACCTAAAATCTTTTTTTTTTTTTTAAGATCTCATCATTTCACCAATGTCTCTCGCAGTTGGGTGGTAGTTTGGGTGATTGTACCAGAGGGTCACAGTCCCATCAAATGTTAGCTCCTAGCTTCATGAGGCTAATTATCTCTTTCTGTTGAGGACTTCCTCCTGTTTTGCTATTCTCCAGAAAACTGATAGGGCACTGGAAAGTTATAAAGTAATCTATGGGTTGTCCAGTGTACCCTTATGTTCTGGCCCTTTTCTGTTCCTTAGGCCCCTTTATTTGGCTCACAAGTTGCTTTCAGATTGTTTGTTCTATATTTGAACAGGAAAATTTTTTCTTTAGAAACTCAGTTTTCTCTCTGTATCTCCCAATTTCTATCTCAAAGGTATTAGTTAATATCCCATTGATGAACCCTTAGACATCTTTCCAAGAAAAGACTTCTTTATAGGCCTTCATTGCATTGTCCTGAGAAGAAAATATTTTCTTGCAGTAATGTAGAAAAATGAATGGTGTGCATATCATTTTAACAAATATTCGTTTTAGAGTTAAATTATAGCAATATATAATTTATTCATGTTTCTTTATGTGAATAAAATGAAATTATTCAGCTGGGCATAGTGGCACATGCCTATAATCCCAGACATGTGGGAGGTTGGGCTAGAAGGAATACAAGTTTAAGGCCACTCTGGACAATTTAGAGAAAACTTAACTCAGGACAAAAATTTACAAAGGACTGAGGATGTAGTTCAGTTGCAGAGTGTTCCTGGGTTTAATCCCTAATAATGGGAAAAGAAAAAAGATAGAAAGAGGGGGAGGAGAAAATGGGGGAGAAAGGGAAGAAAAGAAAGAAAGGGAAGGGAGAAAGTATTCAACACTATGTTGCATAAATTCTTCATTTCCAGTAAAAGTAATGCCACATGTTTGAAAATGAAATCTTAATTATGTTAAGATGCAAGGGAATAAGTCTCTCTGAATAATTGATTAATTTTCTAATTAATAAACTTTTTCCATAAGAAGCTAAAACAAAAACATTCCGAGCATTTTTAATTGGAAACTTTAAAGATTCTGATAACATTAAAAAAGAAAGAAATACAGGCATGTGATTAAAACTTCTCATGCAATAGGAGGAGTGTAAACAAAAATATCTTTTTTATTCTCAAGTGCTTAGTATAATTTTGATGTAATCACTAGTTTATTATGATTGTAATACATTTTATGAATATAAATGATAGCCTTTTATAAATGTATGAGTTGATAGTATAACTATTGATAAATCACTGGAATGAATCTTGTATCACTGGAATGAATCTTGAGGATCTTTCCATATCAATATATGGAGAACTACTATATTCTTCAGTGACTTTTCCCTTATATGAATATTCTATAATCATAAACCAATCCCCTGCAGGTGAAAATTTAGACTTGTTTCTGATTTTTATCATGACTAAAAATGTTGCAATGACCTTACTTATTCCTTCCCTAGTTGTGTATGTAAATGCCTAAAGATGAATGTACTGGAGTAAAAACGTGGTATTTGCATTTTAAAATAATAACTTTATCTAGCATTATATTTAAGTTCCTCTTTCTATATCCTTATCTATGCTAGGGTTTATAAATATTTTCAACTCTTCCCAATGTTATCTGTAAAAAGCAGTATGTTTTAGTCACCTCTTTTGTAATTATGACCAAAAGACCTGACAGAAACTATGTAGACGAGGGAAAATTTATTTTGGCTCATGGTTTCAGAGGTTCAGTCCACAGTTGGCCAGCTCCATAACTACTGGCTTGAGGTAAGGCGGGACATCATGGTGAAAGGACAAAGAAAAGCAGATCAGGTGATGGCAACAGGAAGCAAACAGAGCTCAGTTCATCAGGAACAGAATATAAACCCCAAAGGTATGTCCCCAGTGACCCACCTTATCCAGTCACACCCTACTGTTCCACCTCCAAACAATTCTTGCACTCTCACATGAGATTTTGGGGGACATCTCATATCTAAACTTAAACCATAATACAGTACTACATTGTTTTGGTTGTCTCTTTCTTTCTTTCTTTCTTTCTTTCTTTCTTTCTTTCTTTCTTTCTTTCTTTCTTTCTTTCTTTCTTTTTCTTGGTACTGGAGATTGAACTCAGGGATACTCAACCACTGAGCCACATCCTCAGCCCTATTTTGTGTTTTATGTAGAGACAGGGTCTCACTGAGTTGCTTAGTGCCTCACCATTGCTGAGGCTGGCTTTGAACTCGCGATTCTCCTGTCTCAGCCTCCCTAAGTGCTGGGATTACAGGCTCTTTTCTTTCTTTATTTATTTTCTTTTTTTTTGTTTTTAGGTGCTGGCGAACTCAGGGCTCCACATATGATAGGCATATGGTAACACCGAGCTACATCCCAGTCTTTTTCATTCTTTGAGAGGGGGTCTCACTAAATTGGCAAGCCTGACTTGTGAGCCCCTTGCCTTGGTCTCCTGAGTAGCTGGGATTGCAAGTGTGTGCTATCACACCCAGCTGTATGGTTTTCATTTCACTAAATTTGCACAGAATCCTTCCATGTATTAATTAGCCATTTTTATGCCTTTTAATTTTCCATTGAATTTTGCTTCCTTTCGACTTGAAGGAGTACTTAGTACTTCTCTGTATTAACATTTTTTTCCTGTCACTTGTTTCAAAATTGCAAAAGATATTAAATTTTGCTTCATTTGTATGACCTGGGTATTGTCTGTCCTGCACATCTTTTCCCTTCAGTGTCTTTAATCTTTGTATTTTTCTTCTTTGTTGGTATTTCAGATCTTATTCACTGTTACTGATGTGCTTTTTAGTGTGTTCATCCTGTTCCTTACCATTTCATTCCCCTACACCCAAATAATTATTTTACCATTTTATATCTTACCTGATTTAACACAAATACATAAAGATTTTTCTTATTGTCTTTTCTTTTGGGGGTAGGTACTAAGGATTGAACTCAGGGGCACTCGACCACTGAGCCACATCCCCAGCCCTATTTTGTATTTTATTTAGAGACAGGGTCTCATTGAGTTGCTTAGCACCTCACTTTTGTGGAGGCTGGCTTTGCACTCATGATCCTCCTGCCTCAGCCTCCTCGAGCCACTGAGATTACAGGTGTAAACCATAGTGCCCAGCTCACATGTTCTTTTCTTGTTTTAGATAAGAAGTAATGCCTTTATTGCCCTCCCACCCCCAGTGATTTTCTTTTAATTAGAATTTTAAAAATTTTACTCATTGGCTGCGCAAGGTATCATGTGCCTGTAGTTCTAAACACTTGGGTGGCTGAGGCAAGGGGGGGTCCATTGAATCCAGGAGTTCAAGACCAGCCTGGAAAGCACAGGAAGACCTTGTCTTAAAACAAAGAAAATTATGCACTATTAGCTTATATTCTCCAGTAGTAGTAATATACTTGTTCTAAAGTTAATTTTTTTTTTGCCTTATTATATCTTCTCTAGCATTAGTTATGTTTTCTTTTTCCCGTTCATCAACTGCCTCAGGCGTTGATGAATCTTCCTTATCGGGGGATCTTTACGTGAAAATTTCTGGTTGCCTTGGCTGTTGACCAGAGCCACTCTCCTAAGACTGTTGTGGCTCAGGATGGACTGCTGGAGTTTGTTCTCTTCCTTTCAAATAAATTTATGATATTTATATTTAAAAATATATTTCCATATTGGTCACAACACAGTGATACTTAAAAGGATAATTTCCAATATAAAACTCTTGCCCACATCCTGTGTGGGCAAGGGAATGGGTTCCCCTATGGAGGGATGGGCTGGCTGAGAAAAAAAGCTAAGAAAAATAGTACTATGAAATAACACAGAACACAGAAAAATAGTTTCAGAGCAGGGGCGCTGACCGGCCAAACTGACTATATAGGTCCAGCTTCTAACAAGCCCTTGCTTGCTTTATTTATATTGGAATACATCAAAGATTTTTGATTGAAAATTCTTCACCAAAACAGGATAAAGGTGGGGTCAGGTAGAAAGTTCTTCACCAAAACAGGATAAAGGTGGGGCTAGGTAGGCTGCTCAGTTCCTAATGGGTCACGCCCCTTTCTTTTGCTGCGGGGAACTTTTGGCAAAGCAGAGGGAAAGTTCACTTGCATTGGGTGATCTTAATAGCAGAAGTGCCACTGTAAGTTCATAAATACCAGATCTACCCCTTGCTGGCTTCAATGCTGAAAAGGTCCTCATGCATTTCATGGGTGGCTTCCTACAAAACTGTGAAAATAAAAACCCTAGCTCTGCTTTTTTGTTGTACTGGGAATTGAACCCAGGGCCTTTCACATTCTTGGTAAGAACTCTAGGATGAGCTATGCACCCCAGCCCTTTTTATTTGTTTTGAGACATAGTCACTCTAAGTTGCTCAGGCTGGCCTTGAACTTGCAATGCTTCTGCTTCTGCTTCTTAACCAACTGTGAAATAATGGCTACTCTTTTAGCTGCAGTCTGTACATTGATAAGATAGGAATTAATAATGAAGATATCTACTCCATAGATTTTTGAGCTCATTAAATGAGTTAAAATGTGTAAAGAAATTAGAGAGAGCCTGGTGCATCAGAAGCACTCACCTGGTGGTAGTCACCATGATGGAGGTGAGGGGAGGATCAAGGTGATGACTGAAATCTCTGCTTTACTGTACTCATGAAAATCTGAAATAGTCCTTGAGGGGGGAATGGAAAATCTAATGTCACTTTCAAGGGCACTTTTTATGTGTATTTTAATGAGTGATCAAATGATTAATAACTTTACATCATCTATTCATTTTTATTTCCCAATTGAAGTGCCTAAAAAATCTTTGATGGAGAGTCCTACTCTATGTCTTTGAAGTAGCTCCTGTTCCAATTAGAATGACTACACTGTATTAAAACCAGAGTATTTATTTAATTAAGGAATATCAGTGTTCATATTGAGATATTTGGTTGACAAGTACTTATAAACATTTTTAAAGTAAAATTTCTTTAAATTATTTTGAATATGGGTACAGTTGGACCTCTCTAGCATATCTGTGGGTTCTGCACCCACAGATTCAACCAAGAGTGAAATTGTCTTTGTACATTAACATGTACATTTTTTTCCCTCATCATTATTCCCTAAATAATACAGTACTGTTACTACTTATGTTGACTTGATATTATAAGTAATTTAGAAATGATTTAAATGAGTGTGTATGGGAGGATATGCATAGATTATATGCACATACTACACAATTTTACATGAAAGACTTGGCTATTCACAGATTTTGATATCTGTGTGGGTGCCTAAAACCAGTCTTCTGTGGATATGGAGGCACAATTATATATTAAGTGATATATTAAATAGAAAAAACAGTTAATTTTTGGAAATAATATTTTTGCATTTATGTTTCTCAAAAACATGTCTTTTTTTTTTTCTTTTTTTGTTGCTAGGGATTTGTGGGAGAGAGGTGGCCTGGGCGTTTCCACAGTACATAATGTGCAACAGTATCAGGTTTTTCAATCATGTGGTTTTGGCCATAGTTCCGCATTCTTGTAACAGTTCCGCATTCCTGTGAATAGCCGCAGGGTGCTAGTAGAATAGTCACACCCTGTGCACCCTGTAGCACTTGCGGGATGTAAGATGTCTTAGCATATATAAAGAGGTTCATGAGCTCAATAAAGGAGTCTCTTGCCTTGTTCTATGTGTGTGTGTGTGTGTGTGTGTGTAAATTTTTATCTGCAGCTCCCTTGCCAATCCTGGTTTCACATTGGGCTGACACAGGCGCAGGCAGGGATTGAATGCAGGGCCTTGTGCATGCTAAGCATATGCTCTGTCACTGAACTACGCCGTCAACAGAAACCATGTCATTTATACTCACTCCATTTTTTAATTTATAGAAGCTTGTTCTATTAGTCTACTTAATATGACGAACCAGGAAATTCATTTTATGCTAATCACATTCCAACTGTAATCTTCTCTATGTATCATCCAGATGAATCAGGCTTTGCTACTGTGAGATCCAGTATCCATAGAGAACAAAAATAGTCCCTAGTGAACATAAGCACAGCTACTTTGAAATATTAATACAAAACAACAAACAAAAGTAAGTTCAAAGATACTTTTTGTAAATTTTTATTCAAGTCTCTTAAGGCTTAATTTACATAAAATAAAGTGTACCTACTCAGAAGTGTACAGTCTGTCTTGGCAAATGTGTGCACCTGTGCAACTATCACCACAATTGAGATACAGTACTTCTCTATGTTTCCAAAATAGTCCCTCCTGCCTCTGCAGGAACCAATGGATTTCCCTCTCAGGCAACTACTGATGTCTTTGGATGCTGCTTCTGTGAATTAGTCTGTTTTCCCTCTCAGTTATATCAGTTTTGTTTTATTTATTTGGAAAATATACACACATTTAAGACTATACCTTCTTGGTGATTATTAAAACATCTTTTTACTGTGTTTTAAATTCAGTTTGTCTACAGTATTTTAAAGAAGTTTTTCCTTTTTATGCACCTTTCATATTTTCTAGTGAGAAATTTTCTATAACACTTTGTTTCTGTGTATATAATATTTTTTTTCCTCAGGTACCTTTTGAAGACTTCACTTTTATCTTTGGTTTTGACCATAATATGTAGGTCTTGTTTTTTAATTTTGTGAGGGTTTTTTTTTTTTTTTGATAAGTTATCTCTGTAAAATTTTCTAAACTGGGATCTTTGTTTTATTTTCTTTCTTTATGTATGAGAATTTATTAACTATTATCTCAGAATATTACCTCTCTTTTCCCCAACTGCATGTTAGTTTGTTTAATTTTGTCCCACTTTTCTTGAGTACTCTCCTCTGTTTTGTTGGTCTATTTTTCTTTCTGTTGCAGGTTGGCTAATTCTGTTGCCTTATATTCAAGTTCACTACCACTTTCCTCAGGCATGGCCAGTCTGCAGTTTAATATCTCTAATATTGATTATGTTCTTCTAGCACTTCTATTTGAATCTTTATCATATATTCTATTTTCCTAATGAAATCACTTATTTGCTCACGTGTATTTACCACTAGATATTGAAATGTGTTGATCACAGTTATTTTAAATTCCTGTTTGACAGTCCAACATCTTGTTTATCTCTGGGCCTTCTTCTGTTGATTGCTATATTTCTTGATGAGTTGATTGTTTTCTTGCTTTTTACACCTCCTATTTTTTGAATGACCCTCAGACATTGCATGAAGAACAGTAGTGATAAAGGGAATTTACTTTATTCTTTTATATCCAGAAATAGGCTTACATCTTCTGTCAGGGCACTCATGTTTGGGTTTTGTTACTGCTATAATCTTGGTCTATGTGAAAGGACCCAGGCTATGTTGGGATGCCTGGATGTTCCAGAAGATAGTCCTATGTGCCAAGCTATTGCTGATCATGAACATGGCCATGGTCACTATCTTTAGATAGGAAGTTCTGGGTTTGTTGCTGCATTTGTCGTGAGCCAATGTGTGTGGTGTTTGGTCAATTACTGATTTTCACGGTGGGAAGTCAGGGGAGAGGCTTGCATAGATAGGATAGTCTGCAGGGTCCATACTGTTTTCAGTTCTTACTGTTTCCAGATATCCAGATACTGCTTTTAATTGTAATGAACTAAGCTATAATTAGAAGTGTCATTACTATTATTACTTATAATTTATGCCATTGATAGTCTTAATCACAGATTACATGATGAACTTATTAACATGTTTAAATATATTTAATCAGAACTCAGTCTGCTAAAATCCTTCCTCCAAAATTGTTGGAACTAAATCGTTCATGAAGAATTTCTACATTGCTTTTTTCCAGATAATTGCGGGGAATATATACCTCGGCTATAGACTTTGTTAAACAAGCTTAAAATATACACATTTTGAATCTGGCAAAAGACATCTTCCCCACTCTTTCCCCAAACAAAAGTGAAGCACCCCTGAGACTATGGCTTCTTTACTGAATTTATTCAGGGGCTCATTTATCTAGAGTCTAATCAGGTTCAGGTGATGTTCTCAGACATTGAGTCCACACTAGATAAGATCACATTATCTGGAATTTACCTTGCAACTTTTGATTTGAGGAAAAATTTTGAGCACTTCCTTTTATTAAGCCTTCAGATCTGAAAGGCTATGGCAACTGGATTTTCTTGCATTGAGCTTAAAGGTCACTTGTCTTTGACAAGTTCCTCCTTGCTAAGCCAGCCAAGTCTGACTCCTAGCTCTGTAATTTAATAGCTCCACGACCGACCGTGGCTAATTCAAGTTCTAATTTTTGTTTTTCTCATCTCTAAACTGAGGATAGCAATTTGTTGTTTTTATCCTAAATGTCCCCAGAAGTTTACATGTGAAAGTGAATCCCCAGTGCAGCAGAGTTCAGATCTGGGCCTTTGGGAGGTGATTGGATCCCCAGGGATCTGACCTCATGAATGGATTAATGCATTTATGGATTCATAGCTCAATGGGTTTTGAGAAAGGCACTTTGTTACAAATGCAACCTTTCCCCTACCCCATTCTCTTGCCTGGTTGTCATGAGGTGAGCAGCTTTTCTTTTCCATATGCTCCCCACCATGATGTTTGGCCTCAACACAGGCCTAAAAACAATGAAGCCAGCTGACTAGGAACTAAAAACTCTGAAACTGGGAATTAAAAAAAAAAAAAAATCCTTTCCTCTTTTTAACTTGTTTATCTCAGGCATTTTTTCACAGTGAAGGAAAGCTGACTAACACAATCACCTTCTCATGGGACCACAGTGAAAATTAAATAAGGACACATGTAAAAGCATTTTAAAATCATTTAAGGCTCACTTTGTCTAAATTGATAATAAATTTAAAATTTAAATTAAAAGAACTTTAAATTAAAAGAACACAACTTTCTGAAAGTCAAACTTTGGCTGAAGTAGAAACCAGTTCTAATCATACTTCAGAGAATTATGCATGGGCAAGGATCGGATTTCACCTGCCACTGGGAATACACAATCCTTGGACTTGGAGGAAGAGAAATTGTCTTCTATCCTCCCTCTTCTCACAGAGATGCTCTCTTATCTTGATCCATGGGGTTGAGGAGGCCTTTAATCAAATTCCTAAAGGATGGTTTCTTAGTTTTCCAGTCGCTCTAGGTGGAGAAGACAGGGGTGGGGTGGAATAAGGTACGAGGAATGAGACAGTCTGATTTCTTAGCAGCCCCATGTCTGCTCTCAGTTTCAAAGTGGTAGTTTTTCTGGAGATGGGCACATTTGCCAGTCCTTAGGAACACACACTTAACCCCCAATTTGGGAAGAAGAATGAGTTTCTCTCTCCTCTCCCTAGTTCTTCACTAGGACTCCCTGTAACAAAGGGTAGATTAACAAGAGAAAATCCAGTAGGAGTGTGTAAACACATACCTCACATGTGCACAGGAGAAAACCATGGGCTCATTGGCAAATATGTGGCCCAGCACTGTTAATGAAGTGATAAGATGTCTGAATATAAGGCACCCCTCTGCTTCCTGCAATGCTTTTTTTTAATATTTATTTTTTAGTTATAGGTGGACAGAATATCTTTATTTTATTTTTATGTGTTGCTGAGGATCGAACCCAGTGCATCCCACGTGCTAGGCGAGCACGCTACCACTGCGCCATAACCCTAGCTCCCTGCAATGCTTTTATAGAACTTTTTAAACAAATAACTTCTCTTGCTTTTTTTTTTCATCTCAAACGGCATACATAGCAGCACTTTGCCTTTTTTAAAATAAGATCTTTTCTTTAAGTTTTGTTTGTGCTGAAAGTACAAGTAACTTTTACCACTGACTCCATTCATAATTGCCACCCAGTGACAGCCCTGTGCAACTCTGGAGTCTGGTGCTTGCTCTGCTGTGTCTGTGATGCACTGTTTTTTTTGTACACCATGTTCATGTTCAGTCAGCTTTGGGCGTCATGCTCTGTTCACTCAATTGAGCCTACGCTAATTTGAGGCAGGGAGGCAGCGATGAAAACAGAACTTCAATCTGAGTCTTATAAGAAGGTTGTTTACCCTTTTGGAAAAAAGCAACACATTGTGACTTATCTACTTTCTTTGTAGTCAGACCTCCAACTGCTAAAACATCTTCTGTAGTTCTTTGGCTTCCCTTATATTATTTACTTATTTATTTATTTTTTACCAGAAATTGAACTCAGGGGTACTCTACCACTGAACCATATCCCCAGTCCTATTTTGTGTTTTATTTAGAGACAGAGTCTTACTGAGTTGCTTAGCACCTCCTCATTGCTGAGGCTGGCTTTGAACTTAGGATTCTCCTGCCTCAGCCTCCCAAAGTGCTGGGATTACAGGCGGCCTTTATATTCTTTATTTCATTTAAAAAAGGAGTGGACTGGTAAAAATTAAATACCACTACACCATTTGGTCTTATTTAAAGAGAATTTAAAATTGTTAAAAAAAAAAGAAAAGAAAAGAAAAGAATCAAAGAAATCCTGATTTCTTGATTTTACTTAAAAAGTATATGGTCTCCACCTTGTCTCTGACATCCCCTTGGAGACTCTTCTTTCTGTTAGCACCTTACATTCAGGTTCCAGGTTACCTCAATGAGTGTCATGCCCTTGCTACCTTTTGCCAGTTGGTATGAACCCCAAGCTCCAGAGCAAGGCTGGAGACTTGCTTTTTCCACCCTAGGATGCAGTAGACAAATGGGGTGCAGGAAATGGGCAACTGCTGGTTGGTTTCACCCACATGTGAAAGTGTCCATCGATCAAGAATGGATGCAGGTTTGGAAACGTGACTGTGACTGGATAAAACTGGCTTCCTTGTGACTTTATCTCTATACATGATGCTGCATTCAAAGCAGCAGTTGGACTCCAGATTTGAGAAATAATGCAGATCTATACTGAGCAGTGTGGGGTTCCTCACCATGAAACCCAGAGAGCTTTCCAGCCATCCTTCATAAACAGCTTTCCTTTCCTCCAAACTTTCTGCTCCAGAAATTTGTCTCAATTCTGTCTCTCTCTGTCTCTCCCCCCCACCTTTCTCCCTCTCTCTCTGTTTCTCTCTTTCCTGTAGCCTCCTAATACTGCTAGTTTTTCTGACAGAGATAACATGATGTTTTAAGCCTAAATGCAAACAGATTTCAAGATGCACTTTGGCAGTTCAGGGTATCCTTTGAGCTATCAGAGTGTAATGGACTGATTTGAAAACTGGCCCAGACTTACCCCATTTTGTTCAGACAACTCACCCTGTGCGAAATTGGCTCCCCTTCCACATGAGCCCACTTGCATAGAAGGCTAACACCTCAACCCCCACCCACTTACACCCTGACCACAATATCCTTGCTTTATGGTACTAATGCAAGATTGTTTTTTGGAAAATGTAAGTTCTGTCCTTCTGAAAATGTAATTTCGGAAAAAATATGACCTTTTTTTTAGCCTGGTAATTTTCCAAAGAAATGTATCTTGTGATTATAATTGTTGCTCCTGTCCACTTTCTTTGTGGTTTTAAGGCTTATAAGCATGTTCCTACGCCTAACTGGGATAGAGGTTTGTGGAACTCCTTAGTTCTCTGCACTCTCAGCACCAACCAGGAATAGAGCTTTTGTCTTCACTTTCAAAGGAATCAGAGAATTATTTGGAAATTTGGGAATAGTGCCTTAATAAGAGAAGCAATGAAAACTACTGTGGGAACTGTGAAAAAAGGAGGGAAATTATGATGAAAGTAATATCAAAAGAGTCTTCAAAACGGAGTTGGGAGGCCATTAGGAATCAGTGTTACCAGAGTCCTAAATCGGAGGTTCAACTCCGGTGGTCCCAACAATTCAGGTTCAACATTTGCCCCCCCCCAAAAAAAAAAAAACAAATGGGAAAATGCACTGGGGAAAAGCAGGAAAGGAACTTTAATTAGTACAGTTTTATTGGATAGACAAGTCCCTGTCTTCAGGGGCACTGACGTGAGCTCCCGGATATATAAACATGGATGACCAAAAGTAAGCACAGTTAAGCAGTCTTGGTCAAACTGAGGTCTGGTTGATTATAATCTCAGGATTGGCCAGGAGGGGTCTTGTATGCAGTGATAAAAAAGTTGCCAGTGTTTAACTCATGGCAAAATATTTATCCATCAGTCTCACTATGTCCCACACAGCAAGGGATCAGTAAACCTCATAGAGGTGTGAACTGGCTGAGAAAAATTAATCAGAAATTATAGAAATAAAATGAAGATTCATTTATTAATTGAAAGCAGGTGGGTGACTAGCTCTGACAGAGACTGAATCCAACAACCAAATGGAGTCTGAGCAGTTATTTATAGGGGCAGGTACACCAGAGGGATTCAGTGTGAAGAACTTCTTTAGGGAAATAGGATGAAAACGGGAAACACAAGTTGCTTTGGGGCTTAACAATTACACCCACATCCTCTACCTCTGGGTGGCTGCATTTTGAAACCAAGACTTTGAACTAGTGAGTTCCATGGCAAATACAGAATTTCTCCCATCAACAAGAATCACCTTGCAAATGGGTATTCCCCGGGGCACCCTTCCATCACAGAGTTCCCGAGAGCAGCATTTCACTGTCCAGGGGTCACATAGTCCAAAGCAATGATTTATCAACTGCCTACAACAGATCAGGCCTGCTGTTTCTGGAATCCAAGGTGATGAGAAGTAAAGGCAACAGACGAAAAATGGAGGCAGAGATGCCAAATTTTATCCTGCTTTTAGTAACCCGTTAAACATTTATAGCCCCAAGTAAAGAGTTGCCATTTTAGCAAAAGCAGCCTCTAAGTCCTTGTCACAGCAGAGCTTATGCATGATTCCAGCTGCTGCTGTAATTGTCACCTCCACCTTTTGATATAGTCATCTGGAACCACAGGAATGACCAATGACATTGTGCCTAGAGGCTCAGTGCATATCAAGAGGTTACCAGACCCTTGTTTTATGGGCCTTTTCATTCTATTTGCACATTCTCTTCTTTAGCTTCTGTAGGTCTCATTGTCTAAGATTCCTTCTCAACCTTCAGTAGTCCAAGTAATCTCCTGCTTTTTCTGCCTTCCTCAGAACACTATTTCAGAGTTATCCGAACCAGCGTCTCCTGGATTGCAATTCCTAAGACCCAAAATAAAGTCCTTTTATTTTTGTAGTGTGAATTTATCAAAGTGGAGGCAGAAACAATGATGTCCGTTTGCTTTAGCCTCTTGCATAGGGTTGGTTCCAGTCCAGGAACTGGGAGAGCTAATTCTGCAAGAAAGAAAAGGGTGGAGAAAGTTTAATACCACCCAAGCCACTCTCTTCTGTTGTCTCCTATTTCTTTCTCCTGTGCTACTTTGTGCTCATGCTCTTTTCCCCGGCTGTGCCTCCCTCAGTCTTTCAGAAACTTCCTCTCTGCTGGATGCACTGGTGAGCCATCAAGACTATTTACTGAATCCCTGCTTTTCCTAATGGTATTGTAGAGATACCATGAGTGATAAAAATAGTAATGACAATACCTCATCATAAAGGGTGGTGCTTTGCTCTGAAATGTAGAAAAAATGTGTGCAGATGTGTACTCTTATCTAGCCCTAGAGCCTTCCTTTGACTTGGTGGAGTATACTGGCTCAGTCAGAGGGAAGAGTTGCTAATGGTCTCTGAGAGATTTGTGCAATGTCTCCATACTACTCTGTCCCCAGTCTTTCTCTGCCATTGCTAAGGACAGAAGAAGAGGGTTGCATGGGTCTGGAGAAGCAGCAGCAAGCAAGTCCTATAACCCAAGACGAAGATATTTACCACAGTTACTCTTCTTTTTGTGGTGTGCATGTTCTTCTTAAAATCCTTAGTTTGGTTTTGAAAATCTTTTAACTCTCAAAGCTAAGGATTTTTCTGGAGTGGAACTTCCCAAACCTATCTGACTCTGAAAATCACTTGGAGTGCTTGATAAATATCAAGGCTCCAGCCTAAGTACCAGAGCTCCTGAATCAGAATCTGGAATGGAGACTTAAGAGATGGGAAGGCAGGAAAAGCTGGCCTAGAGCATTGTCAAGTGGCTGAATATTGAATATTTTGTCCACTCTTCTAGATTGTCCATAAAAGAAAATCTTAATTCTCATAGCTATAGTGATAACTACCCAGAGTTGATAGCTGAGTGTGAAAACTTGGCCTATTCTGTTGAAATTTTAATATGGAAAAAATGCTAGCAGAAATACACCAGCAAAAACCTTTTTCTCCCAAGTCATTAGCATCATGCTTCTGGACTCAATTCCAGAGAAAAGAAAAACATTTTTTTTTTTTTTTTTTTTAAAGTAAGCCCAAACCTTCATCACATTGGATTAGGCCTCAACTTCCTTATTTTTTTAAAAAAATGTTTATTTTTTAGTTGTAGGTGACAGAATATCTTTATTTTATTTTTATGTGGTGCTGAGGATCGAACCCAGTGCCTCATGTGTGCTAGGCGAGCACGCTACCACTGCGCCATAATCCCAGCCCCAGAAAAACATTTCTTTCTTGTTCAACATTCATAACCTTCGATGTCAGATGCAAAATAGGTCGAGTGAAGCACCTACAGCTCTGTAACTGGCAGCCCACATTCAAAATTGTATTCATCTAAGATAAAATGTGGTATAAAGGCTTCTCTTGATGTGACTGTTACAAGGGTCAAATTAAAGTTGGGTAATTCAATATGACTATGCTTTCAGTGCCCTATATTTTTGCCTTCTTAAATAAGTTATTAAAATCAGAAGAAAAACAAAATTGAGCAATATGACTCAATTTCTGTTTTTTATTTTCTTTGATTTTTAAAAATACCCATTGGTGCTTTGAACCTCAAAAGAGAGAAAAAGTAATATCTTTTCCTCATCCCTTGTAAAATTCATGACTAACACTCCCATAATAATAAAAAATTTAAAAAAACTAAAAAAAGTATAACAAATGTTTTTATATAAAATTTTACATGACATAGGAGACTTCAGAAATGTGGACTCAAAGACCTAGAACTCTATGTTTTTGTGTTAAGTCTGATGAAAGTAGTGGATAGTAGCAGAGGTACATGATAGATACAAAGGGAATATGATTTAATAGTAATTAGTGGGGCTGGGGGACTCTGCAAGATCTATTTTCTCAGATTCTTTTCTGTGTCCTTGCATGATGCTCTCTCTCCCCAGGTATAGCACAGGATACCTGTCATGATGGCCTTCAGTGGAGGAGGGAAGAGATCAGAGAGTGACTTTCCTGGGATTTATGCCTTGTTTGGGGGAAAGGAAATTCCAGCATCAGTGACCTGCTTCAGGGGACAAAGAGGGTGGAATAGGATTAGAGAGATCTTGATGCTTCTGTGGCCCTCTCAATCTCTTTCATCTCAAAATACTGAGCATGCCAAGGCACTACACTTTGGGGTATCAGTTCTAAGCCCCAATAGCCCAGAACTGTCTGATGTCAAAAGCAGCTATTTATACATACAGCTGTGTCTCCTTAGAAACACAGATGGATTACTTTAGAGTTATTTGGAGTTTCTTAGCTTACCAGGTGTGTATACTGTAAACCATGGGGAATGACAAGATTCTTGCCTTAATCAGATCTTCATTATGCTCCTTGGAGCCCTATTCTTGACCAGGCCTCGACCTTGGACTTCTGTGTTCATCTTTGCCAAGTCCAATTGTAGCATAAATCCTTGCTCAGTCAGTTTAGAGAGTGACAGGGTTCAGGACACAAAAATTCCCAAATATGGCACCTTGGCATATTGAATATTTCGAGCTGACAGAATTTGTGAAACAACAGGTGACAGAAGAATTTTCTAACCTTCCCTTGAAGAAGGCCATAAGACCCCACATGTAACAGATGCCCTTATGCCCAGAGAGAAGGAATGAACATCTTTATCTCTAAAGACGGAAGCTGGGAGGAATCTAAATGCACAGCTTTGCTAAAATTCTCCCTCTTTACTGCTCTTCATTCCACTTCATTTTCCCACAACTCTCCATTCTTCTTAAGAACACTAAAGTTGAACCACTTCTTTGGATCTGCATTTCCTTATGGAAGCACTAAAATGAAAATTTAATACATAAATTTATATGCTTTCCTCTTGTTAATCTGTTGTTTGTTTATAGGGGCTCCTGCCTAGAACTTTGAAGTATAGAAGAAAAGATATTTTTCCTCCTCTACAGAAGAATCCCCTTTTTTGGTATCTAATCACCCTGGCCCCATCCTGCTCTCCAGCTATAAATTCCCACTTGTGCTTACTGTATTCCAATTGAACTCAGTTCTATATTGACATCTCTTTTCCCCTGTTGTTACAGCTTTTGAATAAAACTTGGATTTATCACTTTAACTAGGGTCCACTTCTAGGTCTCTTTGACAGGCAGGAATGGCAGAGAGATGTTATGCTGAGAGTTAAATCTATTTGCTGGTGGATGTCTGGGATGCTATGTTGAGAAAGAATTAAGGTTGTTCCTCATTCATCAGGAGGAGGGCTGAGGTCATCTAGTGATGCCTGCTGTGGATGCAAGGTGGGGGGCATGTCTTTGTAACTTCTTTTCTGGGAAGAAATTTGGGGCTGGGTTTGCTCCCAGTGTCATTCAGCAAAGGGACAATAGCTGAGTACCAAGGGACCTAAAGATGGAGGTGTTAGTTGAAGAAATAAAGACATTCTAGATCCAAGCTAGATAAGTGTTTCTTCTTTCTCTTCCCATAATGCAGTTGGTATAATAAGGCATTCAGGAGGTCAGTATCTTGGGCCTTGAAAGGCAAAGGGAGACCAGGTTAGCACCCTGAAAAAAGTGTGTGGGTGAGGCTACGTTAAGCCTCAACTAGAAGGGCCAAAGTAACCTTACACAGTTCTGCTCACTATTAGATTTAGATTGTGACTATTATTGATGCCACTGGGGGCTATTGATTCCAGGAACTCAGGAGTGCTCAGACTTGCTGTGCCCTCATTCTCACTTCCCATGACCTTTCTAACCAAGACAACTATGTCCTAGGCAAAAAGTAACAGAATGAAAATTTAGGTATAATTCATCCATCTTTGAGCCAGCAGGTAATAACTCCCAGCTCTCTCTAACAAAAGTCTGGATGGGTACAACAGCATGGATCCCAGGTGGGAAGTAACCCCTTCCATTCCTGTAATCACTGGAAAAACAAGATAAGCAAGGTGGGAATGAGAATGAACACAAATAGTTTTGTGTTCCCCCTACCCCAGGAGGAAAGGTGAAAGTTACCATAGAATTGCATTCAGTCCTGTCCCCAAGGAGCCAGAGTCTCGCCCTGCCTTAGCTTTCTGTAGGGCAGGAAGTGGAAGGAAGGACCCATGGATGAGCAGATGTAAGAGTGAGACTGGGATTTTTGTCTTTCAAAGCTAGTAACACGGCTCCCTGGCTGCCAGACAGCACACCAATAATCCCCTCCAGGAAGTGGCGGTGGAGCGGCTGCACAGGTGGGCTGGAATGTGGGCAGCAAGCACTGGCTATGGCCCTGCAGGCCGTCATGCCCTCATGGATCTGAAGCATAGTGAGCCAGGGCTGGTGGACCTGTCACCCCACAGCAGCCTATCCTGGGCATGGTGCAGACCTGCTGCTGGAACCTGCCAGAGCATCCACAATCGGTTGACCTCAGCCTCCTGCTTCCTCTCCTTCTTGATAATCGGGGAGAAAACAGAAGTGGGGCAGACCTAAAGGAAAGCTCAGACTCAAGGGTTGACCAATAGTTTTCAGTGCTTTCTCAAACCCTGATTAGTGTAAGTTTGGACCAATAATGGCATTGATTCAAGTGCTCTATAAGCCCCTAGACTAGCACATTTCACACTTGAATAAATCTCACTCTTACACTCATTCATACTCATCTGTGGATTTCATTCTTCCAATTTTTGAGACAAGAGCCCAGAGAGAAGACATTGGCAGTGATGTGCTGGAGTCTGCTGCAACACCGGAAGGCATAGCCCTCCACTAAGAGCTGCAACACATTTTTTGCTGCAGCGGCCTGAAGTGTATGCAGACCCCACCCACTAGCAGAAGTGAAAAAACTCTGGTTTCGCTAGTAGTCAGGAAACTTTCAGGATCAGTATTTTTTTTTCCTCAATGCTACAGGGACTACTTATTTTCTTGGCCCAGTATTCTCAGGGAGACGCCTGTGACTATACCCTTCTGACTGGCCACTCAATTTATTCTCAACTTTTCTTTCCTCTACCTACTACATACCTAGGTGAACCTCTAAATTTTAAATGGTGCCCTGATACTACAGTTAACTCCTTTACCCTGTTGCTTAATAAACTAGCCTACTTTTAAGGACTCAAATAAAATATCAGAATCTCATCAGCTAATAAGAAATTATAACTCAGTTAAGATGATAGGGCTTGGCCATTACCAAAGAACATTCAGTATTCTCTGGTTTAAAGGTGCTCTCTGGGCTTGACACTAACTACTAATAAATAATCACATTAATTGTTTTTGAAGTGAATAAAAACAACTTATCTTTTAATGAACTGTGTTCATATTAGTTTATGATCATATTTGCTCTTTTAAAAAAATCACTGAAAGTCATTTCAAGAAATTTTGTATATTTTAAAGTACATTTAAAAATGCATATATTAGATGTTACAGATCTTATAGAAACATGAATATATTTAAATTGACATTGACAGTCCATTTCAATATTTGATATTGTTTGGACATATTAAAATAAAATATATAATAATTTCACTATTATATAAATATTTTATCATGTATTGGAAAAATCAAAAGACAAACTTTACCTTCTTCTTGTCCTCCATTTTGCTTTTGTTAACATTTACATTTAGATTGTGCAGTGTCTTATATTGTTAAATTAATGTTCATTTCTGAAGAATCGTGTTACCAATTGTTTCAACATAGCCAGATAAAAATTTATCTTAAACTAGTAGTCACCTATTTTACTTATAAGAAACTGAGCTTGGCTTGCTGAAATATGTCACATGACCACCCAGTGGAAGGAACATGCTGGTTTAAAGGATCAACCTCAGCGGTAGTGAAAATGAGCCCTATCCTGGAAACCAGAGGTTTGAATTGTTCATTTGGGCCATGGTTAGCCAGCCAAGTGATTGTAATTCATTAACTCTATCTCAATTGTATTGGATTCCTAATTTATAAATATGCAGGATTGAAACTCCTGTTTAATTCTGACCTTGGATTCTGTGGAGGAGATGCGGACTGGGGGAGGATTTGAGCTCAATTATAAATGACTTTTTATTCTCTCTGTTGGTGACTGAGGACACGACAGTAATAAGTGATTTTATTCTATAATTCAGTGTATTGATTTGGAGAACTACACCATTTTGGCTTTTGTAAAGTCAGTTCAACTAAACCAAATTATTACCCATCTTAACGTTAGAATGATGATTAAAGTATAGAATTTGGAGTCAGAGAGCCAGATCTCAAAACCCACCCTTCTTCTAGGACTCAGTAATTTCTACACCCTTCTCATCTGCAGGAGGAAATGAATACTGACAGTGCTGTTCTCCTAATGTAAAATTCTCTGCACTGTGTCTAATATACAGAAAGTGCTCCATAATCATTAGCCATTATTGCTGGCATTTTGCTGGAGTGATAAAACTTGAAGAATTTCTTTAGAACTCAGCATCGATTTTAGCATCTACAATATATTTCACTTTCATAATACCTACAGTGCTAGACAATATTTAAACAACAGTTGGGAATTTCATGCACAATTCTCACCAAGTCTTTAAACATAGATTGAAAAGCTCTAATGTGGCTGCATTACTTGTTTTGAGTAGTTTATGCTGGCTTAGAGCATGTTTATGTTGGTACTATCTTTGATATTCTCCTTAGAATATATGATTAAGATGAACTAAAGTTTTTAATGATAATAATTTAGGTTTTTAATAAATAGAATATTAAAGTAGAAAATAACACAATTTAGCTACTTGGAAAGTTGAGGGAGGGGAATTGCAACCTCTGCCCCATAGTGAGACCCTGTCTCAAAATAAAAAATATAAAAGGCTGGGGATGTAGCTCAGTAATAGAGCAGTCCTGGTTCAATTCCCTGAGTACTACAAAATAAAACAAAAGAAAAACAAACAAAAAACCAAAACAGTAATTTAAAATTTAATTATTTTCACTTTTAATATTTCTTTAAACATTTTTCAGACACATAAATGTTAAAAGATTATATTCTAAAGACTTGGTTTCCAGCTGATGGCAATGTTGGGTGTGGCGGAAACATCAGGAGGTGGGACCCGGTTGAGAAATAGGTCATAATGGGGTGCCTTTGAAGGGTTTATTTTGTCCCTGGCCCCCTCTTCTCTTTCTCTTACTCTTATTCTCTCTCTCTCTTTCTCTCTCTCTGTTTCATGGATACCATGAGGGAACCAGCTTTGTCCTGTCTGTCATGATGTTCTGCCTCGCACAGGCTCAGAAACAATAGGGCCAAGTAACCATGGGCTGAGACCTCTAAAACCCTGTGCCAAAATAACATTTTCTCCTAAGAAGTTGACCTTCTGTCACAGCATCAGAAGGCTGACTAACATATTAGATCTAAGGGTTTAATCAGTGTTTGTTACATATAATTCATAGTGTTGTCTCTTTTGGGGGTGTTATGATTGCCTTGGATTTATTTCCACTTACTACCTATTTAAGTTTAGCACATAATTATTACTCACTATTAGCCTAACCTACCGTATGTAGGAAAAGAGTTCTTAGAACATTACATTTAAGATAGTAGTTGTTTGATCACTACTAGAATAGAATTTCTAGAATAGAATTCACATATTTATTTGAATTCTGTTCTTCGTAAATTATATCAGTACAGCCAAATATATTTGGTACTCCTAACAGTTGCATTTAGCAAGCTCCCCACAATGCTAGTTCCCCAGGAGCTCCCTGCATGGCCCTCCTACTGGAGCAACTAGACTGAAAACCATGCTGGAATAATATAGGGTGGGTACAGGCAAGACCAGGTTTAGGGTGTCCTGGCCAGATCAGCATAGCAGTACCCCAGCAGTATGAAGGAGATGGCCTTCATAACCAGACAGCACACTCTGACACAGATGGAGATGGGCTGCAGGGAGCATCATGATTTCTTATATGTTAAAGTCAACACAGTAGTTCTGCATGCAGGGCACATGGTTCATGCCTATGACATCTCTGACCAGAGAAGGAAAACACACTTTTTTGACTTGGTGTTAGAGGTTGGTGGCAGCTTTACCACCTGATGGTATGTTGCACCATGGGACATCAGCTAGAGGTCATGCTACAAGATGATGGTGTGGTACAGAACAAGGAACTTGCCAGTTATGTATGCCATCATCATCTGCTCCAGGAGGTCCTTCTGCTTACAACACTCCAAGTGGTCCTTGGTGATCAGGTCTGACAAGAAACACCGTCCCAAGGTCAGCTTGACCTTCAGTGGCATGGAACTTGCAGAAGGACACTAAGTTAGCCTCCCTGAACTTTCCACCAGGGACCATTCCTGGCTGCTCAGTGATGTGTGAGGGCACTTCAGCAGCAGCAACTGCAGGAGCATGGATATGAGCCAGTTCCGTCTCATAACCTGTTGCAGCTCCTCAAAGCTGACCTCCTCGGTGTCCCATAGCAGTGTTCTCTTATCCACTCCATCTTCAGCATGAATAGAGCTCCATGGACACTACCAGGTGGAGCTGCACCTCCCAGATGGGGCTTGCCATGAGCCTCTTGCTGTCATAGCTGCAATGGGTCATGCCCACCACATACATCCTTCTTCCATACTCCACCACCTACTTGGCCACAGGGTGTGCTCCTTTATCTCTAGGAGCAGATTTTCCAGTGTAGACAGCTTCTGGGGTTCTCTGGAAAGCCCCCAGAGCACCAACTCCAAATTCCCTGACATATGAAGGGTTCCATACTGGCCTCCTGAGGTGGGTCTTTCTCCTTCCACTCCATGGCAAGGCAGTGAGAGAAGCTGCTCACAGTGGTACATGCCCTGTAATCCCAGCAACCTGAAGGCTGAGGCAGGAGCATCACAAGTTTGAGGCCTGCCTGGGTAACTTAGAGAGACTCTATCTAAATAAAGGAATAAATAAAAATTAAAATATATAAAAGGTTGAGATGGGAGGAGTTCAGTTTTAGAGCATTCCTAAGTTCAATTCCCAGTAACTCACTCTCTCTCTCTCTCTCTCACACACACACACACACACATTCTCTCTTTCCTCTAGTGAGTATCCTTAGCTCTAGATAAATCTAGAATCTATAGATGAATCTATAAATAAATATAGAATTTCCTAGAGCAGGGTAACACATAAAAACACATTCACAGTAGGGAATGAGTGATCAGTCTCAAAAATCATACCAGCAACAGATCCTGATGCCTGAGAGATGTCTCCAAAGGGATATGGGCCTTGGAAAGGAAAGATGCTGAAAGGTACGAGAAAATGCCATCTCCAAATATGCCTCTTTGTCAAATAGATTATTTTGACCTAAAGATAACTGAGAACCAGAGACTCAGTTGCAGGGAAAACTCTTTACTTGTTCCCAGATAGGCTGTAGATTTTTTCATAAAGAAAATTTCCATGTGTAAAAGCATCTCTGTACCAGGAAAGAAAGCTGCTTCCTTTTCCCAGTAATAATTCTTATCATTAAGAGATGCTTATCTGCTTATGTGTTGGTCAGCTTTCCATTACTGTTACAGAATATCTGAGAAAATTAGCTTAAATGAGGAAATATTTATTTTGGTTCACCGTTTAAGAGGTTTCAGGTCACAGTCACTTGATCCTATTGCTTTGGGCCTTGGGTGAGGCAGAACATAATGGGTGGGAGTATGTGGTAGAGGAGAGCTTCTGACCTCATGGTGGTGAAGGAGCCCTGAGAGAGCAAGGAAGGAGTTGGAGACAAAATATGCCCTTTAAGGGCACGTCCCCAGTGACCTACTCCTTCAGCTAGGCCCCTCCCCTGAGGTTTCCACTACCTCTCAGTGGCACCACCAGTTGAGGACTAAGTCTTCAACACATGAGCCTTTGAGGGACACTTCAGACTCAAACTAAACATTCTTCCTCTGGCCCCCCAGGCTCCTGGCCATCTCACAAGGTAAAATGCATTCAGTCCTTTTCGGAGAGTCCCTGTGGTCTTAAGAGTTTGAATCTTCTCAAAAATCCAAGTCTAAAGTCTCCTCTGAGACTCAAAGCAAACTCTTAGCTGTGAACCTTTAAAAACGATTTTAAAAAA
>CM053403.1:119246792-119278729 GCA_028644305.1 Xerus rutilus
ATTTCCTTTTTCATCATGAATTTTAGTAATTTGTGTTCTCTTTCTCCTTTTCATTAGGGTGGCTAAGCATTTGTCAATTTTATTTATTTTTTCAAAGAACCATCTTTTTGTTTTGTCAATTTTTGAATTATTTCTTTTGTTTCAATTTCATTGATTTCAGCCCTGATTTTAATAATTTCCTGTCTTCTACTTCTTTTGGTGTTGGTTTGTTCTTCTTTTTATAAGGGCTTTGAGATGTAGTGTTAAGTCATTTATTTGTTGACTTTTTCTTCTCTTAATGAATGAGCTTAATGCAATGAACTTTCCTTTTATCATTGCCTTCATAGTGTCCCAGCGATTTTGATATGTTGTATCAAAATTTTCATTTACCTCTAAGAATTTTTTTATCTCTTTCCTGATGTCTTCTATTATCCATGCATCATTCAATAGCATATTATTTAGTCTCCAGGTGTTGGAGTAGTTTCTATTTTTAATCTGTCATTGATTTCTATTTTTATTCCATTATGGTCAGATAGGATGCAAGGTAGTATCTCCATTTTTTTTTTTTTGTATTTGCTAAGACATGCTTTGTGATATAGCATATGATCTATTTTGGAGAAGGATCCATGTGCTGCTGAGAAAAAAGTGTAATTGCTCAATGAATGGAATACTCTCTATATATCTGTTAAGTCTAAATTACTGATAGTTTTATTGAGTTCTATGGTTTCTTTGTTTCATTTTAGTTTGGAAGATCTATCCAGTGGTGAGAGAGCTGTGTTAAAGTCACCAAGTATTATTGTGCTGTGGTCTATTTGATTCTTGTAGTTGAGAAGGGTTTGTTTGATATATGTAGATGCCCCGTTATTTGGGGCATAGATATTTATGATTGTTATGTCTTGTTGATGTATGATTTCCTTAAGAAGTATGAAATGTCCTTCTCTGTCCTTTTTCACTAACTTTGGTTTAAAGTTCACTTTATCTGATATGAGGATGGAAACTTACACGGTCCATATGAGTGATACATTTTTTCCCACCCTTTCACTTTCAGTCTGTGGATGTCTTTTCCTGAGATGAGTCTCTTGAAGGCAGCATATTATTGAGTCTTTTTTTTTTTTTAATCCAATCTGTCAGTCTATGTCTTTTAATTGATGAGTTTATACCATTCACATTTAGGGTTATTATTGAAATATGATTTGTAATCCTAGTCATTTTGGTTTATTTTTGGTTTTTACCTTGACTTGGTTTCTCCTTTGATTGGCTTTTCCTTCAGTGTAGTTCCTCTCTTTGTATCTTTTCATTGTTGGTTATCATTTCCTCCTCATGGAATATTTTGCTGGCTTTTTTTTCTATAAATTCTTTTAACTTTTGTTTATCATGGAAGGTTTTATTTCATCATCAAATGTGAAGCTCAGTTTTGCTGGATATAAGATTTTTGGTTGGCATCCATTTTCTTTCAGAATTTAGTATATGTTGTTGCATGATCTCCTGGCTTTTAGGGTCTGGGTTGAAAAATCTGAGATCCAAATTGGTCTCCCCCTATATGTAATCTGATTCTTCTCTCTTGTGGCCTTTAAAATTCTATCCTTATTTTGTATGCTGGGCATTTTCATTATAATGTGCTTTGGTGCAGATCTGTACATTTGGGGTCCTGTAAGCCTCTTGTATTTGATTTTCCAATTCATTTTTCATGTTTGGAAAATTTTCTGATATTATTTCATTGGAGAGATTGTGCATTCCTTTGCTTTAAAATTCTGTGCCTTCTTTTATCCCAATAAATCTTAAATTTGGTCTTTTGATGCTATCCCATAATTCTTGTATATTCTGTGCATGATTTCTTACAATCTTCACTGTGTGGTCAACTTTATTTTCAAGATTGTATATTTTGTCTTCATTATCCAAGGTTCTATCGTCCAAGTGATCTAGTCTACTGGTGATGCTTTCTATTGTGTTTTTTATTTGGTTGTTTGTTTCCTTCATTTCAAGAATTTCTGCCTTTTTTTTCACAGTCTCTAGCTCTTTCTTAATCTTTTACTACCTGTATTTGCTCCCTTATCTTTTTGTTGGTGTGATTGATGGTTGCCTTTATTTGCTCTCTTATTTCTTTGTTGGAGTGATCAATTTTTGCCTATATTTGCTTGCTTAAGTCATTCTTTAATTCACAGATCATTTTAATTAAGTACATTCTGAGTTCTTTCTCTGACATTTCATCAACTGTGCTGTCAATGGATTCTATTATTATAGTATCTTGGTTTATTTGGGGCACTTTCTTCCCTTGTTTTTTCATGTTGATTATGTATCTTCCTTTCTTGCAATGCTGATCTGAGTTATTATGCTTTCTATCCTATAATCTGGTAATGACACTACAGATTACCTGTATCTCACCTTGGAGTTCATTTCCAGTCTCCAGCAGGTGTCCCCAAATGGACACTACTGCCACTAAGTGGTGGTGTTGGTAGTGAAGGTAACTGAAGATGGCAGTGGGAATGGCCCAAGATGGATGCAAACACTTTCAGAGATGGGGCCAAAAGGGTGGGACTTATAATGGCTTTGGGCTGATTGATCAGAGATGCAGTGCTTTGGCAGGCCGCTGCCTCCAGGCCCTGTCTGTTGACCCAAGGTGGAGGCTAATACATGGGAAGAACTATGGGGATGACTGCAGCGTATAAGATGGATACAGGGAGAAAGCACCAGTGTAGATCCCCACTATGTGCAGTGGTGGTCCTGGGCCTGGGGTCTCACACAGACCTGTGAGGCAGTCCTAGGCCTGACCTTGGCCTGGAGTCCCTCAAGGATCGCAGGTGGTGGGTCTAGCCCTGGGCCTGGGCTCCAGCAGATCTGCAGGGTCTCTGGTGCTGAACTGGGGGTGGTCCCAGGCCTTAGCTGCTAGGGTCCCTGGAGGCAGTTCTTTGCCTGTGTCTGGGTTCCCCTATGGGTCGGTGGATTGGTGGGCAGCAATCTCAGGGCTGACCGTGGCTGGGCTCCTATGGAGATCCCTGAAGGTGGTTTTGGGCCTTGACCTTCACTCCAGCCTGCAACTTGTACTTTTTTTTTTTTTTTTTTTTTTTTTTTTTTAGTTGTAGATGGACACAATGTCTTTATTTTATTGCTTTGTATGTGGTGCTGAGGATCGAACCCAGGGCCTCACGCATGCGAGGCAAGCGCTCTACCGCTGAGCCACAATCCCAGCCCTGCAACTTGTACTTTTAAAAGTTACTTTTTCTTTGCCACATCTATTTCATGCTGGGAAAGAAACTGCCCCAACTCCCTGGTTCAAGGAATCCGAAGGAAGAATAGTTTACAAACCAGACTATCAACATACTTTATGCATGTTTCCTGGTTTTTGTTCTCACCACATAAAATTCTGATGCTGTTATAAATTTGGGGAAGACAGAAGTTATTTTGGCCAGACTGGGAATAAATTCATATTTTTATTGCACCATCATTTTTGTTGGACTCCTGATCAGGGCTGAAAACTGAATTCAACCCTTTGGGACTCCCCAGAGCCAAGACTCTGGCCAGGAGGCTCTGGTAACATAACTACCAAATGTTTCGATCTAGCTATATTTTGCTTCCTGTACTCATAAATAAAGTCACCAATACAGTCCAAGTTCCTTTGTTCTCATCCCTAAATACATTACCATCCCTTCTTTGTCACAGATAATGCTAATTACAGATTGGTATTCGTGCTTTCCATTTTAAAAAAATGTCTTACTATACTTGCATATATTAATAAATAGGATATTAGTGTCTTTTCAATTTTGCAGAAATAAAATCATATATGTATCTATTATACAAAAACTCTATGTAGCCATTGAATGTTATGTTTTTGAGACTATTGGGCACATATTGGTTTAATTTAATTTTTAACCGTTGTATGTTAGTTCATTGCTTTATTATGTAATAACTTATCCCTTCTTCTGTAAATGGGTATTTAAAGTAATTATATTTTTCACCTTTATGAAGAATAATGTAATGAACATTGTTGAGGAAACATCATCAAAAGCAAAATCTCACAACCTAGAAAATATCTTCTAAAAGGTGGTTTAGAAAGAAAACAGTATTTATTTATTTGGGGGGCACTGGGGATTGAACTTGGGGATACTTGACCACTGACTGAGCCACATACCTACCCTATTTTGTATTTTATTTAGAGACAGGGTCTCACTGAATTGCTTAGCACCTCATTTTTGCCGACACTGGCTTTGAACTCACGATTCTCCTGCCTTAGCCTCCTGAACCGCTGGGATTAATTGAGTGAGTATTAAACCAGAATGTGACGCATCTCACAGACAGTCCACAAAGAGATGGCAAGGACAGAAAGAAATCTCAGTGTCTTCTATAGCTAAGCAGATACAATCCATTACACACATTCTCAATTAACAATAATCAGCCTTCAAGAAAGTAAATGTGGCAGCACCACTAACAACTCATGTTCACCCTAGATTTATCTGGTAATTAGGTTACCATCTGT
Source organism: Xerus rutilus (assembly GCA_028644305.1). Lineage (NCBI taxonomy): Eukaryota > Metazoa > Chordata > Mammalia > Rodentia > Sciuridae > Xerus > Xerus rutilus. Next base: position 119,251,243 of record CM053403.1, read on the forward strand.
GTTATTTAATTGAATTTATATAAAGGAAAAATAAACATGTATGTTCATAACAGGAAGTAATTTTGCTTTGGAGAGCAAGACTTCCACCAAAGCTAGGCTTTCGCTCTCCTGCAGAAACTGAAAGGCTGGGCTACTGTGTACTGTCTCTCCTGATGTTTACCCTTTGGAGATAACTCCCAAGACCTTGCGAAAGACATTCCTGGGTCATAAAGCTGTCAAGTGGCTTGTTTGACTTTTAAAAATGCTTTACATACATTTCAAAGAGACAGAGAAGAAAATCCTAAGTTTTCTAAAGTAAGCCTTCCAAGCAAAGGGAATTGGGAAAAGTCTCTTGTTTTTAAAAAGGAGAATTATGTCTAACTTTTATTTTTAATTTTTCTTATGAAATAACTTTGTGTCTCATTGTGTCTATATGTAGGTTATTAATAATAAATATACATAGAAGTGAAATTGCCCTTTGAAATAATTTTGTGTCTCATTGTGTCTATATGTAGGTTATTAATAATAAATATACATAGAAGTGAAATTGCCCTTTTATAAAACTTGTACTTTTTTGTAACTTTCCTAGACATTGTAAAAGTACTTTCCAGAGTGGTTTGACTGATTTATACTCTCTCCATTCCTTTCTCGAAATTCTCACAATATAGTACTTGGTAATGTCAGACTATACCTGTGTGTGTGTGTGTATTTTTTTTACAAAGCATGGGTAAAAATGGTGTCACCTTTTAGTTTAAATTTTCATTTCCCTGATTATTAGTGGGTGATCTCTTCATATGTTCTTTAGCCATTTGTATTTTCTTTTCTTTGACTTGCCTATTTCTTATCTTTCAGAATTTTTCTATTGAGTTGTTTCAGTATTTTTTAAAACCCCTTATAAATTCTAAACATTATTCTTTTTTAATTATAAACTTTGCAAATATATTTTGCGGGTCTATGAGTTGTTTTTTTTAATTAAAGTTTAAGTAATTTTCAGTATAATTATGGTGCTTAACACAAATGTCATAATAGCTTGAGGAAGAGAAGATATGTGATACTGAAAATAAATTGTGATACTCTCCATGCTCACTTAAGTGGTTGTTAGCAAGCACGGGTCCTTCAGAATGTGCGTTTTAGCTGAGGACAGCCTCATGACATGGCTGCTGGCTTCCCTTTGGGCAAGGACACTAAGAAAGAACAAGAGTGAGTATTCAGGGAAACCACAGATTTCATATAAACAAACATTTGAAGCAGTATCCTGTTATTTCTCCCGTACCCTATTTATTAAAAGTCAGTCAGGGCTGTGGGTGTAGCTCAGTGGTACTGCACTTGCCTAGTGTGCATGACCTCTAATTTGGTCCCAATGGGTGGGGGATTCTTTAAGTGAAAGTCAGGCGTCAGGCATGATGGCACATGCCTGTAATCTCAGCACTTTGGGAGGCTGAGACAGGAGAATTGCGTTCAAAGCCAGCCTCAGCAACAGCGAGGTACTAAGCAACTCAGTGAGACCCTGTCTCTAAATAAAACACAAAATAGGGCTGGGGATGTGGCTCAGTGGTTGAGTACCCCTGAGTTCAATCCCCAAGGAAAAAAAAAAGTAAGTCAGTAAGTCCACCCCCAGTCAGCAGGAGGAGATCATATAGGGCAAGAATACTAGGAGCTAAAGACAGTTGGCGGCCATCTAAGAAGATGTGTATTATTTTGAGCCATTGTCTGTCTACAACTATCTGGAGCCTGCATTTGATTACTAGTTTGGTTGATTATAAACATCTAGGTTGTAACTAATTTTTCTTGAAAAGCCAAGGCATCTCCAGTGTTGTTGAGAAGATGGCTAGCCTTTTGATTCACAGTGTGACTTGTTTTCTGATGGAAGTCTTTAGCAGCAGCTGTTTATTCTGGCTGTTTTTGTAATGGTGTCCTTTGGAAAAAATTTTCTTGAATGTTTTCTTTACTCTTTTGTTTTCAAACTTCCCACTGGGGAGATGTTGGGCCTCTTCATTTCTCCGCATCTCATCTTGTCTCCTTTTTTCGCCTAGTTTTGGTCTGTCATTCATGCTAGAGGGTTTTGCGAGGTGTCTAGTGACTCTTGGTTGTCCATTCACAGTTGAAAATGAACCACTAAAAATCAGATTCTATCCCCTGTGAGAGTAGAACTCAAGAGCTTGGAGATTTCATTTGGAAGGTCGCAATGCAATGAATTGGCAATTTCAGAGTCCCAGGAAGAAAAAGATGATGTTCAAATTAGAACAGTTTTAGGAAAATTAAGTGAAATGACAATTTATGGTGATGTAGAAAATATACAAGGGATTGACAATATCCTGAGATTATGACTGTTCTTACATCCGGGAGTATGATGGGAAAAAATGGTTATGGATGTTAGAAAATGAGTCCTGTAAGAGAAACCAGGACCCTCAATAGTCTCAGTCATCAAGGGAGCTGCACGTAGGAGAGCCAGGGAATAGATACTTAAAATCCATCTCCTTCTACCCTTGCATCTGTAGGTGGTCTCCCTCATGGTTGATCAGGGCAATGAGCTCGCTTATGTAGTCCTATGAGATTAGGTTCCTGGGACAGAGAATAAGGTATGGGAGAAGAAAGAATAAACCTAGGGGTAAATTGGAAATCTGTCAAGCTAAGTCTCTCATTTGTGACATTCAGATGTCAAGACATATATGTCTTGTCTCTTGATCACATTGGTTCCCTGTCATTGTGGTGAAGGTGGGCAGGGTGGTGAGAGGTATGGTGTAAGTCTAGTGATAAGTGTTTTAAGAGCCAAGTATGAGGCTGGGGTTGTAGCTCAGTGGTAGAGCATTTGCCTAGCACATGTGAGGCACTGAGTTCAATCCTCAGCACCACATAAAAATCAATAAAAAAATAAAGGTATTGTGTCTATCTGCAACTAAAAAATACATTTAAAAAAAGAGTCAAGTACGGCAAGTGGGGGAAGGTCCCCATTTAACGTGTGAGTTACTACCTGATATCAATATTTTAAATACTTTATTAAAACAGACTCTCAGTTGAGATTGGTATTTCCAAATCAAGACCTTGTATGATTTAACCTGTCCAGAAATTAAGCCACTTATTTTCTACTTGCCTCTGGGATATAAGTTGCCTATACTTCTTAACAAACTTCCAACCCCACTCCACATACCTGTTTCCAGAAATTCACTGTACCTCACACCTTGAAATCTTTGTAGGGTTCTCTCACATGTTGATTTTCTTTCTGTTGTCTTTCTTCTTGCAGGCTTAGATGTCTGCTTTTTCTGCTCAAATAAATCCACCTACTTTCCAGATTCAAAAAATTTTGTTGACATCCTTCATTATGCCTTTTAAGAAATTATTTTCCTAACATTTCGGTGGCCAGAGAATACAGAGGCAGATGATTGTTAAATTTACAAAATTTAACTAGAAGTATTATTTCTTAAGCCTTTAAATACAAATTTCATGAGCAATATTTTGATTTCCAGGATTTTAATTGGTTCTTTTTCTCACATGTTCATGCTTCATGATTTCTTATTCTTTTTAAAAAGTAATTTGAGCATTCTAATATACTTATTTTAAAAATGTTTCTCCATCAGCTTGCTTTATTTCATTTAGTATGGGATGTGTTCTTTTTATAATTGTTGGCAGCTTTGTCTGACATCATTTTTTTTTTCAATTTGTTTTGGAATTTTGGTTTGGAATTTGTGTCTGTTATTGCCATTTTAAGAAGGATAATTTTCTCTCTACTTTCTTCTGATTGAAGTTTTTCTGTATCCCTCATGTGTTCCCCAAGGCTCAAGTCAAGTGCCAGGCCCTCCATGGTGGCCCAGGCCAGGGGTGGCACTGTGATGGTGGGGATATTGCAGAGACAATAGGACACTTGACTCCCGTGCTGATGGTGAGACTGCATGACCTCCCACCTCTCTAAATATGTAGTTTTATACAAGTCTCTGCAGGGATTGAGGAGGTTGACTTTATCAACCTGCTTTCATGGAGCTGGGAACCCAGCGCCCAGGTTTTAGCTGAGCCTGGCCTTTAATCCCTCCATAAGAAAGAAAACATGATACTTCTGTTTGTTTCTGTGTCCAGGGCCAATCTTAGTCCATGCACTGCATTTTCTTCCTGTTTCCTTTCTCTTTTTTTCATGGCAAAGGATTAGACGGACAAACTTACACATTAGTTCTTCATGAGAAATTCAGAACTAATTTTAATGGGGAAATACTTGACTGCACATGCTCTCCCATGTATGGTACAATCTCCCCCCACCCCTCCCAGTTTCCTGTGATATGAATAGTAATGAAATGGAGGGATGTGATGGCCTGGGTGCAGTGGTGCGGAAAGTTGTATGTGGGACCGAAGAATGGGGTCAGAGCAAGTCTCCTTTTAGAGGTGACTTATACATTAAGATTTGTGGAAAAAGAAAGAGCAAGCCATAAGAAAATCATATGGTATTAAGATTCCAGGCAAAGGGAACAGTATATCAAAAATTGAAGTTAGTCAAGAGTGAATAAATTCAGCGAGTTGAGAGGAGCCAGGCTAGGGTACAGCAGGAGAGCAAAGGAGTGCTGGGAAGACAGCATGATGGGTGGGTAGGAACCTCATCATCCAGGTTTGCAAACTGTGATGAGCTTCAGCTTCATTTTTTTAAAAATTTTTATTTTGGAACCAGGGATTGAACTCAGGTACTTGACCACTGAGCCACATCCCCAGCCTTATTTTATGTTTTATGTAGAGACAGGGTCTCACTGAGTTGCTTTTGCTGCGGCTGGCTTTGAACTCACCATCCTCCTGCTTCAGCCTCCCAAGCCGCTGGGATTACAGACGTGAGCCACCGCACCCAGCTTGAGCTTCAGCTTCATTTTTAGCCCATGTATAGTGTAAAGACATTGGAAGGCTTTCTTTAGACACAGAATGAGGCAAACAGAAAGAAGGAACAATACTGTAATATGCCAGGGAGACATGGTAATGACTTGGACTAGGGCGATAGCCCTGGACATAAAGATAGGAAAGGTATACATATTAACTACATAACTGAGTTTTAATCAAAATTGATTTAATGAATTGTTAGGGTGGGGAGAGAAGAAGTAGTAGCTGAGTGACCTACATGTGTTTTTTCCAACCAGGTGGCTGGTGATGGAAGAGAAAGTGAAGACCTGGGCAGAAGACAGGATGAGAAAGAGAAGATTAATACTGGTTTTGGAAAAGATAAACTTTGATCTTGAGTTTGGTATTCTAGACCTAGTCTGCTCCTTACTTTGCCACCCACATCCATTAATAAATCCTTAAGTATAGTCATCCTCTGGTATCTGCAAGGGATTTGTTCCAGGGCATCCTGCACATACCCAAATCTGTGTACATAAGTCCCTTATATTATATGGCATTGTGTTTGCATATAACGTATACACATCTTTCCATGATCTTTAAATCATGTCTGGACTATATAATACCTAGTGCACTATAAAAGCTGTGTAAATAGGTCTAGACTATATTCTTTAAGGAACAATAACAAAAAAATGTCTGGACATGTTCATTACAGACTCAATTTTCTTTTCCTTGAATCTTTTCAATCAGAGGATGTGAGACCTGTGGACATGGAGGGCAGACTGTCGGCATTTGAGAGTTGACCATATATAGAAATGGTGTCCTGAAGGGCAAGCATAGCCGGAGAGAAGGGGTAACTGGGCCCATCTGTTTGATATACCTCTGGGCACTGCTGGTACCTTTTTCAGCTGATTGCTATAGGGTTCAGCGATAAACTGGTTGGTTGCACGTCTATCTGGTCATACTATCTGTCTACCCATCTGTTATCTGGTCATATCTGTCTATCCATCTGTTATTGCTCCTTGAAAAAAAACTCAGAAATCAGGATCTCTAGCTACCGGAGGAAGAGGACACTCATCCCTTGGTACTCAGAAAGGGCAGCTCTGTAGCTGGCTGTGTGGAATGTTGGTCCTGCTCAACCATCACCGCAGAGGGCAGGCCTGGACCTGAGTGATCAGAACAGAGACACAGCTCAAAATACTAAGAAATACTGCAGGAAAACCAACATTACTCTTTCTAGTGTAACTAATGTTGATCTGATTTATATATATATTTTTATAACAAATCCCTTTATCTTCTTGCCCACTCATCATTCCTGAATGGATAAGTTGAAAATTTCTTTTTTCTTCCTTTTTTTGTTTTGCTTTGTTTCTTTCTTTGCTTCTTGCCATTAAAGCTTTTCTAAAAGGAAGAGTTATCATCAGGGGATAGTCTCATAGAAAACTGATTACAGGGATGTGTGAGTTGTTGAGCTAGAAATAGCATATTGAATTCATCTTTATCTTGAGAATTTCTTTTTCAATTTTGATATGTTTTTCCCTGCAGGCATGATTTCCTAGCTGAGACTAAAGAAGCTTATAAAATTGAAGATTGTTTTTGTAAATGTTAAAACTACCAGCTTTATAAAACAAACACCAAGATTTTAGTAAGAACAAAAACAAGCCAGGCATGGTGGTGCATGCCTGTAATCTTGCTATTTGGGAGGCTGAGGCAGGTGGATTGCAGGTTCAAGGCCAGCCTGGGCAACTTAGCAAGATCCTGTCTCAAAATAAAAAACAAAAATGGGTTGGGGATAGGGGCTGGGATTGTGGCTCAGCGGTAGAGCGCTTGCCTCGCATGCGTGAGGCCCTGGGTTCGATCCTCAGCACCACATACAAAGCAATAAAATAAAGACATTGTGTCCATCTACAACTAAAAAAATATTTAAAAAAAAAAAAATGGGTTGGGGATATAGCTCTGTGGGAGAGCAATTGCCTAGTATGGTCAGGGCACTGTGTTTAGTCCTCAGTACCACAAAACAAAATAAGCAATCAAACACTCAAGATAATATCTTTTAGCTTGGGCTAGAAGACTGGACCTAAGCTGAGTATACTCGACCTAACATTTTAGGGAAACATTTCTTTTCTCTCTCTCTCTCTCTCTCTCTCTCTCTCTCTCTCTCTCTCTCTGTTAGGTAGTGGGGATTGAACCCAGGGGTACTCTATCACTGAGCCACTTCCCGAGCCTTTTTTATATTTTATTTTGAGACAGGGTCTTGCTAAGTTTCTTAGGACCTCACTAAGTTGCTGAGGCTGGCCTAGAACTTGGAATCCTCCTGCCTCAGCCTCCCAAGGAGCACCTGGTGAATCATTTCATTTGATCGCAGGCATATGTTGAGGGATCAGCCCTTTGGAACTCCTGCCTGGACCTACATAATCTTGACAAAAAAGCCAATGACACCAAAAGTGAAAGATTAACCTGAATGTTTTCCCCCGCTTACTTAAGTTGCTCCTGAAAACTTTAAAGAAATGAAAAACTCTAATGATTTACATGTCTTTCCAGAGTGGCTAGTATGTTGGCAGGAACAAACTTCCATAGGATTAAACCAGTTACTGTTTATTTTATATGTAAAAGTAGGCAGAGTCTAGAGAGAAGAGGACATGATGATCACATTGATTCTAAAGTTGGAATGTAAAAAGAAAATCATGTGGGTCCCAATTACCCTGGGAAATTTCTAAATAACTCAAGAAGTGCAAGAAAGTATTGTCTCTAATTTTTTTTTTTTTTTGTACCATGGATTGAACCCAGGGGCACTTAACCACTGAGCCACATCCCCAGCCCTTTTTATATTTTATTTAGAGACAGGGTTTCACAGAGTTTCTTAGGGCCTTACTAAGTTGCTGGGGCTGGCTTTGAACTTGAGATCTTCTTGCCTCAGCTTCCCCAGCCACTGGAATTACAGTTGTGTGCCACTGTGCTCAGCCTTATCTCTGATTTTTGACACAGGTTTTCCTTAATCTTGGAAACAATTTTTTATTGGTACATTATAATTACACACAATAGTGGCATTTATTGTTACATATTTGTACATGCACACAATATAATGATGTAATTTGGTCAATTTAATTCCCACTACCTCCCTTTCCCTTTCCTCCTCCCTCCCTCTGGTCCCCTTCCTCTATTCTGCTGGTCTCCTTTCTATTTCCATGAGATTCCACCCTTGCACACGCACACCTTTTCTCCCCTCTAGTTTCTGCATATGGGAGAAATATATGACTCTTGACTTTCTGAGTTTGACATATTTTGTTTAACATAATGCTTTTAAGTTTAATCCACTTACCTGCAAATGACATAATTTCATTCTTCTTTAATGGCTGAACAAAACTCCATTGTGTGTATAAATCACACTTTCTTTACCCATTCATCCACTGATGAACACCTAGGCTGGTTTTCATAACTCATAAACAATGATGTGCATGTATCACCATAGTATAATGACACTAATTCTTTTTTTTTTTTTTTTTTTTTAAATTTTTTTTTTTTTTTTTAGTTGTTGATGGACACAATGTCTTTATTTTATTGTTTTGTATGTGGTGCTGAGGATCGAACCCAGGGCCTCACGCATGCAAGGCAAGCGCTCCACCGCTGAGCCACAATCCCAGCCCATGACACTAATTCTTTAGGATAAATACCAAGGAGTGGTAAGCTGGGTCATATGCTGGTTCGTAGTTTTTCAAGCAACCTCTATACTGATTTCCAAAGCAGTTGTACTAATTTACAGTCCTACCAACAGTGTAAAAGTGTTCCTCATTTGATCTACAGGTGTAGCAGTTTCCTAGTAGTTGTAAGGATTATGTTGCTTTAAACACTTAACATGGAAACCACACTCAGGACAGTTAGATGAAGCTGCTCAGGAGCAGAGACAAAACCAGAAGCCCCCATCTCAAGCTCAGTTTACAGCACAACCCAGTGATAAATATGGGGCAAAATTCTAATTTTCTGCTTCTATCTTCCCATGCTGAGAATCAATATGTGGTTCAATTCCTGTGAAACCACTGTATACTCTATTGTGAGCCCTGCATTCTGGGTTTAAACTTGATCATAGTTACTTATTTATGATTTTGGGAAAGTTAATATCTAAGGCTTGGCTCTAGAATGGAAGAGGTTGATTGTTACATAATAAGAGCATCTTAGTTGTAGGGTCATTGAGAGAGTTAAATAAAATAAACTACATAACCCACTTAACAGAGTACCTTGCAAATTAAATGATTAATGATCCATGTATTGTAAGCATTGACGCCTTCCTCTGGGATTTATTTTCTTTGTTGCAGAATCACTTGAAACCAGAATATTACATGGCCAGGTATTGGCATAAAAAGGCAAAATTCTGAATACCCTAAAATGGGTAGTTAGTCTAACTATTCAGAGATGTTGACATGCAGTCCAATTTGACAATGTGAGTTTGCTAATGGACTGTTTCTTCAAGTAAGTGAGTATCACAATGGGAAAGAAATATTTTAATATTTCCACGAACTAATTCCAAAAGTCAGGATCCTCTAAAACAGATGAAAGCTATTTTATTCATGCAGTTATTATTGAAATGAATCGTCCTTTTAATGTATTGCATTCATCTTATTAAATGTAAGCAATTCTGTGCCTACACATTTCAAAGCTCACATCCCCAAAGTAGAAATAGTTACAGTTTGACATATGTTTTGCTATAATAAGAACTCAGAATGAGCTCCCTTTCCCCTCAAAAATGCCATTTTGCACTGGGTGTGATGGCAGATGCCTATAATTCTAGCTACTTAGGAGGCTGAGGCAGGAGGATCTTAAGTTCAAGGACAGTCTGGGCAACTTAGTGAGATCCTGTCTCAAAATAAAAAATACAAAAAGAGTGGGAGTATAGCTCAGTGATGGAGTAAGTACCCACTTAGCATGCTCAAAGCTGGACTCCAAGATACAAACAAACCTAAGAGTTTGACAGACTCCTGAGAGCTTAAGCCATGGCAGGGCTGCATACTGCCAACTACTTTTTAAAAAATCAAGAGCTCAGGTTGTAACAGCACCACACCCAGGTAGCCTTTGAGCTAATCTCCAAAGCCTTGCCAGTTAACCGTCCTGTAGAATCCAGGGACCTTGCTTGTCCTCATGGATCTGTGCTATTTGCCACACCAGTCTCTCCTGAGAAGAGCTAATAAAAAGGTGCACTTCAGACTAATTAGACTTGACTTTGCAAGGAGGCCTATTTGCATCCTAATTAAGCAACTAGACTTTAATAATTGGATTCTAAATTAGAACTCGTTTACTACATGGTTAACATACCTTGTCTCTTGGGTGTATTCATGAGATTTGATTCTGTTATTCTCCATCTTTTTAAGTATCATGAACCAAAATCAAAGGAAAAAAATCTCTTTGATAATAAACCATGTGATTTCATGAAACCAGAACTTTGATCAGTTTACTTTAACTGGAGGATTGGGTGGAGTGGGGTAGGAAATGACTGGGATACCTTGACCTGAAAGCCAAGGTGCAGGTCTAATCCCTTTTGTCTTCAGAAGGTGGGGTAACATGAATAGCTCTTCCAAATATAGTCACATCCTTAACCCTCTCCCCATGTGTGTTACTTTATGTGACAGTAAAAGGAGGAATTAGATGTGATTAAATTAGGGGTCTTGAGATGGGGACACTATCCTGGATTTTTCAGGTGGGATCTAAATTTATTCTAAGTGTCCTCATCAAAGGAAGGTAGAGGGATATTTGGCATGGACAGAAGAAAGACAATGTGACCACAGAAGCAAAGATTCAATTGATGAGGCTACATGTCAAGGAATGCCAGCAGCTACCAGAAGCTAGACATTGCAAGGAACAGAAGGGTCAAATTTTCAATGGCAAAGATTTTTTTTAATTACCTAGAAAGTGTCTGTCCCAATGACAAATCTGGCATGAGCACCAAGTGGTTGTCATAACATATATTTTATTACCTCTCTTATGGGTGTAGTAGCCCATGAAGCATTATCAAGAAGTCTTTTATTCTCTTCTTTTTATAATTAGTGAGATGGTAGAAGTTTGTGGAGGATTGCCAATGGGTGCTTGGAGGTTTGGGGAAGTTTAGCAAGTCTGATTTTGACTTGTATATTTTGGACATGCATTCTTGTACAAGACATTAGCTTTCAGGTCTAATCTTTCTTGACCAATCTGAATATATCAAAAGAATATATGCATCAGAAGCTGGATATGGTCATGCAAACCTGTAATCCTGGCTACTTGGGAGGTGGAGGCAAGAGGATCCAATTCAAGGCCAGACTGGGAAACTTAGACTCTGTCTCAAAGTAAAATTTTAAAAAAGGGCTGTAAATGTAGGTCGGTGGTAGAGCACTTGCTTAACATGTATGAGGCCCTGGGTTAATCCTGAGTGTCACAGAAAATAGAGGGGGGGAGGAAGAGAAGAAAATGAACAAAGAAGAGGAGGAGGAAGAGGAAGAAGAGGGGGAGGAGAAAAAGGAGGAAGAGGAGGGGGGAGGAGGAGGAAGAGGAAGAAGAAATAATAAATGTACTGGTTAAGAAAGCTATAAATTTGTAACTGATGATCAAACTTGGGTTGAGCTTTCTAACAGCCACATTGGCCACTCCAAAATCTATCTAAAATCTAGTCCATTGTAATTAGCAAATTGAGGAATGCCTGAAGATACACAAACTTTTAACTATAGTGTACACCAATACTGCTCCAAAACCAAATTCTCATAGAACAAACAACTGGGACTGAATTTATTTTCTAAGATAATCTCTTCCATTGCATAGTGAATGATAGGAAGGATTTAATGTGAAATCTGTATTATTTGTTTGCATGCAAATGGATACTTATAAGGTTTATACAGGCTTAAAAACCGGTTGTCCTGCAAAGCATTCCTTCCTTGTTGTACCATCAATTTACTTGGCATTTCTTCATCAAAAGATTCAAAGGAAGCAACAGCTTTGTCTTGAAATCAGATGATCATTAATTGCAAACTAATGGCACTCAACATTACCAATTACTAAACAGCATTTTAGTGATTTGAATGGCTCATAAATTGGGACCAATCTGGATTTTCTTCTAAAATATATAAAAGCGTTTATTAATTTCCCCTGGGGTTTTATCTGTAAATGTTAAATGGCTTTCTTTTTCACCAAGTTTACGTTTTCCTTTTTTTATTAACCTAATTGCTTCCATGTTTCATAAGCATTGTTGGATTAGTTGTGCTACTCACATGATGATCCAGAATATGAGTTTAAGGAGTTCATGACAGGATAGAGAATGCCATGTGCTTTATTATGATGGCTTCAAATGTATTTAAATGTGATTGGAGCTAGATAGACACATAAGAAAATACTCAGAGAAAATTATGTAATAGTCATTCTAGTAGATTCAAAGCCATTTTCATCTATGAAATTGCCTGGAATTGAAGTAAAGAATTCTAACAGGTTGTATAATATTGGAGGGGGAGGCTAAAGCTGTAAAAAGCACCCAAGAAAATACCTTCCTCTGAAATGGGGAAAAAAGAACAAAAGAGTATCTATCATACTTAAGTTCTGCTACCCAGTTTTACCTTTTTCATAATAATAATAACCCAGTAGTTCTCAAACACTAATATGATTTTATGCATATTAACTAGGGAACTTATGTAATGTAGATGACAGGGTCCTTTTTTCACAATTTTAATTCAGTAGGTATGGGGAGGATTTTGAGAATCTAAATTTTTAGAAAAGCACTCCAATTCTCATGCAAGAAGTTGTTGGACCACAGTTTGAGAAGCACTGACAAGAATACTAATTGTCCATAATTTCCTATGCTCTTAAAAAAGATTGTATGAAACTGACATTGGCTATGTAAGATATGATAGATAATGAAAGAAAATGTTAAGAAAACATTATAGCACATGCTTGTAATTCCTGTGACTCAGGAGGCTGAGGCAGGAAGATAACAGGTTCCAGGCCAGCCCCAGCAACTTAGCAAGACCCTGTCTCATAACAGAAAAAAATAATAGCTTAGTGGTAGAGCACCTTGTACCAAAGAGGGGCAGGTGGGTAAGGTAAAGACTGAAATTGGGTAAACCCATCAAAACATTATCCCCTCAAAACCTATCGAAAACACACATGCTTTTTTGTTTGTTTTTTGAGGCACTGAGGATTGAACCCAGGGTGCTCTACCACTGAGCTACATCTCAGTATTCTTTTTTTCATCTTTATTACGAGTTAGTCTTGCTGAATTGCCCAGGCTGGCCTTCAGCTTGCAATCCTATTGCCTCTGCCTCCCAGAAATTGGCCTGGCGCCTGACTGACACCTGGTTTTTGTTTTATAGCTTGCAGAGAAAGATGATGCTGTAGCTTATTAATAAGGTACACCCAACACTGTATACTACACATCCAGGCAACATGAGTTTTGAAAGGCAATGTTGTAATATTAGGGTTGAATTTTAGGATAGTTGATAAAGGGATAAGTTTGGTAAACTGGTAGACCTGATCCTGGAGAGAACCAGCAACCCAAGGTAAGTAAAACTATTTTTAAAAGAATAAATTTTCTCTCACAGCTTTTGAATCTCTACATTTCTTAGGATAGTGTGTTGTGTTTAATAGATTCTAAACAAAGAAACGTTATAAAATGTTATCATCATTGTTTAACTTGCAGTTACCATGGCTGCAATTATTTTGCCAACATATATTGTGACCATTTGGCAAGAATTGGCTGTAAATTAGACAAAAAAGAAGAGTCCCTGGCCCTCAAGAAATACTACTTATTTTTTCATCTTTAGTAGTGGCGGCTGTCCCCAAACCCCTCACGCAGAGATGGCCTACATCAGACGTCCTGTGGTCTCTGGGAAGCATTTGCTTTGGCTGCAACAACTTCAATTGCAGGTTCATCCCAGATGATTTCTCCCTGCAGCCTCTCTGGATGACTTCAGCCTTCTGCAGCTCCTAATCAGGTCCCCTAAGAACTCCTCTCTTCCCCATCACTAAGCAGAAAGTCTGCGATTGGCGGCAGGACACTGCGCATGCGTGAACCCTATGCCTGTTGGTAACACTGGATTTCGCTAAAAAATGTACAGTTCTTTCAAAAAGATTCCCTATTTGATAAGAATAATGTAATTTCTTGGGCTGGGGATACAGCTTGGTGGTAGAGTGTTTGTCTAGCATATGTGAGGACCTGGGTTTGATTCTCAGCACTAAAGAAAACAAAAAATATAGAAAAACCACAAAACAATATACCAACAAATTTCTTAATTAAGATTAAGTGGTTTCAGTGAATGTGTTTGGCTCATGTGCTGAAAATTTAAAACAAAAAAAAAGAATATACACCAAAAACTAGCTTGCTTTGGTTTCTCAACAACCACATAGGAAACCAAGAAAACAATTAGAAATCTAGAATTCTTGAAAATCGAATCTCTTTCACTGCGCTGAAATATACATGCTCCAAGGAAAGGGACCTTGTCTGTCTTACTCTCCTCTTTATTCCTGACCTCTAGAAATAGCTAGTACAGAGAATGAGTCCTATCAATGTTCAAGATGAATGCATTAGTGAATGAGTAAAAGCCAAGCAGCTGATAGAAACTGAATTGCAAATAATTTTTGAGGGTCTGCCCAGATTATTTTTTCTCATACTTGCCTAAAGGGTATTAGAATTAGCACCTTCCTAAATATTCAGCCTGACCTGAATAATAGACCATTTATTTTCTCAACATCTCTTTCAGCCAACTGTTCTACTTGAATTGATTGTTCACAATTGTTGGTTTCCTTTTTGTAAATATTGTAATCTCTTTTACTTAAAGATAGACATGTGTCTCTTCTTTATAACCTTGCATAGCATGTTATAGCATGTCGTAGAACATACTATGTTATAATAAGAATATATATGTGAAATTCTGACACTTATAAAAACATTTATTAGCTACTAGGTACAAAAGTAGTCATTCAATCTGTTTTGTATGCTTCTGTGATCAGGATCATTTGAGGCAAGTATGAAAATTTTAAGGAAGCAGTGTTAACCAAACTAAACAAACAAAGAACAACTATATATACATTTATATTTATATATATTTTATATTTATATTTATATATATTTGTGTGTGTATATATATATATATTTTAAAGGCCATTGTATTTAAGGCCATACAATACCTAAAAATAAACTCACACATTTTTTCTCTTGATGTGCTTGATGAATCATGGATGTCACATTTTAATGACTTTGTTCATACTATTTGCCTTACTGGCCTCCTTTCTCTGCCTTATCTGTCATCAACAAGGTACCATCTCAATTCATCTCCCTCCGTGGAGCTTTCACAGATTATCCTGGTCAGAACTAATTGCTCCTTCCTGACCTGTGCATTTCTACTGTTGCTTTCTTTGAAACTTATTATAGCAAATTATTATCATGACTATTGGATGAGTCAGGGAGTGTACTTTATTTCAACTATATTCAAAGGCAATCATTTAGTAATTATTGTCTAAAAAGTAGTTTTCTAGGTGGGACAACAATTTTAAATGATGATCAGGGAAGGATTGAGAGACGGAGCTGTACCTCAGTTAGGTTTGAAGTCCATGTTGAATATTTGTAGATATTGTTGATTAAACGAGAGAAAAGAGATGACTTAAGGAATAAATGAAATTAGCAGAGAGTAGAAAATTGGAGAAGGAAAGAACTCAACATGTTTCTAGGTGTAAAAGATTGAGATGTATTATTGATGAGAAAAAGAACTCCTAGTGTAGGCTTATCAGGGATATGATCAAGTGATCAAGGTCACAAAAAGAGAGCTCAGGTTTGGGGAAAAAAAGTAGTTTGGGTACTTCCTCACCTCATTTAACACAAGGAGGGGATTGAGGATGAGTCTAGCTCCATGATTTTCAATGCTCAACAAGTATTTGCTGAGTGAGAAAAGAGCCTCATTTGAAAAGAAGATGTTTTATTTTGTGATCTGGTCTCAGTAATTTTTTCTCCTAATACTGTTAACTCAGAATCAAATTCTAAGACACTATAAAGGTATACCAGGACTTCAGTATCATTTGAAATTGTAGGTATAATAATTTTTTAAGTAGGAAATTTAATAAGTGATCCTATCAGTTACATTAATATTTAGTACACAAATTTTCAAGTAAAATAATTAATACAGCTGACCCATCTAGACCATTTGAACATCAATCAAAGATTTTTATTTTTGCGTTATGTTAACTTTAACTATTCACAGAAACTTCTTGGTGGTGTCAAGGTTTATGCTGTTGCATGTCAATAAGTTAAACTGAAGCAATTATGTTGAAGACAAGTCAGAATAAACCTGACAGTAAACATACTACCTAGATGGCTTGTGATGGTTTCTGTAGAAATATGTAAATTGAAGGCTGAAATTTATAATATCTGAGAGAAAATAGTTATTTTTAAATAACTGCTGTTATGGGAAATGTGACTAGTTTTATCACTTTTTGGTTAATAATAACTCTGGTTTCTAAGTTTGAGGCTTTTTCTTCAAAAGTATCTACACACAACAGATTTCACATACATACTTTTTACTTTCAAGTGACTATCTGCAAAATGTATTTAGGCCAAGGTTCAAAAAGAATTGAAGCATCATTAAAATGTATTCATTTCTCTGCTTCAGCTCATCATAAAAATATAAGATTGACAAAGACAGTCCTTAGCTTTTAGATATTATCCTTAAGTACAAACACAAGCCTTGTTGGAATATGATTACCCACTTTTAATATGATTAAGTTGCAGTCTGGCTTGTGACGTCAGTAGTCTCATCCAGCATAGAGATAGGTCTTTGTATTTGTAATCTAAATCTACCAGAGTCTGGCTGTAACTTAATCCCATTCTTTCTTGTTCTATCCTCAAGGGAAATTAAGAACAGCTAGAAAATGATCTAGGGGTTCATTTATGATCCCTGATAACATGCTGTCTTTTCTATGAGGAAACTTCCAGCCACTGTCTTTGGTAGACTTTCATTGCCAAGCTTGTGTTCCTTTGTGTCATGGCAGATGGGCAGAAGTGGTTCATTTATCTATGGCTACATAGCAAACTACCCTAAAAAACAACCATTTAATGCAATCTCAAAATCTTGTCATCAGGAATATTTAATAGTGCTCAGGTGCAATCTTAACATGTTATTGACTGATGGTTTCCCTATTTTATTTCTTCATCCTATACATGAGACTGAGCCTGTAAATGACTGACAGGAGAATAAGGCAGGACAGTTGAAGACCTTATGCACAGAAAATTGAATCACAACTTGATAAGTCCAGTTGGACCACATTTCCACTGTAAGATGGTGACAAAAAAATGTTGGAAATTGATTATTGAGCCAGGCATGGTGGTGAACACAGTAATCCCAGCAATTCAGGAGGCTGAGGCAGGAGGATTACAAGTCCGAATCTATCCTGGGCAACTTAGCAAGACCTTGTCTCTAAAATATAAATGCTTGGGGTTGTAGCTCAGTGGTAGGGCGCCCATGGACGTTAGTCCCTAGTACTGCAAAAGAAAACAAAAGTGATTTTGTGTGTGTGTATGTGTGTGTGTGTGTGTGTGTGTGTGTGTGTGGTACTTGGGATTGGACGCTGGGTAATTTATCACTAAGCTATATCCTCAACTTTTTTTTAAAATTTTGAGACAGAGTCTTTCTAAATTGCTGAGGCTAGCCTCGAGTTTGCAGTCTTCTTGCCTCAGCCTCCCAAATTGCTGAGATTACAGGCATGTGCCACCATGCCCAATTGTCCTTCATATTTTTAATTAATTGATAAGATCAGTCATCATGGTCGGAAGTAGTATGTTCTTTTTTTTAGTTCAATTTAGGCATAGGACAGAGGCTACCTCTGGGGGTGTTTTAATAGTGCTTTGGGGAATTTCCTCAGCAGACATTAATTTCAACACTGAAAAATCCCTTTTTTGCTACAAGGAGAAATTAATAAGTAGACCTATGATTTTATTCTGTTCTTTTTCATAGCAGAAAGAATCATTTATTTCTCTCTAACTAAATATTGGTGTCCAATCTTAACTACATAATGGGTTCATAAGTTTGATAAGTTTTGATCTGAAGAGAATGCATACTACACATTAGAAAAATAACCATTTTTCTGCACCATTTGCAGAGTTCAATGGGATCAACAGAATGCATCCAAAGTAAACATCTAGTTCACAGGCTGGGGGGTCAGAACAAACCACAGTGGCTTGGATGCCTCTCTTACTTTGAAGGACAACACCTTGAAGCAAATATCAGTGTATCCAGAGCCCTTTGGGGAAGAGAAATTACTGCTTTTAAGGACACTGAGTTTTCTTTCTTATTTATTAGATGCTATCCCAACTTAATATTAAAACAAATGCTTCCTTTTCCTACACCAGAGCAAACTTTAGGTCAAATAAAACCATATATTTTTATTTATTTATTTGCTTACAGGAGCCTGAACCCATGAGTACCTTAATGCTAAGCTACATACTATCCCTTTTAAAATTTTGAGACAAGGTCTCAATAAGTTGCTTAGGGTCTCGCTAAATTGCTGCCCTTGAACTTGTAATCCTCCTGCCTCAGCCTCTCAAGTTACTGGAATTACAGGTGTGTGGCTCATATCTATTTTATTTTATCATCTGCTTAGTTTTCTACTTTCCAGATATTTTCTTTCATGTGTATATGTTGAGAGTATGGCCTATGCAAAAGAGGAGAGGGTAATCTTTTTGCTTAGTGAAAGTCCTTTCCTGCAAATGTAAGCATGTTTAATTTAGAGGCAGACAGCCACAATGAGGGAAGACCCTCAGAAAAGGAGCCAGGCCTAGGCCCTTCAGTAGTAGCAAAGGATGGAAAAAATTGTAAAGGTAGGAAATGCCCACCAAACATTATTTGATACATAACTTCTAGACACTAGGTAGAAAATGCAATGGGAGATTTTCATGAATCATGCTGTTTCTGCATCTGCCCTTTGGGCAAAGCTGCAGTTATTTTCACTCTATGACCTGACAATTAAACTGAATGTTATCCTGATATTCACATCATAGTAGGAACACTGAAATGAGTTCTGAGTACAAGATCTAAAAAAATTGTCTTATAGCTGTATTTTGTCTCAACCGAGAGTCGATTCTCCAAGAAAATATTTCCAATCAATCAAATTAAAACATTTGTAAATGAATTTATGGTATGAGCAATTGCTGCACAAGTTATCATTTTCCCCTCTCCTCAAATTTCCGATTGTGGTGCACCTGGAAATCATAATAGCAAAATCTCTATTTTGAGCAAAACACAGAATGCCTGGTACAGCTGAGATCGGGCAAAAAGGTGCATGCAAGCAAAACTGAGGAGCACAGTCATGAAGAGTGACAGGTGAACTAAGTTGTAGCAGATCTCAGGAAATGTCAGCAAAAGTACATTTCTGTAAAATGATATACTGAGCTGTATATGTGAGTATATTCCTTCCAGTGGGCAGAGAAAACAGATTGAGAATGTGGCTTATTTCAAAGAGATGGAGGAAATGAGCTAAAGAAGGAAGGGAGGGAGGGAGAGAGGAAGAAAGAAAAGAAATGAGGGAGGAAGGGAGGAAAGTAGGGAGAGAGAGAGAGAGAGAGAGAAAGATGGAGAGGTAGGGAGGGAAGGGAGGAGGGAGGAAGAAAGAGAAATGCAATAATTGGTCATACTTGCCAGAAGTCCATCTCTGTTAGCAGCGAAAGTTAGAATCTCTTACCTTAACAATCTAGAAGTTTCCCTAATTCCCTCTTTATATAGTGAATTTCCACAATATCTAACTCATTCAATGATGGGGCTGGGGAGAGAAACAACAGCCAGGAACTGGGAGATTGTTAACATAAGAAACTACACGACAATTTTTGAAAGAAAAAGAGCAACACTTACTAACAGAGAAATAATTCTCATCAGGAAAGAAAAGTTCGCCACGACATGTATAAAAAGATTGAATGAATGTTTCTCCATGGTTTTTTTAAAAAAAATCTTAGTCAATAACTTCTTTGCAAGTTATTTCTGCACAAATCAGAAATTTGAGATCTTGAGAAAATGGTGATTAAACAATAGTGGATAAAACTTGAGCCTACAGAACTCAGAATTATTTAACAAAAGAGAAGAGAAAATGAAATTGAAGGTTGCACTAGGAAGTATAGATATTGAAGATCTAGCAGATACAGGGACCAGATGAGAAAAGTGAATTTGATGAAATGGGAACAAACAAAGAATTAAAAGGATCGGGGAGAAAAGACAGAGAAATGAGACAAACCAGTTCTGATACACAAAGAATTGAAACCCTGGGCTAGAAATGTAGACCAGTGTTAAAGTCTGATCCAGATCTGGCAGCTCACTGTGAGATAGGCCAATCAGTCAAGAGACAAGGTGTTGAGGCAGAGATGATGACTTTATTTGAAAAGCTGACCAAAAGAAGTTGGAAGACTCCTGCCCAAAGTCTGTCTTGTCTAGAGGCTGACTGAGAAGTGGTTTATATAGGCCAGTGATGGGTGTTCACAGACCAGTGGGTGCCTTCTCACAGTGGGCAAAGATTCTGGATTTGAGGTGAGATGGTGCACATTTGGTCTTAATGGTCCAGTCATAACATGGTTTTAGTTCTGAAAATAGTCTCAAGAATAACAGTGATTATTTTTGTCAAAGATCATTATTTCCTCAGGCTATTCTTATTGACTTGTTTACCTACATGCAGTCTCTAAAATATTATACAAATGGATATGCTAGAGTAGGTAGTTGCACACAGAAGAAAGACGAAGGTCAGGTGAAGTTCAATATGAAGTCCTTAACACTAGGCTTCAAGAGTGCTTGCCTAGCATGTGTGAGGCCTCGGGGTTGATCTCTAGCACTGGAAAAACAAAGAAAGGAAAAAGAATCGAAATTCTAAACAGAAACACAGAAAGAGAACAACAGAAGAATATAATTACATAAACCATAATTCAATTGGGTGTGGAGGCACATACCTGTAATCCCAGCAACTCGAGAGGATGAGCAAGAGGATCACAAGTTCAAAGCCAATCTCAGCAACTCAGCGAGGCCCTAAGCAACTTAGCAAGACCCTGACTGAAAATAAAAAATAAAAAGGGCTGAGGATGTAGCCTAGTGGTAAAGTGCCCCTAGAATTAATCCCCAGTACCAAAATATAAAAACAAATTAGGATTCAAGAAAACATTCCTGAAAAAATCCTCAAGATATTGAAAGGCATACTATGTACTAGACAAAACTGAACTAGAATACTTATGCAAAATTATTGTACTTTGAAGGTAAGGAAAGAATTTGGAGAAGCAACAAATTTTTTAAAAAGTTACTTATAACGTGGTAAAAGATTGACTTCTAGATTTCTCCTGACAAATTCTGACTAAAAAAGCAGAACAACACTGTAAGATATTGAAAAGAAGAAAATGTAAGTCAAGCTGTTCTTCAGTGTAAAAATTTTTGTACGACATCCTTAAACATGCAGTAATGTAGGAAATATTGTTCCCATGGGCTTTTTCTTTTAGGAAACTGCTGGAGAATAAATTTCAGTCAACCAAGGAATGACAGGGGAAACTATGACAATAGGGTTTGTGATAATCATGAAACATTTTTATTGGTATAAATAAGACAAACAAATGTGGCTTATAAAACAAAACTCCATGCTATATATGAGACACATCTAAAGTCATTTAAAATGTTGAAAATGAAAGGATAGGTAAGGTATGCAAGACAGTGCAGGAAGGAAATCAGAGAACACAATTTTACTATGAGACTAGGTGGAATTCATACCAAAAGCTATTACAATATTTTATTGAATCTGAGGTGCCAGAGACTATGTGATTTACCATTATTTTATGTTTCATTACAAAATAGGCTGCAAATTAAATTGTGATAAAGTGCTTTCTTATCACCCAAGGTTTTTACTTTATACTTATTGAAATAGGTAGATTATTAACTCAAAGATTTTTTAAAATGACTTACCATCATTGTACATTCACAAAGAATATGTCAGGGAAACATATTGTTGTATTTCTAGAAATTTGTGACATTCAGAGACAATTCATTTGAACCCATTGCTGACCCAAATTCATGAATGTCCATACTTTTCTGCAAGATGTCGGCTTCTGTGTCACCAGGAGCATTGATGATGGAACAGTTCTTAAGAGTTCTCTATTATTGGTTCCAGAATTTTGTTTGGAGCCACTGATTCCAATAGAATCAGGAAATAGTTGACACATGTAGATCAGGTAATTTGGGGAGAGTTTAATGGAGGAACTATGTATAAGTATGTGCAGGGTGAATAGTTCAGTGTCTCAGGGGTAGGAAGTGCCTAGCAGTCCTAGACCTGCCATCTGGAAAATGCCCAGCTGCCAGAGCTGCGGCCTCTGGTTGAGACACAGCCAGTCTGCCTGTGGGGTGATCCAGGAGCATCTTTCTCTATTTCCTGCTGGGGGACTCTACTGGTTGAACAAAAATAAAAGCCGAAAAATGAAGTATACCATTTATCAACTCAGTCCTTCCAGAATCTTCCATCTCTGAGATAATGGATGTCAAAGCAGAGCACTTAAATAAACTGTAGCTATTTGCTTTCTTTGCACATTTTGCATACTTCTTTTGTGACAGCATCCCACTGTGGTATAATTTATTTCCTATTTATGTGTTTGTCCAGACTCTGGACAAGGACTGTTTCTATCTTAATTCTACATCCCGATGGTGCATCAATGGGTGCATTAAGCTGTAGGCATTATGGGTTGGCTTCTTCAGGGCCGGGGTTCCCTAATGGCAAATTTTGATGTGGTAAATCTGGAGTGAAACCCAAACACGAGAGGGCTGTTAAGTCACTTTACTGATGATGCTGCTGTTCTGCACGGTTTTGAGACCCACTGAAATAAATAACAATGAAGGATGGCAGAATACATGTATCCCAAAATATGCCACTTAGGTAAGGATCATTTTGTGCCAAAAGCACTTGGAAAACAGCAGATGTGAGAAGAGTTTCTCATTTTTCCTCCCCACTTCAAAACCAGGAGATCAAAAACCCCATGTGAAAAATGCCTTCCCTGTACCCAGAGGAAAGAACCACTTTTTGGATGTGAGTCATGGTCAAAAGAATTTGGTACAAAAGGACCTGATTAAAAATAATCTTATTTGAGCTTCCCCGTATAATTCAATTACTTTCCCACAGTTGTCCCTTTTTGTTCAATGTAATATAAAAGCATTTAAAATTTGCCACTTATTTGGATTTTCATTTTCTTATGGGGCTACTATGTCATGTAAAACTTACACTAATGTTGTATGCTTTTCTCCTGTTAATCTCTTAATGTCAATTTAACTCTCAGGCCCAACCAGGACCCTAAAAGAGCAGAGGTAAATTATTGTCTTCACTACCCATGTGATTGTGAAACGATTACTATTAGGCTCCCTGGGCACTCAGCGCACTAAATACTAAATTTAAAACTATTAATAAAAGGAACCTAACATACTGCTGGGGAAAGGGAGAGGAGCCTTGCTTATTCCCAGATCTTTACATTTACATGAGGATTGATTTCTCCTACAGAATCCTTTTGATTCACTGGTGCTTGTCTTGTTCTTCCCAGGTTGGGAGGAGTTACTTATCTGAGTGATTCCAAAATGATTTGGGGGAGAAACCCCCTTCTTTCCTGCAGAGAACACCCTGCTTCTCTCTTGTCCCAGCATCCCACTAGTTTATCATTTGCCTACTGTTCTGTTTCCTGTGGTCTCACAGGCCTGTGGAGGTTCAGCTTTGTCTGTGTAAGGTCAGATAATGGTGACCGAAAGGAGGCCAATTAAAACCTCTGAGCAAGGCTTTAATGATATATGCTCCCAGGCTACACTCCCCCGTCCAGCAGAGCGTGTCTGGGAGAATCGCGTGCAGGCTCAGCTGATTTGGAAGTTTTATGGGTTTGGGATAGGAAGAGGAGGGCTTGGGACAGGAAAGGGAAGTTTTGGGGAGTCCCGTGTCCTCCTGGGGTTGGTCAGGGAACTGGCTGATTGATGGTAGTCAGGAAGTCACAAATTGTCGTCACTGTCTGCTGGTGACAGATTGACTGTACTCTTGTGCATGCGGGCTGCCTGGTGTTTTGTTTTTCTTAGCCGCCTTAAACCGACCTAACATCCCAGCCTTTTTGATGATATAGGACACTGAAGTCTATCTGGCTACTTCCTGTGGGATAGGGGGCACCAGTGAGGAAGGAGAAGGCTTGGGTGTCGGTTTGGTAGGGAGGCAACTGTAGGGGTGTAGGAGCATTTGTCTATAGGTCACTCTGCCAGCTTCATCTATGTGTTTTCGGGTGAGCCTAACGAGGCAAGGAGCAATTATTAGTAGAAGTCCTATCACTACTATAGGAGTGAGAATGGGAGTCAGCCATGTACTGAGGGTAGAGCTTAGCCAGCCTGGCCAAGGATCATTTGATTGTTGCTGTTTAAGTCTTTCACTTATATGATGGAAGGTGTTGACATTTCTTTTGAGTAGCCCAGTTTCATTGATGTAGTAGCAGCATTCCTCTTTTAGGAATAGATATGTTTCTCCTTTGTCTGCCGTTAGGAGATCTAGGGCTCGTTGGTTCTGTAATGAAACCTGGGCAACAGATGTTACTTGCCATTGCAGGGAAGCAAGAGAGGTGGCCGGTGCCTCTAGTGCTTTCCGAAGTTGTTGTTCAAGCTTCTAAGTAGTGGTTACTAAATAACCAAGTCCTCTTACTCCCAGCCCAGAGGCAGCAAATGAAGAGGCCAGGGAGAGTCCAACTACCATTGGTAGAGAGATGGCCCATTTTTTTCCTGGAAAGGGAAGTGGTAACAAAACATGTTAATTCAGCCTTGCTGTACAGAGTTGATTGAGGGACCAAGGTGGAGGGAACACAAAAGGCAAAGGCATGCTGAGGCTTAGATTCTTTGTTAGGACACCATTGCACCAGAAAAAGAACCCTGGTGGAGCAAAGGTTGGGGAAGAGATTTGAATGACCTGGTCACAGGGTGCCAAACCAGAGGAAGTGTAGCAGCAGGAGAAATTCCCTGATGAGTTATGAAAGAGAGGTACCTCCTCAAAGGTCAGAGAGAGGGGCCCTTGGGGTCAGTAGGGGATGTGGAGCCTCCAAGTGATTTTGAGGCCTTTGGAGACTAGTTGAATAACCTGAGAAGTGAAGGCCAGACTGTTGTCTGACTGGATGGAGACTCAGGATCCAGCTTAATATATTTGGCAAGAGCTTCTGTAAGCAGTTGAGAAATAAGGCTAGATTCTCATCCGGATCCTGGGTGATTTCTCTCAGTTTATCAAAGTTGATTACCTTATTGGAAACTGTCTGCAAATTTGATCAGCATGATCTGGAGCGGACTGCTGGATGTGGATATGTTCATCTGGGGTAAGAGTAGAGGAGAGGATGACATAGACGTTGTTCCAGGTGAGATTGTAAGTCTGAAAGAGGTGGCAAAATTCCTTAATGTAAGTAGAAGAGTCAGCAGAGAAGGACCCAAGGCACCTCTCAATCTGGGAAAGATCCTGGAGTGAAAATGGGACATATACTTGAACAATCTCTTCAGTGCCAGTCACTTCCCTGAGAGGACAAAGGAGCTTTGGGTCAGCTGATAAGAGGGACTGGTGATCAGGTGTGGGCACTGACTGGAGAAGGGAGGAGTGAGCCAGGGGAGGGATCCACTGAAGGAGATGCGGGAAGGGCTGTATCAGTAGGAGAGGAGGGCGGAGGAGTGGTGTTCTGGAGTGGGGGAGCTGTGGCAGTAGGGGGAGAGTGAGGAGGGGAGAGGATCTGTCTGGGTAGGAAGGGAGGTGATGGGAAGGGGGGCTGAGAGCATTTCGAGTGGATCCAAGAATG
Source organism: Xerus rutilus (assembly GCA_028644305.1). NCBI lineage: Eukaryota > Metazoa > Chordata > Mammalia > Rodentia > Sciuridae > Xerus > Xerus rutilus. Next base: position 119,276,798 of record CM053403.1, read on the forward strand.
AGGAAGAAGATGTGGAAGAACAAAGGGAAAGAGGTTTGAGATTTTCCCTAGCAAAGAGAACTTGAGCAGTAGAACTGGTAGAGCAGAGGGAAGGACAGGAGCGTATATCCCAAAAAGCCTGAATGTAAAGGATTTCTCTTCACTTTCCTGTCCGGTGACAGAAACTGTCCAAATCAGTGAGGATTTGAAAATCAAAAGTTCCTTCTGGGAGCCATTTCGACCCATTGTCTAGGCTATACTGGGTCCAGGCCACAGTGGAATAAAAGGTCAGGCAGTTACAGCATAGGTCCTGAGTGAGTCCTAATTTGGCAAAATTGGAATATAGACAACCCAAAGGAGTTTTGGAGTCTAGGGAGGATTCGGTGTTTCCCATGATCTTCCAACGCCCATAGGGGTGGATGGAAACAGAAAAAGGCATCCCCAATTCTGATCGCACTCACCTGAGGAATGGAGGGCTGGGTGGGGTTGAGGCATCCCTGCAACCCTCCAGGGGCCTCAACAGAGTGGGGTGGCTCACACAAGGACTGGGATATCTCCACAGCCCTTGCAGCCTTGAACGGAATGGCAGGGGTCTATGGCACGTGTGTGACTTTGGATAGGCTCCTGAGACAGGGAGGCTGGACTGTCAGGGAGAACAGGGGAACTTACCCCACTCCTGTCGTCTGGATGAGGGTAGAGGGGTAGGAAGAGCGGCTCAGGAATTTCCTGGTTCATAGGAGAGAGTGGACCTCAACCCCTGTGGGGGAGTTCCAGGAATCCTCCTGTGTTTTGGCACCAAAATGTAAGGTCAGATAACAGTGACCAAAAGGGGGCCAATTAAAACCACTGAGCAAGGCTTTAATGATATATGCTCCCAAGCGACACTCCCCTGTCCAGCAGGGCGGGTCCGGGGGAATTGCATGCAGGCTCAGCTGGTTTGGAAGTTTTATGGGTTTAGGGTAGGAAGAGCAGGGCTTGGGACAAGAAAGGGAAGTTATGGGGAGTCCTGCATCCTCCTGGGGTTGATCAAGGCACTGGCTGATTGATGGTAGTCATGAAGTCACAAATTGTCATCACTGTCTGCTAATGACAGATTGCACTCTCGCGCATACGGGCTGCCTGGTGTTTTGTTTTTCTTAGCCACCTTAAACCGACCTAACAGTCTGTGAATGGGAGTGTGAGCCTGTGCAACCCCAGAGTGCAGGAGTATGGAGTTGCTCTGGCTCCAGACCCAAGCCATCGTCTCAACAGCCCAGTACTGACAAAAACTCACTTTAGCTTCATCTGCTCTTTCCTTTATCAGGCTCTTTGTTGGTTCAGAATTCAGGATGGATGGAGCACAACTGCTTGTCTTCCTCCCCTTCCCTATCCTCTTTTCTTCCCTCAGGCTCAGAAGCCTCTGTTAACCTTACCACTCCCTCTATGGCACATCGTCATCACTGGACCATACAGGGACCTTCTCCAATTTTATTTCTCATTTACTCACTCCCCCAAATCCCAGAGTAGGAGGACAAGTACAGCAAGAGGGGTAAAGCTGGGTTCCCTGGTAGAAATAGCAGATTCAAACTGCCAGGGTCCCTAAGGGCAGTAGAGTTTCCGGTTTTTATAGTTTTGCCTCCTTACATTTCCTTTTATACTGGGTTTATAATCCTCAAAGTTACTTTATTCAAAAGTATGACTAATTCTGAATTCACTTATTTATTTCATAGCTTTAGTCATTGGAAGCCTGTGATCCTGGTTTAGTATTCATCAAAGCACTAAGTCTGACCCCGGCCCTTCACTTCTCCTAAGAAAGGTGTTTATCTCCAATGCTCCAGTGCTATAACATATTTCTTCTTTCCTTTCTATCCCAAGGTGGGCCCAAAGCAGAACCTCACAAATGCTAGGAAACCACTCTACCAACAAAACATGAACCACAGCCCCAACCTCAATGACAATATTTTTTAGAAAAGT
>CM053403.1:119279229-119309710 GCA_028644305.1 Xerus rutilus
ATCATCTTGTCTTGCTCACAGACTTATTTTTAAACTACAGGATCCAGATCAAAATGTCATCTTTGTTGAAAGCTTCCTTGATTGACAATCTAGAGTTCATTATTCCCTCCTCAGGTTTCACACTACAACAATTTTTTTCTACATTTCTATAATACACTTGACTTCATGTCACTGTTTTTTATGTGTAGGTCTTCAAGGTTACCATGGTAATTCAAGGTTACTGTTCACCTTTTTAACTTCAGTAAAAACGTAACTACCATATTTTCTGCCCCAGGATATCCACCTAAATGTGTATAAAGTGAAGGAGTACCTGGTTTTGCAACTGGAATACTGAAAAAAAAAAAAAAAGATAGCCAAGTTATAACTTGACTATTTCTTTATTCTTCTACTCTGTTAGGTTTTATCCAAAAAGAGGCACAAGTCCACTGTCTGGCGAAAACTCATTGTAGGCCTCATAAATAAAAAAAAAAAAATTGTAGTTGTAGATGGACAAGAATGTGTTTTTCTTTCTTTCTTTTTTTTTTTTTTTGTAGTGCTGAGGATCAAACCCAGTGCCTCACATGTGCTAGGCAAGCACTATACCACTGAGCTAAAACCTCAGCCCAAATAAATTTTTGTTGTAATGCAATAAACAGTCTCAGTTTAGGAATTTGAATGTTCAGGTATTCTAGATATTTTATTTCAGGTCAGGGCAGGTAAAAGAAAACTTTAATGTATGAAGAGAGTTACAAAGTATTTTCACTTTTAAAAAAGAACTATCATAAATTTACAGAACTATTGCAAGTATGGTACAAAGAAATTTTTTCCTGAACTCTTTGGGAACAAATTGCTGACCTCATGTTCCATCAACCTCTAACACTTTTAGTCTGCATTTTTTATAAACAGGATTCTTCTCCTATGTAGCTACAATACCAAACCATCAAAACCAGGAATTTCACACAAAAACATGATTTGCATATATTTTTCAGGCCCAGCTCAGTTTCAGCAGTTGTTTCAATATCTTTTTTGAGATTTTTAAAATGAGCTAGTTCAGAATTACACTTCTTGTGTTTTAGAATTTAGGCTTGGAGTAATTCCTGTCTTCCCTTGACTTTCATGACTTTTACACTTTCACAACTTTTACAGTTATTTTGTTGTGTTCCGCAATTTGGGTTTTTTATACTCCTTCACAATTAAGTTCTGGTTATGGGCTTTGCATAGATGCTGTGTTCTAATGGCATCTTATTAGGTGGTGCATAATTAATGATGGCCATTAGATCATCTGATTAACTATCCTTTATAATTAATAAATATTCTATAGGGAAACACTTTGAGACTATAGAAAATATCCCTCTCCAGATTTTCACTCTTTTGTATTTGGATAGACACACAGTTCAATAATTATAGTTTGTAATTACTATCATTTATTTTAATGCTTAAATTATCCTCAATTTGGCAAGTTAAAGCTCCATTAAAACTGATCTCCTCCACCCCACCTCTCTACATGTCCCCCTAAGTTTTTGAGCCTTCCATATCTTGAGGCACAAGATACCTCAAGCTCATGTTAGACTTCCTTTGTGCCAGTCTTAGAATCAATGATTTCTCCAAGGAAATCTGGTTTCTGTTTATGAGAATATAATTCAAATGCAATACCTCGGTACTAGGTATGCTCATTGTTATTGAAGTGTCATTATTCCCAGACTTTCCAGATGGACAGATCTAAGAAATACTTGCATATATACACACATTTATGTATATACTTACCTGTCCACCTCAACTTTCAGTTCACACAGATGTCTTCAATTTCAATCCAAAATCATCAATTCATTCTAATTTTGTTTCATTCTTTATTTGTAACTCCTTTCTCTGGCAATGAGAAACCCAGCTCTAATGATACTTAATAATACTTTTACATATTTGATCAATCTCCTTGTATACAACTGATCTCTTGTTTCTACCATTAAATTGTTCAAGAAGGGAAGGAAAGAGAAGAGGAAGAGGAAAAGAATTCTATATCTTCATATCTGTATTTAAGAGTAGAACTCTCTCCTCCAACTTTGAGCTAGAAATAGGCAGCCATAGGCCTCTGGATACCAGAATGTGTGGAAAGAAATGCTGCTGGCATATTTTCTCCCTCCTCTCTCTTTTCTTCTCCTACTATCTACTCACTGTATACTGCTAAAGCCAAAGTGGGGAGAGTAAGAGGATGGGGACAGAGAGAAGACAACACTTTTCTGTATTCTTAATTGCTATACTCAGTAGATAGTAAATCTTCCATGGATGTTTTTAAGGATGTTTAGAAGATTCCACAAGCTTTCCCTCCAACAGCAGCAATGGTGATGCTGGCCACATTTCTTTCTTTTCATCACTTGCAGAACCTCTTTGACTTCTCCAGTATCCATTCTTAACAGAGTCTTAATACTGGAGTCATTTCATACTTTTGCAGAAATTTTCTTGGGAAAAACTCAGAACACTCCTTCTCTCTACTTTTTCTTTTCTTGGTCCATATTTAGTCTCTAGAAGCATCCATTGGACAAAGAAGTCCTGGGAGAGGAGAATATTCATGGAGCTGAATGCAGTAGGTGTACTTCTTACCCTTTGTGTACCATGTATATGGATCAGACAATAGTCCTGTGTACCTCTCAACTGCAGGGAACACATTTCAAAGCTCTCTGGGTATTCCCATGGATTCTCTTCACTAGGTGTAAGTTGAAAAAAGTAATTCCCCTCCCTCCAAAAATAATTACTCAGATATTTGTTTTCTTCATAAACTGATACTTTTTAAATTCCGAATCTGGCTGAGAGATCCAAGGTTTTATAATTTCCCTTATAAATTTGGTACATGGTGCCTCAAACCCACTTTGATATCTGATATCTACCCACATTGCAATTAAACCAGCACTCACCCATCCCCCATCAGTTCTGTCCAATTAGACTGATTTACTTTTCTGTGTAGTGTTTGTCTCTATAATGTCGGCATCATAGTGTACATGTTTTGGCTTATAATAATGCAAGTTTGCAAGAACAAAATTTGTATTTGTTTCTACCTTCTTCAATCAGTAGCTTTTTATTCATTTTTACAACATGGTACAAAAATAGGGCTGTTTTTTGCTTTCATTTCAATTTCAATTTAAAAACAGCCCTATTTTTGTACCATGTTGTAAAAATGAATAAAAAGCTACTGAATGAAGAAGGTAGAAACAAATACAAATTTTTTTCTTGCAAACTTGCATTATAATCACAAAGACAGTAAGTAAACAAGCCAAAACATGTACACTATGATGCTGACATTATAGAGACAAACACTACGCAGAAAAGTAAATCAGTCTAATTGGACAGAACTGATGGGGGATGGGTGAGTGCTGGTTTAATTGCAATGGCCAAGAAAGGCTATCTGTCAAGGTGATATTGAGTAGCAACCGGAAGGAAATGAAAGGCTTAGCCATGAGTAGCTGAGAAAGACAATTTCAGGCAGAGATTAGAGCAGACATAAAATACCTCTGGCAGAACAAAGCTTGACATGATCAAGGAAAAGCCAGAAGCCATGGTAGCTGAAGTAGAATTAATAGTACTTCAAATGGTAGGTAATGGGCCAGAGCATGTAGGGCCTTGTGTGACATGGTATGGATTTCAGTTTTATCCTGTGCAGGAAGGGAAGCCAGTAGATGACTGGTTTTGAGCAGAGGAGTGGCCTGCTCTCAGCCATGTTAGTGGAGATACTTGAAGTACTCAAAGCCTGACCTGCTTCCTTCAGGATGGGTACCACCCTCATCTTTCCCATTTCCACTACAAATATACTGGGCTACACATAGAATGCCTGATACCCTAGGTTCTATTCCTTTTCCCATTTTTCACTTGACCAGTATATCCTGTATATTTATTATCCTACAAATTAGTAAGCCTTTATAATTCAAATAAGCTTATTTCTAAATATACATTTCCAATGGCTGGTTTAGCTTGTCTAACAGACCATAGTAACCTATTCCAGTTTTCCATGTACACTTATTTCTCTGTAAGAGACACTGCAATGTGAAAAAAGACATTGCTTCCAGGAAGAGGTTCTCATAAAAGTACATTTAGAATTAGACTTTAAATTGGGCAAGGATGGTAGTGTGTGTGTGTGTATGTGTGTGTGTGTGTGAGAGAGAGAGAGAGAGAGACAGACAGACAGACAGACAGACAGACAGACAGACATACCAGGTAGGTGGGGAAAAAATAAAAATAGACATGAAAAATGTGTGTCTCTCCAGAAAATGTGTTGAAAGTGCAAGTGTTTTGAGAGGGGTGGTGAATGTGCCCTGAGTTGGAGATAAATGTGTAGGAGTAGGCAGAGGCCCGGCTGGAAAGACCCTGAGGCTTTGGCTAAGGAGTTTAATATCACTCTGAAGGCAATCCAAGGAAGGACTTAATCAGCAAAGGAAGATGGTTAAATTTGAGACATAATATTGCACTATATAAATTGAAAAAAGTGAAAGAATAGTGCATATTAAATGGGCAATCTATTACTAAATATTCTAAAGCTATGCTTTCAATAACTAGCATATACTGAAAACAAAACAGTTTTCTTAAAATGGGAATCATAAAATTTTCTTTACCTCCAATCTCTTGAGTGTGTAAAATAACAGCTTGCAACTATTGAATCCTGTGGTTTTATACTAAAGTTATGAAAAATGTACAACAGAAAGATATATAAGAGAATGCAATAAAAGAGCAAAAGTTGCCTTTGCAATTAGATTTCCTTTGTAAAAGCTTTGTTCTTATTTTTGGTGAAGGCCATCTGTCAGAGATAATCACTCAATTTAAGTAAGTGGAAGTGGAGTCTTGAAGGATATAGATAAATCAGCTACAGAAGATGGGTCTTAAAGAGATTGCCTTTCTTAGCAACGTGAGCTATTTGTACACATGTGATGCCAAATCATTACATAATTGTCACAGGGACAAACTTTTACTATAGATAATTAATATCTTGAAAAGCTTGACTTCAGAAAATAAAAGTTGAGAATATTACACTAGAATAAAAGGAAATATAAGAAACACCTACAGGAGGAATATGTGCACAAAATAAATGTGTGCCATTCTTTCCATTATTTGGGGGTCATCCAATATATACCAGACATTTTCCTATGTGCTGAACCTTACAAAGATAAATTATGTAGGAGTGGTGGTGTGGTGGTGCATGCCTATAATCCCAGGGGCTGGGGAGGCTGAGGTAGGAGGATCATGAGTTCAAAACCAGCTTCAGCAACCTAGCAAGGCCCTAAGCAACTTAGTGAGATTCTGTCTCGAAATAAATTCTAACGGGGCCAAGGATGTGGCTCCATGGTTAAGCACCCCTAGGTTCAAGAACAAATTCAGCTTGCTCATTAGATAAGAAAAGGAAAGAGGCTGAGGGAGCCATGTGTACAGAGACTTGAAGGAGTGAAAGAACTTCACATTCAGAAAAGCATCAAAGTATCACAGGGCATAGAAGATAGGACTGGTCAGGGGGACAGAGGACATATGAAAAATCTGTACATCATGCAAAGATATTTCAGCTTGGTGATTCAGCCTCTCTAACTGGACTATGTCTTTCCTCATCTTCAGACTGGTACTAGAAACCTCAGATAAATGTGATACATATTCCTAAAGCATGATTTTACTTATTTCTAAAGCATTATTTAAAATATTTTTTCCTTAGGAACAAAAAAAAATAGATTAAAAATTTCACATAAATCTTTAATTGAACTTTGTCACCTAAGACATTTTGTCCTTGAAGTGTTGGGCTGGCTTTTGGCTATAATCCTAATCCTCTCAGAATTATGTGTACAATCTCTCTTCCTGGAACACCTCTCCAGAAGATTGGTAAGTGACACCTTGTCCTGAGATGCAACTGAGGCGTTTTCAAACAGAGAGCTCTTATGATTAGTGTGGTGGCAAATGCTAAAATGGATGTTTAAGCAAAGTACACACAGAATGTGTCCAGGCTAGAATGGTCAGTCCAGGGTGTCTGCTCAGGTGACTGTGTGAGCACTGGCAGTTTGTGTGCTTGCAGCAATTTTTTACCCTGGTCACAGGTTCAGCAACCATCCAGGTCAGACTTCCTCAGGCAGCCATGACCTCCCTGACCTAGGACCATGATGCCATTATTCCTACTCTCAACTCCAAAGGATCCCACAGCATCCTTTGGGGCTTTAAAACGCAGGTAGTTAAGACATCTGTAGTTAAGACATCTAGAAATTTGATGCCTCTGGATGATTACTTATTAACTAGCAAGGTAGCAAAGGTAGTAAGTGTCCATTAAGCCACACCTAAAAACTAAATAAAATTCCACAAAATAAAGGAAAGCATGTATTCCTCTCCTAATTAGGATGAGGATTTTGACAGTATCCACTGCCCAAACCCAACACCAAAGGTTCCCTAGCAGGCACTTCAAGGTACCCTGAACTTGGGCTCCAGAGAGTGAAACCATTTTTAAAGTGACTATCCAGAACATGGTGTCTGCACACATTTGTATTTTGCACAGTTTTTTATTACCTTTATGAGAGATGCATGACAATCTTGGGAGATTATCAGTGCCTCTCAGTATTATACAATACTGTTTAAAATATTTTCACCAAGATTTGGAGGCTTTATAATTCTAGCACAAGGGGAAAGATACTACTTGGCTAACTCAGAGCTTCCTTTCCAGGTTCATTTTCTTATCAGTGAATATTGAGAAACCTCTGAATTTAAAATTCTCTGGATTTTTTTCTTTTCTTTCTTTCTTTCCTTCCTTCCTTCCTTTCTTCTTTCTTTCCTTCCTTCCTTCCTTTCTTTTTTTAGAGGAGGAAAATTTATTTGGGGCTCACAGTTTCAGAGGTCTCAGTACATAGACCACAGTCTCCATTGTTCTGTGTCTATATCCAATAATTCCTTCAAAATTCTCTGAGGTGAGGTAGAACATCATAGAAGAAGGATGTGGTGGAGAAAGGCAGCTCAGGACATGGCACCAGGAAGCACAGAGAGACTTCTCCTCTCATCAAGGACAAAATACATACCCCAAAGTCATGCCTCAATAACCCAGCTCCTCTTGCCACACCCTACCTGCCTACGATTACCACCCAGTTAATCCTTGCAGGGGATTAACACACTGATTAGGTTAAGACTCTTATAACCCAATAATTTCACTTCTACATTTTTTTTTGCTTTGTCTCACACATGAAGTTTTGAGGGACACCTCATATCTAAATATTCTGTAAATATCTGTTTTTTTCTGAGTAAATGACTATATCCAATAATTCCTTCAAAATTCTCTGGATTTATATGTGGGTGGAGTAAGGAACTCCAGATGAAACAAGCCCAGGCAGGGAAACATGGCATAATGGCACTTAGTTCCCTTTTACTTCTATTTTGTAGGATTTCCTATAGGGAGAATAAATATACAAAGGATGTTGGTTATTGTTACCTATTGTTTATGTCATGCCTTGCGTGGGTTTGCCAAGGAGCTGGGGTCCCAGTGGATGAAGGTATGGGGCCCTTAGGAAGGGTGGTTTGGGATGAGGTATAGGGTGGACAGTCGTGGAGTCACTCACCCAGACACCAGGGGTAGGTAAAACTGCTCTGCCAGAGTGAGACGCAGAACTCATTTATTTCAGGAAGTGTAACAGCTTATATTCAGTCCTCTGACCAATCATGGCCCTGAGGTTACAGCCAATGGGGTATTGCTCTGTGTCAGCATGCAGTCAGTCAGCATGGGGTGAGGAAAGGGGAGGGGAGATGCAGAAGGTATGGAGAGAGCTCTTATAGTTACCCAATTCAGCATGCAGTACTGGGTGAGCATGATAAGTGCTGCTACTTTTGCTGAGTCAGGGTATAACATAGTAACAGTAATTACCATATTCTTCCTTCTACCCCTACAGTGTAATAATCACAGAACAGAAGTAGGGGTAGACTTGGCATTCTTGAACCATGCAACCTTATCCATTCAAGTCATAATGGAAAATGGCTAAGATGTGTCATAGGAGGGTGACAAAATTTTGGCTACTTTCAACCCACATTTTTAAACAGCCACTTGAAAATCACTTGTATCCTTACTGCCATCACCTTGGGCCACACTTGTAATGGCAAATAAATAGTGGAGTAGTTTAGGTTGAATCTATTTTGATAAGTCCTAGGAATGTCTCATGTCCAGGATTCTTTGAAATTTTCCAATTTTTTTTCCTGCTGCATGTTGAATTCTAAGATAATAAAAGCAAGTTTTTTTTTTTTTTTTAAAATCATAATCACTTTTGGGTGCTATGGACCATAGTCTAATAAATTAAGGGAAATATTGTTTGAACAAGAACAGCTATCATATGCTTTAGTAAAATAAAATGAATGATTTCCACATTTCAATCATTTAACAAAATATCCTCATAACATGCTTAATTCAAGAGTTCTTTAGGGTCTCCTTGTCAATTTTCTGGAAAAGCTGCTCCCAATTCTCTGTTCCCTGCCTTTTCATGCAAACCAAGAGAAGTTGTGAGCAATGATGCAGGTGGCTTCTTGGGCAGGCTGTTAAGTCATGTGTATCACTTCTGCTACCGTATTCTTGATAGTGAATTCAGTCACATGCAGGAGGGGTTGGGGTGTAATAGTCAACTCTCTGAGCCCTGTAAGAGAAAACAGAAAGACAGGATTATGTTATGACATAGCATTGCCTCTACCACAGGGTATCCAAATGTTCTTATCTCAATAGACTATTCTCTGGAAGCTCATGTGAAAGTACACATGGCTTCTATCCCCAAAGCCTGTAGAACTACAGTTAGGGCTCCACCCCTCATTTGTTCCTCCAGAGCCCTGCTGGAAACACTCTAGTGGGCTAATGCTTCTGCATTCACACTTTTCTTCCATTTTTCTTCACATAGAAAGAGGATGGAGGTCAATCCTTTCTGGCTCAGATACAGATATTATCATCATTTCATATTTCTACTTGCTGTACTATTTTAATAGTGAAAATGTTTCTGCAAAAAGTCATAAGTTAAAATGAGAATGTACATTCATCTTTACTCTTTTTCTGAGATGTATCAGAGTTCTGAAATGCTCAGTTATCTAGGTCTTTTCATGTTCAAGTATTTACTTGAAAATTCACACATTACTAAATAATTTTCTCATTGAGAACATGACCTCAAATATTAGTGCTGAGATGGCTCTGTGTTCACCATGTCGCAGACTTAGCCTGACCAGTTCTCTTTGACCTGCTTTCTGGAGAAAGAGATGGTATCTGGAAGTTTCCCCTCCATACTCTGAATACTTTAGAGAAAAAGAAGGCTAGAGCAGGTGATCTATTGGCATCAATAGATTCTACTCTTTAGGAAGAAGGTATTATTTATACCTCAAAGTTGAGTTACCATTCTATGTGAAACCAGAGCATCTTTGGGCATCTTAAGTACTAAAGCAGAGAACCACGCGCCTGCCCCCACCCATCCCACATTGCAGCAGAAACAGATCCCAGATGACCTCTGCCCATTCAACTCTGCCACTTGTACGGTAGCTATTAGAATGTACTACGAATGCAGCATCCTGAGATAAGGAGGAAATATCCAGAATAGCCCAGGCTTTGTCTTCATCCCTCCAAGAAGAGGGTATCTTATACACTTCAGCTCAGTGAACCAAGTTACCTCTGAGCAAGAAAATCCCCCAAAGCAGAATGAGTTCAGGGTCCTTCAGCTGCAGTGTGACATGGGCATACGCAGATGAACCTCCATCCACTCAGGCAACTTTCCTTAGCCTTGAAAGAATGATTTGCTGCGAGCACTAGGCTTCTAGTGTAGTGTCCCTTGCTGACTATCTGTAAGTGACAAAATTGCTTCACTTAACTCATGTCAGTGTTTATTCTCCCTGGACTTCTCCAGGTGGACTTATCACTAGTGCACAGTGAATCTTTGCCATAATGTGTGCATATGTAATTTCTTGTGGGCCAGCCTCCTCAATATTTGATCAAACTAGTAATTAAAGGCAGGAGAACAGTGCTTTAGCTTGGGAGAGACGAGGTCAAAATAATGTTGACAGTTGTCATTGCTATAATCATGGAACTTGGAGCTGTTTTGGTCTTGTCACCAGATGAGGTCTGAGGAGGTCTCCAAAAGGGACAAGGGGACCTCAACTCAGCCCTGGCAGGTTATCAATTTACAACACAGAAAGGAATTTCAGGGTGCATCTAAAGAGGAACAAGAAATTATTCAGGAAAGCAAATAAAAGAATAAGATACACAGTCAAAGGAAGAAGAACAATGGACCCTCAAGAATGAGGCAAGCTTTGGGGGTCTCAGGCTTCTCCTTTCAAAGGAAAACTAATAAATGGTGAACACAAGAACCATAAGGGGGCAATGTCATGATGATGAGCTCGATTCCTTTGGTCGGGGAGCACAGTGGACCATGGTGGTCTTCTTCTTTAGGTTGACATTATGTGGTTAATACCCAGTGCTTGGCCTGTACTCATATCATGGGTCTTTAACAATCTCTCTCTCTATGCCTCTTTTAATCAGTGCAAAAATACATCCCATAAGCAAACAGTGTATACAGGTACACGTTAACTGGACTTGCAATACCCTTTTTTTTTTTTTTATTGGTACTGGGGTACTTGACCACTGAGCCACATCCCCAGCCCTATTTTGTGTTTTATGTAGAGACAGGGTCTCACTGAGTTGCTTAGCGCCTCGCCCTTGCTGAGGTTGGCTTTGAACTCGCAGTTCTCCTGTCTCAGCCTCCCTAAATGCTGGGATTACAGGTGTGCGCCACCACGCCCGGCATGGACTTGCAATACTCTTAAGATTTTTGGGCATTTTAAGAATTTAGGCCTGGAGGAAAACAGGCCTGTGCAGTTAAGGTGAATGTGTTGGTGGAGTTTTCACATTTAAAATTCTGTTTGTCTCCTTCCCTCCCTCCCTCCTTCCCTCCCTCCCTCCCTCCCTCTCTCTCTCTCTCTCTCTCTCTCTCTCTTTCTTTCTTTCTTTCTTCCTCTCCTTCTCCTTCTCTTTCTCCTTCTTTCTCCTTCTCCTTCTCTTCTACCACAGTTGGAGGACAGGTAACAATGTGAGAATGTTTGTAGGCTCTGATGGTTATTTTCATAGGTCGATCTGGCTGGGCTACAGAGCCCAGATACTTGACCTAACATTACTCTGAATGTTTCTGTGAGAGTGTTTTTGAATGAGATTAACATTTGAATTGGTGGACTTTGAGCAAAGCACTTGCTCTTCAAAACTTCCCTTTATAAACTGTGTGGGCCTCCCCCAATCAGTTGGAGGCCTGACTAGAACAGGACTGTCCTTCTCAAAGCAAAAGAAAACTGAACCAGCAGATGGGCTTTTGGGCTTGAAGAGAAATGAACTCCAGCTGGTCCACCCTGTAGGAAAATCACAGGAGACCCTTTTTCTCTCTCTAATATTTGTATATTTCATATACAAACATACACACCCTATTGTCCTGTTTCCCTGACAAATAAATAATTTGACAGAAAGCAGATGCTTGAGGACAACTGAAAGGAACAGACAGAGGCAAGTGGCATCCCTTTGGAAGAGCCAGTCAGAAACATGGCTAGTGCCGATGTTTCATCGACAAAATAAAGGTCTAATTTTTTCACAACCCTTTTTTAAACTGCAGTAAAATACTTTCTTATCTCCCTTGTTTTCCACTGGCTTCATTTACCTCAATTCATTAACAGTTTGTTTAAAAAGCAACACCGAATTCCTCCTATAAAAACAACCTTACCGGTAACACTGGTGGTCACATTTTCTGATTGTACAGTTCTATCAGTGAGAACCTTTGAGCCTGTACCCTTGATATACACATATTTTGTTACTTGTACAGGATTTACATTACTCTATTACTGTATTACTTATTGTATAAAACATGCAAAAATAAAAATTTAAAAAGTAGAGGACGAAGGTGAAATTATATTAAAATATTTAAATTTAAATGATAGTAGATACCTTTTTTCCCCACAAAAGTGTTATAAATAATTCATAGAGTATAATATGGTAAAAATGCTTCATTATTTTTTAAAATCTTGGCTTAATGTTCTTTGCATAACAATTCAAAGAATTAGCCCTAGTTTCACTTTATTTGAGAACACCATTACTCAGTTTTTATAACTGAAAAAGATTATTTAAAAAGAAGTTTAACAGAAAGAAATAAAAACTAGTTTTCTTAAAAAATTCTGAATTTACTCTTATAATTCTCTTTAGTAATTAGAAAAAAGAGTTTTGTTGAACTACTTCTAGAGACTCTATTTTGCTTGATGTTAATTGTCTTTGAAGACTATTAAACTTCTGATGAATTTTTGCACCTTTGAAAAATCATTTTATGATCCACTTACATTTTTGTTTTAAAGTTTTTAAAATTTGTTTTCTTTTTCTTTTTTAATTTGTAAATGGTGGCTTATTTTTTTCTGGTGCTGTGGATGGAACCCAGGGTCATGTGTATACTAGGCACATACTCTGCCACTGATCTACATTCCCTGCCCCCAGCCCTGCATGTTTTCAGTTTTTAAGAGAACAGACACAAGAGCTTTTATAGATGACATACAGTTTTCAACACTCAAATTGTATCATAATAACACAAAAATTCACTTTCAAAATATCCTCCATGCTTTTAAAAATAAAAAAGACTGTTATTATTATTTAGCCAAGAAATGAAAAGTTCTGATTCTTTGACATAAGCCAGACATGAGAGGACAAACACACTATCTGCCTCTCATATGAGATTACTTAGAGTAGACAGGTTCATGGAGAAATTCGAGTGGTACTTTGCAAGACCTTTGGTGGTGGGTGGAATGAAGAGTTATTATTTATGGGTACAGAGTTTTATTAGGGGATAATGAAAAGAATTCAGTGGAAGGTTGGTGGTCACAGCAGCATGAATGTATTTAATGCCACTAAATTAGACACTTTGATGTACTTAAGATGGTAAATTTTATGTTATGTATATTTTAACCCAATAAAAAAGCAGTTTTATTTTCATTTATTCTTGAAGGATCATGTGTGCTTAAAAAATACAGATTAAATATGAGTGTGTGTGTTTAAACAGCCCACTGTTAATAGCTCTCAAAGATTCTTCTCTGGGTGAGAGGCACCCACCTCAGGTGGAATTATAATAAATGCAAACCCTCAGCATCATTTCTGGCCTACTGGATTAGAAATATCAGGGATGGAGCCCAGAAAGGGTTTTCTGCAAGCTCTCCAGGTATTCCTGACACCTTTGAGTTTAAGGATGGTTTCTCAGGGTACTGTGCTACTGGCTACTTGTCCTAATGGGAAAAGGCAGACAATTTGAAAGAAGTTATCTGTTCATGAAAGAGAAAAGCTTTTAAAAACATACTTGCCTGCAGATAAGCAGTTAAGCTTTTTGCATTTTAAAGTATTTCATGACTACATATAATGATTCTCATGTATTTTGAAGAGACTTGTGTTTGTTTTAAATAAAACTAACCACATGAATGATGTCCTGCATAAAGTGTACAGCACTTGAAGCCCTTCTGGTTCCAACCTATTTAATGCAATCACTGGCCTTTGAATGAGGCAATTACTGAGTTTCACATGTTTTATTCTCAGCCTCATTACCAGAAATTTGTATTTTATTTCAGTCAAAGAAGCTACAGCATTAGTAGTTTATATTTTAACAGATTTTTTCCTGAAAAATTGATATTATTCAATAAACTGTTTCTATTAGTGACATATACTTTCAGTACTTCTTTCCTTTGAGAATACAAAAGTAGTTATTTGAAACAAAAGTCTATACACCATTAGCTAAGATGGGATAGAAACATCTATACTTATGAGCAAATGATAACAAACTCCTAAACTGTGTAACTATCATTCTCCCAAACATTTAGCAATTTTTCTATGCATTTTCTAACTATTTTCTGACAACCAAATTATTTTGAGTTTTTTGTCTTATTTTTCCTGCGTGTAATTTTAGCTATGTCTTTTTGCAATATGGAGAACAATTTTCCTATCTTCTCAACTTGGCATGTGCTTTTCTGTCTTATACTATTAGATGAGAAATCCTAAATATACTAAATTTTTTTTCCCTAAGGAACACTGGAACATTCTAGATTTGACATAAAGTTGTAAATTTTATAAAAAATATATGTAAATGTTTAAAGTCATGACTTGATTTAAATGTTTTTTTTTTAAATGTCTGTATAATCAAGGCTCATCATTATTGGTAAGGAATTTAAATTTATCTAAAACAATTCAAATCAACTCAAATATCTTCTTAAAATTATAATTTTCTTCTTTTTGACTAATACAATATTATTACATTTAACTGCAAATAAGAGAAAAACAATAACAACAATAATTGGCCTAACAAGGAGTCCTACAGAAGCTTTGTGTCCCAACACAATTGAGGAACCCAGCCTAATTCTATCTTAAGATTGAGTGCCATCTCTTCACAAGGTTGTGAAAATTTTATTTCTGTTTTACTTGTTTGGAATTCCTGTCTGGCTTTGACTAGATAACTGCCCTCCCTGAAATCTCAGCTTTGACTAAATATCCATGTCTGGCTTTGATTAGATAACTGCCCTCCCTGAAATTTCAGTGGTGCCTCCTAAATTCTGATATTGGAATCTGAGTTTACTCCCTACCTAGAGGTGTTAAGCCATATGAATCATTGATTTGCTATCTGCTTCTGTATTACCCTTGCCAGAACCCTGTCAGCTGTAAATTTCTAAGATTCTTACCTTTGTAACTCTTTATTATAAAAACCTCACTGCTCTTAGACCAGGCACTGTCGTCTGGCCCTGCTTTTGGGTGAGGCAGTTACTGATCAGCTCTCTCGTGTATACAATATAAGTTTGCTTAATTTGATTTAAAATTGGAGTCAGTGGTCTTTTGTTTGCATTGGGGATTCAACACAGTGTCCATTAAGACCCTGGCTCTCTCCATCATTCTGCCTGACCTTGTTGAATAGGTAGCCTCCTTCCTTCCTTATACTTGTTTTCTCACCTTTTCTCACACTATCACAAAATACTGCTATCACTCCAGGTATCGTATTTTTCTTTCAGCCAGGAAACAGAAGAGGCAAAGACCAAAGGCTTAGGGGCAGGTCAGCAAACTATGTCTCTTTAAAATACTGTTCCCAACTTGCATAACTTCCACTTGTGTTTCACTGACAACAATTCTGTCCACGACCATGCTTGTGTTTAGCTGGTGACAAGACTGATGGGCTGAGTTTCCAATCTCTATAGTAGAGAAAGACCATGGGAAGTGGGAAGGGAAAGGTATGATCCACCCACAGGCTGCCATCTACTGACTCCTTATCAGACTGAATGAGCTGTGTTGAGCTCTTGTTGAATCCTATGGCACAAAGCTGACAAAGAATTAATAAGTAGTACAAGAAGTGAAAACCCTGTTATGCTCTGTGGTTTGCTCGTGTCTATATTCAGGTCAAATGGCCGACTTCAAACTCAACCCCACCACTTTCAAGTTATGTCATCTTTGCATATCAATATGTAAAGATGATAATATTACTATCAACATCATGAACTTGTGAGGATTAGATAACAATGCATAGCATAGTGTCTTACTTATTTATTTGTTCTTTTTAGATGTACCTGACAGGAGTGTATTTGGACATATTATACACACATGGAGTGTAATGTATTTTAATTAGGATCCCATTTTGTCGTTGTACATGATGTGAAGCTGCACTGGTTATGTATTTATATCTGAACATAGGAAAGTTATGCCCAGTGCATTCCACTGTCTTTCCTATTCCCATTCCCTCACCCTTCCCTTCATTCCCCTTTGTGTAATCAATGAACTTCTCTTCTCCCTCTCTCCATTGTGTGTCAGCATCCACATATCAGAGGGAACATTCAGCCTTTGGTTTTTTGGGATTGGCTTATTTCAGCATTATAGTCTTCAGTTCCATACATTTACCAGCAATGCCATAATTTTATTCTTTATATCTGAGTAATATTCCAATGTGTATATGTACCACATTTTCTTTATCCATTCATCTGTTGAAGGGCACCTAGGTTGGTTCCATAGCCTAGCTATTGTGAATTAAGCTGCTATAAACATTGGTGTGGCTGTATCACTATAGCATGCAGATTTTAAGTCTTTTGAGTATGTAGTGGGGAGTAGGATAACTGGGCCAAATAGTGGTTCCATTGCAAGATTTCTGAGGAATCTCCATACTGCTTTCCAGAGTGGTTAGACCAATTTGCAGTGCCACCAGCAATGTATGAGTGTGCCTTTTCCTCACATCCTTGCCAACATTTATTTTTACTTGTATTTTTGGTATTTGCCATTCTGACTGGATAGAGATGGAATCTCAGTGTACTTTTAATTTGCATTTCTCTAACTGCTAGAGATGAAAATGCTTTAGCTATAATTATTAAAATGATTATTCCTAGACATTAAAATGAATATTTCTGTAGCTATAGGAAGTGGTAATGACAGAACATTTCTTCTATTTCATATATCTTATTGAGTGAATCATTTTAGCTTAGCCAATCTTGAAGTCATTCTTATAAAAATCAAGGATTGTTGTTAGGTTAAATCTCACATATGCACAGAAAATGGGTTAGAGGGATAGAGCTCAACATCATGAATATGTTTTTGAAGTCTGCATGATCAGACCCTTCTCATTCTTGAGAGGCCTTTCTGTTTTTCCTTTCTTCACTTCATTTAAACTTGAGCCTTCTTCCTCCCCTCTCAAAGCTTTTCCATTCTTTTAATACTTTTTTGTTTTGTTTTGTTTTGCCTTGATCTTTTCTCTTCTTTACCTTCTTTATAAAGGAACACTATCCTTACATCATAATGGATGTCCTTTTCATTCACAGTAATATCTCTAGTTCCCTGGACAGCTCCTTAAAACTGGATAACATTGACATATTCTCCCTAAAGGAAGGGAATATCTATAAAAATGTACAGAATAAGAGAGGTTAACTCTTATCAAAGTAAATACAGCTTAACTCCAGTTAATGTCTAGGTCTTGAAATAGATAATATATTCAGATAAATAATTCCTGATTTCCACCCCCACACTCTCAATTCTGCCTAAGACATAGAAAATGCCACAGGCTAAAGAAGGAAGGAAATCAAAAGAGATATGTGGTGAGATGCTGGTTTGAGCAGGGATCTTCCATTCCTTTGGGTTCAAATCATTATATGTGTGTAAAAGGAGATGCACAAAGGATGTGTAGATAGTTGAGGATCTAAGAGCATAAGAAAGTTGTTTCTTGCTTCCCATATAGCCTAATGAGTCAAGGGCTTTAGAGTTATAAGGAGCTAGCATGCACCAAGAATGCTGAACAGCCTGAAATCTTCAATGGCTACAGCAGAGGAGATAGAAAAGTAAGTAAATTCTTCCATGTAACCAAAATGGATTTAAAATTACCTGAGATAGAGCTGTGCATAAAGAATTCTGTACACAGAGAGTCCCTGGACTTAAATCAAGCCAGAGCAGCAGACACCAGCAGTAGATGCCAGGCTAAACCAATGACTAGAGACCATGATAAGACTAAAGGTGTCTCAGGAGACATAAGTGTGGAAAGTGGACAACACCAAGAGCCCAATGGGAGCTAAGAATAATGAGGATTAGATGCTCATGTGTCCTCCTATGGAACTATGAAATTTCCCTGAACATAGATAGGAACTGAGGAAAGGATTGAAAGGAAATTATATTAACTGAGAAAACTCTAGTTTGCTGGCATTGATAATTGAATTTCCGCAAAAGAAAAATGAAACTGTAATTTCTACCTCTTCCTATTGTCAAAATGCAATTTAAATTAGATCATGAAGCTAAATGTGAAAAGAAAAATGCTGAGGCATCTAGAAAAAAATACAAAAAATATTTTTATGACACTAATGTGAGCAAAAAATGGCTTAAAATAGGAACAGAATATAAACTAACCATGAAAAGAAAAAAAGTGTGATATTAGCAGTAGCTTTACATGCCAGTGGGGCACAAGTTGGTACAAGAACCTTGAATGACATTTGGCAGCATCTACTAACTTAATTCCATGCCTATGTTACATATTGAGGAGAAATAAAGACGTATGCCAGAGAAAATGACAGCATTATTTGTAATAGCCCCCAAATGGAAATAACCAAAGTTTCTATACATAAATGTATTTGCAGTGTATTCACATCATGCATATTAGATAGGTGTAAAATAACAGCATTTTCTATCTACAAAACCATGAGTGAATTTCCCAAAGTTGAGCAAAAGAAGCTAGAATCAAAAGAGGATTTGATCCACAAAGTTAAAGAAACCAACAAAGTTAATCTGTGTGATGAAAATGAAAACACTGGAACCAACCTAGATGCCCTTTGATAGATGAATAGATAAAGAAAATGTGGTATATATACCCAATGGAATATTACTCAGCAACAAAAGGGAATAAAATTATGGCATTTGCAGGTAAATGGATAGAGTTGGAGAATATCATGCTAAGTGAAGAAAACCAATCCTAAAAAAACAAATGATAAATGTTCTCTCTGATAAGTGGATGCTGATCCATAATATGGGGGAGGACAAGGGAAGAATGGTGGAACTTTGGTCACAGGGGTGGGAGGGGGGAGGGGGCATAGGGATAGTAAAGATGGTGGAATATGATGGACATCATAGCCCTAGCTTTATGTATGGCTGCAAGTATGTTGTGATTCTACATCACATACAACCAGAGAAATGAAAAGTTGTGCTCCATCTGTGTACAATGAATCAAAATGCATTCTGCTATCATGTATACTTAAGTAGAATAAATAAATAAAATCTAATAAATAAATAAATAAATAAAAACTAAGTTTGAAACTCCCTAAAAAAATGCAAACACTAGTTATCTCCACAGAGAAGCTGTTTTTGAAATATTGTAGGCATTTGTTACATGTTGAATTATGTCCCCTGCAAAAAAGAGATAATGTTGAAGTCAAACCTGAGGACCTCCAAATGTGATCTTTCTGGAAATAAGAATTGATCCAGTTAAATTGTGTGCTGAAGGGTCATTAAGGTGGGTCCTAATTCCATATGACCAGTATCTTGATGAAAATGAGAAGTGTGGACTCAGAGAGATGTGCACAGAGACCATGTGAAGTGCCCAGGGAAAGGCCATGGGAACCTGAAGGCAGAGACACAGGGATGAATCCACAAGCCAAGGAATGCCAAGGACTGCCAGCAGCTGCACAGAGTGGAAGAGAGACATGAAACAGGTTCTTCCTCAGAGCCTTGGAACCAGCCAGCCCTCCGCACACCTTCCAACAGAACAGTGAAGGAAGAAATGTATGTTGTTGAAGTCAGCTGGTTTGGGGTACTTTATGGCAGCCCTAGGAAATGAATAGGGGTTTCAGTATCTTGATCTGAATGGTTCTAAAATAGATGTGTATAGATGAAGGTATGTAAAGATGCATTGACTTATACTATTAAGATATGTGTATTGCTCTATATTTGTGCTATAATATGATTTTTAAAATTAAGCTACATGAGTATCTTAATCCATTTGGGTTGCTACAACAAAATGCAAATAACAGCAATTCATCTGTCACAGTTCTGTGGGCTGGGAAGTCCAGGACCAAGCTCTTGAAGCATCTGGGAAGAGCTCCTTCCTCACAGACACCACCTTCCCCACATATCCCCTTTTGGTGGAAGAGTCAAACAAACTCCTCTGGTCCTCTGTTTTAAGGGCACTAATCTCATTCATGAGGATTATGGATTTAGAGAGGACACAGACATTTAGACCCTAATCATCAGTTTGTTCTATTTTCTTCACTGTAGACTGTGACAGGTGGTATTGAAATTATCCATAGAAGGCCATATTATGAGCCTTGGTTTTTAAAAACTGTACCTCAGCATTTTATCCTCATGGCCATATTAGCAGTAACCTATGAATTAAAATTATGTCTAGCCTGGCGCACACCTGTAATCCAAGCAGCTCGGGTGGCTGAGGCAGGAGGATCACAAGTTCAAGGCCAGCCTCAGCAAAAGTGAGGCAGACGCTAAGCAACTCAGTGAAACCCTGTCTTTAAATAAAATACAAAATAGAGATGGGGATGTGGCTCAGTGGTTGAGTGCCCCTGAGTTCAATCCCTGGTACCTGCTCTCTGCCAAAAAACAACAACAACAACAACAACAACAACAAAACAAAACTATGTCTTGATTATAACAACCACCACTTATTTTATTTTTCTAAAAAATTTAACATAAAAAAAAATTTAACATAAAAAAACATAAGGCAATTAAGGAGATGAAAGCACACAAAAGAAGCCAAGAGACTCAATCTGGAGAAAGTTATAAATCTAAATAAAGAAGTCATCTTCTGGAAAAGTCCTCTTCACACTCATTCTCTCCACAGAAACAGACTAAGAAGGCATCTCCTCAATAGGCAGTTTATAAAGCCAAGGTCCAGCATTGTTTAATTTTTTTATAATTATAAAGTGCTTCCAGCATTGTTTGATTTTTTTCTAATTATAAAGTGCTTCCAGAAGCACACTGTGCCAACAAGAATCAAACATCTTGAAAATATATTCTCTTACAATTGGTTATCTTTCTTTTTCTGTCTTATCTGACTAACAATATGATAGTGCAAAACTACTAACTAATTTGATCCAGGTTCAGAAGAACTGATTATTTCCTTAAGATTACCAAGCTCATTTGGAGTTATTAAATTTTGCTTTCCATATAAATGAAATATGATTTTAAGCAGAAATAAGAATAATTGAAACTAACATGATCACAGTTGTGCAGCTTAAAGAAGAGAAGAAAGTCATCTATTCAGATTTTTTTCACAGCTATTAGGCTATGTATAAGTAATTTTTCTCACTAAAAGTTTCTTACAAAGCTCACAGTTTATTAAAAAAGGTAAATTAGCTGCAGCAATGTTGAGGTTTTTATTTCTAACTAAATGTGATAATTATAATAGAGGAAGTTTCTGTGCTTTCTCTTAATGCTTTTAACCTATTATTTCTTGGCCACTGTCTAATGTAACATTTTTAATACTCTAATCATTTCATTCCACAGTTTCAAAATCTGTTGTGCACATATATTACTCAACACTTAGTGCTGTTTTCCCTGGGATGAGCCAAATGACCAACTCAGAAGAAGAAACTGCACTTAACATGGAGGCCTTTATGTACTGTGAACTATAAAGTAGGCCTGATAAAAAGGAATATATATTCTAATTATCAATTAAGTAAGGATAAAACTATTTGGGGGACACTGGTGCTTTTTCTCAGATAAACAGTTCAGCTATCCTTTGTAGAAGAATTCTGGTTTCCTTGGCAAATCATGAGGGTGATATTTGCAGGTAAGTCCCCCGGGCTCGCTGTCAGAGCAGTGTTTAGGGATGGCAGCTAAAGAGCTAGACAATGCATGCCTTCTCCAGGGAATCTATTATTTATTTTTTTTAAAAAAAAGGAGTGAATTAACCCTGCTGTTAAAACTCGAGCTTCTGACTATAAATTTTGAAGGCAGACTCCTAAAAGGCTGCTCAGAACTCAGTGACGCAGCCACTTCCACGTGCTTGTCCGGTATCCAGATCTGTACCTCTAGCTAATTCCTAAATGTGGTGTATTTCTTAATTTTTCTCCTCTAGAAAGCAACCTTCACAGGGCTGGATCTGTAGCTCAGTGGTAGAGCACTCACCTGGCATGTGAGAGACCTGGGTTTGATCCTCAGCACAGGAGGGAAGGTTGGGCAAGCTGTTGCATCCAACCCGCACCTCTCCCCAAGAAGTGCAGCCCAGAGAACTCTGCAGAAGCAGCAAAGTTTATTGAGGAAATAGGCACACAGGCCAATCGATTGGGGTCAGCTCTCCTTTCCTTCAGATAGTGACCCCAAAGTGAGGGTTTCAGAGGTTATTATAGGGTGGGCTAGCTACATGACTCAGAACAACAGGATTTGGCCGATATTCAATCTATAGTTATTTACAGTTCAACCGTGACAGTGCCTCCTATGTCCCCTTTCAGTTCCTGGGACTTTAGGTAACTGGCCAAGGGGTCTGGCAGCCTGTGGTTTTGCCCCCCCCATCCGTGAGAAGCAAGCATAGCAAAGCATTAATCACAGAAGCACAAAGAGCAGGTTAGCAGATACATGCAGACCTGAGCCAGAGTGACTCCATTTTGAGTTTGGATTTTACAAGCTACCTCTACCTCATTCTTTATTGTGGTGTATTTGTTAGCATCTCTCCTCTAGAAAGTAATCTTCAAAGAACTGGATCTGAAGGTGGGTCTTCTCCCACCTTCTCTTCTCCCACGTTCTCTTCTCCCTGTGGTCCCTGCCCCACTCACAGCTGGGCTCAGGAAGCACTGTGTGCACTTTCAGGGGCCAGATGCAGACCAGTGTGTCACGGGCCTGGTCCACCCTCCTCTTCCTCAGCACAGCAGTCCCTAGAACACTGGTGGAGGGGGGAATACATTTATAAACCGTAGTCTCTGTTCCCTTTGACTTGAAGTGTTGTCAGTGTCCTGAAGTAGGAAACTCAGTGCTCCCCATGCGGTCTCCTGGGATCACTGTCAGAGCAGAGTGTTCAGGGACAGGCAGGTAATGAGCTATACAATTTGTGCCCTCTCCAGGGAATCTATAAATTAAAGCAAAGGAATGAACTAACCTTGCTGTTAAAACTCAAGCTTGTAATCTTCTCTCCCCTAGAAAGTTGCCTTCAAAGAACTGGGTTTATTAGATTAGTGGTAGAGCACTTGCCTTGCATGTGTGAGACCTGGGTTCGATCCTCAACACAGGAAGGAAGGTGGGCCAAGTTTCTTCTAGCTCATTTTTTATCATGGCATATTTGTTAGCTTCTCTCCTCTAGATAGAAATCTTCAAAGACTGGATCTGAAGATGGGTCTTCTCCCACCTTCTCCCACCTTCCCTTCTTCCACCCTCTCCCACCTTCTCCCAACTTTTCTTCTCCCACCTTCTCCCACCTTCCTCCACTTTCTCTTTTCCCACCTACCTTCTCTCACCTACTTCCACCTTCTCTTCTCCCACCCTCTTGCACTTTCTCCCATCTTCTCCCACCTTCTCTTCTCCCACCTTCCCCCATCTTCTCTTCTTTCACCTACTCCTCTCTCAACTTCTCTTTTCCCATATTCCCCCTTTTCTCCCACCTTCTCTTCTCCCACCTTCTCCCACCATCCGTTCTCCCACCTCTCCCACTTTCTTCCACCTTATCTTTTCTTACCTTCTACCATCTTCACCAACATTCTCTCACCTTCTCCCACATTGTCTTCTCCCACCTTTACTCCCACCTTCTCTTCTTTTACCTCTCCCACTTTCTCCCACCTCCTCGCCCTTCTCCCACATACTTCCACCATCTTTTCTCCCACTTTCTCCCACCCTTTCTCTCAAACTTTCTTTCACCTTCTCCCACTTTCTCCCACTTTCTCTTCTCTCATCTTCTCCTACTTTTTCACACCTAACCCACTTTCTTTTCTCAAGAAGGTGGGAGACTTAGTTCATTCTACCTTCCTTCTCTTTTTAAAGGTAGTATTGCAATGAGTCTTCCAACACCATAAGCCTGTTTGGGGCTTTGTTCAGCATGCTCCTCTGTGGTCCCTACATGCAGAGCTGGGCTCAGGTAGCACTGGTTGCACTCGCAGGGTGCCAGGTGCACAGCAGTGCATCATGGGTGTGGCCCACCCTCCCCTTCCTCAGCAGAGCAATCTCTAGAACACTGGTGGAGGAAAAGTACATTTATAAAGCCTAGCCTCTGTTCCCTTTGACTTGAGGTGTTGCCAGTGTGCTGAAGTAGGAAGCCCTGCACTCCCCACATGGTCCCCTGGGCTTGCTGTCAGAGCAGAGTGTTCAGGGACAGGTAGCTAATGACCTATACAATGTGTGCATTCTCCAGGGAATATATGAATTAAAGCAAAGGAGTGAATTAACCTGCTATTAAAACTTGAGCTTGTGAATTTGGATTACTGGCTAGGGTTTACTGTCCTGTACTCAAAGGCAGACTCCTAAAAGGCTGCCCAGCACTCAGTGACACAGCTTCTTCCGTGTGTTTGTCCTCTATCTGGATCTGTACCTCTAGCTCCTTCCTTATTGTGGTGTATTTGTCAACTTCTTTCCTCTAGAAAGCAACTTTTGCAGCACTGATTCTGTAGCTCAGTAGTGGAGTGTTTGCCTTGAGTGTGAGAGACCTGGGTTCAATCCTTAGCACAGGAGGAAAGGTGGGGAAAGCTACTTCTCACTGATTTTTTTATTGTGGCATATTTGTTAGCTTCTCTCCTCTAGAAAGTAATCTTCAAAGAACTGGGTCTGAAGGTGGGTCTTCTCCCACCTTCTCTTCTCCCACCTTGTCTTCTCCCACATTCTCTTCTCCCTGTGGTCCCTGCCCCACTCAGAGAAGGGCTCAGGCAGTGCAGGGTGCATTCCTAGGGTGCCAGGTGGACACCAGTGCATCACTGGCCATGCCCACCCTCCCCTTCCTCAGCAGAGCAATCCCTAGATAACTTGTAGAGGGGAAATGCATTTATAAGGCCTAGTCTCTGTCCCCTTTGACTTGGGTTTGATACCCAGCACAGGAGGGAAGGCAGTGGAAGTGACTTCTAGCTTATTTTTTATTGTGGCCTATTTGTTGGCTTCTCTCTTCTAGAAAGTAACCTTCAAAGAACTGGGTCTTAAGGTGATTCTTCTCACACCTTCTCTTCTCCCGCATTTTCTTCTCCCTGTGGTCCCCACCTTGCTCAGAGCTGGGCTTGTGCAGTGCAGGGTGCACTCCTAGGGTGCAAGGTGCACAGCAGTGTGTCACTGGCATCGCCCACCCTCCCTTTCCTCAGCAGAGCAATCTCTAGAAAACTGGTGGAGGGGAAATACATTTATAAAGCCTAGTCTCTGTCTCCTTTGACTTGGGGTTTTGCCTTTCCTGAAGTTGGAAGCTCAGTGCTTTCCATGTGGTCCCCTGTGCTCGCTGTCAGAGCAGAGTGTTCAGGGACAGGCAGCTAATGAGCTATACAATCTGTGCCCTCTCCAGGGAATCTATGAATTAAAGCAAAGGAGTGAATTAACCCTGCTGTTAAAACTCAAGCTTGTGACTTTAAAATTACTGGCTAGGAAAACTATCCTGTGCTCAAAGGCAGACTTCTAAAAGGCTGTTAAGCACTCAGTGACATAGCCTCTTCCATGTGCTTGTCCTGTATCTGGATCTGTACCTGTAGCTAATTCCACATTGTGGTGTATTTGTTAACTTCTCTCCTCTAGAAAGCAAACCTCACAGGTCTGAGGCAGTAGCTCAGTGGTAGAGCATTTGCCTAGCATGTGAGAGACCCAGATTTGATACTTGGTTTAGGAGGTAAGTGGTGATCCTCAGCAGGAAAGGTATGTGGTGATCTGGGGAAGGTGTGGGCAAAGGTGTGGGGGAAGGTATGGGGGAAGGTGTGGGATCTCGACTGTGTCAAGAGCCATCCATGGAGTATGTATGGAGCAAATGAATAGAATAGTCTTGGAACTTCCAGTGGCAATCCTGGTTAAGACTGCCCAGACACATGTGAATTTCTATTAATCTCTGCTAAGTTCCACACAGCAGGAGATGGGGTGACCTGTTGTAGACACACAACCATCTCAGAGATGGATGTGGCCTGCCAAGATGCCAATCAACCTGCTGACTGCCTGACATCATGAAGCAAGACAACACTCCTGAAACCTTATCCCTGCCTTTGATGCTGTCCCTGAAATAAATAATGGGAGCCATTTTTAAACTGTTCTGTTTCAGCTCTTACCAGGCCTGGAAGAATCTATCAGGCACTCCCTTAAAACTGTAATTCTGACTTTGTCTTTTATTTCTTCACTAATTACTTCAGACTTTATTTTCTCAGTTGGCTTACCCACCTCCTGCTCAGGAAAAATTACCCTGGAGAGGTGCTGGCCACATCACGATTGGACTTTGTAACCAAATACCAGTCTAGATATTGCTATGAAGATGTTTTACAAATATGATTAACATTTACAGCCAGTGGGCCTCTTCCAAAAAGTTGAGGAGCTCAGAGGAACAACTGAGATTTCTGGAAGAAGAAGAAATTGTATTTCAAGAGTCTAGCATGGAAATACTGCTTGAGTGGCCACCTTTCCTGGCTGACTCTGCAGGTTTGGAACCCAAGATTATAACATCAACTCTTACCCTACCTGTGTGTCCAGCTTTTCAGCTGTCTAAACACATAAAGAAATAAATATTAAGTCCAAGTGAAAACATGCCCATAATTCTTTTTAAATAATATCATCAGCCTGATCATCAATGTTACATACATGCCTAGAATAATAGAAAGTCAAAGTAAATATTTCTTCTTTACTCTTATCTATTCATCCATCTATCAATTCTTCCTTTGACATGAACATAAATATATTTAGAACCTTTTCTTTTTTTGGTACTGGCCTCAAACTTGTGATCCTCTGTTTAACCCTTATGAGCTGCTAGGATTATAGGCATGTGCCACAACATTCAGTTATACTTATATTCTTTCTATGATCTTTAAGGGTAATCTATAATAATGACCAGAGTAGAGTATATTAGTTAACTCAGTATGGAAATATGTTATGGAAATCAGGAAAATATTTTGAATTTTTTCCCTTCATACTCATTTACAATAAATTTTAAAGTTTTTCTGCATAGTTTTAATGTCTTTTTATTACTTCTTCTTAATATGTAATTATTCTCTTTATTCATGTTCATAAATCTTGGCTGACTCACCAACCTAGAAAGCTCATAAAAACAATTTCATTAGCATAGAGTATATAGAATTTCTTGACACTGACTGCCATTATATTTTCATTACATATTTTAAAATTCATTGATTCTAAATGTACCATCACTATATTGCAATATTTATATACATTTTTTTTGGCATTTATGGGAAGAAACTGGCCATCACAAAATGAAATCTGCTTTTCTTTATACGGGATACCACACAAAATTGGATATGTTCTACCTTGAGTCAATTACTCTGTGAGAGGTTAAGTCCCAGAATTTCCAAATTCCCACTATTACCTTGGACTTTTAAACTGTTGACTTGAAAAACAATATTTTAAATATTCAGTATCAAAAGAATCATTTCATACACATATAAATTTGGCTTAATGATTTAGAGATCCCCATGTTCCCATCACCAAGTTCTCCAAATTGTCCAGAGTCTTGCTTCATCTACACACACACAAATTTTCTGCCCATATATTATTTTGAAACAAACCTAGCATTAATATCCTGAACTATTTCAGTGTGAATCCCTAAAAGATAAGGACTCTGAAAATAAAATCTACCAGATGATTTTCTCATCTAATATTTTACAACAAATTCTTAATTCACAAAATATCCTGTTAATACTAAGGTTTCCAGTTGCTCCTTAAATGTCATTCAAAAGGTAATTTGTTCAAAGCAGAATTCAATTGTGGCCTCCTACTGTAATTAGATGAGATGTCTCTCAAATTTATTTTGTTCTATAAATTCTTCTCCATCTCTTTTTTCCCTTTACAGTTTATTTCTTGAAAAAAGGGGGATTATCTTTCCTGTAGAACTTCTTATAGTCTGGATTTTAAATACTGCATCTCAGCCTGCTCTTTCATGTTTTTCTCTGTCCTCAGTATTTTTTTTTATGAATTGGTAATTGAATAGAAAGACTTGATATGATTTGCTTGACTTATTTATTTAAATTTGGTAGGGGTAAGACTACTTTGGAAGTTGGTTGTATTCTTCTTCAGGAATCACATATTTCATTTTGGGGAGGGGGGGAGTGTGTACCAGGGATAGAATCCAGGGGCACTCAATGGCTGAGCCACATCTCCAGCTCTTTTTATTTTTTATTTTGAGAGAAGGTCATGTTAAGTTACCTAGGCCCTTGCTAAGTTGCTTAGGCTGGTTTTGAATTTGTGATCCCTTACTTCAGCCTCCTGAGCCACTGGGATTACAGGTATGCACCACCACACCTTGGAGGAATCATATATTTCTGTTTGTCTTTATTTTATGATATTAACAGCCTTGATAAATATTAATGACATTAATTCATGAATAATTACTAAATCACTGTATTCTAATTCTATCATTTCTTTTCATTTACTAGCTGGGCTATTTCTGTAATGAGTAATTTTCTCATCTATATTTTGGTTACTCACTGATACAGTTGGTACAGAAATGACATAATAAATGCTTTATTATTTCCCTTTAGTTATTAATTTTCAATATATTGAGTTTAGCAACCTCCAATTATGCACTTAAAATGTGCATGTGTGTGTGTGGTGTGTATGAATGTGTGTGTTGAAATCTGAAAAATAGTTGCTCAAAAGAAATATAAGTATCACTTAGAAAGAGACAAATGAATTTACATTAGCAAATACAATCCAAATAAGGGCTGGATTTTTTCTGAATGCGGGATCCAGAACCTGCTGTGCCAGCACAGAGATCAGATCTGTTACTCAGTGGATATATTGACTATATTTATTGTTAGAGAGTTGAGGTATAAAAAACAAGAATAGCTTATGCTTTTCTAATGAAAACTGTTTTCTCTCCCTGGAGAAAAATTTTCATGGGAAGTCAAATCATTATATGAAATTTGTTGATGAGCTGGAACAAGAACAAGAGATAGATAGATTTTTTGTTAGATAGATTTTGCTAGTAGATTTTTAGCAGCAAGCATCATTGCACCATAACACCCTAATCATCTGTTTCTACTCTAGAAGTATATCTGCAATAGAAGTATTTTATTGGATCAGAGCAGATGTTCTGCTTATTATTTATACATGTATTCCCTTAATTGACACATTGTTTTCTTTCAACTCACACTGAAGTCTTGACTTTACAGATTTGTTTTATTTAGTTGTGTGTATGTGTATGGTGTGTGTGTGTAGCTGAGGACTCAACCTAGGGTCTTTCACATGCTAAGCAAGTGCTCTACTACTGAGCTGCATCCTCCTCTCTTGTTTTATTTTTTCTTGTGACGTATTTCTGCACTTGAAGTTGGAAGGAGACAAAATATCTAACCCTGAGGGTGAAAGTTAGAGAAACCTGCATAAATTGGAGAGTCATCTATCAAGGTCTGCTAAGAGAAAAGAATATCAGGTTCAGCAAAACCACCAGGGAACAGACAAGGAGGGAAGACAGTGTTGGGCTCCGCACAGAGTTGAGGGGATTCTGTGGGAGGTTTAGTCCTGGCAGAGCCTGTGCTTAGACAGAAGCCCTCCCCAGACCCTATCATAAACACATGTATAGATGGGAACAAATGCAAAGCATGTGAGTTCCAACTTTGAAGTCCAGCATAAGCCATCATTGTGGTTTTGCTGGGAAGCCAAACCGGCAAGGACCACCAGGGAAGTGGAGACATGTCCATCTGACCATATGGTATTGCTCTTGAACAATTAAAACAGATAAAGTGAGTATATAATTTGACATGTCAAACTTCCCTCTTTTTCTGTCTGGCATTGAAATTTGTAATTGACTTTTTAGATGCAAATAACTTCCTAGTGTTATTGAATAATCTGTGGGTTAGAAGGAAGGCCTCAGAGAAGAAGAGCGGAAATCAGTAACCAGAAAAGAATACAGTTTCTCTACCCTTGAACCATAAACTAACAATATGAGTTGCACTGGCCTTACCCACCATCACCCTTAACCTCATCAGTAGTCATGTTTTGAGCCCTGCTCCGTATCCTGGACTACACTGAAACGCAGGTACACAGAAGCTTGTAAGGCATGTCCTGTGTCTTCAAGAACATACTGATCCATTTAAGAAGTGGGATATTATATTAATAAAATATTTGAATAGTATAATAGATCATGAGAAAAATAGCAAGCAAGAGGGTATATATACATGGGTAACAAATGCACATTTCACATGAGGACAGGAAGCAGTGGAGTTACTGTAGGTCGTGGTAGCTGGGATAAGTCTATAGAACTGAATCAGACTGTGAGAGGAGCATGAGAGCTGGCACTTTGGGAATAAGGAGATAAACAGCTTCCTTTGAAAAGGAAGCTAGTTGAAAAAACAGGCACATGTGGGTGAGGTGTTGGTGCAGAAGAGGCGGAGGCAGGAGGATTGCTAGAGCCCAAGAAGTCAAAGCCAGCCTGGGCAGTATAACAAGATCTTGGCTCAAAAAACAACAATAATAAAATATATTTAAAGATAATTTAATTAGAACTGGGCAGTTTCCCTTCCTATGTTACTGGCAGATATTGTCCCAGATTGCTTTATAGGTGAATTCTTAATCAAACATTGAAGGAGGAAATACTTCAAGCCATAAAAATCTTTCAGAAAATAGAAACAGAGGCAATAGTTTACAACACTTCCTCTGAATCCAGATTAACACTGATACTAATACTAATGTTAGTAATAATCTGGTGAGGGTATTTGACAAAAAGAGAAAATACCAACCAATATTACTCATTAATGTAGATGCCAAAATCTGAAACAGGATTTTAGCAAATTAAGTCTAATATAAAGAAAGATAATTTATCCTAACAAAGTGAGCCTTAGAGTCATAATGATACATTCGAATTTGAAAGTAAATCAATATAATTCACCATATTAGATGATTAAAGGAGAAAACTCAGAATTATGTTTTTAGATTCAGAAAATATCATTTAAC
>CM053403.1:119310210-119351223 GCA_028644305.1 Xerus rutilus
GGCATTTGTGTACCAGTTTAAGGTTGCGACTATGACTGAGTGAGAATGTTGTGTTCTGTTTCTTTTCTCATTGAAATAATTAATTTGAGAATGTGGAGGCATTTGGGGGAAATTGAGAAGAATAAAGGCATGAAATAACTAGGGCAGCAAGAGTAAATGGACTGAGGAAGTGCTAAGATGTTGCCTGGTAGTACTAATGGGTCCTTTGAGGTGAAGGGTCATTACTTTACCATTTGACACTCACATGGACCTGTCCAGGTATTGGGATGGAGTAGATAGGGAGTTAAATGTATCCCTAGATGGGATTTAGCCAAGCAATTGACATGACAGGAAGAAAAAGCAAAAGTATTGAGGGCTGTTCAAGGGAGTGATTATTACACAGGCCATAGTACCAAATCCATATAAGGAGAGTAGTGCATGCATGAGGGACATGAGGGACAGTAAAATGGCATCAGTCACAGGACAAGCAATTATTGGCACTGAAAAAAAACTGAATCAGGGTATTAAAGAAATCAAGCTGGAAAGATAGGAAGTGCTAGACAGAATGAGAGGTGGGATATTGAGAGTCCTCACTTTTCTCATCCCTAAAGATAGAGGAGATAAAAATTGTCTCATAGTTGAGACTATTTAGTAATCAATGCTTATGAATAAAATACATAACACAAGCCCAGAACAAAGCAGATCACCAATAGTGCTAAGTTGCTCTTTCTTCTTTACCATTTTTTAGCTACAGCCTTTGGCCTAAGACTAGCAATCCCAACATGAATGGAAACTTGAGAGGAGATTCTGAATGTCATTACTGACAAAAGAACATTAAATAACAAAGTATGCAGGCAATAATCTTCTCTGGAAAGATACCTCATGCTTAAAGGTCTTCTGCTCTTCTTTAGAGAAGTCACTCCAGAAATAGCATATGTCAATCTAGTTGCTGCAGTTCAAGGACAATGAGAAAGCATGGCAGGTAAAATGGCTGAGAGGATGATTTCATGGATTTCAAGGGTCACCGTGGTGGGGCATATTAGTGTGCTCAGGCTTCCATCACAAACATAATAGAACAGAAGGCTTAAACAACAGAAATTCAGTGCTGCGGAAGAGATCCAAGCTAATGGTGCCAGCAGGGTTGGTGTCTAGAGAAGTGTCCAATTTTTGGTTGCAGATGGCCACAATCACACTGCGTGCTCATATGGTCTTTCCTCAGAGTATGTGGGGAAGAGTTGGTGTCTCCCTACCCTGATGATCTATTTTCACCTTAATTGCTTGCTTCAGAGGCTCCATCTAAACACAGTCACACTGGACTTCAGGGTTTCAACATAAGAATTTGGTGGTGGTGTGGGCACATTTTGTCCATGAGATCAGAACTCTCTTATCTGGAAAGAAGGCTCAGAAAGGATACGTTCTGGTTATAAAAGATCAAATTCAGATGGTTACTAACACTTTAATTTGAAAGATTTTGGAACTGTGATAGAGACCCAGTTCACAGAAAACTAGTCTGTCATTTCTGAGGGGATGGTCTTCCTACTGAGGTCCAACCAAAAACAGTTTCCTCTATTCCACTGAAAGAAGTTAAAAGTGTTCAGTTACAGGCAGCTGAAAACACCCCAGTTGGCACTAGCATTCATGGTTCACAACAGTTTGAAGGGTTGAAGGTGCAAGATGTAGGCTGAGCTCCTGGAATGACTCCCAGTTCCAAAAAAAACCCTCCTCTGCCCTGATGAGACAAACAGCTTTGACTATCATTATTAGAAGCCAACAAATCAAGGACCTCTTGGCACTGGACTTCCTAGGTTCTGATATAGTCACCCACTCATTCATTCATTCAACTATGTGACACCAAATTAAATGAACAAACAATGCATAAATGCTTCTACCAATGTCATCGACTAGAGAGCCATGTTACCTTGGCCATAACCACTTATGCTGCAGAAAGCATGCATCAGGAAGCAGCTTGCCAAATTAGGGAGCCACCACTACCTCCAGAATCATGCTACCCCTACCAGATCCAATGCTAACAAAACAGATTTATGGGTTTTCCACTACAATATCACTTAATTCCAAGTCATATTCTCTTAAGTTTTCTACTGGGTAGGGTTTCAGTCACTACTAGAACTCTATGCTCCAGGCTCAAATGGGTCAACTACATAATTCATTGTTTACTTTAAAGAACAAAGATCTTGATTTCAATAAAGGTCATTGGTATGGACTGAATCTTATCCCCTCCCCAGTTTATACTTTGAAGCCCAAATCCCCACCTTGACTGTGTTTGGAGATCGGGTCTCTAGGGAGGTAAATGGGGTGGGGGGTGGCCTAATTTGATAAATTGGTGTCCTTGTAAGAAGAGGAAAAGACACCAAAAATATCACTCTCTTCACACATGCACTGAGAAAAGGTCATGTGAGGACACAGCAAGACAGTAGCTATCTGCAAGTGTGGAAGAGAGGCCTCATCAGACACTAACCCTGATGGCATCTTGAACTTGGAATTCCAACTTCCAGAACTGTGAGAAAATACATTTCTGTTGTTCATAGCCACTCAGTGCTTTGTTATGGTGGCTGTAGGAAATTATTGCACTATTTAACTTTCATTATGAATAGCAAAATCTTAAAATATTGCAATAATTTGTAAAACAAAAGGTATATTGAGAACGTATTGTTGTATATATAGTACATATATATGCTAACATTTTCTTGGCATTCTTAAGCAGATTCTAAATGTATGATCTTATTAGCAGCTAACTATTTACACAGTAGACAACTTCATCTAATGACCAGACTAAAAGCAAGGCAAGTGACTATATGAATGTGTTGAGTTTTACTCTGGCTTCTCTTTGTCTGCCAGTGATGAATGAGATGTAGTTCTTCTTCTCAGGGGCTTATAATCCAGTTGTAGATAAAAAAAATCAAAATGTATGAAAGTATTAGAGAATAATGCCTAGAAGTATGTCATTATTAATTTAGCAGTAGTGTTTGTGAACCCTTCAACATGTTTTCTATGTAATTAGTTTTTAGATATACTATTCCTGGGAATACAACAACATAACTGCATTTATTTTCCCCTTTAACAATAGTCATAATTTACAACAATTTCATAACAGAAAGAAATCTTTTACCAGAAAATTGCACCTAGATGCATGTATTATACTTCATTTTTTCCCCCTCTCCCTCTACTAAGGATCAAAGCCAGGGTCTTTTGCATGTGAGAAAAACACTCTACCACTGAGCTATACATCCATCCCTACTTCACTCATACAGATTGCCTGTTACAGATGATTCTCCTTAAGGTCCTCATGTCCTGGTCCTCTTTAGGTTAGTTATAAATTTTGTCTGGAAGTCTAGTATCCAGTAAAATATTTGTATGTATATATGTATGTATGTATATACGTATTTAATGGAATGATGAGGTCCAACTCTCAAAATAGAACATGCTCTTTTGTCATGAATCCAGACCTCCAAGATTTTTGATTCTTTACTGCCACAACCTGCATGGCCGTTAATTCAGAAACTGGTAAGGGGCAATGGAGGATTAGAAAACACACACACATAGAGAGAAAGCTGAGACCAGGTGGGACATCATTCCCTGATAGAGAATAATAACACAGAGCTAACTCAGCACATTTATCATATAGGTTTTATCATCAAAAAGTTTTCTGAAAGTTTCTTCAAAGCAGGAAGGATGAAGGATGAAATACTGGGCAGCCAATTATAATT
Source organism: Xerus rutilus (assembly GCA_028644305.1). Lineage (NCBI taxonomy): Eukaryota > Metazoa > Chordata > Mammalia > Rodentia > Sciuridae > Xerus > Xerus rutilus. The sequence continues at coordinate 119,313,915 of CM053403.1, forward strand.
ATCTTTTTGTGTGTATAATTCTCACCCCTGGCAGCTGGTGTCTGAACTGAGGATCAAAACTGATAATCTTGTGCCTAGCACAGACCTCCTTTAAGCTGGGAGTCACCATAGCAGTTGGGCAGTCTTGACCTGCATCTTTGCACAGGAAGTTCCCAGCACAGGCACAGCTCCTGCTGTAGGACAGAGACTGGATTCAAATTTCCACTCTCAACATTTTACATGCTACTTGAAAAATTTCTGAGGAAAAGAAATTCTTGCTTCTTTCAGAAATGCCAATTCCTAAATATGACTAGCCTGTTCCCTTAGTGACACATCTAATGAATCCTACTGAGCTCCTGGTTATGATCCAGGACAGTAGACTAGGAGAAAGGGAAAGGAAGATCACACAAGGGAGGGAGGCCACAGAAGAGACTTTCTGGCCAGGTTCCCAAATGAATTAAAAGCAACTAATGTGTAAAACGGCTCCCTGAAACTTAGTTTGATGTTAAAGTTTTACAACCGAAATGATCCTAGATGGTTATTGTAAAGACTAGACGACCAGAAGAAGATGAATTAAAGCCACTCAGCAAGGCTTTACTGAAAATACATGCTCTTGGGCCGAATCCTCCCGTCCATCAGAGTGCATCCGGGAGAATGGCACTGGGGCTCCGGTGTAGGGAGAATTCGTGAAGCCCAGTCAGGAAGGGGAGGGCTTGGGAGCAGGAAGAGAAGGTCAGAGTCCTTCCTGGATAGGTCAGGAAAAAACTGCTGATTGACAGGAGGCATGTCTACTGGTGATGTCAGCGTCTGGCTAGCAGCTCCGTTGTGCAGCTGCTGACTGCTGCTGCCCTGACCGGTCCCTTTAATTGGACATCTTGGATCCTGATCCGACCTAACATCCCGGCCTTTTTGATGATATAGGACAGCAGATTCTATCTGGCTACTTCGTGCAGGATTGGGGGCATCGAGAGGGGGAGATGGCTTGGGTGTCGGTCAGGCAGGGAGGCAGACACAGGGGTGTGGGAGCCTCTGGTTGTCAGTTATGTTGCTTGAATGTAGAAATATCACCTGTGGGTAGGAACAGAAGCTTGGGAGAGATTGCTGATTAGCAGAAAAGGAAGGGGGCTGCTGAAAAATTTTGAGTTTGGTGGGAGTCCAGCATGATAGGAGTCTAAGGCTGGTCTATTCTGTAGTTAAATTTGTTTAAGTTTTTAAGTAGTGGTTACTGCATAATCAAGTCGTCTTGCCCTAGCCCTGAGGCATTGAATGGGGGCCAAGGAGAGCCCAACTATTACCAATAGAAAGATGACCCTTTTGTGCCCTAGAGAGGGAGGTGGTAACAAGTCATGGTAATTCAGCCTTACTGTACAGTTATTTGAAGAACATCAATGAGATTTACAATTATGATTTAAATATACACAGAGGAAACAGTCTGAAATGTAGGAAGTATAAGGGTTGAGAATTTGTCCCCATAACAAGACTGGAGAGGATAAGGCATGTAAAAATAGTATTTAGTTTTTAATGTCACATATGCCTATTTTTAAACTATTTTAAATGCCAAGGAACAGCTGTGTTCTTGGTTTTGCTAGGTGTTTAAGATGAAGCAAGTCAAATTGACTTTTGTTCTTACCTATTGTTAAGAGTCACCTTTTGTTCTCCTGGGAGGCATCCTTGAGGAACTTGAAAGCAGCTTGTTAGCTCTGCTAGTGCCATCTGTGTTAGGATAGGTCGAGGTCTGGCTCTGATCATGTGGCTTCCCCGGGAAGCCTGAGGAACAGTTCCCTTTTTTAAAAACTTTCTACTTTAAAGCCTGTATTTCTGAAAGAAATGAACACATATAATATAAAAATAGAACTGGTAGCACCATAATTGCATTGATGTTTAATCACAGTTATAAACCTTTTGATCAGAAATATTTTCTTTTCTTCCAATAAGTACTATATTTGGAATCTTTAATTCCTTTTGAGGTAGGTATAACTTGTCTCAGTAGAGTGTAAAAATACTTTTATAGTTGGATAAAATACATCTGGTCAGAAGTTTTAACTTTAGCGTGCAGAATTAAAGTTATAGGTTTTAACATGTAAGAGTGAAGAGTCCTAGAAAGAAAAGCAAGCCGGCCGCAGACGCAGAGCGGTAAGGCTAGGGGAGGGGCCGCCACATGGCAGGCAACTCAGACGTGGAGCTGCCCGTCTGAGCGGCGCAGAGGCAGCGAGAAATGCAGAGAGGCAGGGCAGGCAGGCTCCGTTCAACGCTTTTTTTCTGCCCTCCGGCGCTGGGAGTGAGACCAGCGCCACTTCCTGGGAAGATGGCTGTGTTGGCGGCCACATGAGGAAGGAGATAGAGGAACAAATGGGAAAGGAATTTTGGGGATTTTTGCTAGTGAGAAGAACTTGAGAGGACAGAACAGATGGGAAAGAAGGGAGGGGCGAGAGCGCACTTTCCAACAAAGCCTTGATGAAAGGAATTTCTGTCCATTTTCCCATCCGGTGACAAAAATTAGCCAAATCAGTGAGGATTTGAAAATCAAAAGTTCCCCTGGAGGCCATTTTGATCCGTTATCTAAGCCATAGTACAGTGGAGTTTTGAGGTCTAGAGAAGAGTTGGGGTTCCTTGTAACTTCTCAGCGGTCCCTGGGAGTGGGCGGGAACATAAAAAGATGTCCCCAAAAATGTTCGCGTCCACAGGAGAGCGGGGGGGGGGGGGCAGGTGGAAAATTAAGGCATCCCTGCGAACTTTCCAGGGCCCAGTTGGTGGCGAATGGCTAATACGAGGGTTGGGAATGTCTTCCCAAATCTACGTGGCCTCCAGCGGACAGAGACCCATGCACACGTGCGACTTATTGGATGGGCCTCTGGAGTGGACGATGTAGGGGGCAGGCTGAGGAGTCAGAGGAAACTGGGAGCCTACCTCACTCTGTCAGTCCAGAGAGAGAGGAGACGGAGAGTGGCTCCTGGTCTGGTTCGGAGAGTTTGCCTCTACCCCAGTGAAGGGGGAGGTTCAAGAACTTTCCCGGGTTTCACACACCATTATGTAAAGATTAGATTACCAGAAGAAGATGAATTAAAGCCGCTCGGCAAGGCTTTATTGAAAACATACACTCTCAGGCAGAATCCTCTTGTCCATCAGAGTGTGTCCGGGAGAATGGCACTGGGGCTCCTGTGTAGGGAGAATTCAAGAAGCCCAGTCAGGAAGGGGAGGGATTGGGGGCAGGAAGAGAAGACCAGAGTCCTTCCTGAATAGGTCAGGAAAAACCACTGATTGACAGGAGGCGTGTCTACTGGTGACTGTCAGCGTCTGGCTAGCCAGTCCTTTTCGCAGCTGCTGACTGCAACTGCCCTGACCGGTCCCTTTAATTGGACATCTTGGACCCTGATCTGACCTAACAGTTATTAGCTGTTTTAGTCAGCTTTTTTTTTTTTCTGTGACCAAAAACAATTTTAGAAGAGAAAACATTTACTTGGCTCATGGTTTCAGAGGTCTCAGTCCATAGAGGGCCACCTCCATTGCTCTGGGCCCCAAGGTGAGGCAAAACATCTTGGTGGAAGAGTATGGTGGAAGAAAGTGATAGAGGACATGGCCACCAGGAAGCAGAGAGAAGATGCTCCACTTGTGGGGACAAAATATATACCCCAAAGTCATGCCCTTAGGGACCCACCTCACCGTAGGACCCAGCTACACCCTATCTGCTTATAGTTACCACCCAGTTAATCTTTATCAGGATTAGTGCATTGATTAGGTTAAGGCTCTCATAACCTAATCATTTCACCTCTAAACTTTCTTGGATTGTCTCGTACATGAGTTTTTGGGGGATACCTAATATCTAAGTCATAGCATCATCTATTATGGATTAATTAGAAAAATGATTTTTCTAGGAACTAGTGGTCCTGAGTAAGGAGAAAAATTGTGCTAGTTAGTTTTTTGTCACTCTGCTAAAATACCTGACAAGAACAACTTAGAGGAGGAAAGGTTTCTTGTGGTCTATGGTTTCAGAGGAGTCCATGGCCTGCTGGCTCCAAGGGAAAGACATCATGGAAAAATGGCCTGGTGGAGGGAAGCTTCTTAGCTCATGGCAGCTAGGAAGCATGAGTGGAGACAGGAAGAAGATAACTCTTCCAGGGCATGCCCTTATTGACCTATTTCCTACAACTAGGTCCCACCTCTCAGTAGTCCATTCAGCCTCAAAGGATTAATCCACTGATGATGTCAGAATCCTTAATATCCATTCACCTCCTAAAAGTCTCATCTCTGAACCCAGCCCACAGGGGACCATTCTTTCAACACATTTGGGGACACTCCAGATCCAAATCATAACAAAAGAAATGTCTCAAAAAGTGATAAGATGAAGTAAGGCTTCTTTGGGAATTCAAGAAAGAGCTATTGAATTGGTACAAATCATAAACCATATTTTTCACAGAAATTCAATGCAGTTTTATAAAAATTAAATTCCAGTTACCTTGAGCTCATGTGCATATTACTTTAAAGCATTGATCCCATAAGGCTGATAACCTTGTCGGAAGGTTTATGTGAAATTACCCATGACTTTTTATAATTAAGGAACAAAATAAATTATAAATATTTTCACTCAGGAAAGCATGTTGGGTTATAAATGTGCAATAACTTTGAACTTGCCCTTATTTACATATCTTACTTCTTTAGTTAGTATTCAAGTGGTCTGCACACTTCAGGATAGTTATGACTAAGGAGACCACACATTCCTGTTGGCCCACATCAGTTCATGTTTCATGCCTTTTTTCCCCATGTGACTTAGTAGTAGAGGGCTCTATACTAATATCATTCTCAAGATATCTCAGTTTTCATTAAAATTTTACCCTTGTCATTACTCACCTGTAAGCATATAGTAATATTTTACAGAAGCATTGAGTGATAGAATCTACAAATAAATAGTAGTAACCTTATATCCATCTGCATAGTATTTCATTCAAAGGTATTTAATACTATTGTATTTATAATTTTTTATATGAGGCATATATATATGTGCATATATATAGTATTGCTATGCAGCAAATTTGTATTGCAGAGTGAATACTTGTTGCTTTAAATGAATTCATGGTTACAGAAGAAATTTTATTTTATTACAAAGGAAATTGAGAGTGTATGTGAGAGAATGAAAGACTGAGTGTCTACGTCAGAACCATTAAAAAATTATAACCAATATATTACATACTTCAAGGTGTGTCTGTACTTGACCTGCTAAGGTCTGAAGTCATCCATCAGGGCAACTCAAAAGAAAATATCCAAGGACCAAAGTAAGAAGGCTCTTTATCAAGAATACAGTCTTAAACAGGTCAAGATTTAGGGGAACAATTAAAGCCATATATGAATGAAGTATTAATTCACATACAAAGAAACAAAATTAGATGGGAAACCAGAAAGATCTGGACTAGATGGGGACTCAGACAGAAAGGATAAAATAAGAAAGAAGTCAAATAAAAATCAACAAAGGAAGGCCTTCTGGGTTCAAATCTGTATTGGGATAGATCTCAAAAGCAATGAGTTCTTCTCCCTGGTTTCTTTTTGACATGGCTGTTAGAAAATCTAGTAACTATTCTGTGATTTAAGGTGCCCATTCTTCTAACACCAAAGACAGTAAGTTGTTATGCAGAAGAGTTCAGAATTAATTTAGAATTTGGATCAAGTTCAGAATATAATTGATTGAGTTGTACTTTCACATAAACTGGGGCTATCCTGATTCATACATAAACAAAATTCATTCATAAACAAAAACAGATTGAGGTTTCCTTGCTGGGGGTCAGGGTTGGTACACACACGGCAACTAATATCCTAGAACATTTGGTTTGATAGATTATATTCTTGACCTTACCAAGGAATCTATTTGTAAATATTAACATATTTCTGTCTGTGAAAGCCTTGAAGAAGGACTCTCTGAGCATTTTTATGGATTTTTTTTAATAACCTACTTGAGTGTAAGGATCTTTTTTTTTTTTATTTGCCTTGATAAACACGAGTCCTTTCTTCACTAATGCAGCCATACAAAGCAGAACTGTCAATATAGGATAATGTCCTGAGAGCCATGAATCTCTATCTGAGGCAAAAATACTGAAAGCACAAGTTCCCTATGGTGAGCATAAGCAAGACGTAGGAAGCATTTAGAGAAGAACACATTTCCCTTGCTGTCGCCACGGTTTGTGAGTGGCTTCATCAGCACTTCCTGGCAATAGCATTAAATATGAAGTGTGGAGCTCTAAGCTCACAGAAGGTGACCTGGACTAGGGTCAGGCACCCCTGCTGCGTCTGTGTGGGGCATTTAGGAGCTTGTTGAATGAAGGAACAATGACTTGCAGGTTACAAGGCAGAATAATAAATAGAAGCAGGACAACTGCAAGGAAAAAAATGTCAGCTGGAGAAATGAGGCTGCTGAGCGTGAGCAGTCACTTGAGGGCACAGATGTAGAACACTGAACAACTAGATTCCTCCAAGCTGACCTGGGAGACAGTGACTGGGAATGGCCAGGTTCCTTTGAGAAGCAAAGCCTGTAACTTGTAATCCTTCTCTGCCTTTAATGAAATATGCGTTTGTGGACTTGCTGTGTGTCCCAGAAGCCATGCTTGCCTTTGAAAGTCTATGAAGACCAAGATCAGCATTGTTTATGGCTTCACGTAGAGTTCATGACACTTGACACGTGTTAATCACAGAATTGCCCAGATATGTGGAATATTGCATTGCAATAAGTGATTCTCAGAAGTGACACATGCTGTAGGAAAGAACACACTAGAGGTTTCCAATCTAGCCTGAAAAGTCAAAAAAGGATAACTGAGAAAATGATGATTGAGCCACAATGTAAAAGAAGAAATCATTCCTGGGAGAAATGGTAAAGGCCTTTTGGAGAGAGGTCACCAGGGAACTGAGAGAAGGAAAGGGGTGCTGGAGAAGTGCAAGGACAGGGACCATGTGATATGACAGGAGGCAGGAGGAGAAGCCGTGAGGGCCAGATAATGTCAGGCTGCTCAGACCATGGAAAGGACCTGGGTCTTTATCCTAGGAGAACTTAGGAGCACTTAAAGTGTTTTAAGCAAGGGGATTAAACAGTCAGGATTTCTTTATGAAAAGACCATTCCGGTTAGTAGATACATTTACCAACCCAAAAGCTTCACTTGTACAAACACACTGTGAAAAATATGGCAGTCATATGAGAATGGTACCTCTAGGATTTTGCACAGCTTGAGGAACCATATGCGTCAACTATTAACAGTAGGGTGAAAACATAGGGAAACATTTAAGACTAGAACACTAGAACAAGACTTTTTGAATCATGGCATGTTTTTGTGGGTCCAGTGGGATTCCTCCTTGGCAGGCATCCTGCGCCAGAGCTAATTCCTCCCTGTTTTTTTTTTTTTTTATTTTTTGAGACAGAAGCTGAGCTGAACTCCCAACTGACAATGAGACTAATTACCCATATTCCAAAAAGCAGCTCTTGTGATGAAACACAAAACACACCAATAGTAAATAGAGCATGTGCTCTACATGACTGTAACTGGGAAGCCACTGCCTTTTAAATTGTTTCAATTTTACTTATTTATTTGTTTTTTGTTGCCTACACATAAGACCTTAAAATTTATTTGCATGTCAAGAATTGCTTCAGAAAACTTTTTCATCTAGCGGCCCTCAAACTATGCCTGCTTACCTGGGGAATATTCCATTCTTCACTGAGGTCTTTTATGTTCATTATAGTTTTATGTAGCAAATTCAAAGGCATAAGAAGCGAGAGAGTGTTCTGTGCTCTGGCTGAATTTGTACAATAAAGCACTGCCTTAATTCATTCCTGTGCCCTGTTTATTTCCGGGGTTCTCTAGTCTATAACTAATAATGGCTGTGACAATGAACTAGTTTGCTCTTCCTGCTTTTCAACAGTAACCTACATTCAGTGAACATACACCTAAATGTAATTGTTATTGTCATTCTGGACTCAATACAAAGAGTACTTATTCAACTGCCTACTTATCTATACTTGTCCACTGTGCACTAATAATCTCATAGACCTTGATTCTACCTTTTATGATCTAAGACAAAGATGTTGGCATGAGTACCAAAATCTAAATAGATCCAATTAATTTACATTACCAATATAATTTAATTTTAACTCTTAAGGATATGGTGGGGATAATGCTATGTTTTCCAAATCCATTTTGTTTTCTTTCTTGGCAAGTTGAAAGATTACGTTTTCTAGTTTTATTTGTAGTTATGTGGGTGTTATACCCACAATTTCTAATCAATGAAGTGAAGACAGATATTGTGCATGATACTTTCAGACTTGACTATGAACATCCTGATGTGAGCTTTCATGCTTTCCTTTGCCCTTCACACAGCACACCTAGAAGCACCTGAATTCCTGGGTCACCATATGGATAAAGGGTGCACCCAAGTCCTGCAATCCAAGAATGGCTGCATTGGACTTTGTATGAAAGAGAGCTATGCTTTTGTTGTGTGAGATTCTGGGATTGTTATAGAGAATGATTCGTCCTGATTAATGTGAAGATACTGACATTGTTAGATCAGATCTAATTTAAAAGGAAAACTAATTATTAACATGTAAGGCAGTGTGAGGGGACTGCTTTAATTATGGAATATAATTTGTCTATTGCAAAATCTCCATCTTGAGCCGGGTGCGGTGGCGCAAGCCTGTAATCCCAGCACTTAGGGAGGCTGAGACAGGAGAATCACGAGTTCAAAGCCAGCCTCAGCAATGGTTAGGCGCTAAGCAACTCAGTGAGACCCTGTCTCTACATAAAACACAAAATAGGGCTGGGGATGTGGCTCAGTGGTCGAGTGCCTCTGAGTTCAATCCCTGGTACCAAACAAAACAAAACAAAACAAAACAAAAACTCCATCTTGAAAAGTTTTATAAGAAGAATTACACACTGAGAAGATATTTGTGTGGGATTGTCATGTTTGGCTAGTTTCAGTACAATGTCATTTAAAAGATATTGCCTGACTGTGGGTTTAGCTCAGTAGTAGAGGACTTGTGTAGCATGTGCAAAGGTCCTGGGTTCCATCATCAGCAATGAAGAAAAGTTATTGGGCACTTGAGTATTTATATCTCTTGCCAAGTCTTGTTTGAACAGCCCCTAGGTTTTAAAGCTAAATAACTAAGATCATAATAGAACTTACTGAGAGTCACGGAGAGTTAGGAAGACAAGTTGGTCATGAAAGAAAGACTTTGATTTGTAGTACCAAAATGTAGTTTCTGCATTTTCCTTATAGGCTGCTGAATATGGAATGAAGATTTCGAGACATGCTTCAATTTTCCATCTAATTGTTTTTGTATCCACATGAACAAACCAATGTAAGACAGAATAAGAACTGGTATATATTGCTTAGTTGGATGCTGGTATTTATTAATAGAATTCTACCAACTGATAAGTAGTAAAATAGCAATGATTTATTTCCATTGTCCAAATATTTTAGGACTAGAAGGGAAGGTTATGTGGAAAAGTGAATTATAACCCTCTTTGCTGAAGCTGCTGTGAGTTTTTAATCCTTTGGACGATTCAACATGTAAAGTGCTCTCAGGAGAGGTGTGCTAAGACCTAAGGCAACAGGAAAGAGTCAGAAGTGAGGGCAGAGAAATACAAGCTAGTACCTGGTTGCCCCACCTATGGCAGCCTAGTGATTCATCACGCAAAAGGCAAATCAGCCCTGACTGAGGCAATTTCTGAGGTCTGAAGATGTACAGCTGTTAAGTTGGAGCAGCGATACAGAAGAAAGTTTTTGTGTCAGCTGATCCTCAGAAACCAGTGGGCACCAGCACCACTTTGACTATTTAAGCCATGGCAGAAATACAGCCTACGGACTAGGGACTGGAGAGGAAGGAGTAGGCAACTGTATTGTTGAGAAGTGTTTAAAGGAAGCAGGGTCCAGGTCCTGAGATAGAAATGTAGCAAAAATTAAGATAGACAAACAGAAATTGGGCAGGGTTCATGTCTAGTTGCAGGAGGAGTATTGAAATCTTAGGCAGAGGAAACTGAGACATAGTATAACTGACATGAACTGACCTGAGTTGTACTCCTATTATTAATAATAAACATAAAATAATAACAACTTCCATATTTAGATACTTATTGTGTACCATTATACATAACCTTATTTGAATTCAGTCCTTATAACAAACAGTCCAATGACGTGGTTACTTGTGTCTCCATTTTCAGAGACAAGAAACGTTAAGTGTTGAAAGATTTAATAAATTAAGCAAAGTCAAATAGTAACAAGCAGAGATGGAATTTCAGTGCAGACTTTGCCTTTCCAAGCCTGTGCTCTTGGATGCTGCCTAATGTCACCAGTGATTGGTTTTCTGACACACTGCCTGTCCTGGCTAGGATTTGATGAGGAACTAGATGGTCTCAATCTATTGCTGGAGGGCATCAGAGATTTAACTTCAAGGGAAAGGGAAGCCTTGCGTCTTTCTGCAACACCACCTAACACTCTGGTTTACATTCTGTACGTGAACATTCTTTGTTTATTTTTTATTGTCTTTTACATGCAAGTTGGGAAGATTGAGGAAAGAAGCAAAAACAACCACGACAAAACCACAAAACTTTTTTCCTTATTGCTTCAGTATAGAGATTTATGCTGCCTGTGAAAAATGAATTTACTCTCCCTAGGGGCAAGATGTGACACACATACACACACACACACACACACACACACACATATCTTCTCAAAAATCTTGAACCTTTAGTACCTACTTGTATCCTCTATAAATAAAAAATACAAAATGAAATAAAAATAAAAATAAAAAATTCAATAAAAAATGACTGCTGCCCTTTTTGGTGGTGTTCTTGGGTGTAAAGTAACTCGTGTTACAGCTGCAAAGGCTCTATTTACATGGAGGACCCTCTAGTAAAATACTTTTGTAGTCTTAGTGGCCATTAGACAGGACATCATTAGAGACTTTGGAAAAGATTAGCTAATAAGTGGCTCAATTCATTAACGAGACAATTCAGCTGTGCTTTTTCTTCCCTTAATGGCAGATCTTCTTACTCTCCAAGGCACTATTAAAACTATTAAAATAACTAATGAGATCATTACTATTGTCAGAAAAGTCCCAGCCTGAGCAGATATCTCTATTAGTAAATGTCTTACCAATGAGTATTTGTTCCAGTAGGAACTTCCTACATGCTTAATAACATCAAAAGAGGGTCAGGTAACAGCAGAGCACAGAACCAGCTGCAGGATATCTGGGTCCAAACAAGAACACCTGTAGCTAACACGGCAATTTTTCAGTCAAATGTGCAATTTGAGTCATTCTTTTGTGTGAAGACAACATAAGGCTGGATTTTTTGGTGACTTTTTAAATTATATAAACAGTGGCCTTAAGTGTTAATCAGACTTAAGCCCAGTACAATGCAAACTCCTAACTGGTGTTCATGGAACTTTGCATCTTGACTTTCTCTATACATTTAATGTAGCTTAGAATTTTTCTTCAATTTTTAAGTCTTTTTATGGCCTCTTCCCCCACCCTCCTCATATTGCTGCAACACAAGCTATGTAACTGCTATTGATGTCTTGAAGGATGGTCCCTTTTCCAAGTAATGTCTATATTAAACCAAATATTGTTCTCTTTTCCTAGTCTCCTAGTCTTGCATGGTTTAGCTAACATATATTTAACAAGATATATGACCTTCTATTCTCTTTAAATAATAATAATTCATGTATATGTGTTCATTGGTATTATGTCTTTTATTAAATATCTTAAACTATTGTAATGTATTACATAAACTCAATATTTTATCACAAATATATCTTCTCACTCAAAAATCTGTGCCTATTTCATGAGGAATTTTGTCTATATGGTCCTAATTAATTTGTATTTAATTCACCAAATCTTTACCTGAGTAGGGTTTTCAATGTAGGCCATTAGAAATTAACTTTCTTTCAAATCCTGTAAGTGACAGGTAATTTCCATTATGCATCTTGGTGTGGTGACAGATAATACCAACCTAATCAGTGTGATGCATACTGAAGATGAAAGATAATTTACCTACCAATAATTTTAATTCCTTTTCCCAGAAAAACCAATGAACCAAAATAACAAAAAATCCAAATTAAAGAAACTGACTATATTTATTCTATTTCAGTAATTAAAGTACCTCCTATTTTATAAGAATTTGAGGTAGCATATATATATATATATATATATATATATATATATATAAAGCACCTTAAATAATAAGAATGTGAATTTAGACATAGATGGCATTTGTTGATTATCTCAGGTAAAGGAAGTACCATATTTTAAAGTCTTTTGCTGAAACCTTACCCTTCTCTGAAAGAATATCAATTCAGAAAGAAAGTAGGCAGTTGTCAGGACAGTGGGGCAATATTTTTCAAAAGGATGAGCAATCAGGAATAAAAATCTGGGGCTGAGGTTGTGGCTCAGTGGCAGAGCGCTTGCCTCACACGTGTGAGGCACTGGTTCAATCCTCAGCACCACATAAAAATAAGTAAACAAAATAAAGACAATGTATCCATGTATAACTAAAAAATATTTTTAAAAAAGGAATAAAAATGCCTGACACACTTCAATGTAGGGATAAAATCTGGGTTGGTCTGCCTCAGTCTTGGCAACCTATTATCATGCCTATTGTTATCACACTTCTAGTGATGAATAGAGATGGTCCTCTCAGGTACTGGGACCCCAGGTAGTGAGCCTTAGGTGCAACCAGAGTGAATATTGCTGACAGCTACCTCTTCTCTCATTCAATCTCCAGTGAAAAAAGGGAACAATTCTAGAGGTTACTGAATGTTATTAAATATATATATGTGTGTGTATGAATGGATGTATATATATCCAGTAAGAAAATATGTACTTATAAACATAAAGCATGGAAATATCCACACATAATTTACATAGCTCAATGCTATGGTTTGGAGTGATGTAATTATTTTATTGCATCCCCCAAGGGTCTGTTGGGATTGAGGGCTTTGTCCCCAGGTGGTGCTATTGGAAGATGGTGGAAACTATGGGAGATGGGGCCTGGTGGGAGGTCCTTGTCATGGTAGTGTGCCCTAAGAAAGGACTGTGGGACTGAGACAGGAAACAGGGGAAGTAAGTATGGAGAGGCAATCTTGCTGAGTAGGGAGTGTGAGTTGGTCTTACTGGACAGGCAGTTGCTTAACCACAGGGATCCTGCTGGTATCAGGCTCCTGTTCAAACAAAGACATTCTATTAACACTTGATTGGAAAAACCAATATTCTGTTTAACCACAGAGTGACCACATCCTTGAACCCCAGGCATACCAAGAAGCAACTGACCTGTTGTTATGGCTTAGATATGAACTGTACCCCTAAAGCTCATGTATGAGGCAATGAAAGAAGTTTCAGAGGTGAAATTATTAAATTATGAGAGACTTAACCTAATCAATGGATTAATCCACTGATATGGATTAATGGGGTGGTAAATGTAGGCAGGTGGTAATGTATGACTAGAAGTTGGTCACTGAAGGCATGACTTTAGGGTTTATGCTTTGTCCCTGGTGAGAGTAGCTCTCTCTCTGCTTCCTGATTGTCACGTCCTGAGTTCTCTTCTTCCTCCATGCCCTTAGACCCGAGCTATAGAGTTGGATGTCTATGGACTGAAATCTCTGAAACCATGAGCCAAAATTCACCTTTCTTCCTCTACCTTGTTCTTATTTGGAATTTTGGTCACAGCAGTGAAAAAGCTAAACGAAACAGTTCTATCATACAGTCTTGCTTATTAAGACAGATTACCATATGTATTCGATGCTAATGAAGCTGAGCAGGGTTCCACAAGGAGGTCTACCAACTCCAGGGAACTTCATCCATTGCCAGCCTCTGCTTGTGAATATTAACTCCCCTAACCAATATAAATCACAACCAATTCGACTGCAAGACTGTTCAGCTTTTGTGCATGTCCACACTCAGCTCTTGAATATGTACTTTTGCTTTTCAGTAAGGTACTTTTTATTTTGTATAACTTGACTTGTACTTAAATTATTTTCCACAATGTGGTCAGGAACCTGGAAAGGCTTGGGTAGAGGTCTTCTCTGTCATGCTGAGAGTGTCTTTGCCAGAACTGAGACAATGAGATTTAAAGTCCTTGAACCTCCAAAACTGAGAAAAGTAAACTCTTCTCATTATAAAGTCACTGCCTCAGTTAATTCATTGTAGTAAAAGAAAGCTGGCTATTACACTTAGAATGTTCTCTTACACTTTAGTCTCACATTTTTTCATTCCCCAAATCTCCAAACTCATCCTGTATCACCTCTTCTCTCTCTGTTTTGCCACATTTTTGGATCTACTCTCCATGTGGAACCCCATGCACCATCAGAGAAAAACTTTAGAATATGAAATGACCCCAAGTATTTGTCATCCATTGATTTTTGACAAAGGTGCCAAGAATGGAGGAAGGACAATCTCTTCAATAAATGATGTTTTGAAAACTGTATATCCACATGCAAAATAACAAAATTGGGACCTCATTTCACACCATATGCAAACATCAATTCAAAATGGATAAAAATCTTAAATGTAAGCCCTGACACCATAAAGCTACTGAAAGAAAGTACAATAGAAAAAGCTCATGATATTGGTCTTAGCAATAATTTCTTGGAGAAGATTTGGAAAACAGAAGCGATGAAAGCAAAAATAAACAAATGAGAGCCAGGCACGGTGGCGCATGCCTATAATCTTAGCACTCTGGGAGGCTGAGACAGGAGAATCGCTAGTTTAAAGCTAGCCTAAGCAACTCAGTGAGACCCTGTCTCTACATAAACACAAAATAGGGCTGGGGATGTGGCTCAGTGATCCAGTACTCCTGAGTTCAATCTCCAGTACCAAAACAAACAAACAAACAAATGAGGCTGCATCAGACTCAAAATCTTCTCCACAGCAAAGACAATAATTAACAGAGCGAAGATACAATTCATTAAGTGAAAGAAAATATTTGCAAACTATGCATCTGATAAGGGGCAGATATCAAAAATACATAAGGAACCCAATTCAATTGCAAGAAAACTAATAAGCTGATTTTAAAATAGGCAAAGTATCGGACAGACATTTCTCAAAAGAGGAAATATTTATGGCTAACAGTATATTTCAGAGTATGCTTTTCATCTCTAATCAGGGAAATGAAAAATAATGAAATATCACATCTGTTTTAATGATTATTATGAAAAGATGAATAACAAGTGTCAGGAGTGTGGAGAAAATAGAAGCCTTGGAGATTGGTGGCTATAAATTAGTATAGCCATTGGAAATAGTATGAAGTTTGTTTAAAAAAAAAATCTAAAACCAGAATTCCTACTTCTGTGTATATATATTCAAGGGAATTAAAATGGATTTGTTAAAGAGATCTGAATCATATGTCCATTTCAGCTTTATTCACACTAACCAAGATATGGAAGCAATCTAAGTGTTTATGAATGGACGAACAAATAGAGAAAATGTGGTATACATACACAATGGAATACTATTCAGCCTTATAAATGAAGGAAATTCTATAATTTGTGATAGCATGGATGGAACTGGAGGACATTATGCTAAATGAAATAATCCAGGCACAGAAAGACAAATACCATATGATCTTATTTATATGAGGAAACTTATAAAAGTCAGTCTCATAGAAACAGAAAATCAAAGATGGTTACCAAAGGCTGGGAGAAGGAGGAGGAGAGATGAGAAATACTGATTAAAGGGAACAAAGCTTCTGTTAGACTAAAATAATAAGATTTAGTGATCTATTGTATCCTTACATGGTGGATACAGTCAATAAGGTATTGTATATTTCAAAATTGCAAAAATAATAGATTTTAACATGCTCACCACAAAAACTCAGTAAGCTGATGGAGTGACGGACATGCTGTCATCTTTACTATATCTTTCTACAATGCACACATAGATTAAAACATCATAGATATTCCATAAATACACATAATAATTATTTATCAATTAAAATTCAATAAAAAATAAAAATCACATGAGAATACTAATTAGTGCACAAAAAGCATTTGATAACATTAAAAACTTATTCATAGTTAAAATATTTGGAAAACAGGAATACAGAACTTTCTCAACTCAATAAAATGTTTCTTCAAAACACCTAGTTAACATTATACTCAGCATCAAAAGATTGAATGTTTATCTCCGAAGATCAGAAATAAGACAAGCATGCTTACTTTTACCACTCTTATTTGAAGTAGCACTAGAAGCTTTAGCTAATACAATAGAGCAGAAAGAAGAAACAAAATATATACACATTGGGAAAGAATAAGTAAACATGTGCTTATTTACTAAAGCTATGATTTCCTATGTAGAAAATTTCATATGATCTCAAAACAAAACAAAATGAAAACCAACCCATCCCAGATGTAATAACGGAGTACAGCAAAGTCACAGGGTACATGATAAATGCAGAAAATCAGTTATATTTTCAAATACTTAACAATAAACATGTGGACACTGAAAATTAAGATATACATGAGATTGTTCACAACCAGTCAAAATGGTAACATGCTTAGGCATAAATCTAACAAAATATTTATAGGACTTGTATGCTGACAACTACAGAATGTGAATAGTCCGCATAAACATGCCTGATTTTAAAAAAAATTAAAAAGGTGCGAAAAATAGTTGAATGGATGAAAAATAACCTTTTCAATAAATAACAATGGAGCAATTGGGCATAAATTCTAAGAGCACTCTCCAATACCTTCAACCCCTCCCTTCCATCTTTCCCTATTCTATGCTAATAGACTGTGCTCTTGCCAGAATGTACCCCTTTGTTTGTGACCTTTGGACCTAATTGGTCCAAGAGTGTATTTAAGCTTCTATACTTTCTGGAATAAATGGTGTCCCTGCTTCTCACTCTGCGGGTTTCTGCGTCTCACTGGGGCAAAGCAAATTTTTACCTACACCACGGGGCCTGAGGAGATTGGCTCCACAAATCATCACCACCATCCAGAGAGACCCCATATCGTCTTCCCAGGGGACCTCTTCTTTTTCCTCATCTCTCTGGACCCCAACTCATCTGGAAGGCCCACATGGCTCCCTCATCCCCCCTTTGCAAAAAAGCAATAGTAAATAAATAAACCTTGACCTAACTCTCACATCTTATAAAAATGGATCATAGACTTAAATGTAATACAAATTATCTACTTTTAGAAAAAGAACATAAAGGAAATCTTTAGGATCTAGCACTAAGCAAAATTCATGGACTTGGTATCAAAAGCATAACTCATAAAAGGAAAATATTAAAAATTGGACAATTGAGTGCACTTTTATTATTTTCTTGAAGTTAAAATGAATAGAAATGGAGACTAGATTGATTAGGAGTTTCCATGACTAAGCAATAAGTTCAGGTAGGTAAGCTTCAGGGTGGGCTATAGAAGGGCAACATGAGAGATTATGGGATGGTGGAAATGTTCTGAATTTCAATTACATCTGTGTCAATATCCTGATTGTGATATTACTGAGGAGTTTTTCAAGATGTTACCATTGGCAGAAACCAGTACATGAATCTCTCCATATTATCTTAACATTGCATATGAATCTAACAAAAAGTTTAATTTAAAAATAAATAAAGTGGGCTTTTTTCCTCTTTACCATCTCTTTAAGTTATTCAAAAATCTTTTCTGAATACGGACTGCAATGACAGATGCGTCTCTGGATGCATTGGACTTCATTAGAAAATATTAAAAACAGTTACTGACATACCCTCTATGTCTTCATCATGACTTTCTTGCCTTTGAAAGTTATAATTATTTCTTCATGTCTGAGCTTTAGAGCCAGGTTACAATTTATCTTAGTCAGTTCTAAGAAAGCCCTATGATATCTCTTAGATTAATATATAAGATAAATAAGTCTAATTTGAAAAAAAAATAGTTCTCTCAGAGGGAAGTGACTGTTAACTAAAATATGTGAAATGACGGGGCCAGAAGGTAAACTTGTGTGGTTTCTTTTCAGTATCCACTATATCATGGTGTCCCTGGACTGAAATGTTTCCTGTTTTGTTCCTCCTGGAAAACTCCTACTCACTTTTTGCCATCTGGTTTATATATAATTATTTCTGTTAATTTTTTCCTGACAGGCAGAATTAATCACTTCTAGTTATTATGTTGATATTTCATATGTTCCTCTTTCAAAACATTTTTTATTCTTCTGGGACTGATTATCTGTCTCTTCTTGGAGAATCAGAGCTACTGTAGGGAATGTTATCTGATCTCTTTCATTCTGTTGTATTCCTAAATATATAGCATAGTGAACATTTAGTAAACTCACAATAAATGAATATTTGCTTTTGAAAGCATAAAGGTGAAAATTATTTTACAAACTAAAAAGGACAGAATCAAGACAGTATATATGTGAAGTTCAAAATCAAGGAGAGCACAAGCAAGAGTGTTAATTAGGCTACATTTCTCAAGTGGAGCTCAACTCTAATGAGGCTGATGAGCAATTTTTGGCTGTTTCTGGCAGTTAGAATGAGATGCAATTAGGCAGCTATTTGCCAATTCTATATATTTCCTGTGGGTGACACTCCCCAAAACATGCATAGGTATTTCCTCTTATTTTATGTACTCAGCCAGAGCTCTCTGAGTGTTTCCATGTGTGTGTACAAATTAGTAGGTAGATGCATATTATATTGGTATTCAAACATCATATAAAACCACACTCATGCAGAAAGAAGGTAAGCTGTACTTTTTCCTTCTACCCCTGTTTGAAGAATTCACAACAGCAAACATTTACTAGGCTCTGTGGTTAACATAGTGAAGAGGGCACGGTTCTCATTTCAAAGATGGGGGTGGGGGCAGGAACCCCTAGAAAGCAGTTTAAGAGCAACGCCCCAGTGTTCAGCTACACAAACACAGGTAAGCTGAGAGTTTGGAAGGGCTGGAGCCTGATTACAAATAATAGCTTAGCTGGTCATTCCAAGTCATTCCTGCCCCATATAGACCTTACTGGAATTCAGTAAAAATATAGACAATGCCATTGTTTCAGAAAAAGTAACTAAATAAATAAATAAATGGAACTGCATGACTTTATATGATGCCCACATGTTGTAAGCACTCCTGAGTAGGAGCATTCCCCACACCTTCAACACCTCCCCTCCCTCTTTCCCCACGCTATGCTGATGGACTTTGCACCTGACACAGAGCAGTACCCCATTGGCTATAACCTCGGGACCATGATTGGTCCAAGGACCATTCATAAGCTGTTACTCTTCCTGGAATAAACGGGCTCTGCATCTCGCTCTGGCAGAGCAGTATTACCAGCTCCCGGAGTCTGGGTGAAGTGACTCTGAGACTGTCCACTCCATACCCCGTCCCGCAGGACCCCATTTCGTCCTTCCTGGGGACCCCTTTTCGTCTCCCGGGACCCCAACTCACAGGCAGACCCACGCAAGGCGCAATATAAAACAACACTCCTGTTGGACTAAGCTGTTTTCATTTTCTCTCCTGATGGGTAGATTTGGTAGATGTGTGGAAAACCAGAGAGGCAGACGCATTAAGGGGTGACTTAATCACAGCTGCCTATTTCAATTAAACATTAGTTAAGTAAAAGAGAGTGCCTCTCAGCCACCTTCCTTCAGGCTCAACATCTTTTTCCTTTTAGAAATTGGGAGTTATGAGTGCTGAGTCAATTTTGAGATGTTTCTTTTCACTAGACTGTAAGATTAGATTTTTTGAAGGGAACTTTCATTGAAAAATACCTACAGCCTGCGTAAGACATCATTTTTACTTTTCTTTTTTTATATTTCTACATTCAGAGGAAATCAGAAATCACCAAGGGTCCAACTTACAAGAAAAGAAGGAAATGTTTAAAGCTCGAATGAAAACCCAAGACATAAAAACTAAGTATCATTGACTAAAAATGAAAGTTTCCCTGAGGGCCAGATGTCAGTGGCAATCCAGAGGCAGCAAAGCCTGTGAGTGGGAAGGCTGGGACTCTATTCCCCCACAAAGAGCCTGAAGTGGCTCTACATTATATGTACTCCATGGCTTTTCAACAAAGACAGTACAGTTTCTCACTGGAGAAAAATATTTTTAACCACTGAAGCTTTTCAAATATTATATTAAAACAAATATTTTTGCCATTCAATTGATTGACTCTATAGTCAAAATTCTTTATACAGAGAGATCAATAGGCCCAGATGATTTTACTGGTAAAATCTACCACAAAAGAAGATACCCAGATATGCAGTAAAGGATAGATGATTAAACTAATATAGAGAATAATAGAAAAAGACAAAAGAAACTATATGTTCACAGATAAAAAGGTTCAAGGTCATAATGATCTGATCAGTATAATGATCTGATTAGTATAAATTTAAAAGTAATTTACTCTCTGATTCCAATAAAATCCTGCAAATTCTTTTTTGACTTTTTAAAAGAATCTTGACAATATCATTCTAAAATTAACATAGAATAGCAAACACTTAATAGACAAGAAGCAGAATTATCCTTCCTGATGAAGAAGAATTTGAGAGAACATTTCCTACTAGAGATTGAGTCTTTCTGTAAAGCAGTTAAAAAATTGTTCAGTACTGACACCATCATGAACTGCCCATAAGGACAGAATAAAGAGCCAGGACATAGACCAACACTTATATGGAAAATTGAAATAAGAAAGTGGTGGTTGTGCTGCTGGAAACTGAGGAAGGGTTCAAAAATTCAAGAGAGACTGCTGGGTCAACAGTTCACCTATGCAGAAAGAAATTGATATGTTACCACATAACAGCAAAATAAATTCCCAATGGGTTAAAGTCAACTGTGAAACAAAAACTTCAAATATTTTTGAAGAAAATTTAGGAAAATAATATTATAAATCCAGTAGCAAAAAAGCAGAATTTGATGTAGCTAAATATACTATTAATAAAGTCAAGACTGGTAACTCTAATTGTGTCAAATAATTTACTTGAGTACATGAAAAGACTTCATAAATAACATCAAAAGATAAGCCACCGACTGATATAAAGTACATACAACACATGAAATTTATAAAAGACTAATATTCCAAACTCCTACCTATGAAAAAGAAAAAGTAAAATAATGAGCAAAGTACACAGGTGTTTATTTCAGAGAGAAGGATTCCCAAATAACAAATAATCACTAACACATAATTGAATCTTACTAACTTTTCAGGAAATACTTGAAATCTCAATACAGTGCCATTTTACAAATATTGGATTCAAAAAATTAAGATCTTATAATTCAAATTATTTTAACAGTGCTAGAAACCAGTATGGCAGTAGCTCATAAAATCATATGCTTTCGTATCTCTTAAGCCACTGATTTTACTCCTAGATGTAAATGTGTCCCTAGGTGCACTAGGACACAGACACAAAGAATGCCATGGTAGTATTATTCATAACAGAAAAGATTACCAATAACCCCAAAGTCTACCAATAGAAGGAGGAAAAATATATTGAGGTATTTCTCACAGTGAAATATGATTTGGTAGAAAATGAATATTTTTACACAAAAATGAAAGAATCTTAGAACTGTACTATTGAGTGAAAAGAACAATTTGCTGCAGGCCAAATACAGTCAAGAAAAAAATTTTTATGTAGCTTAAAAACAACACTCAGCAATATTGTGTTAGAACCATCTATGATTTTGTGACCAAAAATAAAAAAGTTTTAAAGGAAGAAAATGATGAGATTGCCTCCATGGGGGGAAAAAAAATAGTAAGATGAAGGGGTAGAGATGTCACAGGTGTTCATTTCATTGTAATACTTTTCATAATGGGTTTTATATATACATTACATATATATTATATACATATAATTTATATATATATTATATAGGTTTTATATATGCATTACATATATATTATAGATATGTGTACATTCTTTGGTTTGTATGAAATATAGAGTTGATATAAAGGTGTTATTTCTTCAGCTAAACAGATGGCTTTGAAACAAAAATAGATGAAAAAATAGATGGCTATTTTTTATGTATAGCAACACTTTTTCTCAAATAACAATAGCAGGTAGAAAACCATCAGATCAGAAGTCAGAAGACTTGGGCCAAAGCCATTTCATCCATTGACAAGCACTAAGAATTGGGGTGAGTCACGAAACTTCTCTGAGTTCCTGTTTTCTATCAAAAAAAAAAAAAAAGATTAAAATAAAATCCTATCCTGTCCATCCCATAAGCCTATTATAAAGAGTGATTCGAAAATTGTGTGGTGTGAAGGTGCTATTATGATGTTAGTAAGGAAATGTCATTGCTGACATTTGGTGGTAAAGTTTGATTTGCGGTATAGTAGGCATAGAAAGAACAGCAAATAGGAGAAACTTCTGCAAAGAGCAGCTGCTGGAACACTCTCCCACAAAGGCAATGGTTACAGAGCTCAGAGGAAACACTCCAGAAAGACAAACTGAGGTCATCTTTGTTCCAATTACACGTGCAGTGTTCAGGATCTTGAAACTGTTATTGCCAGCACTAATGATGGCAATGTATATAATAAAACAAGCGGAACTGAGAGACCCATGGTTTAAACTCAGTGACATCACTAATTCATTCTGTGTCTCTGGAGAAATCAATCTCTCACAGCCTCATTTCCTACATCTGTAAAAGGTGGTTGTTTATGAGCACTGATGTCTTCTCCAACACTGACACTTTATTATTCCATGGCTGTGGAGTAATTTCTTTGGCAATGAGCTGAAATGCAGTAAAACCAGTAGATATCACAAACAATATCTTAATGTTTGGCTTTTACAATTTCCTAAGTGGTTTTACATGCATCATCTCCTTTCATAGGATCTTAAAATTCCAGTTTTGAAAGGGACATCAGATAGCATGCTCCCTGGTCATTTCTGTGATAGTGCTTCTTTTCCAAATGAGTGCTAAATGTATAGTCAGTCAATCTAAGCTTGACTACTGCAGTGACATGGAACTATTTCACAAGGGAGCCTAGTCTCATTTTGAGTAGTTCTATTGTAAGAAACTCCCTCCAAGAGCTCTGATGATGATGTTACAGCCACCCAGGAGCACTGGGTTATGTTCTCCTATGACCCACAGGCACCAGGACTGCCCTTTTCCACCCTTCACTTATCAAGGTCACCCAGGCAACCTAGACCCAGAATTCAGGCTCACACTCCTCATGGTTTACCTAGTAGGACTTATTTCCAAACTAGTGACCACCTTTTAAAAATTAATAAACTTCATTTTTAAAAATGTTTTATTGTGGTAGGGGTACCAGGGATTAAACTCAGGGGTACTCAACCACTGAGGCACATCCCTAGCCCTATGTTGTATTTTATTTAGAGACAAGATCTCATTGAGTTGCTTAGCACCTTGCTTGTGTTGAGGCTGGCTTTGAATTCAGTATTCTCTTGCCTCAGCCTACTGAGCCACAGGATTACAGGCATTCATCACTGTGTCCACCTAGACTTCACTTTAATATGAGCAATTTCAGGTGGACAAAAAAAAACTGAGTTCAGATTTCATACATACCCTCTTTTTCCCTTCCATAGTTCCCCTTGTTCTTAATATCTTGTATTTTTTAATATGTTTGTTATGACTGATGAACCACGTTGATAAATAATTATTAACCAACATCTGCAGTTTACAGTAGGGTTAACTCTGCGTAATTTAGTTTGGACAGTTTGTAGTGTCATATAACCATTCTTTTTTTTTTTTGGTATTGGGGATAGAACCCAGAGGCACTTCACGACTGAGCTACATACTCAGCACTTTTTATATTTTTATTTTGAGACAGGGTCTTGCTAGGTTTCTTAGAGCCTCACTAATTTGCTGAGGTTGGCCTCAAACCTGTGACCCTCTTGCCTCAGCTTCCTGAGTGTCTGAGATTACCCTCATGGCTGGTTTGACATATAACCATTACTATGGTATGGTACAGAAAAGTTTTGTTTTCTTAAAACTTCCATGTGCCTCATTCATCCATCCTCCCTTCAAATCTCTGGCAATCTCTAATCTTTTTATAATCTCCTCAATTTTAGTTTTTCAAAAATATATTGTAGTTGGAATCAAAGAATATGTAAATTTGTCAGCTTAGCTTCTTTCTCTTGGCAATCATCAAATTACTCATATATCTTTTAATGATTTGATAGCTTGTTTCTTTTTATTGCTCAATAATATTTTATGGTTATACAACAGTTTGTCCATCAACCTACTGGACAATCTTGATTGCCTCCAAATTTTGGTGACTACAAATAAAGCTGCTATAAAATCTATGTCCAGGTTTTTAAGTTTCCGTTCATTTGGGTAAATACTGAAACGTGTTTGCTGGATCACATGGGAAGAGTATGTTTAGTTTTGTAAGAAACTGACAACTGTTTTCCAAAATGGCTGTGACATTTTATTCTCACCAACAATAAATGAAAAATTCCTGTTCCTACACATCCTCATCAACATTTGGAGATGTCAGTGTTTTGGATTTTAGCCATTTACTAATAGATGTGCATTGTATCTCATGGCTTTATTTTGCATTTTTAAATAACATATGGCATTGAGTATCTTTTCATGTACTTATTTGCCAGTTGCATATCTTCAATGAGGTGTCTATTCAGATATTTAGCTCATTTCTTAATCAGGCTTGTGGGGTTTCTTTTTTTTGAGTTGTAAAATTCTTTGTATATTTTGGAATGCGTTTTGCAAACAATCTATTAGTCTAGTATATCTGCTCATTCACTTAACTGTAGCTTTCAGAGCAGAAGTTTTTAATTTTAATAAAGTCCAGCTTATCATTTTTTTTCTTTAGCAGATCATGTTTTTGGTGTTGTATCTAAAAGCCATTCCACATTCAAGATTATCTTGATTTTTCTCCTAAATGGAAATTTTATAGCTTTGTGTTTCTCGGTTAGGTTTTTGATCTATTTTGAGTTGTTTATAAAATGTGTAAGATCTTTGTCTAGATTCATTTATTTTGCCTGCATATATTCAGTTGTTCAAGGGTAATCTGCTTAAAAGACAATGCATTTTTCCATTGGATTATCTTTGCTCCTTCAAGGATCAGTTGATAATATTGGTATTGGTCAGTTTCTGGGCTCTCATTTCTGTTCCGTTCATCTGTTTTTCTATTCTTTCAGCAATATCACACTATTTGTCTGTAGCTTTGCATTAAGTCTTAAAGCTGGTCATGTCACTTCTTGAACTTTGTTCTTCTCCTTCAATGTTGTGTTGCCTAATCCGGACCTTTTGCCTTTCCACAAAAATTTAGAAGACCTTGTGAAGGAAAACAGAAATCACTGGGCATATTTCAAAATGGCTGCTTTGGGAAGGATAAGGGAATTTTTCTGATTTTCACTGTGAGAATCCTACAAAGGTTCTAGAGGTAGAACTCAAAAAAGCATTCCTCTTAAGATTCGGTATCCTCCTTAGCATTTTTAACTCTCAAATTTGTCCACACTGATCATCTGGAAATTTGTCAGTTACAATTTAAGTTTCTGACCCTTTTCCTGGCTTCAGTAGTGGTTTTTATTCTTGAGATCCATTCCAGTAAGTTGTCATTCTCTGTATCTACCTTTCAGTCTCTCCAATTTGGGGCCAGTGGTTCCCTTTGACCTCAATACTCTGATGGATCTAATAAAAGTTGTTTATTTACAATTTGTTCAGCTTTTTCTTTGTTGTTAAGACAAGATCACTGACCTTAAGCTCCTTATATCCTAGACTAGAAATAGGAAGTCCATTGTACACTTTTAAAACTAAATATACTTTCTCAGTGAAACAATCAAGCATATATTTTTAAATAAACTTTTCACTTTGTGTACAACCAGAGATGTGAAAAATTTTGCTCCATTTGTCTACAATAAATCGATGAACATTCTGTTGTCATATATAACTGATTAGAACAAATAAAATAAAATATCCTTTTCTCAAAAGTATATTTAGGTAAACTTAGTGCCTTTCACATTATTTTAATTTGCATTCAATGCTTCATTGATCATTAAAGTATTATATAATTATTGAATATTATATATAAAAATAATCTTAATATAAGAAAATATTACATATAATTTCACCATTCATCAACAATATCTGTTAATGTTTTTGTGTGTTTCATATATATATATAATTTTTGTCCTTGTTTTCTTTTCCTCTCTTCTTTCTTTTCCTCTCTCTTTTCCTCCCTCATTTCTTCTTTTCTATTAACCTGTATGTTCAACATGCTAACTATTTCACACATATATGTGCATATGTATGTTTATGTATGCATGTATATGCATATCAAATATGTATAATTTAAATTTAATCCAATATCTATATAATAATCTTGTATATAAAATTACATAAATACATATTAATGTGTATAAATTAATTTAATTCTATTTTTATCTATTTCAATAATTTTAATCTAATCCCAGGTTGGATATAAGTCTTCCTTCTAACTCATGTGGATTATGTAGGCGTCAATAGCTCCTGGGAAACTGATATTTCAGGATAGGGCAGCATCCAAAATGCTTTGAGTTTGTTCCAAAGTTCCCAGGGCTGTACTCCCCTCAGCTACCAAAGAGCTCCTCCAGGAGGCTGGTTCTCTTATTATTCTCACAGATATCTTGGCATCTCTTCCCTTTAGTCCAGAGAAGGGAAAACTGAAAGAACACATTCTTCTAGTGAATACTCTTTCGAACAGCCTGAGTCTGTGGGGCTATCTTTTCTCCAGAAAACTGACTTTTTCAGTGTTTCTATCATTCTCTTCATTACTTTGAGATGTTGTTCTGCTATTTTATCAAAAGTATTTTTCAAAAGCCCCTTTATGCTTAAACATACTTCACAAGTTTATTTGTATAAAAGAATGTCTCTTTTCATGGAATGTAAGTTTAAATCATTTAAATAGAATATAATAAAGCTTTTAGACACATAAGCAATTATTGAAAGGTAAAATGAATATATAGAAAAAATACAATATATTTTAGAAAATTCATCCATTCTCTAATTTTCATTTAAGAATTTTAATTTCGGGGCTGGGGTTATGGCGCAGTGGTAGCGTGCCCGCCTAGCATGCGTGAGGCACTGGGTTCGATCCTCAGCACCACATAAAAATAAAATAATGATATTCTGTCCACCTACAACTAAAAAAAATAAATATTTAAAAAAAAAAGAATTTTAATTTCATTGAGAATCAATTATATAATGTTATTTTTGTTAAAATGACACTGAAATACTTACATGTATATGCATCTCTATTTTTAGCATATTTATAGTTCAAGTTTGACCCATCGCTACTGTAGTGGTGGGTGAGTGACAGCCCACCCAAACTTAGCACAAGAATTCAATGGCTAACATTAATCACTCATCATTAGTGATATAGTTTGAATTCCTCCTGTCTCAAAATGAAGTAAAAAGGAAAGCTAAATATCACCAATTTTGTAAACTCAAATAACTCTTCATTCCATTTTTAGCTCTGAAGAACAAGTGAGAATTATTTCCAAAGTGCCCAACATACTTCAGCTTCAGTCTAAATGCTCAGAGGCAACAGATTGTTTCCAAACTCTTTGCCTCAGCTGGCACAGTTGAAAATCCTACTCCTTCACCTTGACTGAAATAAAAGATAAAAAGAATACCTTGAAAAATTATGGCCAGTGCCTACTTTACTGAGGATCTTCAACTTCTAGGCAGAAATAAATGACACTAGCTTTTCCAAAGAAATCCAAAATGCATTATTTAAAAAAAATAATCTAAGATCAGCTGTCAGTAAAGTTTGTGAAAGAAGACATGCTATCGCATGGTTTTCCATTTAAACTAGAGATGGCAGGCAGATGGAGAGTCCTTTAGGTGGAAACGATTAGGTTGTGGCACATTAACAACCTCCACCTCCACCTGTGTAGCTTCAAACAAAAAGAATTGGTTTAGCATTTGGGCAGAATCCTCTGTGAGTCTGGGCAACAAAAGCCCATTGTCCTCCACAGTCCCCCGTGTGATTGCTCCATGCCTGCCCAAGTTTCTGGATCCTCACAACAGGATGCAAAATTTCCAGACAGTTTTATGCCAACTAGTAAGTGTTCCTATCCATAAATGATGTATTCATGAATGTTAGTCACATCCAACAGTCAGGAACAGTAACATGGCTCTTCCTCATTGCAACGGGGTAGGGAATAGAATGAGCCCAGAAGGAGAGGAGATGAAATGTGGATGAACATTGGAAATCTCTGCCATTAACAATGCAGCTCCAGCACAGTTTTACTTTCCCCCTCTCCATGCTTTGCCAAGGGAAGCTCCCTGTTATCCATCAATTCAGTCTCTACCTATTTATAATTCATAGTATACGAACAAATTCTGTTCAGCATGCTCTCAAAGGTGCTTTTCATCCATAAAATAAAATTAAAATGTAGCAGATAGGTTGTAAATCCCTCCAAGTTGACAACAGCAGGAACTATGCAGGGGAGATGAGAGTATTGGTGGAGTCATGGCAAGCTTGCCCCCCAGCTCTGCTCCTCATTGAGCCTAGAGACAAGTTACCCAGCCCACCAGTAACTCAGAGACAAGTTACTCAGCCCATCAATGACTCAGTTTCTTTATTTGAAAAGGAGGGAGAATATGATCAACTTTGCCAGGTTATTGGGAATACTAAATGAGATAATTTGTACACAAGTTAGTTATAGCATCAAGTTCATAATAAAGAATTGATAAAACAGTACTGCTTCTGTCATCATAAACCAGTTTTAAAGCAGTGCTATGACCAGTTTGGTAACCTTACCAATAGGATGGTCCTGGGATATCATCTTAACACCATATAAAAGTGAAAAGAGGAAGGAAGGCAAGCTTTTATCCATAAAGAAATAACAATAAAGAACATTTTTTAACAGTTTGAAGGTTAAAGTCTCTGTTATTTATTCTTCTACCTTTAAGGTTAGAAGAATAAAGAAAATATATCAAGAGAGGTGCTGGGCTCCCCATATATGACATATGACTACTCACCACCATGGGGACAATCCCAGGACAACTCTGGATCAGATCACAGCATAGAAGGTTGTATGAGGGGCCAGCAAGATGTGACTGCCAACAACAATAAGTGTTGGCGAGGATGTGGGGGAAAATGCACTCTCATACATTACTCCTGGGACTGAAAATTGGTACAACCAATCTGGAAAGCAGTATGGAGATTCCTTACAAAACTTGGAATGGAACCACCATTTGACCAAGCTATCCCACTCCTCAGTCTATACCCAAAGGTCTTAAAAACAGCATACTACAGTGACGCAGCCACTTCAATGTTTATAGCAGTTCAATTCACAATAGCTAAACTGTGGAAGCAACCTAAATGCCCTTCAATAGATGAATGGATAAAGAAACTGTGGTGTATATATACACAATGGAATATTACTCAGCAATAAAAGAGAATAAAATTATGGCATTTTCAGGTAAATGGATGGAGTTGGAGAATATCATGCTAAGCAAAGTAAGCCAATCCCAAAAAACCAAATGCCGAATGTTCTCTCTGATAAGTGGATGTTGATCCATAATGGGGGGGAGGACATAATGGGAAGAATGGAGGAATTTTGGTTAAAAAGGAGGGAGGGGAGAGGGGGTATGGGGGCAGTAAAGATGATGGAATGAGATGGACATCATAGCCCTAGTTTCAATGTATGACTGAATATATGATGTGATTCTACATCACATACAACCAGAGAAATGAGAAGTTGTGCTCCATCTGTGTACAATGAATCAAAATGCATTCTGCTATCATGTAGACCTAAGTAGAATAAATAAATTAAATAAATAAATAAAGTACCAAAAAAAATGTGACTGCCACTACCCAGCTCAATATGTACTTGGATAAATTAGCCAAGAAAATGAGTAATATTTTATTAGCAAATATAGATGAGTCCTCCATTTGAGGCCACCTGAAACTATCATTTTAATCTTTTAATGGTTCAAATTTGTATTAATAAAAATGAGTGGAGCCAGGTGAGGTGGCTCAAGCCTGTAATCCCAGCACTTTGGGAGGCTGAGACAGGAGAATCGCGAGTTCAAAGCCAGCCTCAGCAAGGGCAAGGCGCTAAGCAACTCAGTGAGACCCTGTCTCTACATAAAACTCAAAATAGGGCTGGGCTGTGGCTCAGTGGTCGAGTGCCCCTGAGTTCAATCCCTGGTTCCAAAAAAAAAAAAACTGAGTGGAAGTACTTTCACTTCTACAGAACAGGGTTGAGGCAGATGCCACAGTTCACCTTTGTCTCCTTTTCACCTGTGCTTCCCAGTGTCCTTCACCTTCTTCTTACTTCTTCCCACAGGCACCTAAGTCCTCATGCTATCCTCTGGCTCCTTAATGCCATGTTAGCCACAACTGTTCCAATAGGGAAATAACTTGGGGGGGGGCATGATTTTGAAACTAGACATAGAAATTAAGTTAAAGTGGATCATGAGCTTAACTGTAAAATTTGAAACAATAATAATTCCAGAAAAATAAAATTTACATGACCTTCCTTGGGTTGGTGATAAATTTTTATTTTAGTTTTTAAACAAAATTTAATAGATTCCTGCATTTTTTCCATATTTTTATTGGTGCATTATAGTTACACATAATAGTGGGGTTCGTTATTGCATAGTCACACATGCACATAATATAACAATGTACTTTGGTCAATATTATCCTCCAGTATTTCCCCTTTCCCTTCCCTCTGGTGATAAATTCTTAGATACAACACCAAAAGCACAATCCATAAAATGAAAATTAGTAAGTTGGATTGCAATAGAATTAAAAACTTCTGCTCTGCAGAAGGCACAGTCAAGAGAACAAAAGACCAGTCAAAGACAGAAGAAACCTTCACAGAACATATACAAAGGTATTGAATCCAAAAATAATCAAAAAAACTCTTCAAATTCAACAATAAGACAAATAATCCTATAAAAAAAGGGAAAGGATCTGAACATTTTTCAGCACATAAGCATATGAAAAGATGTTCAACACCATAAATTGTGTGATACAATTAAGAAACAATGAAATATCACTATATACCTCTTAAAATGGCTAAATTTTTTTTTAAAAAAGAAAATAGAAAAAAAGAAAGAAAGAAACCAGAAAATAACAATTCCAGGTGAGAATGTGGAGTAACAGAAATTCCCTTTGGTGCAAGAATGCAAAACAGTATAGCGACTTTGCAAAACAGGTTGGGGATCTTTTTTAAATAAAGCCTTTCCACACAATCCAGCAATTGTACTCCTAGGTATTTATCCAACTAATTTAAAAATAGCTCTATACCTAAGCTTGCATGTGAAAGTTATTCAAAATCATCAGAAAATTGAAAACAATCAAGATGTAACTCAGTAGACGAATGGATAAATAGACTATGGTATGTTAAATGATGAAATATCATTCAGTAATGAAAAAGAGGTGTTAAGTCACATGATGACACAGATGAATCTGAAATAAACCTTGTTAAGTGAAAGAAGTTGGTTTGAAAGCTACATTTATATGATTTCAATTATCTGACATTCTGGAAAAAGGTAAAAGTATAGAGACAGGAACAAATCACTAGTTTCCAGGTGTTTGGAGGCATATGTGATATTAAGTAAGTAAAGCACAAGGGATATTTTGATGATAAAACCATTTTGCATGACACTGTAAAGATGAATGTGTGACACTGCATTTGTCACACACTCCAGAACTCACGGCTCAGAGAGTGAACCTTCAGGTATGCACATTTAAAAATAGTTTAGGATGTCAGGGAATACAATGATGAAATATGTAATATAATAATGAAATAGATAGGAAAATATAAAAAGAATCTAACTGCTTTAGAAATGTATGAAATAAACTCACTGAAGGGCTGGAGGAGGAAAAGGTGCTGACCTCAATCACTCTGGAAAACAGTATCGTTTGTGAAAACTAAAATATAGCTTATGAAAACCCATGCTGCAGTTTGATAAAGCGATCCCATGGGAGTGCAGGTGAATCACCCTGAGACATCACACTGGTACATCAATATCCAGCAATAGATAATTGGATGGTGGGGACAAGTTTCTCACCATTGGAGTTGCACGTACAAAAACAGTTATTTTTATGTATAACTGATACACTGGAGCTGGAAGGAAGTGGATAACAGGATTAAACCAGCTGTAAACTGGAGTCCACAAAACACAAGCTTTATCAAACTCATCTTTTATAACTTCGGTGAATAATTAAGATTTGTTTGTAATGGGCTTGCATATTTTAAATAATGCTTTGGATATTCGCATAAAACACAGTTCATTTACAGAATCCAAATTTTCCTTCTCCTGTCCCCCCTTCTTTGCCTCTTCTCCTCCCACCCTACCTGCAATCACCAACACACTCCTGTTGATGGAGCATGAAGCTTTCATCCCAGACACACATGTTACCCCAAACTGGGTTATGTTGGGTTGTGACCACTACTGAGCTTTTTTTTTTTTCACTTTCTTCTGACATCCCAAATAAATGATTGGTGTTTATGTGATAAGTGGAGGAGTATATGGAACAGGACACACAATTCCTTGTCCACAATGAGCTCAGGTTTAGTAGGGCAAACACAAGCAAGCCTCAGACTTCTCAGCAGAGACCTGTACCAGGCAGCAATGTAGCACAATAGGGGATCATCCTGAGAAAGCTGGAGGAGCTTCATGGACAGGAGTTTTGACCCAGTTTTGGGATATAAGCAAGTAGATATGGTGGTAAAGGTATTAGGCAATAGAAATGACAGAGGGATTGAGCCAATGCAATATAAGGAGCAAGAGGAGATTTGACACACATGATAGGGGATGTTGAGGACAGAGGCTAAAGAGATGAGCAGAGAATGCCTGGGAATGTCTTATCCATTTAGAGGTGATCCTAGAAGCTTGTGGAGAATTATAATTAAAAGGGAAAATAATTCCTGCATTTTGATGACAAAAGCAAAATTGTGGAAAATGTGGTAGAAATATACATTAGAATCTCAGAAACTGGTAGGGAGGATATTGCAACATTCCAGGTAGGAGATAACAGGCACTGTGGCGGTGGGGCCTGAAAATGGGGATATATCTTAAAATGATTTGGAACACGGAGTATGGTGCAGGATTAAGAGAGAGAGAGGAGTTTTCCTCACTGACAGCATAATTTTCTCATATTTAATTATGCTAGTGATACTCAAAAGACCTGATTATTTCCTGGAATCCACAAGTATTGTAAAATTCTCTGTATTTAACATGAAGAAGTCTAAAATTATTCTAAAAATTCATAAAAAATTGCATTTTTATTGTAATTTGTACAGAAAACCTATAGTATCAGTGAAGACACAAGTTCATAGGTAACATATTTTCATTTTTCACAATCTCATCTAAAAAAAGGCCAGGGTACATTGAAAAGTATATAATATTTGAACCAATTAGTACAGAATACACTCTGATTTAGTGCTGGCATCTAGAACAATGCCAGCCACACAGGGGGATCAAAAAATATTTGTTGAATGAGCAAGTGATTGAATGACTGAAAGGTGCACCTACATTCCAGTAACACCTCACAATTGGGCTAGGGGCCATAAAAGTCTGGTAGTCTTTTTGTGTGTTGAGATAAGAGCAATATGACCTTGCCTTGTCTTACAAGTATTGGTGAATTTCTAATAGTCATTTTCTCACTAGTTAATAATATTTGTCAGGAACAAGAGTTGTACCATTTGATGATCTTTCATGTAGTTGACATAAACATAGATTAAGGAGCCAGACAATATGGATTTGATTTTTCAGGTTGGCCAATTCCCCAATTATTCCCCTTTTATTCCCCAATTCTTAACCTCCATTTGTCTGTCTTCTCACCTACAAGAATATAAAAAGTAACTTTTGATAGGATAAAGTGTATTGTTAGTACCATGTGAGTACTCCATATTCTATTTCTGAATGGAAATGGGCATATTGAGATTCAGGGATATTAATACAAATCTAGTAAAATGTTTTATATTGTGGTTTTAGAATCTTTTACTATAGAGGACCTGTCACAAGGGTATTTAAGTGTACTGGGAGGGGGGAAAAAAGGGTTTTTAGAACACTGGAGGATAACAGGACAGGAGCTCCCCTATGGTGTGCTACTGGAACTTAGAGTCGTAAAGTCAAAAAGTCCATTGAAAGAAGAACCATACAGGGTGCGGTGGCACACTCCTGTAACCCCAGCACTTTGAGAGTCTGAGGCAGGAGAATCACGAGTTCAAAGCCAGGCTCAGCAATGGCGAGCTGCTAAGTAACTCAGTGAGACCCTGTCTCTATATAAAACACAAAATAGGGGCTGGGGATGTGGCTCAGTGGTCGAGTACCCCTGAGTTCAAACCTGGGTACCAAAAAAAAAAAAAAAAAAGGAAAGAAAGAGGAACCACATAAAATACTATATACATTCCATCAATATTTTAGGGAGCAAATCAAACCAAGGTAGGAAGAAGGAAGGAAATAAAGATTGGAATGAAGCTAAATGCAAAGAGAATATAAAAACAAAAGAAAAATCAATAAAAATATTGCCATTTCTCTGAAAAGATTAGTAAAATAAACAAACCTCTAATGAGCCTCATCAGGAAAAAGAAGACTCAAATCACTAAAATTACCAGAATTAATAAACTAGCTTAGCAATAAGACAGAATAAAAGATCAATATACAAAAATCAATTCAATTTCTACATACTTGGAATAAACAATCCAAATATGAAATTAAGAAAACAATTCTACCTTTCTACTTGCAGCAACATAAAAAGAATAAATATCTAGGCATATATTTAACAAAAGAATAACAGGATGTATATTATGAAAATTATAAGACAAAGACTTTAAATAAATGAAAAGATATCCCATATTCATGGATCAAATACTTAAGTTGTAAGATAGCAATACTCTACAAATTGAACTATAGATTCAACTCATTCCACATCAAAATATCAGCTATCTTTTATTGCAAAAATTGACTACCTGATCCAATATTTTATACAGAAATGCAAGGGACCCGAAGTAGCCAAAATGATCTTGAAAAAGAATTCAGTGGGAGAACTCACATAGCCCGATTTCAAAATTTCTTGCGAAGCTACCATAATCAAAATCTTGAAAAACTGGCATATAGACATATAGATCAATGAAATAGCACTGAAAAATCCAGAAATAAACTCTCACCTTATGGCTTGTAGTTTTTGTTTGTTTGTTTTGTTTTTTGGTAACAGTGAAAGGAGTAGAATTTATTCTACAGTGAAAAATAGAAACAAACTCTTGCAGGGTCATGGGGGGACCTGATAGCAGGGTACCGGACAATAGATTTTTGACAAGAGTTATAAGTACTTTGAATGGGAAAAGAGAACAGTCTCTTTAAGAAAAGGTGTTGGAACAAGTAGAATCCATGTGGAAAAGATGGATCTGCACTTTTATATCACATCATAAACAAAAATTATCTCCAAATGGAGCATATCACTAAATGTAATTACTGACTCTATAAAACTCTTAGATGAAGTCATAGGAATATATCTTAAGACCTCTGCACGAGGCATTTGTTTCTTAGATAAAGCACCCACGTTACAAACAAGACAATTATAAACAAGAAAAGAAAATTTTAAAAGATTCTGCTTCATCAAAAATTAGAACATATAGGACTTCAGAGGACAAAATTAAGAAAGTGGAAAGACTTAGACTTACAGAATAAGTTGCAATATGAAATGAAATATTTACAAATTACATATATAACAAAGGACAAGCATCTAGAATAGGTAGAGAACTCTCACAACTTTATAATAAAAAAACCAATAAAAATGGACAAAGGATCTAAATTGATATTTCTCTAAAGATATGCAAACATCCAATAAGCACACAAACAGACTCTAAATATTATTAGTCATTGTGGAAATGCAAATCCAAATCACAATGAGCTACCACTTCAAACCCACTAGGATGGCTACAGAATCAAAAAGAGAAAATAAGGTTTAGCAAAAATGAGGAGAAATTGGAGTCCTCAAACTTTCTTGATAGGAATGTAGAATTGTGTAGCTGCTTTCAAAAATTATTTGAGAGTCTTCAAAATGTTAAATATTTGTGTTAGTATCTGGCTTAGAAATTATACTTCTAGATATATATCTAAGAGAAAAATAAACATAGGTCCACACAGAAACTTGTATGTGAATATTTAGCAACACTTCATAATAAACAAAAACTGGGGAAATTCAAATCTCCATTTGATGAACACGTAAACTATGAATATCCATATGATGGAATATTATTCAGCAGTAAAATGGAATAAAGTACTGTCTTTAGTTAACCCTGAAAATAAAATGAAAGTCAAAGAAGCCAGTCACAAAGACCACACACTATATGATTCAATTTATATGAAATTCCAGAATAGTCAAATCCATAGGAAACAAAAGTAAGATTAGTGATAATCTATATAAATAGAAAAAAGATTGCTGATAGATATAAGGTTCCTTTTGGGGAGTGATGACTTTCTAAATTTAGATTGATATACTCTGTGCCATACTAAAAACATCACTGAATTGTAAACTTTAAATGGGTGAATTTTGGTGCATGTGAATTATATATCAATAAATCTGATTTTTAAAGAAGGAGTACATCCTATCAATGTGCTTAGAAATGATGATGTTAACCTTGATCACCTGGGCAGTTTCTCTGTAAAATTACCTGTTCACTCCTACCCATGAGAAAAATTTCCCCAGTTTTCTACTCTTTGGAAGCAATTCCCTAAGAAAGGGGTTGAGAGTTAAGCTTCTTTTCCTGAGAAAAGGAACAATCTCCATAAGTTATTTGGAATTCTTCTATACAAAGATTTCTCTTTCCTATTTCAGTTTTTAATTCATTCAATAATTTATTATTAGTATAAACTCAGGGATTTTTTTTTTTACTTTAAGATATAACCCAATTCTGTATTATTCATTTTGTTGTTGAAAATTATTCCAGCTTTGGCCACTGGAAATTCAGGTTGGGGTCTAAGTACTTATAAGTAAATAACAATAAATAAGTAAAACTGACCTGAACAAATTTGTAAACACAACCAATTTCAAGTTTCAGCTCAGCAGAAGATAACAGACCCTCAAGGTTGGAGATGGTAGCCTTTGGGCATTTTGTGGGTATTGAACCATCAAGGTGTTTACAGCAGGTACAGGACATGTGGGCAGTGAATCTGCAGGCCATGGAGGAGCCTTAACTCAAATGTGTTACTCATACAATTAAGTCTATCATGCTAATAAACAATACTAATTGTCTGCTTTTTCTGAGTCATTTTGTCAATATCCAGGCAGAGCATCTCATGCTTTCAGTCACTTGCCAACTTTATCATTTTTCCCTTCCCTGCAGGAGATGATTCAGTACAAAAACAATCTGGAAAATCTAATGAGACTTCTAGATGGATTCAAATTTTTTTCTAGAGCTGCAGTAATTCTTCTGGGTGTTACATACAGGTTGAGCTACAGAGACAG
>CM053403.1:119351723-119387103 GCA_028644305.1 Xerus rutilus
GCAGTCACTTCAATGTTTATAGCTACACAATTCACAATAGTTAAAGTGTGGAAGCAACCTAGATGCCCCTCAATAGATGAATGGATAAAGAAACTGTGGTATATATACACAATGGAATATTACTCAGCATTAAAAGAGAATAAAATTATGGCATTTGCAGGTAAATGGATGGAGTTGGAGAATATCATACTAAGCAAAATAAGCCAATCCCAAAAATCCAGGGGCCAAATGTTCTCTCTAGTAAGTGGATGCTAATCCATAATGGGGGGAGGGGCATGGGATGAGTGGAGAAACTTTGGATGGGGCAAAGGGAAGGGGGGAGAGGGCATGGAGTCAGGAAAGATGGTGGAATGAGACCGACATCATCACGCTTGGTACCAGTATGATTGCACGAACATTGTGACTACTTCATGTACAACCACAGAAGTCAAAAACTCTGCTCTGTTTGTGTACAATGAATCGAAATGCTTTCTGCTGTCATGTATAACTGACAAGAACTAATTTTTTAAAAATGTAAAGTGAAAATAAAGTAAAAGCAAACTGAGGCGTAAACCAAGAGCATTCTCAAGAGAGAGAGTTGACTGCAAAGAATGACGAAGAAGGCAACACTGTCTCCAGATTCATTACTGTTCAGTGTTTACCAGGAGAACTAGGGTCCTCCTTCAGCATCCTTCCCCATCAGGTCTTCAACTCCTCCTTCATGTTGGACAGTGGAATTTTGACCTTAGTTGGTCCTGTCCATAACAGTCATGATGGCCATCCTATTTAGGGAGGCTTCATCTACAAGTCAATCCCATGTTAATGTGGGCATTGGGGTCAGCAGCTTGTCAGAAGTTACCTTAGTGCACCTGCACTACTAAAGGAATTTTCCTTCACAGACAAGTGGAAACACTAATAGCCACAATTCCTAGTTTTATACCAACCTCAGTGAACCCTGTCAAGAGTTAGTTTCATTAATCCTTTTCTTTTGACATATTTTCCAATTAGCTCTTTGCTTCTGTTTATTGTCTACAAATCAACTGTCACACTTTGCTTTCTCATCCACTTTGAAAATAGTTTAAAGAAGACCCTAAAGTAATTTCAAGAATGCTTGTGACCTTGCCATTTCCCTGTTCATTGCTAGATACTACCTAACAATTTTAGATAAAAATCAAAGACCTAGAAGAATTTAGGTAGGGAATTTATAACCTGATTTCTGTATTGAAAAGTTTGACTTACTCATGAAAAAATGATTTGTAAGAAAGTAAAAAGTGAGGGCTAGGGTAACTGTCAGGAGAATCTCACGTGAGTTTGAATGGAAAGAGCTGCTGAGGCTAGTTTTTGTTTGGTAGCAGCAAAGATGAAAGGTAGACATGTGCAGGGGTGCTGAAGTTGGGACCACAGGCCTTGCAAACTGATTAGATGTGAAAACAGTTCAGGGTTCCTTACTGGAGGGAATCGACATGCACCTAACAAGATTACAACTCATTTAATCAAGAGTACAGAAAATATCAGCAGCAAAGTAGTCATTCAGACTTGTAGGTGATGGAGTGTATTTCAGCCCATGTCTTCTTGCCCCCTAAGAAGAACATCTGCACCTAAATTGTGTTTTACTATACGGCCACCATATTTTACTTATAGGAAGGGAGGGTGTTTTACTTGAAAGAAACTAATTTTCCTCAAAGTCTATACATTTATGAATATGGTTAAATTGGGAGAGATAAAAGCCAGATTTGTGTTGCCCAGTCTTATTTTTCCACACGCAAAATCAGCTCATCTAAGTACACTCATCTGAATACATTAATGATGCTAATGAGTTTCTGTGTGCTAAAGAGCAATTGGCTGAGGCGTGGTTAACTGCCTCTCTGACTTTTTACTACAGTAGCTCCAGGTGGAGGCCACTTCTTGAGTGTTCAGCCTCTGCCTTTTCTTCCACAGCCTGCCTTACGCAGATGTAGAGTTTCAAAAAATGGTGAAAAAAATCATTAGTCTTAGGGCACATAAAGGGAAATCTACTAATACAGATGGCCACCTGGAATAATAGAGTTTGTATTTAGGGTAGCCTTTTAGCAGCCACAGATCTTTTCTCTGCCCACATAAAATAAAGTTTTTAGTTTACCCATGAATGCTTTTATTTGTTTTATGAAATAAAGCAGTCATGTCCATCTCTAGCCAAGTTCTTAAAGCATTCGTTTCCTATTGCCGCTGTAACAAATTACTATGCATAGATGGCTGAAAGCAACACAAATTTATCTTACAGTTCTGGAGGCCCGAGTCCAGATTTAATCCTACTGGTTAAAGTCGAGGGGTGGCAGGGCTGTGACCCTTCTGGAGGCTCTGAGCGGGAATCATTTCCTTGCTTTTGTAGCTTCTGAGGCTACTCATATTGCGGGGTTCATGGTTGCTTTCTTATGTCACGCCAGTCTTCTGCTTTTGTGATCATGTCTTCTACACTGACTCTGGTTAAAAGGGGCCTAAGGATGACTGACATCAGACCGACTGGCTCATCCAGGATACTCTCACATCTCAAGGTTCTTACCTTAATCACATCATCAAGTCCCCTTTTCTGGGTAAGGTAACATATTCATAGAATCTGGGGATCGGGAAGGACATCTGGGGACAAAGAGGAGGACAGTTGTTCAGCCTCCACATCCTCTCTGCCCACACCTTCCTCTACACACCAGTCTCCACTTCTAGAGGTCAGCTTCAGGCTTAGAAAAGAACTTCTCAATAGGAAAATATTTTTAAAAGTAAGAAATTTAAAACAATTTCATCCCATTAGTAAACTATCATTCATGGCATCAGTTTAATGGTGGCAGCCTTGAGCACTGCAAAATGCAGTGTGATTTCTTTTTACTTCTTAAAAGTATTTATGGGCTGGGGCTGTAGCTTGGGTAGAGCACTTGCCTAGCACATGTGAGGCACTGGGTTCGATCCTCAGCACCACATTAAAAATAAATAAAGTATTGTGTCCATCTACAACTTTAAAAAAAATTTTTAAAAAGTATTTATGGGGCAGTATCATATTAAAACACAGAGAAAGATGGAGGATTAAAGAAGGCAGATAATGTTTTGGGGGGATGACATAACAGAGAATTAGATGTGAATGCTAATATCTGACTATCTAATAGCATGACTCTAAGGTTTCACTGTAAGATACAATGATACTAAGAATTGATTTAAAGGAAACAAGCTTCTTCTTGAATTTTAGTTGTGCTTAGATTTAATTTAGGACCCCTTTAAAGTAAACAGTACAGGACCTTTTCATTCTGCAAAAAATATAATAACTGGAGATGAAAAATATTAAGTGAGAGTATATTAAAAACTCATTTGAAATATGACCAGAAACCTGTTATGTTGCCTGTCTAGTCATTTATTTTAGGACTATTTCCATATTCATTGGTTCTTTTATTTATTTCTTCAGGAGGAAACACTGTTGGACTCTCTCATCTCTATGCTAGGCATGTATTTTGTGGAGCCTTCCTTATAAGAATGCTGGTTTTTGCTCTGAGTGTGGCAGGAGGCCACTGGAGGTCTTTGAGAGGAAGACTAGCACAATTAGACTGATTTTTTTTTTTTGGTACCGGGGATTGAACTCAGGGGCGCTCGACCCCTGAGACACATCCCCAGCCCCATTTTGTCTTTTTTATGTAGAGACAGGGTCTCAATGAGTTGCTTAGCACCTCGCCATTGCTGAGGCTGGCTTTGAACTCACAATTCTCCTGTCTCAGCCTCCCTAAGTGCTGGGATTACAGGCTTGAGCCACCGCGTCCAGCTTAGACTGATGTTTTAATGGTGTCATTTTGGCTCCTGGGTTGAAGCTAGATTAGGGGAAGGAAGAATGCAAGTGAGGAGTCCATTATCAACAGTGAAGGACATGTGTGCAACAGGTCCCTGTAACAGTGCAGGATTGGCTGGTGAGCATGTGAAATGCCCTAATCGCAGGTGGTTGCTTGCATTTCAAATGAACTATTAAATCTACACCAAAGAGGATGTTCGCAAAATTAACGAAGCAGCAAAATTGTGGAGTTTAAGATGGACAGGGACTGGTTAAGAACATCTATACAGACCCTACTATTCGTGCATGAGCAATGCATAGGAAACCTGTAAGTTCCACACTTGTTGTTATGGCCAGAGCTCCACTGACTTGGCTTTGTCTGCTGAACCCCACCTCAAGTCCTTCTATCAGAATATCCTGTCCTCTTCTCAGTAAATCTTTCATGCCAGCTACAAGACGGGATGCCTGAAGGCAGAGGACAGGGCATAAAGGGGAGAAAACAGAATTTCCCTTAACTCTGGTGGGTTCTTAGCTAGGACAGATTCTGGTTAACACAGGGACAGATTCTGGTTAACACAGGGAAGATTAACAAGAGAAGAACACAAGCGAGTTTATTACACCTGCAGAGTACCTTTGTGCTGGAGAAGTCATTCTCTTGGGAAAGTTGTTTTCTCCACTCAGTGGCTTAGGAGACTTGTTTAAGAAGTATTGTAATAAAAAGCAATAAATCTCAGTGTAACAAGATAAGGAATTAAGAAGCTTCAGGTTCACAGGTGGAAAAACCATGAGAAAGTGGGAAAGTCTGTTGCAGATTCTTCTAGGTCTGCTGGTGCTATTTCTGTGTCCACCAAGGGAGGATTTACCTCTGTGTTCAGAGAGGTGGTGGAGAAAGATCTTTAGTGTGTGTGTACCTCTGTCCTGTTATCAGGAAACAGAGGGCAAGGCAGAGATATTTACTGAGAGGTCAAATCGGTTAGGTCCATTTACATCCAATACAATTTTACCTCACTTTCAATCCAAATCTGGATTCTATTTCCCTGTTTATGATAAATCCTGTTACCATGACAACTCCTGCCACTGAGGACTTATCCACATGACAATTCCCACCACATGTGCAGTATTCTAAAGTAACTAATGGGGGAAATTTGCATCTTTGAATCCTGCTCTTTGAAGCAACCGTTTCTTAGGATAAGTTTAAAAGAGAGCTCTTGACCTTAAATTCATTCCAAAATAATACTTTTGTATAAAAGTTTGCTCTGCATTTTCTAAGAGACTGTATTGAATGGCTTACATGTGAATAACATTTGACTTTCTAAGGTCTCATTTCCACAAATACGTGGCCCTCAAAAACCTGCTGCTCTTAACAGAGGGGCACCTCTGGGGCTTTCTTTCTGAAAGGCTGGCCTGTTTGCTTTTCTTCCTTCCTTCCTTTCTTCCTTCCTTCCTTCCTTCCTTATGTGATGGCCATTTCAGGCCCTGCTGCACTACTCAAGCAGCCCTGGTGGAATGGTTTCTAAGTTGGTCTTGGGAACCAGATACAAATTGATGCTCTCTGAGTCTTTCCAGGGATCTGCACAACTCCCTCTTCCTTATTAACTGCCTCTGGTTAGTAGGGTTGAATTATAATAAGGGTTCTCCTGTTGGGACCAGGCTGCAGTTCTTCTTGGAAACCCGAGGAGGGCAGGTTGAACATAGTGCAAGTAAATTGAGAAGCGAATGGCAGTTAAAGCTCAACTTCTCTAGAGGCCAGAATCTGGAGTTCAGAGGTTACATTTGCAGGATCACTGCGCCCTCTGGTGGGCACCTAGCAGCTATGCAGATTTCATACTATTTTTTCAAGAGTGGCATCCACACTCCCTTCCTTATAATTTATCACCAAATTTCAACAATTTCTTTTCTTTTTATCCATTTGGAGTCACTAACCAGATGACTAACTTGTGAGACACTGTGCACAAGTTGGGGAAGATTCATACCTCCAGCTTTCTCT
Organism: Xerus rutilus; assembly: GCA_028644305.1. Lineage (NCBI taxonomy): Eukaryota > Metazoa > Chordata > Mammalia > Rodentia > Sciuridae > Xerus > Xerus rutilus. Next base: position 119,357,468 of record CM053403.1, read on the forward strand.
GTTCACATGAAGTGGACAACCAAATTCTGATTGAAGGTCGGTTGCTAGAAGGCTTTCTATGTCATCATCACAAAACACTATAAGCCTCAGCCCCATAAAACCTGCTTTTGCCCCATGGACTGTGTCGTTACAGTATGCAGAAGCTGGGCCTGACGATGCTGAGGGGCAGAGGAAAGGAAACTCAGAGTTAGTAATCCAGCCTCTATGGAGAAGCCTGACTCCTGAGTCTTGGAGAGATGGTGTCCGTATTGTCAATGTGTGTGTGTGTGTGTGTGTTGTGTGTGTGTGTGTGTTGTGTGTGTTGGGTGTGAGGGGTGGATTATATCAGTCAGCTTGGGTCACTATAAGGAAATATCTGAGATAGGCTACTTATGAAGAAAGTAGGCTTGTTTAGCTCAGTTTTGGAGATTCAAAGGCAAGGTGCCTCCAAGGACTCAGTTCTGGTAAAGGTGACAGTTCTGATGAGTGGTACATCATGGCAGAATGGTTTATCAAAGCAAAAGGTTGAATCTCAAGCCAGGAAGTGGAGCGAGACTGAGAGACAGGTCCCATAATCCCGTGTGGACACCTCCCCACTTGCAATCCAAAGCACTCCGTACTACCCTTCCCCCCAAAAGTCCCTGGCACTCTCCAATATCACTGCACTAGGGACCAAGCCCCAATACTGCTGCCCTGGGAACACAGGAGGGACACTTTGAGGGAAACCCATTTAAATAATATAAAGGTGTCTTCCTATCTGTTGTCTTCCATCCTTTCTCTCTGTTATGAACCAACTTTCATTATATAATTTTTATTTTTTATTTTTGGTACCAGGGATTGAACCCAAGGGCGTTTAACCAGTGAACCACATCCCCAGCCCTTTTTAATATTTTTCATATTTTATTTAGAGACAGGGTCTTCTTGCTAAGTTGCTTAGGACCTCACTAAGTTGCTGAGATTGGCTTTGAACTCATCATCTTCCTGCCTCAGCTTCCCAAGCCACTGGGATTACAAGGCATGCTCCACAGCACCCAGCCTGGTTTATTTTTTTTTCTTAAGTAAAACATGATCTTAATAATTCTTTGATGAATCAACTGAGAGGAGTCTGTTGCCCACATTCAGCAAAGCAGGTGTGGAAGATATGAAGAGAGGTTTGGGGACATAGAAGGGTGGAGAGGACAGCACAGTTTAAGTGAAACCACAGAGAGATGGCAAGAGGGTTCCTGAGCCACTGGCACTTGCTGGAAGGCAGGTAACAACAGGGAAAGGTTGGTGGGACACAGGCCAGCACTTCCTCTGCTGTCCCAGAGGTGTTTGTGGAGGACAGCTCAGTGCATGCCAATCCAGGGTGGACTCTCCCCTAGGGACTCAGGCTAGTTAGTATAGTAGGGGAGGCCTTGAGACTGAGGAACTGATGGGCACATGGTTTAAAGGAGCAACTGCTATCTAGGAACTAGATATTTACAATTATACTTGAAAAGTCAAACACATTTGGATTGAAGCAGTTGATTTGATTTAATGTTCCCAGATATTACATATACATAGAATTTGTTTCAACATATAAATTAAATGGGCTCTGCTCACAGGCTTTAAAATTTAACAGAGGTATAAAAGTGCCATCTAGTGGGGAAATGGAGAAATGAATTGAAAATATTTGTAAGTTATTTGTCTTTTTTTTCCTCCTGTAAAAAACATTGTATTGTTATAATGGAAATAATAATGCCTTATTTTACATCGTTTGCTGTTGTTTTGTGTTCCTCAGGAAAACCTTTTTATCCTAATCTTGAACTTTCCCCAATGCCTGTCTTCCTTTCTCATCTCATAAAACCTGGTGTATCCTTCTAATTTCTGTTTAAAATTACATATTATGTGCAAGTATTTTATTTTGTTGTTCATGCTAAGTAGACAGTAAACTTCATGAACCTAAGAACAAATCATTTACTCACCGTGTATCCCCAAAGCTCGGGTTGATACTATCACATAATTGTGTTTAATAAATGTTTCATATTGGATAAATTGTCCAGCTATTAGCACAGATCAAAAGCAGTTCAAATTCTAGGTTATTGAACTATACCAGAACAATAGTCAGGTAAATATTTACAGGAAAGAAAAAAACCTAGTATTTAGAATACAGGAAACTGTATAGACATGCTAAACTTGCTACCATAACCATCCATTTGCTCCAAATTGTCTTTCCTGTAATATGGATGCATTTTATATTAATTTCTGCCCAAGGCTGCTTTGCTTTGGGGCAGGAGGTTGGCTGGCTTCTCTTTTTTCCATCAACTTCTCCCTCTCTAAATGCTGCATTTAAACATACCATCTGTGCACAAATAGTTTTCCAGGCAAGTACATGTTTAAGATTTGTCCATTAAGGTATCTCTTCCAGGTAAATTGTTGTTCCCAGTCCTCTCCCATAGAGAAATTCTGGAGTCTTCATTCACATTCACATTTAGTTTATGCCTACTCAAACTAAATTGAAAAAATATGCATATTAAACATAGAAAAAAACAAGAATTTTTGACCATTCTAAAAGCCTCTTAGTGAATTCAGTCTAATTCTTTTTAGAAGAACTATGTCAGTGTAGGCAGAGGATAGATTCCTGCAGATTGATGGAGACTGCCCTTGTTTCCCTTCTTCCACTTTCAGCTTTCATTTAATGAATCTTTTTTTGTGGTGGTTTCTTTTAGCAGTTCTACCTGATTCCTTGGTGCCAGTACTTGATACTTTTCTGATATACCTGCCATATTTTAATCTTCAAAAATAGTGTTTCTTTGACTGAGTGACAGTGTGATCAGAAAGCAAGAAACTGGATGCTGAAAACAATTGTGATTATCCAAGAATGAGAGTTTTAAAAATGACAGTTTGTTTTCTGTGGGATATTTTCTTACAAATACCATGCCTGTTGGACTTGTGACTGTGGAGGAGATGTGCTGTCATGGAGGTCTTCTTTAGGGATAACAACACCTTCTTCCCTCTTCCAGGGAGCAATCTGGTGTGCCATTCAGGGACCCAAAGGCACCTGGAGACTTCTTCATGCAGCTTGAGTTTTCTCCAAAATCCAGTCCACGTACTTGACCACGTTGGTGTAAATGCCTGGCCGTTCTCTCTGAGCACAGCCTTCGCCCCAGCTTGTGATGCCCACCAAATGCCAGACCTCATTGTGCTTGTAGGACAGGGGCCCCCCTGAGTCTCCCTATGGAAAGAGGAGAAAAGAAAAAGTACCCTGGTCACTCAGACACTAACCGTCTTAAAACATATTTTGTTCAGAGTCATTCTGCCTAAAATTCTGTCCTGGCCCTTCATAAACTTCAAAAAGTCCCGATAGCTCAATGCATCCAGGTTGTCTCATTTAGATTTCAGTTCAAGTAACACAAATTCAGCATCTCTGCTCATTGGCTGAAGACTGCTTTTTAAAAATGTATCAAACACTCCAATTTGAAGATGTCTAATGGGTGGACACCCTTCTTACCTTACAAGCATCCTTCCCTCCTTCTTTATAGCCCGCACAGATCATCTTATTGGTTATTTTATGCCCTCTGTATCTTGTCTGGCATTCTTCATTTGACACCAAAGGTATCCTGGCTTTCTGAAGAGTGTTTTGTATTTTGTCTGAAAAAAATTGTTTTTATGTTTTTAGTGAAATAACCATATATTCTATCTATCTATCTATCTATCTACACATACACATATGTATGTAATATATATACATATATACCATATATATGCATATACACAAAATATAGTCATATATAGACACACACACATATATATACTATATATACATATGTACAATATATACTCATATATAATATATACATGTATAGTACATATAACATATATATCCATATTACAATATTGTAAACATATATATATGCAGATATATTAAAAATGAAAATCGGGCTGAGGTTGTGGCTCACTCGCACGTATGAGGCACTGGGTTCGATCCTCAGCACCACATAAAAATAAGTAAACAAAATAAAGACACTGTGTACATGTATAACTAAAAAATATTTTAAAGAATGAAAATCATACCTCTATGAAAATCTAGAAAGAAAAAATATTAGATTTACCTCATAGACATTTTATAATTGCAGAGTATAAAGAAGACATTATTCCCATTATTGTATGTACATTTTGTTAATTTAAATAAATTTAAAAATTAATTACAATTCTAACTAGAATTATTTCCCAGAGAAAATAATTGGATAACAAGCTAGGACATCTACTGAAAAGTGCTAGGTCTCCGATTAAATATCATTAAAAATATCTTTAAATAGGTTTAATCACACTTAAAGTTTCTAATTAAACAGACATGATCTCATCCTCATTTGGGTATTTTTTCTTTCCATTTTTATTAATATGCTTCCTGTAACTGAATAGTTATTTGACTTGCATTTTAACTATATGATGTGATAGAGTAGAAAAGTGTGTGCTTAAACTATTGTTTTTATTTTTAGGATGCAGTATATCTTAGAGCATTATTTTTTACCTCTTAGTTTTCTGTACCCCCATCCAGTCACCCAGCAGTCGGTATACATTACATTTCTATCTCCTTTGGAAGGTAGGCATATGGGCCGTTGAGAGTCTAAATTTTAAAAATCATAGTTTGGTTATCAGAAATAATATATATTTTGTTTCCCAGAAGAGACTCTCTTGTTTCACTTTATATTGTTTTCTTTATTACATTCATTTTTTGCATTTTTGTGTATTTTCATCTCTCATATGCAGTGTTACATGTTATATATCCTAAAAGGAAGATACTAAGCTAAATCATTCTTAATAGTCCAATAGATTATAAAATTATGTCATGCCATGCACTGAAATACAGCTTGAAGAAAACTTACCTTTCCACCTCAATTCTCAAAATATGATCACATAACCAGACAAGTGTGTCAGTCTTAACAGAGTGAAAAACTAGCTTTCTAGACCCTCTCCTTGGAGAGACTGGTTGGTAGCATCAAGCCATGGATCTTGTAAGGTTAAACATTTTATCTAGGTCATCTTTGTAGACAACTTTCCACTTAAAATGCTACGTACCTGTGTAGTTTATGGTGTTTTCCAGTTTCAACAAGGCAATATCATATCCACTTTCTGCCATTTCATACTGATCATGAATTATTATTTCTTGAACCCCAAAGAAAGAACTACTTTCATTGATTTCAGATTGATTTATAATGCCACTATAGACGCGCAGAATTTTAGGTGACTCTATACTGAGGAGAAAACAATAGAGGAAGAAAAATTTCCTTCACTAAACAATTTCTAAACATTCTGAGCTGCATAGCTATTTAACTGCATAGCTATTTAAATATTTTATTAAATATAAAATATTTAATAATATTTTCCGTGGCTGGGATTGTAGCTCATCAGTAGAGCACTTGCCTCGCATGCCTGAGGCACTGGGTTCGAACCTCAGCATCACATAAAAATAAATAAATAAAATAAAGCTATTGTGTCCATCTACAATTTAAAAATTAATTTTTAAAAAAATGTTTTCTAGCCGGGCACGGTGGCTCATGCTTGTAATTCCAGCACTTTGGGAGGCTGAGACAGGAGAATCGCGAGTCCAAAGGCAGCCTCAGCAACGGCAAGGCACTAAGTAACTCAGTGAGATCCTGTCTCTACATAAAACACAAAATAGGGCTGGGGATGTGGCTCAGAGGTTGAGTACCCCTGAGTTCAATCCCTGGTACCAAAATGATGATGATAATAATAATAATAATAATAATAATAATAATAATAATAATAATGTTTTCTGCCAATAGTGTAGCCTTTTAAATTGAAAGAAGTGATTTCACCCTCACAATTACAATCACATATTCCCCATACAAAGAAAGTACTGGACTAGCATTTAACTAAACACACAAAATGAAGGCTCTTTCCATTCTTCATCATGTACATACACACACAATCCATGAAGAGTCCTGGGTTTTAGTTTCACCTCTGCCATTGACCAGCTGTGACCCTGAGAAATTCACGTGGACTTTCTGTACTCAATTTTCCCATATGTAAAAAGTGAAGAGGACTGTTGTCCTCAAATGTATTCCTGAGTTATGAGTATGTTGCATCTTGATAAGAAAACAATAACTAAAGCAAATATACAAAACCCTCTGGAGACAACTCAGGGAATGCTGAAGCAGCTAAAAGGAAGTTTAATCAATTTAAATTCCCTGGGTTACATACATTCATCTACTCCCCAAGCTAAGCTTTTATGTCTGGCCAATGTTGAAAGTGACCCAGGGAATCCAATTGGAGAAAATGAAGTCTTTCTGTATTTGGGGTGAGGTGAAGGGATGTGTTTGCATTTAAATGTGTAATGAATAGTTATGTTCCTGCACCTATTCTGATGCTTGTAAACCATGAATGGACCTTTCTCTTTGCTTTTTGTTTGCTTGTTTCCTGCTAAAGTTTTAAAAAAGGTAAAAATTCATGTAGCAAATAGGATAGGATAATTTACCTTTTATGGTATTTGTTAATATGCTAAGTGGTATGAGGATGGCAAACTAATAAAAACAGCACTGTACTGACCCATAGAAACAATGTGCAGCCGTTAATATCCACTGGTTTCCGATGATGGAGCCTCCACAGAGGTGTCTCTGGATGGGTGACATGATGTGTAGTGTTACCTGCCATGGCCATTCGCCTTGAACAGATGCAGTTCCTCCAACAATTCTGGGTTTGATTTTGGTTGTGCACTCTACAACAGAAAGAATGCAGTAAGTAGCGTGGGTTGGTTTTTTTGTTTTTTTGGTTTTTTTTTTTTGGTGCTGGAGATTGAACCCAGAGCTTTGTGCATGTGAGGCAAGCACTCTACCAACTAAGCTAGATCCCCAGCCCAATAAATAGCTTCTTGTGTCTTCATTTTCCACCAGTGGCTATGCTCCATGAGGAACAAAAGGAAGGAAACTTTCCTTCAGTTCAAGAGTTTACCATGACCCTAACTAGAATAGACTGCATAATTAAGTTGGTAAAGCAAAACATGCACATAAAAATGGAATAAACAAGTCATCTTGTAATTACATGCTCAAAAGAATGCTGTTATCCTCGTCTGATACCACAAAGTAGTCTCACTGATGGTTCTTCTCATGCAATGTTGGCCAAGCATGGTCCCCAGACCAATAGCATCACCTTGGAACTCATTAAAAATGTCAATTATTGAGCCCCACCTCAGATCAGAAACTCTGACAGTGAAGATGGTTTTGTGGGTGTAAAACGCCTTTCTAGTCTTTTCTTTTTGCCATGGGAAAATGAGTATATAATTTTGGGGTAAATTTCAAGCAGAAGGAGGGCATAAGAGAAAGGACTTTAATGTTGACAATAGTTAACAGCAAGCTAAAATAAGAATGAGCATGATGTGTTTCTGTACATCTGAAAAGACAATTCTCATTTAAGAATGGATAGGGTGGAAATTAGTGTTGGAGGGCCCTTTTGAAGATTTTAACTATATTCTGGAATTTCTGGGAAGCCCTTATAGTTTCCAAGCTGAAAAGCAGCATAAATGCAAAGTTTAGGGAAATTAATAAGTAAGCAATAACTAAGATATGTTATAAATAACTCAACCAAGACCTTATTAGGTACAGAACATAGGTCTTGATTTTCATTCTATTTTATTTCTCTGGTTAGATAAAATGCTAAAAATATGATTTTCACCATTATATTTGGTGTTAAGTATTTCCTTTAGGCATTGTTAGGTATCTTCAGATAACTAAACTGTACTGTAGATCAATGACAGGACCTGATAAACAGCTCAGATTTTCCCTCTTATATTAGGGTGTTATTTCATCTAATATAGTGCAATAAAACCTAGTTATCTAATTCACTAAATTCAGAAGGTGCTGCACTAATAATGCATAAGAGTTTATTTGTTTGTTTTATATTTTCTTCTGAGCTATCAACCTATACTTGATATAGTCTATAACTTCTACTGGTCAGTCTATAAATTCAACAGAGAAGAAAATGAAAGAGAAGGGGTGGAAATGGAATCTGCAATTTATCAAGGTACATGCTGGTTCCCATTTTTAAACCATGCCAGCATCACTTAACAAAGTTTGCTAAGAGTCTCTTCCAATGATAAGAAGTTGAATTAAGACAACAGAATTCTTTTGAGTGCTCCTTTTAAGTTAAGTTTATTGTGAGGAAAATAGAGAAAGTATGAGATAACAATTTAATTGACTTGCTTTCTAAAGAGGCTTAGGCCACCCAAACATTCTCCTCAGAACCTCTATAAATTATGGGAAGGCATAGATTGCTAGTTAGGATATTGATACTGGACATAATGTAACATCTGTATATACTACAAAACAAGTTCTCAAGAGTTAAGTATTGAATCACTTTTTCAGTATAGAGAATAATCTGATACAAAAGAGTTTTATACTTCTAAACTATTACAAGGTATGAATATCATTTCCATTTTACTTATTAAATCTCGGTTTCATCTGAACTTATAGTCCATTAAAATTTTGTATATTAAGCAAAACAAATAGTCTAACAGGGTGTTATGGTAATATAGGGAGAAGTGTTTGTGGTACATTCTTTCCCAATGGATTCTGTCCCTTAGAATAATTCTATTTACCTGCAAATCATCTCTTGCTACTGTGCTAAGAAATTAGCTGCTAGCATAGAAACACTACTAAGCTAATTTTTATTATTATTTGTATAATTGTAAGCTTTGTATAATCTAGATGATCTTTTTAATTCCCAACCTACCACACTCATTGTTATAAATTAAAAATATTTTAAAAATCTTTGCCAGTATTCATAAGTCTGCAGAGCTTTGCAGAGAAATCTGAAAGAACGATAGTCTCTGAAAAAAGAAGTTACTTCAGTATTGAATAAATGCATAATTTTTAAGACATGTTGGTTACTTATGCTTCACTTGAAGATCCAGTGAGAGGAAAGTGAATACTTTGATTTATCAAGGTATGAGATATTTCAATCATCAAGGGTAATAAGAAAGGTGCTTGGCACTGAGAACAAGAGTCAGTTATACAAGCATTGTCTGAGTCTGTGTCTCATCATGACATGCTGGTCATATAAATGCTCTGAATTTAAACACATATTCAATTCGGACTAGGCAATGTAGACTTTAGTCAAATCAATTTATACCTTTAAAATGCAATTAGCTTATGTAATAGAAAATCGCTAAATTTGTTATTTTACTCCTTTTCTTCCCTCTGTGGCTATTAGTGACGATCTTAGTCATGCTATATTCAGTGCAGAACAACTCCTTCTGATATTTTTTCAAGTGACTTTAAACTTACCATTATCCATTTTACATAACCTTAGTGTATATCCAGAGATGCCTCCTCTCCTATGAAGTATTTTAGTTGGAGATCCATTGGAAGAAAGTTTTAAGTAACATTTGCCCCTATAATTAGAAAAAAAATAGTATAAACATAATGCCCTTCCCAAAGACATGGGACAGGTGTTATCTATGAACTTGACCCCTTCGTTTGTCTTACTTCCTTTCATGGCAGGATTCTTGAGGTGGGGAATAGGTGAAAAACTGGCAACGGATGGCGTTGGTGCACATTTTCTGGCAGGCTTCATAACCTTTCACATCAACAATATCCAGTTCTTCTCCCAAGAAGTCAGTGTCATGGTAAAATGAAGAATGACAGAAGACTAGATAACAAATCACATATCACATATGAGACACAGAACCATACATCAGCTTCCTTGAGAATGGCTGATCTCAATGGGAAGAAAGTACGCTCACTGCTCACCTGGGATGCTGTGCCTGCAGGTTTGTAAACTGAAACCAGAAAGAGCTTTGCTCTTCCTGATGCGTGTACTTGGTAATCCACTTTCAGATGTTTTAAGGAGACAAAGATTTCTGATATGAAAAAGGGAAATAGAAATATGTCACATAAAATATATCAGAGGAAAAGAACATTTTTTATAGCACATCTTGAAAGTAAAGACAATTCACATTGGCATGAATAGTGAAAATGTTCCTATTTTGAAAATACCCTTCATGGATTATTGAGTCACAGCTCATGACTCAGAAGGTGTAGACAAATTTTCAAAACTACATCATCGGGATTTCTAAAAACTTTCAGATCTTGCTCTATGGTCAGTACCCTTCTTTATTTCCTTCCTTTCAACACTCCTAGTCTACCTCAAAGATTCAAGTATTTTCATGCTCCCTAGAAGTCTCCTATCCAGGGTTGTTCCAGCTTAGAAGTGGATAGTGAAATACATTGTTGACTCTGCACCCTGGCAGCCTCTTCCTAGAAGGGAGTGGCTTTTCCTAAGCAGCACAAAATCACTCTTGAATAGAACTTTCTTGAATGATGGAAATATTCTCTATCTATGCCACACAATGTATCTATGTATGCAAGCTACATGTAGCTTTCCACCATTTGAAATGTGACTAAGACAGTTGAGGAAGTGAATTTTTAATTTTATTTGAATTAATTTAATTAATTAATTAATTAAAATTTAAATAGTCACATCTTGCCTTGTGGCCACCACTATTTAAATTTTAATTAATTAATTGATCCTTCTGTTAAGTATCAAATGTATTGATCCTTTTGTAAATATTGATTGGTAATTTTATAAAAGGAAATTAAATAGGACAAAGAAAAAGAGAAGCACTTATCACAAAATGACAGTCATTTTTCTAATTTCTGAATTTTTTGAGGCTCTAAGTCTCTGTCTTTGGACATCCTTTCTTCTCTGTCTGCATTCAGTCAGCTGATGCTCTAACCCATGTGATGATCTGAATTATCAGCTATATTCTGGGAATACCCTAACATGGATCTAGAGTAAAAACCTCCCTTCTGAATCTGACTTCTATTTCCAATTGCCTATTCAACATTTTCACCTAGATGTCTAAAAGGCATCTCTTCCTCTGATCTCTGCCTTTCATGAAATTTTTCACATCTCAGCTATTAGTATTTCCATCCTTCCAAATCTTTTGGGCCAAAAGTATCAGACTCTTTCTTCTTTCCTTCACAACCTACATCCAATCCATCAGTAACTCTTATTGGTTCTAGATGACAATATGCCCCAATCTGAACACTTTTCTATCATCTCCATCTTGGTCCAAAGAGGTAAAATTTGTGTCTATTTAGTTCCCTAGTGGTGTCACTAGAACATTGCCTGATATATAATAAGCACCAAATAAAGTGTGTTGAATTTTCTTTGTAAATGAAATTAACAGATACATTTTTCTGTGACAGGTCCTGAAATTGAAACCTCACTCAATGGGAAATGAGGCCTACCTGATGGACAAGGAACTCCACAGCTTACCTCGCTAGATTGCTCTAGGGTAATGCTCTCTTCATCAGTGGGCAATCATGTCAAGCAAATGCCAAGGACTCTGAGATTTCCAGTTCAGATATATAAAATTTAGGTTGAAAGCTGACTTAATACTGTTTTTTAAATTAAATTACTTTTTTTTTTAGTGAATCTTGTCAGTGAGGTGCAACAACCTCAGCAAGTGTCCCTTTGAAGACTGAAGAAATTTTCTCTGCTTTTTATGTTGTCTCTTGTTAACTTTCATTAGTAGAGAAACAGAGTCTCCATTCTTGAACCCTTCTTTGCCACCACCCCAATCCTCTTGATGTAGGCTTTCACTCCTTCCCCATACTGATTTTCACTGACATTTCTGCTCCTAGTTCAGTTATCTCAAATGGTATTGGACTCAGCTTCTTCTTAACAGCCATGGCTATTCTCTTCATTCCATCGACAATTACACAACTCTCTGCCCCAGGGAGAGACCTCCCAAACTGAAGATTAAGAAAGTCCTTCGAAACATTGGATCTGCAGTCAGTAGGTGTGGAATAGGAAGGGAGAGGACCTAGGGATTGTTTGCAATTTTTATCCGATACAGACATTGAGATTAATGTTTCAGTTATTCAGAATGTTTAATGACATTTCGATCAGCTGTTTTAAAAAGAAAAATGACCCTTAATTGTAACTCCTTACCTTTGAGATTCTTTTGGCCATTCTTGGGAAAAGAAGGTAAAAAACAAACAATTAGGATGATGAGTACAAATGCTTTGGCAGACAAAAGCATCCGGAGCCAAAACGCTGTCGATGTTGTTGTCTGTAAACACCGTACTAGGGAAGATGTCCCTAATGCAAGCTGGACGACAGGAGAAACCATGTTAGGAAATCAATATGCCAGCAGAATCGTGAAAATTCCAGTCAGAGTATTTGTAAATTCCATATTAAAATATTTAAATTTACCCCAAGATCTTTAAAAATTTTTTTTGAATTTAGAAAAATATGAAATGACTATTTTAAACTTGAAGTTTAAACATAAACTCTATATAGGATGTAACAAAGTTTATCACACAAAAATGGTAAAAGATCACTGATCCATTTCATCAGTGATCATAGAGAGAGATCTAAAGTTAGCCTCCTTGTACACATTCTCAGCTTTATACCAACTAATGGTTCAGCCATGGCACTAAGAAAACAGTAGTTACCCAGGTTAGAAAGCGCACAAGATTTCAGTGAAAATCCAGATGCCACGTTGTGGAGCTTCGTTATTTTGGTTGGTGTCCCTGTTTGGGTGTACTTCAACAGACAAATATTACTAAATAAAAATAAAAATGGAAATTTTTTTTTATTCTTCCAACTGCAAGTGGGAAAAAACATGAAGTGATAGGAAATGACCATTTGGATAGAGGACATAGACATGAAATAATGGAATTACCCCCGAAGTACATTCCTCTGACAGGTGAGGCAGCTGAGTGGAATCTTAGCACCACCACTAAGCCCTCAGTGATGCCATGAATTTTGCAAACTTTTATTTCCTCATCAGTGAAAATGACAGCTTAGAAGAAGTGTTGATTAGATGAATAGATTTATTTATTTATTTATTTTTCCTGTAGGGTTAAACTATACCAGCTTTTTGGCTGGAAACAATTAGCAATCAGACCAATTGCAGTTGTTTCAAAATTGCCAACGTAAATGTGAAGCACTTTTGAAATTATCTAAGATGTGGGTTACACACACATATTTTATAACAGTGTCATGAAGACAGACTATCATAAATCAAACTCATCCAACTTGGGCTTTAAATGAACTTTTCATGACAACAATAGTTATCGCTATTATGAGAATGCCTTTTAGGAGTTGTTAATCTTTAGCCTCAGATTGATGAAAAACAATTTCGATGAGTCAGCATTTTGTTTTTCACTGGTGTCTTCCTGCCCTCGGGTTCAGCTTTTAGCTCACTCACCGATGCTCTACGCTGGGAAAATCCCTTGTTGCATATGTGAAAAAGTGACAGTGGATGTCATTTGTGCATCTCTCTTGGCATTCTCGAGCATTCTTGGCAGTAGAGCTATTATAGTTTATTCCTTTCATGTCCAGGCCCACATAAACATCTTTGTGGCAAGCTGGAAATAAAAGTGGAAAATACGAGTAGCCTCCAGATCCCAGGGACATGGCAATATTTCTAACTTCTTAACAATCCCTCCTGACTTGAACTTTCAATTTTTTCACCCAGTTTTCCTCAGAAGTCCTTTGTTTTTATTTTAATCTGGTTAATTCCTACTTTACATAGAAGTATTACAGGGCTGCTAATGTCCTTTTTATAGTGCAACAATTTCAGACTTGTTAATTTGTATTTTAATTTTTTGACCTAGCCTCTCTTAGTTCCTAAACTTCATTGACATTGTTTCAATAATAAACCTATTCAAGTATCTGTTTTTGTTTTTTTTTTAAGACAAGTGTTAACAATTCACAATAGCTAAATTGTGGAACGGACCTAGATGTCCTCCAATAGATGAATGGATAAGGAAACTGTGGTATATATACACAATGGAATATTTCTCAGCATTAAAAGAGAATAAAATCATGGCATTTGCAGGTAAATGGATGGAGCTGGAGAATATCATGCTAAGTAAGCCAATCCCCCAAAACCACAGGCTGAATGTTTTCTCTGATTAGTGGATGCTGATCCATAATGGGGAGGGGAGGCGGTATGGGAGAAGTGGAGGAACTTTGGATTGGGCAAAGGGGAGGGCGGAGAGGGGGAGGGAGAGGGTATGGGAGTAGGAAAGATGGTGGAATGAGATGGACATCATCACCCTAGGTACATGTGTGAAGACATGAATGGTATGACTCTACTTCTTATACAATCAGAGAAATAAAAATTGTGCTCCATATGTGTACTATGAATTGAAATGCATTCTATCATGTATAACAAATTAGAATAAATAAATTTTATAAAAGACAAGTGTCAATTCAATCTTTGTATTTTCTCCTTTTGATTTGAATTGATGTATATATAATAAAGGCTTTCAAGTAAGTTTTAGGCTGGAAAGGTCAAAGAACATAAATGAATGAAGAGAACTGAGTCCTTTGGTGAGGAAAAAGAAATTCTAATAAACTGTAGTATTGCATAGGGTAGGGGAGCATGTACCTGCGTGAGAGTTTTTACACTGAAAGAACTTCAACAGGGCAATTTATTTCCACAAAGTAGAGTTTTGTTTTATAGCCATAAAACCATATCTGATATAATTATATGCATCATCCTAATAGCTAGTGTTTATCAGTTCCAACAGGACATCTTACCACTTAATTGGTGCTGGCATTGCTTGAAAGAATATCCAGAAATTGCTCCTGTCGTATTCACCCTTGGTAGTGTTTCTGTGACACTGTCTTTTAGGACACAAGTAAACCTGTTTTTTAGAAACAGCATTACTAGGTGGAAATTGCATTTTAAAATAACAGATCTGAAAAGCACACAGAAAGCCAAAGAGGAGGAAACCAACTATCTCTTGCCAAAACAAATATTTAGCCCAAATATTTTCTAAGCAAGACTGTGACTTTGTTTTTTCATTTCAACATTCCTACCTTTAAAAGACCACATATGATACTCCTTAACAAGAAACAAACAGCAGTGGGTGAACTATGGCCTGTTGCTAAAACACCACTGAAACTCTGCCTGTTTTTATATAACCCATGAGCTAAGAATGGTTTTTATATTTTTAAATGATTATAGGTTAAGTAGTGATACAAGTACTTATAGGATGTCCCTGATTTTGCCTTTGGACCAGCAAAGACTAAGCATTTACTCTCTGCCCTTTAAATAAAATGCTCACTGATCCCTGTCCTAGATTTCTGTAAGCTTTGTAAGTTCAGGATACTATATATCTGTGTATGCGGCAATAATACACAAAGATGTTGACAACTTAAATTTGCAGAAAGGCTTAATTACTAAATTTTTGAATTCAACTTGGTAACAAAAGTGCTGGGTGAAATGTTAGAAAATTTAAAAATATGACCAGAGTTTTATAAAACAACCAAATGCAATTTGTGAATTTTGATTAGATGTAAATTAATCAATGCAAATTATTGGCTGACAAATGAGATGATATAAAATAATTCTTGTTAAGTTTTTTTTTCTTTTGGGTAGGATAATGTTATTGAAGTGCTTAGGGATGAAATGTCATGTTGTCTTAAAATTACTTGAAATGTCTAGACATATTGTACATATATAGGTGGATAAAACAAAAATAGCTGCCATCAAGAGGTGGTGGCAGGGGATTATTCACATTATTTTTAGAAATTATGTTTATAAATGTTTAATTTTTCTAATAAAATAGTTGGAAGAAACTTCTCACTTAAATAGTATCAATTAATAAAAAAGCAGAAAGACTAAGATGGATAAAAGTTGAGCAAAAGGAGAAAAAATGCATCCTTAATACTGAGACCCCAAGAGAGATTGGAAAAGCCACAGAGGCATTAATATTCTCCCTTCATCTGCCTAAATAGCATTTTTCTGTCATATTGAATGTTTTGACTGAAGGTCAATTTATTTTCAGGTTGTTAACTGTATATTATATGAAATGACAGAGGGAAATTTATTAGTAGGTAACTGGCATGTGAATTCTAGTTCCTCTATGTGGAAACATCAGTGTTTACCATTGGGTAGGATCTTCAGCTGATGATTCAGCCATATATGTGAAGAGCAAACATCTTGGGTGGTGGGTGCAGACCACTTGGCAGTACTTGGCACTCGGTGTAAACACAGTAGCAATGTCCCCTCCTTGAAAGTAGGAGTCTTTGAACAGCCTCGTCACACATTCTAAGAGGCAACACATGGCGCGAGTTACTGTGGATTTTCATGGGCATGTCTAGTTAGATAATAATCTGACAGAGGCAAGGCAAACAGTTCTACTTAACAGAAGGTGTGCCTGAACTTGGACATCAAAGCAAACCACACTTTCATGTCAGTTTCTTGAATGAGTGGCCTTAGATGGAAAAAACAAATCACAAAATAGCACATTTGCCTGAACGATGTCTCCCCATAAAAAATTTACATTGGGTGAAATGTAAAATTTTTTCCTGTTATAAGAGATATCTAATATCCCATATGGTATGTAACATTTTTAGGTCATTTTATCCTTTGTCATTGAGGTTATAGTTTTTAATCTTGGCATGTTCCAAATGAGATTCCCACTGGGAGGTACTGCTATGCACTCTTTTCTTCAAAATGTTAAAAATTTACACACAACCAAAATGGAAATATTTTACATAGAATAAAATGTAACTCAAATATCTGTTGTTGTAACAACCATTATGCTGTAAATATCTTGTGAAAAAATGTAGGTACAAAGCAGTTGAAACTACTACAGAAGCTTATAGGATTCAGTTAGTGTATGAACTTCGTGAGGGGAAATTTCATCTTCATTTTCACTAACTTCTAACTGAAATGTGGCCTTCTATTATAAATGTGAGCAACAAACTACATTAGTATTTATGGTATCTGTCACTTTTTCCTAATAATCAGATTTGTTAAAAGTGCTACAGTTGTAGATATTTCAGATCTTCCTTATCACTGAATCTTGTTACATAATGTAGTAATAAGAACCACATCTCTTTTGCATATCACATTTCTTACATTTAAACTAATCTATAGTTAAATGTAATTGATATCCTCAATAATCCTACCTGATTTTAGTTTATGTGTTCAGAAATATTACTCCAAGAATGGAATCTAGCCGGGCACAGTGGCACATGCCTGTAATCCCACCACTTAAGGAGGCTGAGACAGGAGAATTGTGAGTTCAAAGCCAGCCTATGCAATGGCGAGGTGCTAAGCAACTCAGTGAGACCCTGTCTCTACATAAAACACAAAATAGAGCTGGAGAGGTGGCTCATTGGTCGAGTACTCCTGAGTTCAATCCCCGGTACCAAAAAAAAAAAAGAATGGAATCTGTAGTGTTCACTGAACTGCCATAGAGATCTGTGGAAGTGAAGAGGATCAAGGTCCCTGTCACGGACCTGCCTCAAAAATTCACCAGCATACCTTCTGAATTATGCACACATAACCTCCAAATATAGCATGATTTTTCCCAAAATGATAAGTATTTCAAGAATGACTTGTAAATTTGTTGTCTCTCTCCAATTTCTATGTTGGTTCCAACCAATCTGTATGGTAGCCTCCCAAGAACTGAGGGTCTGTTCTCACGTCAAAGTATTCCTATTGACCATGGAAACCCCATGTGTCAATCTTCTGGTACAAAGCAATTGTGCTACATTAAAATATTACTTTGAATAAGAATATTAATTATTTAGTAAATTTAATAGATTTTAAAACAATAAATGTGGTGATTTTCTTAGGCTATATCTCTTATTAATTGTATGATTTAATTTCAAAGGCAGACTGATTTTTAAAATCCAGACATAATGTTTAGTTCCAGTAAAAATCAGTGAATTTTTGCTTGTTGGTTTGAATATTGAATTTATATCCAGATTTCTTTTTAATTTGACTAAAATAATTTATGTGGTATTGTTTTGGAGTTTTCTAGGTACACAATCATATTATCCATGAACAGAGTTTATTTTCTTTTGATCTTGTACCTTTTATTTCTTCTTCTTTCCTTACTGCACTGACTGGGTTCTCCAGTACAATGTTTAAGGTAAGTGACAGCAGATATTCTTGTCTTATCCCAAGTCCCTTAGGAAAGTGTTCAGTATTTCATCATTAACTTTTTAAACATTTGGGATTTTCCAGCTACATTTTTTGTTACATTTTTAGCTGACTTTTTTGTTATTTTTTTCACTGTAACTGAATAACATGAGCTCTATAACATTCACACTTTGAAATTTATTGAGACTTATTTTAAGGTCTTGCATGTGGTTGATTTTTGTTATTGTTCTGTATATAACATAAAGTATGTACATATATAATTGAATCCTGTATCCAAAATATGTCAGTTGAGTTAATACTGACATGTTTCATGTTTATCAATAAAAGAAGCATATAATTTTAAAATAACCACAATGAGGGATGATAACCAAAAATAAAAATGAAATTATGAACAACATAGTTTAATTTATTACATGCAACTTATTTTATTTCGAATCTTTACCTAGATTTTTGCCACTTTTCGTATATGCCAGAAAAGAATTTAACAATAATATCAGAATTAAATGCAATACACCTAAGTCATTTTTTAAAGGAATGCTTATGTTTTCATAAGAATAAAGAATAAACATGGGTTCTAAAAATACTTATATTAATATGTTCTACTGAATATTGGTTAAGTAATTTGTAAACAAATTTAGTGGCTGCAATGTAGGGTGGAGAATTAACAGCAATACATTATTGAAACGTATAAACTATGCGTGCATATTTGTATGATGTTTCTCAGTCCAAAGTCACTATTCTGTGTCTGTATTATTGAACTGACTGCTTATGAAAAACTGAAATATCAATGAGGCAAATCAAGACTTCTGCTTTTTTTATTCATTATCATTTATATGTGTTATATAGGTAGATAGAGATGGAGATGTATGAAGATAAAAATATATTATACATAGAGCTATAGATATAGAGTCCTACCACTATTCTTCACTTTAATTTCTGTTCCTGATTTAAAAACTCCTGGAATTTAAATGAAAAATAAATAAAACAATTTATTTCCTTCCCTGGAGTAAATGGCATGAGATTCTTCTGTATGTATGCAGCTCATACTGCAATTTTCTTTCTTAGACTTATGCTTTCTTGTTTTCCACTCTACAGACCAATAAATTAAGCTATTTCCAGTCCATTTTTAAAGATTTACTTACCACCAGAAACAGAGGCAAATAAAATGAAATGTACCAGTTGGCATAATAAGATCATCCTACAAAGAGAAAAATGTGCATGCTTTTAGAACATAAAAAGTATATTTATGTCAGGTGTGATGGCACATGCCTGTGACCCCAGCAACTCAGGAGGCTGAGGACAGAGGATCGCAAGTTCAAGGCCAACCTCAGCAATTTAGCAAGGCCCTAAGCAACTTAGCGAGACCCTGTCTCAAAATGAAAAAAATAGAAAGGACTGGGGATATAACTCAGTGGTAAAGCACCTCTGGGTTCAATCCCCAGTATCAATAAATAAATAATAAAATTTCTTTCCCATATATATACACACACACACACACATACACACACACACACACACACACATTACTGACATCAGAATTTATAAGAAATAGGAAGAGAAGGGAGTAATAAGTAGAGTTCACAGGGCTCCTATCATGATCCTGAATTTTATCTTTTCAAAATTTCAGAATGCCTCATCATGGTGGGTGTGTAGCATTCCACCTTGTCACAGTTCTGTAGAATCCCAAACTAACAGGGCAGGTGTTCTCCCTTGCCTTTCTTCCGGCCTTCTCTCCACCTCCAGCTCACTATTAACCAGATTCTCTGATCATTTGCTCTCCCCACCCCAATTTTCCAACTTTACTTCCTTTTCCAATTCATGTCCTTTCTTCCCATATTTGAGGTCTCTTTCTATATCTCTCAAAGGTCTCTGAGCAATTTCCTACTTATAACATTTTCTATTTTAAAAATTTCCGGGCAAATGAAGACATTAGTAGATTGACTTAGTTATCTACAGATGCACTTACCCCTACTAAGCACTGAAAGCACTGTTTGGTGAAAAATGAACTCACCCATGAGGCAAATCAGTCCTTCTGATACTTCAGTGTTGCTCTGGAATGTCTTTTTAATTTGCAAAATAATTATTTTGAGTACAAACTGCCACTCTCCTCTCATTATGCTTCTCTCGAATTTATTATGGGTATATTAAATTAAAATATCCAAAATTTGAAAACAAACGCATATTTAAAAATCTCTCATTTCTATTGCAAATATTTTAAAACCCTCATTGCAGGAAAAATAAAAAAGCATTTCAAGGCGTAATTGCTTAAGAGAAATGTTAAGTAATAATTTTTGAAATCATACCTGAAAATACCTTGTTTGCTTATTTGCTGCAATTCTCAATAAGGGTGTTTTTCTTCTTCCAAAAGGGTCTTTATCCTTCCCTAAACAAGCATGTGTAGGTGATGCTCATTCAAATATTTATTTTTCCTGGTTTCCAATCATAAGTAACCTTTTATACAGCATATCAAGGAAAGTCTTTAAAAACTCTGTGTACCAGAAATGTACCTTAAATTACTAGCTTTTTCAATACACTAAACTTATTTATGATCTTTTTATTGTATACCCGACAAGTGCCACACACAGAGACAGCTAGAGAACTTGAATTTGCCTTAGCAGTTGGGCAAACTTACATCTAGAACGCCTGCTAGCTGAAGCGGCATGTAGTCCCACTTGCCATTATTAATTGTTAACCATTAGTTCCAAAGTTCAATCCCAGAGTCTACTAAGAAAACACAGAAAGTCTGATGGACTGACTGATTTTCAGTGTATAAAGGAAGGAGATGCGCTGCTGTGGGCTGGGGATGGGTAAAAAGTCAAGTCCTGCTCTATAGATTTACTTTTCCTTTAAATAACATTACTTTTCAGAAGCCTATGCGGATATGACAAGTTTTAAGAAGCCAATTTTTTTTATCTCATTTTTAACACTGTCTAAAAATTTTTTTAACAAGAAAATATAAAGGTCTTACAGTTTTTTGAGGGGGGAGGTTCATTTCAGGATATCAAGACACAAATGGAGAACTGGGAAATGAAATGTTAATCAGTAATAAAACAATACCTCAATTTCTTGAGGATAAGGAGCCCTTAAGGGACCTGGAGCCTTCCAGGAGTGGGGGCTTGCTGCCACCTTTGGAAAAGAAAGCTGACAAATATTTTTCTGAGTTTATGACAGCTGTGTTTCAGTTATGACCCTTCCTATGGAGCTTGAATGGCTGAGAGCTTTGTGCACGTCATGATAATCCCATCCTCTGTTACCCAGACCTGTTTCTAAGTTTACTAGTCATGTCATTTGAGCAAACACCAGGTAGCTATGCTGTAAACCCATCTGTGGGTCCTGAGCCATGTTAGTTTATCCCTCCAGGCCTCAGTCCTCATTGGATACTCACTAGCCCTAATGATGTCTGTGTGGTTCCTTGACGATCCAACAAAAAAGGTGGGGAGGGGCAATATGTCTGATTTAAATAAATTTTAGAGAAAGGTAATTTTATGGTTCAGAGAAAGTTCCCAATTTCCCATAGGAAAAGTAAAAAGATCTTGGGTTTTACAAATGGAATCATAATTTTCAAAAATATTCTAGAAACCAGGGCAGAAATGAATGTACAAGTTTGTCTCCATTAGAGATCATGCTGAACAGACATGTACCAAAGGGAACCCTGGACTTTGTTCAGGGGCAGCATACTGCTGTGAATGTGATTTGATGAACCTAGACAATGTCACCAGTTGACTCTAAGCATTTCAATATTTGGGGACATAGGTGATCTCATTTCCAGTATACCATAGCAATGCTGCCACAGGCTTTCTGAATAGTTTCTGAAGGTCAGGCTACCCAAGCCCTGGAGGCCAAAGACAAGCGGAAAGATGGCCCAAGATGGGGAAACACTGGCCAATCCTTTCACAAAATCCTACAGGATGGAGAATATGGGGGTGAAAAAGAACTTATTGAGGGGTCAATGAGAAAAATAGGGAAACTTTGCATATAAACTGATGGGAGCATTTTTGAAAGGAAGAGCTAGCCTTTGTTCCCTGGGGCAGAAAAGTAAAAGGGAAGCCGGGCATGGTGGCACATGCCTGTAATCCCAGCACTTAGGGAGGCTGAGACAGGAGAATTGCGAGTTCAAAGCCAGCCTCAGCAAGGACGAGGCTCTAAGCAACTCAGTGAGACCCCATAAAACACAAAATAGGGCTGGGGATGTGGCTCAGTGGTGGGGTATCCTTGAGTTCAATCTTCGGTACCAAAACAAAAGAAAGAAAGAAAGGTAAAAAGGAGAGGGTGCTGAACTTAGGTCTTTGTAAGAAGTGCTAAAGCACTGTTTTGTTCTAAGTAAAAGCTCCTTCTCTGTTTTTATTTGATCTATTGCCAATGCATTGTAACCGACATAAAAAGTCCTTAGTTACTGTCTCGAGTTTCCCACTTAAAATGAAGTACATTCCAGCTACACAGAAGGCTGGGATGTATAGAGCCTGGCCTTTTACGAGGCTCAAACAGAATGGCAAATTTATGCTAGGAAAGGTTATCATGGTGAACTGATATGTGAGATTATGTAAAGGCCTTTCTTCCTAGATGGTTACTCTCATAAACCCCCATTTTCCCCTAAAGCCCCTATAAAAATAAGATAATAACAACTCTCTAATCCTATTAAGATAATCAGAAAGATTTTAAATGTGAGAAATGCTTCCCTGGAAAACCAGATACTATTTTCCTAAATCTGATTTAGCTAATGAAATCTCTAAAGCCTTTAAAGTAGCCTAAGAACACTGAAATATTATTCTCCATTCAAATCAAAGTACAATAAGATTCTTAACTGCATAAAATTTTTTAAAATATGCCTTTCTTTCAAACTAACAGTAGGAATTCTAAAATTCTTTTCCACAAATGCATTGCAGCTTAAAATTCTGATAAACTACTTTCATTGTAAAGAAAATTTTTTATTTCTGTGAAATACTTTTTAAGCCCAACCAAATTCAGAAATTATTAGACAAAAATCACAAGGAAAATCCAAAATTTAGCCAAGAGAGACCCAAGTATAAATCACAACTTAAGAATATAGGTAAGAAATGTGCTGGGCATATAGTGACCTAAAACCTTATCTGGGACAGGAAAGACCACAAGTCCTGATGGAGTCCTCTTCTCCATCACAGCCACAACCCACTTCCTCTTGGAGTGCCTACACTCTCTCTCATTAAAACTCCCTTTGGAAAGGGTACAGCCTGCCATGCCCCATGCTCCCATCTTGATGCTGTCCCTAAAATTTCTTCTTTTTATTATCAAGTTTTGACTCTTAGTTTTGATCAGGGTGGCAGCAATGCTGGCATTATTGATATTGGGTCCAGATAATTCTTTCTTGTGGGGCTGTCCTGATCACTGCAGTATGTTCAGCAGCATCCCTGGCCTCTACCTGCTACCATTGGTTACACATCCCCACACACACACCAGCTGTGACAACCAAAATGTCTGTAGACATTGTCAGATCATTCCTGGTTGAGAGCAACTGTCTTAGATGATAATGAAAATAACTAATGATGGTTATAAAATGGTTCTGGCACCTTTTCTCCTTCTCTTAGTACAAGGTCATATGATATAGACTTAGAAGATACCATCTCTGGGATATGAATGCCAAGCTTAGTCCTGGCTGTGCCCTTGACAGTGACCTTGAGCTAATCTTTTTACCTCTTCAAGCCTCCATTGACTCATCTTCATAATAAAGATGGATTTATTCATTAGATATTTACTGCATGTCCAGTAAATATCTAGAATATGGATGAGAGAGCCTCCTTTGAAGTTGTTCATGGTTTAGTGGAGAAGTTAGATATTAACAATAATTACAAGAAAAAGTTTCAAGTGTAATCAGAGACACATGCTGGAGCCCTTGCTGACCCTCCTGTGAGGTGATATGTACAGCTCTGTGTATTCCACGTGCCTACTGTTGGCACAGGGCAAGAGCAGTGATAGTTTCCAGGGTGGGTGCTGCCACCACCCTTTCGTGGATGGACCTGCCAAAGACCCAGCCCCCTATGCTCACTGTTCCTTGGGAGGGTGACGTCATCCCAACCTCTCACGTCTTAGTCTCTTACTTGCTTCTTGGTCCCATGAGGCTCTTAACTGTGTGAAGAGCTACTCTGTTCACCCTGTACATGAACACATGATGAAAACCAAAGAGAACATCCCAGTACCAAGAGACTCCAACTGGTAACCTTAACATGATAATTTATGCCTTAGGAAAGTTCCACATTTCAAAATTCTCTGTTTTGCCCAAACAAGCCCATTTCTTGAGCAACCAAAGCCCAGGCATTTACCCTGTAGGCACTCCAAAGTCCTATTTAAATACCCTTTGGAATTACCAATACCAGAAACCAGAGATGAAAGATTTTAATTGCAAACAAATTTTTTCACTTTTAAATATAAAACAACTTTCATGCAAAACAAGACTAATACCTTTATTTCATTTGAAAGTAAAAGTTGAAATTGTATGCTTTTAAAAGATCCATCCATGCAATCTAGCCAGGTTTTACAAAAATCACTTTGCTTCTGGACTTAATTCTGAATCCTTCATTTTTCCACTACATGGTGTGTGGATAACCTGGACCTCATGACTTTCTTTTAGCCTCTCTATCTTTAACCCTTTCTACCAGTCAATGCGACTTTGAGTATGAAAGGAAAATTAAATCACTTTTAGAAAACTTCACTTTTCTATTTTTCTACCTAACTTACACAATCTTTTGTACGTGGCCAATTGTGTGTAAATGTTAACCAGCTTAATGGAACTGAATCAAGGTATCTCCAATCAATTGTGGGGCTTGCCAACAAGTTTAGAATTTGTGTTACATAAGGATTTATATCATCCCTTCCAAGGTCCCTTACGACTACTGACAACCATGGTTTTACAAGTCTGCATTTTACAAAACATGATATACCTAACAATGCTTCTTGAATTACTATTGCAGAAACTAATATTCACTGATCTCCACTGCCAGGGTTCATGTTCTTTGCAAAGCAGATTTCTTGGTTTCCAGGAGGGCTGTGGCAGTGAGTTTATTGCAGGATCTGCAACCAGGACTGTGTAGCCCTGCAGGCCTCGCCTACATATCAACACTGCACACCTGTAGCAATGCTGGGGTTGCAGAGGTAGGGGCCTGGGATGAAAAGGTATCCTCTTCTCTCAGATTCCAGCAATCCATCTTTTTATTGTCAACAGAAATGTTACACATATCTCCTTCATCCACTGGGCAAAGCAAAGCTTGAGCTTCCTAGCTCTTCACCCCAAAGGACACAGGCAGCCTTAAGTCCTAATGAGCTGGCAGGCGAGATGAGTTATATCTCTGAGATATATTGAGTTCCAGCAGAAGCAGGGAAATCAGAATGATCCTAGGCACTGTGCTGCAATCCGGAGTCACTTATTGTTGGTTCTGTTTCAAAACCAGAAGGAAACACTTTTTAATTGTGCCCTTTTGCTGTTTTATTTCATAGCAAAATTGCAGAGCTCTTCAGTGATCTCCTGTTAGGAGCTCCTGGTTACTGAATACTGAAAGCAACCCTCAGCAGGGAATTGTCACCAGCATTTGTGTGCCTCGTTTTTTATCCTTAGGACAAGGATGCGAGGTAGACACTCCTCTCCATGTTTTGCAGGTAAGGACTCCAAGGCTTAGAACTTGACTAGAACCCAGGTTGTAAAGCTAGAGCTACAACCTTGGGTTCTCCCTCACTCTCCAGCCTCCTTATGCCGACGACTTCATCAAAGCACCTCTGTTGCTGTTCTGTGTCTTCCCTAAAATCCAGTCCACATACTCAGCAACTTTGGTGTAGACGCCAGGTTGTTCCTTGCGGCCGCAGCCTTCCCCCCAACTGGTGATGCCCACCAATTGCCACAGTCCACTGTGTTTGCAGACTAAGGGACCACCAGAGTCTCCCTGTGTCACAGAGGGTAGAAAAATGAAATGGTAGAAGGTTACAATGGAGATGATTCAAATAAATGACTATCTTTAAAATTCTGAGTTCCACTTCACATAGCACACAGTTTCTGGAAGTTTCTTAGACCCTCTTGTGTTCTTTGTTAGCTGTTGTGTGTGGTAAAAAATCAGTGCAGGGTGGCATTTTCAATTTATTATCTCATCCATTCTGAGGTTTTAAATGCAACCTAGAAATTTGGACAACCTTATCCCAAATAAAAGAAATCTAATGTTCTTAAGCTTTAGTATCATTATACTGTGTACAATTGTCCTCCTTAAGTTTAACATGCATATGTACAGATTGTGATATATGTCAGAAATAATATATGATGTACATTATATGTATATTTGATTTGTTAAGTGTTATAAAATCATCAGATCATTTTTCTTTAAATTTTAAAAAGTATGTAATGAAATGTACTATTGGAAAATAGTACATTGAGATGAATTACCTCATGTGAACTATGGTATATTTTCACACCCTAATGCAGTACCTTACAAGCATCTTTGCCCCCTTCTTTGTAGCCAGCACAGACCATCTGCTTGGTTATAACATAATCCCTGTATCTTTTCTGGCATTCTTCATTTGTTACCAAAGGAATATTTGCCTTTTGTAGAGTATTCTGGATTTCACCTACAAAGTAATCAATATATAACTTTAGAGGAAGGAAATGCAATAAATATGGAAATAAGATTAAAGTTTTAAAGCAAAGCAGGGTGGTACACTTCTCATTAGGGTCATATTTTTGGATAAAGACAGTAAATATCAAGAAGGTAGAGAGACAAAGAGCATGCAGAGAGCATCTTGTATTAGCCTTCATTTCTAGAACCTCATAACCCAGGCTTAGCAAAGGCTGTTTTCATATTACCTGCGTCCTCTCATCTCAACAAAAGTCCTTCAGAAATTCCTTCATACATTTATTGCCCACAATACAAATCTGGACATTCTTATATTTAAATATTCAAAATTATAATACAAAAATACTTCATTTGTGAAATAAATCCCAAATCTCTGACAATAAAGGAGTAAACACATTTTCCATGAAGAACAATTTATTTATGAATAACTTGATTTCTACCCAAATTCAGGTTCCTTCTTGGATATATATTGGAAGTTTTCTTTGTTTAGTTAAAGTTATTTTCACTCTTCCTCTCCCAAGGTTCTAGTAAAAAATGTGAAAATTCTGAATTAGCTGAATACAAGGCTGATTCAGGGAAGATGAAGCAAGATTGGTCAGTTATCTGTTTTTGTAAAGAATTATACATATATTAATTCCTATTGTGTTACTGGGATCTTAATTTTGGAAAGCAAGAATCTTATGTTTCTGGAAAAGTTCAAGGGCAATTGAAATACTCTAAGTATCTATAAGCCAGAGATCTTCACCTAGAGTCTATACGAAGAATCACATGGTCCATAAACTCAGAAAAAAAAAAATAGCTTTATACTTACTAACCACCAACTGAAGTCTAACACCACCTCCAATTATAAACATAGATCACACACACAATAGTATCAGCAGCACCATTAACTTGGTCATCAACAGGGATCATAGATATTTAGGTATCACATTACAATTGTGGTAGATAACTGAAAATATTTGTACTCCTTACTATTGAACAATTAAGGCTGCTATTATAACAGCTTTCTATTTAATATGTCAATAAATGAATACATACATATATCACTGTATCACAGCTTTTGATATATTTTGATAACTGTATTGCAATACAATTGGCTTACTTTCTAACTGTGCATGATTTATTTGAGCCCTTAAATGAATTACTAGTGAGACTGTTCAGAGGCTTCGCCAGATTGCAGGAAAGATGCATAGAAAAAAATATTAATAATTGGTCATAAAGAAAGGCTGTCATCTGGCCTATGCTACTGGCCATAATATCAAGGGAGAACATCGTAGTGGGAGACAGGAACACTGTTAATACTGAGGACGAGATGCACTTCAGTGGGCTTATTAACCTTATAGGGACCCTGTTCTTTGTGCAGTCAAGCAGATTATCTTTCTTATGAAATAAGATACTTAAAAGTTTAGCTTATACATTTTTTTCAGGACTCAGCAAAAATTTCTTCTCAAGAATCATTGAACAGCCGGGCATGCTGGCTCATGCCTGTAATCCCAGGTGCTCTGGAGGGTTATGTAGGAAGATTGTAAGTTCAAAGCCAGTCTTGGCAACTTAGCGAGGCCCTAAGTAACTGAGAAAGATTTTGTCTCTAAATAAAATTTTTAAAGGGCTGGGGATGTGGCTCAGTGGCTAAGCAGCCCTGGGTTCTATTCCCAGTACCCCATCCCCCCCCCCAAAAAAAAGAATCAATGAACAAACATCTGGGAATAAATACAGTAGAAATATCATGAGTTTGGACATGATTTTAGACAGAAACTGACTAGATTAATCTACTCATGTGTTGTAAGACTAGCTTCAGGAGCAACATTTAGAATGTCAGGCTGTACCTCTTTCTTTATTGAAGCCCCATCCTGTAATCCAACAGTTGGTATAAATTGTCTGAGCATCATCTTTGGAAGGTAGGCATATTGGTTTTTGGAATTCTGAAAGAAAATTTTAAAATTAGAATTGAGTTAAATAAAGTTATAGATATTGACTTTAATAATACATCCTTGGAGCTGGGGTTGTGGCTCAGTGGTAGGGTGCTTGCCTAGCATGCGTGAAGCACTGGGTTTGATTCTCAGCACTGCATATAAATAAATAAAATAAATAAAGATCCATCAACAACTTTAAAAAAATTAAAAAAAATACATCCTTAGGTTTTTCCATATTCTCTTACCACAGAAGAATATCAATAATGAACTTTCTACTTTGTGCTCAACTTCTTAGGTCCATGATTCAAAAAACTTTCTCACTATCAGCATCATTTTTGACATTAAAATTTCCCAGAATAAATAAAAGACTCACAATGAAAATTTACCATCAAAAGGATTTAGAGGTTCTCACGTCTTATTCAGTGTATGCCTGGCATAGTTAATAGTGGTGGCCAGTATCTACACTGTTTCAGGAAGTGTATAACAGTATTGCATTACTGAATTATTATAATGAGCCAATGAGGAAATCATCATCCTGATTTTACAGGTGAGGAAATTAGAGATGCAGGGAGGCTCGGCAAGTTGCTGGAGGTCACATAATTGTGAATGGACACTAACAATGAGTTGTGTTAGCCGGCATTCAGATCCTGTGGAGCTTTGTACCTACCTCCAAAGCCAACCATGATGCTCTGGTCTTCCCAGAGCTTCCTGCTGCATCATTCTGTTCTCTACCCAGGTGATTCCTGGAAATTAACATCTGGTTCCACTTACCTCATATATTCCTAAGCCTGAGCAATGGTACTTCTGCTACTTTTGCAGAAGGCTTCTGTTCCCATATGGCAAAGATGACGTATTTGTAATTGGATCCCTCCCTGAAAGAACTAATTAACATTTCTTGCCCTTTAAGCAGAAAGATATTTTAGGTCAAGCCACAGGCTGTTCCCTACCTTCATAACCACTCTCCTTCTCCTCAACTCCACCCGCTAGAGAAGAAAGAGTCTCTCCAGATCTGATCTCTCACTAGAAATGCTGTGAAACTTTAAACCAATACAATATAGCCATGTCGTTTTCCCTTAAATATGCTACATACCAGTATATTTCAAGGGTGCCTGAAGTTTTATTAAGGCAATGTCATGACCAGCTTCTGAGATTTTATATTTCTGATGAATAATAATCTCTTTTATTCGCGAGAAAGGAGTTTCTTTTGTAATGTTGGATAGTTTCACAAAGCCACCATAAATGCGCCAAACATCCGGT
>CM053403.1:119387603-119411667 GCA_028644305.1 Xerus rutilus
TCACATTGGTCAGGGACCCTATTAATTGCTAAATATTTTCAATATCATCCCTGCTTTAAAATGTCTTTGACATCAGTAGTCATCACGGAGGTGAAAATTAAATCCACAATAAGATATTATCTCACTCTAATAAGAATGATTATTATTAAAAAGACAAAAAATATTATGTGCTGGCAAAGGCATGGTAAAAAGGGAAGGCTTGCACACTATTGGTGAGAATGTAAATTAGTACAGCCACTATGGAAAACAGGATGGAGTTCCCCTCTCAATTAAAAATAGAACCATTATATGATCCATCAATCCTACTACTGGGTATTCATCCAAAGGAAATGAGATTAATACGTTGAAGACACATAAGAACTCTCATGTTCACTGCAGCAGGATTCACAATAGCCAAGACATGAAAGCAACCTACATGTCTGTCCATCAGCAGATGAATGTGGTACATCCACACAATAGAATACTATTCAGCCGTAAAAAGGGATGGTATCCTGTCAACTGTGACAACATGGATGAACCTGAAGATCATCGTATTAAGTGAAGTAAGGTGGGCACAGAAAGGCAGATCTGCATAATCTCATTCCTACACAGAACATAAAAATGTTGATTTCATCGAAGGTGAGAGTGAAATGGTAGTTATCAGGGACTGGGAAGAGTAAGGTTGATCAATGGAACTAAGTTCCAGTTAGATAGGAGCAAGGTATTCTTGAATACTGGTGACTATAGAATGATAATGTACTGTATATTTCAAAAGACTAGAAGAAAGGTTTTTGAATGTTTTCTTTTAGAGAAAAAATAAATGTGTGAGGAGATAGAAAGTTCAATCCTGATTTAAACATCACACAATGTGTACCTTCATTGAGACATAACATGGTACACCATGAATATGTACATATTTATATTTTTATTTATCAGTTAAAAAGTAAGATTAAATAAAATTTTAAAAAATAGAACACAATAATTCTCCATTAATAAAGTCACATGATGACAGAAAAAAGGATTGTATATTTTTCAAAACAAACAGGCAAGATAAGACATATCCAAAACTTACTCATCAAAACAATGGGCAGCAGTCAAGATCCACTGGTTTCCAATGATTGATCCTCCACAAAGGTGGCTCCGGGTTGACAGCTTTACCTGAAGGCTGACCTGCCAGGGCCACTCTCCCAAAGAAGAGTTTGTTCCTCCCACAATGCGTGGGTTTGTTTTTGTGCACACTGAAAAGTTTTGAAGCTAATAGTTAGAATTAGAAGTGACTGAGTCCCCACCCACTAAGGAAAACTAGATGCATAATTCTGTTAGAGAAGAAAAATCAAGCCATCAGAATAAGAGAGGCATCCCTTTACAGTTCCATGACAAAGTGACCCATTCTCACCAGAGCTGTCCCCCATTTTACACAATCTCAAAGAATAACCAGAGCTCCCTCGGATCCCATATGTAATTCTGGTTGGGGAACCATCTGAAGATAATTTCAAAGAACATTTACACCTGCATGAAATGAACAATGTGAAATTAAACCTTCACAGAAAAGTGTGAAATTATCCTGCCAATCATGAAATAAATGTTCCCTTACTTCTCTCCCTTACAGTCTTCTGGGAGTGAAGAGTAAGTGAAAAACTGGCAGCGAACTGTCTCTGTGCACGTCTCTTGGCAAGCAGTAGATCCTTGCACAAAGGTCACATTCAGTTCTTCCCCTCTAAAGTCAACTCCAGAGTAAATTTTGCTGTGGCATGGTTCTGTACCAAGAATAAACATAAAAAGATTTTTAAAAATGAGAAAAAACAACAAACCACATGGGGTACAAGTTTCTGGTACCTCAATGACTATTTCATCACTATTACATTTTAGAAAGTCATACGATTTATCATGTGTACTATGATCAGTGAATCCCATTACCAGGCAGAGTTCTTTTGCAGGATGAAAGGCTATGTCCAGATATGACGTTTTCCTGAACAGTAAGGGAACTTAGTGTCCCACTTTGAGAAGTCTTAAGGAAACAAACATTTCTATTTAAATAAAAATGGGAGAGAGAAAGAAAGTTGCATTAATTCATTAAGCCTCAAGTTCTCAATTCTGGAATATTCCAATGAAATTAACACAAGTGCATTAAAATAGGTAGAAAATCATAATCCAGAACTTATATGTATTATTATAGTAATTAGTATTATTATATTATAATATCATTAAATCATCATTATATCATTATATATTGCACACTTTAAGTTTTTATAGGTGTTCCACATTTGGCGTGATGGCACAAAATGAGTTAAAAGCATCAGGCAAGTGCAAAAGCAGCTCACATCAAAAAAGCAGCTCTGAACATTTTATTCTTTTGAGAAACTCTCTTCAAAGTAAGTCAGACCACAGGACTCTAGTAAATTATAGAGATTAAATGTAAATCAAGCCACCTTTCCCTGTGGTGAAAATTAATAGGCACAGATAACCTAAAAAGAGCATAATTAAGTTCCCTTCTCTACTTGGAAAAATAAAACCCCCCAAACATCAAAGAACTAATCACCATTCTATCACCCTCATGTGTGTAAAGAAAAAACTGGGTTATGTAAGGGTATAGAGGTCAGTCCAGAATCTTGATCAGGATAAACAGGGCTCTAATTTCTAGAATGGGAAAGAATGAGAGGCCACAAGCTTCAAGGATACACAGCCAGCAGTAGCTTTTACCTCCAGCTCATAGAAAACTTTAAGACCCATAAGAAAGACATCCTCTCATCTTTCCCACGCCAGATGTTTCCTTTTCAGTGGTGCATTTGTTTCAGATAAGAGAAGGCACGTGGAAAAGTCCACTAATCAATCTCTCAATTCATCTGCCCCTGACAGAAAAGTATCAGCTTAAACTGCAGGCTCTCATGCTTTGTGGGATATGAACAAAACTTTTTCAAAATGCAAACCATAAAAGTGACGAAAGAACAACAGCCTCGCTCCCCTTCATACTCGCCTCTGTGATTCTACATGCCATTCCTTGGTGTGGAACGTGAAGAAGAGGCAGTTGGCATGATAGGTGCAGATGGTCCGACACACTAGAGCATCTGGAGTGACGACTCTGGCAATATCCACATCCGAAAACACAAGATGCTGGAAAAGGTCCATGCGGCAACCTGAGAATTCGCAGAGGAAAAACACTCCTCAGCCAACCATGAAGGCTACATTCTGGTCCTTTGTCATCACAACTAAGAAAATTACGCAGATTTGTTATTTGTTGCACTAGACATCCTAAATGGATGTTTTTAAAATATCCCCAAATTTAGCGGGGTGCTGCGGCGCATGTCTGTAATCCCAGCATCTGGGGAGGCTGAGACAGGAAGATTGTGAGTTCAAAGCCAGCCTCACCAATGGTAAGGCACTAAGCAACTCAGTGAGACCTTGTCTCTGCATAAAACACAAAATAGGGCTGGGGATGTGACTCAGTGGTAAAGTGACACTGAGTTTGATCCCCACCCCTGCCCCCCGCCCTCCCCCAAATCCCCAAATTTATTGTTTGGCATTTAGAAAAAGGCAAAACTATTCTAACTCTGATAAGAGACACATTTCTATGTCAGAGAAATAAAATAACTCAGCCTGCTTGACCCATCTTCCATCAACACAAAATGGTTAAGTTACTCAGAATGTGTTTTCTTTATATTACCCTGATCCTGAGTCAGGCCTTAGGAACATGAGGTTTAATATGTTCTTGAACATGATGAAAAATATTTTGATAAGAAAATACTAACAAAGCTCTAGGCAGCTAGCAACAACGCCACTTATCCTTTGAAATTAGAACAGGAAAAATTCACTTTCATTCTCCCTACATAATTTTATTTCTCAATTTCGTT
Source organism: Xerus rutilus (assembly GCA_028644305.1). Classification (NCBI taxonomy): domain Eukaryota; kingdom Metazoa; phylum Chordata; class Mammalia; order Rodentia; family Sciuridae; genus Xerus; species Xerus rutilus. The sequence goes on from CM053403.1 coordinate 119,391,431, forward strand.
TTTTCTTCTGTTTATATTATTTAATCAATTTGATAACATAATTTTATTGAAATTATGGAAGCTTTAAAGAATAACAATAGCAATTACATGAAAGGAAAAAAAAGTCATAATTGAAACAAACATATTTGAATTGAGACAGCACTTCCCACGGTACCTTTATATGTTCAGTCATGGAAATTAGACCTCAACTAATTAAATTAAAGAAAATAACAAATATGTACAGACTCTTGAAGTTGGAATGAGTGCGTCATTGATGTCAGACTACAAAGGCATCCTCAAGAACAGTACAACAGGTTGTTCTGCACCTTTATGTAGATATTCACAGTGAGAAGGATCTCACTAATCCATGACAAGACCCACTTATTTCCTGGACCACTACAGATGTTAGGGCTATTTCTTATTTTCTCAGTTATGATTCTATAAGACTACATAGACCAATTCTTTATTAATGACAGACAGCCTTTTAAAAAGAAGACAAAAAACAACAGGGAACTCAAAATTAAGATAACTATCTAAACCCATTTTTGAGATTAATAGCTTTAACCTTTTCCTTTAATCATTCAAAACTTTTCTGTTCCTTCTAGCTATTTTACCATCCCAGGTGCCCTCTTTGGAAGAGTTCCAACTGTCTATTCCTGCATCTCAGATGTGGAATAGAGAACTGAGCATAATCTTATAGCAGGGTCCTCTTCATGCTCTGAATATAACCCTTGATGCTCTACTTCTGTCACTTGATTTAAAACTGACCTATTGGGTTTTTACTCCTTTCCTTCTCTCCCCCCTCTCTAACCATGGAGAAGCAAGACAAACCTTCCTATCCTAAGCCAAGTTTTCTGTGCTTTGGATCATGGACCAGAGGAATAAAGGAATCTAGACTTTGGGGCTGGCACCAGCAGGTCCCAGAAATGGCTGTCTCTTGAGAATACAAATAAACTATGGCTCCCAAGAGGGCACAGTGGAGTGCAGACTTTGTATCCCCTCTTGAAAAACCCACTGTTCCCTCCAATGGTTAGAATCTCAGGCTCTAGTAAAGGAGTCTCCTGTTTTTCTCCTTTGCTGGCAAAGCAATAAAACTTTTTTTTTCTTCTTAAAACCTGGTCCTCATTATTAGACTGGCATCAGGGTCAAGGTCAGAACTTTTAGTACCAAATTTGGAAACCCAGAGGGATCTGAGAATGTCCCCCACTCTGGCCTTCTTGGGCAGGTCTGGCACCTCAGGTACCTTCCCTTCCATGCTGATCATCCAAGATGGCTGATGAGTTGGCTTGAGAGCCAACTGCTGGAGAATTAGAAGGTGGAGTGAGTTTGTCTCAGGTTGAACCAGAGGAGCTGTTCCTGTAAGTGAAGGAGGGGCCATCCTAGTAGGTCCAAAGGATCCTTTTGCTTTAGGGAACTCCCTCCTTCTCTCCCAGAACTCTTTGGGCTGTTCCATCAATTGGTCTACTTTAAGAAAAAGGAAACTGGATATAGTAAAGTCATAACACCTGAGCCATCTGGTGTGCAAGCTAAGACCCTTGATTACACACATCTGGTCCCCCTTCATGGGGACATCTGATCCCTCTTCTTGGGGACATCTGTGGACCCATGGTGTAGTAGTCATGGTTAGGTTGGAGTAGGAAATCTAGGGGATTTTCCCGCCATCTTGTCTGTTTTAAAGTTCCCCATCTATCTGCCTTGGTTTTGGGGAGACCCTCTGGTTGTCTGTCTCTGTGTTTTGTAAGACATGGGCAATGTCAGGTTGATCTCACTGGGTAGCCTCTTGGGAAAGATCTTGGCTGAATGGACCACATATAAGTATAAGCCTATGAACAAAGAAAAGCTGATGTTTTACTATAATACAGTCTGGCCATTGAATGGTATTGTGAATTATTACATGACCTTGCATTTGAAGTTGGTCTGTTAGAGGTCAAATAAATGGAATAAACAGATTCTTTATATGCGAGCATTTATGTATTTGCATGATAAGGAGTATGAAAGGCCAGGAACAAGTAGATGGTACAAAGAAAGGCACTGCCTCTGGTGTGCAGGGATAGCAGGACCCTTTTACCCCAGTGCCTGCTGACCCAACACTGCTTTTCAGCCTGACATGTGCCCTAGCTACAGGCATGTGGGTTGGGGATGCCAGCCCTTGGCTGGAGAAAAAAATCCCAGGAAGCTGCTGAGTCAGCTTTGCCAAATCCCTTATAATACTCCAATTCTTCCTGTTAAAAAACTTCACACTTATGAATACTGATTTGTACAAGACTTGAGAACTATAAATAAATATCCTTCAGTATATTCTGCCCATAGTACCAAATCCATACACCCTGCTGACTGTGGTGCTGGGAGACTGACTGTTTCACAGTGCTAGATTTACACATGCATTCTTCTGCATCCCACTGGATGCAGAAAAACATCCCAATACTGTTTTCTTTGAGTGGCAGGACCCTAATACCAAAGTAGCCACATGGTATTGTTGGGCTGTCCTACCCTAGGGATTAAAAAACTTTCCACTGTTTAATGAGAGTCAGGCAGAAGATTTTCAAGAGGTATGGCTGGATCAAGGAATCCTTCTGCAATATGTGGATGACCTCTTATAGCTGGCCCCAACTAGAACTACTGTCTTCTAAACACTATTGTTGTATTGAAACATCTCAACTCATGAGGATATAAGTTGCCCACAAAAAAGTCTCAGGTTTCTAAACAAGTCACCTAAGATTCCAAATTAGCCAAAGAACCTGAAGTTTGATATCAGATCAAAAGCAGACTGTCTAGGGCCTCAGAGAAATTGGGAACCAGAGACAATTACATGAGTTCCTGGGAATGTCAGGATTCTGACATAAATGGATTCCTAATTTTCAACTGATTGCCAAACTGCTGTATGAGATATAACAGAAACAGAAACTTTGATTTAGACACCAGGATGCCAAACTGCTTTGGAGAATTTAAAACAAAGCCTCATGAAATGCCTGCCCTAGGCCTACCTGACATACAAAAGGAGTTCATGAGAAATATGGCAGAGCCCTCTTAGTTCTCTTACAGACATTGGGAGACATATTGCGACCCATAGCCTACTCATCAAAATAGCTTAACCACATAGGAAAAGGATGGCTTCTGCCCTCAGGAGATGGCTGTTACTTGTGACTTACTATAAGAGGCTGAAAAGTTTACTCTAGGACAACCCATTACTGTGTTTGGTCCTCACCAAATCCTGGTCCTACTAAAACTAAAGGATGGCTACTGGCGACTCCTGGTAGGTTGTGGAGATACCAGGTCATCCCATCAGGCAGTCCAAATGTTAACCTTAAAACCATATTCACCTTAAATCCAGCAACTCCATTGCCAGAAGATGGTAACAGGCTACTACAACATGACTGCTCAGAGACCTTGAGAGTGTTTACTCCAGCGGGTTGGATTTGCTTGGTCAGTCTAACACAGAGCTGGACTGGGACCATTTCACCAATGGGAACAACTTCATGGACACTGGCCAGTAGAAATCTGGATGTGTTATGGTCATGCAACCATAGGTCCTAAGGCTGAGGCTTTGCTGCTGAGAGCATTGACCCAGAAAGCCCAGCTAATTGCTCTGACAAGAACTCTCAGACTTCCAAAGAAAAGAAGGTAAACATTTATACCGACTCAAAGTATACTTCCATGATAGTTTATGCACATGGAACTCCCTAGAAAGAAAGAGAGCTCCTCAGAGCTAGAACAAGGACATTAAACATGCCCTTGAATAATGGCATTAATACAGGCTGTGGCCTAACCAAAGGAAAGGGCAATTATGCACTGTCCCAGTCATCAGAAGACTGATGCTTATGAGGCCCAGAGGAATCAGGCTGATGATGCTAAGGGAGCCTGGTAAACCAACTGTTTACCAGGGCCCTGATACATCAGCTTAAGCCAGACCAATACAAACTTTTTTATACTGAGTAGGATGAGAAATGGGCCAAAGAATGGAATTTTGACTCCTGGGATAGTACTACCAAGTGGAGATGGGATTCCCATGGGCTCATCCTCTTGCCTGACCTACTTGAGAGTGTTCATCGTGGAGCGATGCTTTGGTAAATTTCATCAAGCCCCACTTGGGAGGACCCTGCCTCCAACAGACTACTCAGCAAGGGACATAAAACTGTGTCTTATGTACCACAAACAATCCAAAGACCAAAGACAGCTGACTGTAAAAGGGACACAATATGTAAAAACACAGCCTTTTGATGTTTGACAAATAGATTTGACTCAAAAGCCCTGAGCCACAGAAAATGTCAGAGTGTACTGGTAGACACCTTCTCTGGGTAGGCTGAAGCGTATCCCACCAGAATACGCACACACACAGCCAGGAGTGGAGATACTCGACTGTAATCCCAGTGGCTTGGAAGGCTAGGGCAGGAGGATTCCAAGTTTAAAGCCAGCCTCAGCAACTTAGTGAGTCCCTGAGCAACTTAGACTCTGTCTCAAAATTAAAAAAATAAATAAATAAAATAGGTTGGGGATGTGGCTCAGTGGTAAAGCACCCTTGGGTTCAATCTCTGGTACAAAAAAAAAATAAAAAAACCCAAACACACACACACACACACACACACACACACACACACAAATTTCAGAAATAACTAAAATGGGCTGGGGATGAAGCTCAATTGGTAGTGTGCTTGCCTTGTATGCACAAGATCCTGGGTTTAATCCCCAGCACCACAAAAAAAGAAATAACTAAAGTTCTCTTGAAGGACGTGATCCCAAGTTACAGACTTCCCTCAATGTAAAGTGTCTTTCTGCAAAGGTAACCCAGCAACGGAGCAAAGCATTTGCTATCCAACAGAAGCTGAGCATATCCTGTAGATCCCAATCTACAAGGAAAATGGGAAAGATAAATCACACCTAAAAGAAAGCAGTGGCTAAATGACGGCAACAAGCCCACCTGCAGTGGGATAAAGTGCTGCCAGTTGCTCTCCTCTGGACACGGGTGACCCCGACAACAGGCTTAAAGTGAGCCCTGGAAAAAAATAGTGTATGGGAGAAACTTCCTGGTACCTCAGGACAGAGGAGTGGAAAATGGGAACATGTGGGTATAGCGAAAAAAACTAGATTAAAACAGTATGTTCAACAAATCGGTGAAATATTAACTTCTATACATAAACATATTTCTTCCAGGTCTCAGTCAAGGTTGAAATCAACTCTCACTCTCTCTGAGTAAAAGTCCAAAAGAAAAATGATAAGAGGTTTTAAAACTTTCCATTCTAAAGACCCCTCTCTTAAAAATATTTTTTAGTGGTAGATGGACAAAATACATTTATTTCTTTGTTTTTACATGGTGCTGTCAAACTCAGTGACTCACATGTGCTATGCATTTGCCTAAAACCCTAGCCCTAAAGAGCCCTTTTGTTACCCATTTTTATCAGGAAGCAGGTTGGAGATGTTGTTGCTCATTTTTCCATAGAAATGGAAGATAGAAACTGACAGTGCGGAAAATGTAACAGGGGTCTACTTTGTGCTTTGAATATAATCCTTCCTCTCTGCCACTATAGCTTACTTTAAAACTTACATTTTTCCTGTCCCCTTTTCCTCTCTCCCTCTCTAACCATGGAGAAGCAAAATTGACTTTCTTCCCATTCTAGGATGAGTTATCTGTCCTTCTGCTCAGGGACCACAGGAATGAAGAAATCCAGACCTCAGGGCTGGTACCAGAAGGGCTGAGAAATGGCTACTTCTCAAGGCAGCAAATTAATTTTTACTCCTAACAGGGCATAGCTAGATTGTAGCCTTTGTATGGTCTCCTGAAAAACCCTCCATTCCCCCTGACAGAATCAGAGCCTCCGAGACAGGAGTCCCCTGTGTTTCATCTTCGCTAACAAAGTAATCAAATTAATTTCTCCTTTTTCTCAAAACCTTGTCCTCACTGAGCATGGTGGCACACACCTATAATTCCAGCAGCTCAGGAAGTTGAGGCAGGAAGATTGTAAATTCAAAGCCAGCTTCAGCAATTTAGCAAGGCCCTAAAATCTAGTGAGATCTTGTCTCAAATAAAAAAATAGAAATGGCTGGGGATGTGGTTCAGTGGTTAGGCGCTCCTGGGTTCAATCCTTTGTAACAGGACAAAAAAAAGAGAAAAACCACCTTGTCCTAGCTATTGGATCAGCATGGGGGACAAGAACTAACTTTTGGTATCAATCTTTTAGTCATGATGTGACCCATGCAGGTAACAAAAGGACAGTAGCTTCTTGATTCCAAAAACTATTTTCTTTCTTTTTAAAGCCAGTTTGTTTAGTTTGTCTACCAAAAGCACTATAAAATGTTAGTGGGAGTTGGCAGAGTAAGACCTCCAAAATCATCTCCTCCACAAAAGTATGGAGAACACTGGCAAAATCACCAGAGCCAATATTTGCCAGAGCCCTGGAAATTAACCAAAGGCAAACAAAAATCTGGGGAGCAATAACTCAAAAAAAAAAAAAAAAAAAAAGGCAACACCAGTTCCTATTACAAGATGATTATCACTATTTGAGTTGTTGGGAAGTTTCCTGGAGAATCCCACTGCCAAGACTTGAATTTATTTTACCCAACTTTGAGTCCAGCCTTTTCCTTGGAAGCATTTGCTGAGGGAAGAGGGAAGAAGAAGAAAAGGAAAAACAAAATTATAGAGATTATATAGTGTTGTAGCTGCCTAGGGCATCAGTAACGGCTGGAGCAAATACCAAACCAGGTGGATGGTAAGAGTTTTCCTGATCAGAATTACAAATAGTTTTGTCACATAGATGGGGGAAATGTGAGTGTCCTAAAACCTTTCAAAATCCAAGCAAGGACAGAAAGAGAACTAAGTCTATAAACATATTGAGTTCACATTTGGGTTGAGAGGTAGGAAGTTTTGCATTAAAAGAGGAGGGGAATGTGAACTATGTGCGACCAGGTTCAAGTTCTAGCTCTGCCTTTTGGCTGTGTGACCTTGAGTAGATCATTTCACCTCTAGGAGCCTTAGTTTCTTATCTGTGAAATTAGGAAAATCCTTGGTGAAATTAAAGATAGGGACAAAGGTGTGGTAATGACTATACTCACTCTGAACTTATGAATTTTGGGGGGCAATTAAGCCTTGAGACAGTCTTGACTTATAGATTTAGTTGGCATCTGAGGATTGTGGAAGAACAGACTCAGGGAAAAGACATGCTCTTAAGAGCTTATACCCCTTCCTGAAATGCCCAAGATTTTTATCACTCTGTAGAAGCCACTTAATTAAAGTAATATGTGATCTCACTGTAATTTAACAAGAAAGTAAGCATAGAACAGGTGGTGATTAGATATATGAGATGTTCTTTCAGGCTGTGCACGGCAGCTGGGAAAACCCTGAGACTCCACATGCTTGGTTGCCCTTCCACTTTCTTCCACCATCTTATGACACAGCGTGAGGCACTTGCTAGATGTAGCCACCCCATTTTGAACTTTCCAGCCTCCAGAACCGTAAGCTGAATAAACCTCTTTTTAAAAGTATAAATTACTCAATCTCAGGCATTCTGTCATAGTGACAGAAAATATACTGAGACAAGTGATACGTGCAGAAGGCAATACAGCTGAATAAAGAGTCCTACCTCCTAGAATACCTTCAAAACTTCTCCCAGAAAAAAAAAGGTGAATATTGAACTTAGATAATCAGTAGATTTGAATCAACAAACTGGCACACACCACAAATAGGAAAAGGAATGCATTGTTTCTGACTTTCCAATCTTCCACAGAGATGTCCTTGCCCAGAATCCAAGACAGGTCTCGGCACAGAGCTAGCACTTAGTATTATGTAGAACTGATTTGGTTTCCATAAGAACTCATTATTAATAATACTATGCTAAATAAGATGAAATCTCATGGCAATTGTCAAGATAATCCAATTGAAATTGCCTATATATCTGGACCAACAGGGTTTTATTGATTCATAATGGTAGAATCATTTCACTAGATATGGACATCATCAAGAAATGATCCTACAGCTTTCTCCACACTATCCCTGCATTCCTACTAGGTCTTTCTAGACTGAAATCAAGATATTGGCAGGGCTTTATTCCCTTGGGATGCTCTATAGGAAAATCTATTTCCTCATCTTTTTCAGTTTCTAAAAGCCACCTGCATTCCTCCTGTACCTTTAAAGTCATCAGTGTAACATCTCTCTAACTCTGATCCTGATGCATCCCACGTCCTCCCTATAATGATGCAGGTGTCTAGATCAGACACTACAGATAATCTAGAATAATCCCCCCATTGCCAAGTCCTTAACTTGGTCATAGCTACAAAGACACTTTTGCTGAGTAAGGTAACACATTCATGAGTTCCAGTGACTCATTCTGTCTACTACAAGCACACAGTGAATCAGTGATGCTTTACTTACCAATTTCTGAAAGTGCACAGGGCTTCAGTGAGAATCCAGATACCACATTGTTCACTACCTTGATACTGGTAGGTGATCCACTTGTAGTGTACTTTAATAGGCAATTGTTCCTGAATGTGAAGAAAAGAGGTTACTCTGTATCTTGCACTTGGAAGTACATGCAGCTGTCCAGGTAGTATTTGGCACTGAAATGATCCATGTTCAGTAGACAATAAACAAGGCAATCAGAACAATAACTTTTATAGTGAGTTAGGGGTTTGCATTACTAATAAAAGGGACATCCTTTCCCTCTGCAGTAGAAGTTTACACTGATAGTGGGGTAGAAGACTCTAAATCATCATTCCACAAATGTAGCTTATCTGTGGAGCAAATGGAGCTTATCTCTTCAGAGAAAATGACAGACAAATCAGGAAGGTAATTAGTACAAAATACCTGCTTGGCTCTTAGTCAGGGGGATAAAAAGAAGCTATAAAGAATACAAGTAATTCCAGAATGTACCATAGTAAAAGACAAACACTATGAATTTGACTTACCGATACTCCGTATTATAAAAATTTTGTGTCGCATATGTGAAAAATTGGCAACGAATATTATTGGTGCACAATTTTTGGCATTCTTCAACACTTCTAACTTTAGATAGATTAAAATTGGCTCCTCTCATATCAATTCCCTCGTAAATGTCTCGGTGGCAAGCTGTACAAATGAAACATGTAGATGAGAGTCAGTCAAGTTTCTGTCTAGAGGGAGCTCATCCCCCACCATTTGGGCAGGGCAGTTTTGAAGGATAATATCCCTATTTTAAGTAGGAGATTTAACTTTTTATTATGTTTCTAAATTGTCAAACTCTAATTGAAACAAATATAATACGTTATGTTTTTCCTTAGAATACCATCATTAAAAAGGGGTTATTTTGCTTCCTAAAATACAAGATGTATGCAGCAGTACAGGTAATATTTCACATTGAAATGATGAATAGGCACTGGAAAATAAATAAGGTGATAATAACAAGGATCCTGATCATGGGTGCCAGGGGTTTGTGTTATTAAACAGACTAATGTGCCTTTGACCTCTTGCACTGAGTGAATGAGCTTCTTTATCTATGCTGTATTTCTCCACTTTTGATGACTCAGGTCTGATTATGAATTATATCTGTAAGTCCTGCTATTGACTTCTCTGTGTCAGATCTTTATAAAAAGTGGAGAGTTCTTGTATATGCATGTTAAACCAGTTTCCACTTTTGTTCTCAAAGTTTGTTCAACACTATTTAAGAACCCTTTTAATGGAAATTTATTTTATGTAAAAAAATGTAGATAATTAAAAGTGAACCAAATCAGTTTTTCATTTTTTTTTTTAAAATCCATTTGTTAGTGAGACCCTTGGTTAAGGAATCAGTATAACTAGCAGTTTAAAAACCCAATCTTATTATATGCAATTTTCTACTCTTAAGACATGTGAATCCATAAAACTAATTTGAAGCATGGGAAGGTCATAAAGCACACACAGTTGCAGGAAAACAGTATATTGAGGTGAGTAGGGGAGTGACCTCCAGTAGTTCCAGAAGACAAGACTCTGTCAGTTACAGAAATGAAGTCTCTTCAAGTTTACTACAGATGAGAAAAAGAGGCTAAAGGTTGAGATGAGAGCCTTGCAAATGAAAACTCTTCTTTACGATTATATGAAAACTTTAAATCTGCCTCTGTTTTTGACTAAAATTGATCCTGAGTTTGGAGACTTTGTGTACTTTCTGAGAGCAATTTTTTTTCACTTACTTAAGATGTTCAGAGAGAATGAAAAAGGAACTTTAAAATCAAGCTAGTGAGTTGACTAATTTGGGGCATAAATTAACTAAACAGTATTGGAAAATGGCACAATATTTATTATTCTTTAAGTATTGCTGTAAGATACAATAATTGGAAATAACGCTTAATACCAAATTATATTAGTATATAAACTTGATCTTATAAATAGGAAGTGTACTTGCCTCAGGGTAACTACACTTATTACACTGACTTAATCAGGCCTTCATATACATCACTGACCCTTGGTTAACTGGTTAAAATTCTAACCACAGGCTCAAAATGTGGCTTATTCAAAGAGTGGTGTTTATGGGGGAGGAAAAGGTGACTTCTGAAATTTGAACCTACAAAATTAATGGTATACAGTAAAGACACAATAGTAAGGATAGGTAGTCCTAGCATAGTTACTTTCAGATTTCACCAACCCATCAGTTGAGAGAATCTTTTCATCCCTCTTCACTTTCTGACCAATCCAAGACATGCTAAAGAAACTCGTCCTTTGTCTTAAATTGTTTAGGATGTTGGAAATTGTTTCCTAAGATATCAGTTGCAACAGGTGTTGAACTTAGTCCTCTAGCATCCCAGTTTTCAAATTTCTTCTAAGAAGAATTATGCTTAGCCAGATTTACAGAACCCAGTCCTTCAGTTTGGGTTGAATGGTATACAACAAAGTTTCTTGAACCCTTGTTGATGGCACTAAGGACATTTGGCGCCAGAAAATTCTTTGTGGTGGAGGACGGTCCTGTGCCTTGAAGAGTGTGTAGCAGTATCTCTGGCTTCCGCTTATTATACGTAGTACTGCCTCCTTGGCTGAGACCACCAAAAGTATCTTACGGCATTGCCAGTGTTCCTGAGGCAGGAGGGAGAGTGTAAAATCTCTAAAATCTCTGCTGATTGAAAACCACTGAGAACCACTGATGAGAACTGTAGATTACCCTCAAGTGAACTGGGGAGAGAGATGGTTCTTGAGTTTTCTTTTACTGTCTTATCTGGAATCAAGAAGAGACTATCCTTTGTCTATATTTTCACTTTCTGCAAATATTAAACCATACTGCTAACCTTATAAATAATAGAGGCTCATTAAGCATGTGTGTGTTGACTGATATGTTGACTGATAAAGACAAGAGAATTGTCAAGATAAACATGCTTCCCTCTTTTACGTCCATAATACTACCTCATCTCTGTTAACTTCCTTGGTGTTCCCTTCCAAAAGTGCATGGCAGTACAGACTTTGAGCAAACACTATTTTAAAGTAGATCAGTTATGAACTCGAATTTAGCTAAATAATAAAATGCACATCTTACCACTTATTTGGTGGCCACACTGCTTTAAGGAATGACCAGAGATTGCCCTTGTCCTATGCACCCTTGGTAGTGTTCCGGTAACACTGTCTTTCAAGAAGCAGCCAAACCTGTTTTTAAAAGTAGCTTCACTTAGGAAGTAGAATCAATAAACATACACTGATAAAATGTCTGGCATTTTCTATACATTCCTAAACAAAACCAGGAATAAGAACATTAATATTGTTTCCTGACACTTGCTGGAAAAACATTCTCAGAGGCGATTGCATAATATCGGATGGTCTCTGTAATACCTCACGTAAGCGTTGTTTTTCTTCATGCTCACATTTCTTTAAGTACAAAAAGTCAATCATATTAGAGTTGATTATTCCTATCTTTCTAAACTTCCAGGATAATTCCTAGCTGGTGATTTTTTTTTTTCTTACTAGGGATTGAAGCCAGGGCACTTAAACACTGAGCCACATCCCCAGCTCTTTTTATTTTTTAATTCTGAGATAGGGTCTCTTTAAGTTGTTTAGAGCCTTATTAAGTTGCTGAGGCTGAGTTTGAACTTGGGTTCCTCCTGCCTCAGCCTCTAGAGCTGCTGGGATTACAGTTGTGTATCACCACACCAGCTTGGTAATTGTTTTTAAAAATAATTTACTTAAAAATTTAAATCAGTTATAGGAGTTAGATCTCTATATAGTACTTACCATGCTTATTAGTCTACATCTATTGGAAGACATCTTTTTGTCTTTAATGTCAATCTTAACATTAATTTCATTTTTATAAGAATTCTAGAACCTAACTCAGCTTTTAAGGTGATGCCTCTCACAGTCTGGGTTTTCTGTACAGTTTAACATATAAGATTAGAGAATGAGTATTGAATTTCTAATTCTTAAACTCAAATAGAGTGGGAGATGAGAAAAGAGTTATGGGTATGGAAATGAGAACAAAATATTTTGTTCTGGATATTGATAAAAATGAAATAAAATTAACATGAAACTATGCATGTGTGCAATAAGCATCTTTACAAACTAATTAAGATTTTAATAATTATCTTTCAAATAATTTTTCAGACTATCAGTTGATAATACATTCTCTCTCTCTCTCTCTCTCTCTCTCTCTCACACACACACACACACACACACACACACACACACACACACACACCATGTACACTCTAGGTCACCAAACTGGCTTACTATAGGCACCATTCACTAAGACCAAGACCCAAGACCTGCCTTCTAAGACCACAAGTCCTGGGTCTTACTCAGCTATGTTCTCAGCAAAATGCTTGCTTCATGTTATATTTTCCTTCCTCCCTCTCTCTCTCCCTTCTTTCCTCCCTCCCTCCCTTCCTTTTTGTACTAGAGATTGAACATAGGGACACTTAACCACTGATTCACATTCCAATCCTTTTTTTTATATTTTATTTTGAGACAGGGTCTCACTAAGTTGCTGAGGCTGCCCTCAAACTTGTGGTACTCCTACCTTAGCCTCCTGAGTTGATGGAATTATAGGCATGCACCACTGTGCCCAGCATTTTATATTTCATTAAGACTATACTATCCACAACTCTGATAATAGGTCAGACAGTTAAATATATATTTCCTGGTGTAGGTAAAATGTTTACCTATTATTAGACACTTTCTTGAGACAATCTCATAATCTGATGATTTTTAAGTACTTTTTTCTTGAGGCATTGGGTTGAAAATAACTGGCTTCTACTACTTTAAGTCAATTCAGTGATTTTTAAAACACAGATTTCTAAGACCAAGACACTGGTTCAGTAGGTCTGGCCTATGGCCTAGGAGTCTAAGACCCCTTCAAGGGGATCCTGATGAAGCTGGTCTTTGAACTCATTGGAGAATCCTGAGAGATACTTCAGCTTTTTGCACATATATGATACCATTTTGAAAAATGACTGAATTTGCCCATAATGAAATGAAAATTCTTACTTTTTATCTGGCTCATTAGTTGAACTTGCTGGAAGAAAACTGAATAGCAAACACCTGGGGTGGAATGTGCACATGATCCGACAGTGCTGGGCATCTGGGCTGTACATGGCAGTGACATCCCCACCTCTGAAGAAAGTATTTTGGTATAGTTCAGTCAGGCAGCCTGTGATATAATCATTAAGAATTAATGTGGAATAAATGCAAATAATAGTTATAACAGACATATATTGCATTCTTTTTTTGGTTGGGTGGGGGAGGGGTACCAGGGATTGAACTCGGGGGCACTCGACCACTGAGCCACATCCTCAGCCCTATGTTGTGTTTTATTAGGAGACAAGGTCTCACTGAGTTGCTTAGGGCCTTGCCATTGCTGAGGCTGGCTTTGAATTCGCAATCCTCCTGCCTCAGCCTCCTGAGCCACTGGGATTACAGGCATGTGCCACCACGCCCAGCTGTATATAGCGTTCTTAACCTTCTTCCTTCTTCTAGTGACTGTGCAAAGGTCTTTACAGCATGACTTTAATTATAGAAGCAGAGTGAAACATAGTAAGGTAATTATCTGAACAACATATAATTTTATTTACCATCATTTTAGAAGTACTTCTATATAAAATTTTGGTAATTGTTAAATCATACAATAATTTGCAGATCAATTATCCCCTATAAAATATACTAACTTGATTTCTCCCTGTTGCCTAACACACTATGAAAATAAACCCTAAACATAATGATATTTAATCTATTTTCAAAACTTTCAAAACAAACATCTCCCTAGACATTCACAATTCTGTGAGTAAAGCTTGAGGTAGGCTTTATTTTCTTCATCTGACATGTTTCTTTAAGTAACTGGGTCTCAGAGTGTACAGATTTGCCCGAGATCTACAGTTAATTAATGTCCTGGGATATAAAACTGAGCCTTTCTCATTTCAAATCTTGTTTCCCTTTTCTAGTATGCAATGTTAAATGTTGTTCCTCAACTCTGTTTAATTCAAGCAAATTATTTATATTTTTTGTCAAGATAATTCATAGATAGTTTAAGCAAACACATAAATATGTTATATTGAAAATAAACTTTGAATCACTTGCTGTTTGGAATTAATCACAGGTATTGATTAATTTGAGCCCCACAGATTATTAGAAAATTGTCTTTACTGCCTTTTCCATCAGAATTCGGATTTATTTTGAAAGACCCAGTTCAAATTCTGCTTAATAAGCTTTCCAGTTCAGGCAGAACATCCATTTTAGTCAATCAACTATCAGTTAACTAGGCAATATTCCAATGGCAACTGTCTATATACCCTAGTGTGGTAGTCACTCTTTAATTTAAATAGTGTGTATTTTTGCATTGCCTTTCAGAGAGTGGGCAGCTCAGACAACATGTATTTCCTTAGTTTTAACATTTTCTTTGCACCATTCTAGCTGTCTGGTGACTCTGGCCCTGAGACCTATTTGACAACCCAAACCAGCAAGATTGCTTCTCTTCCTCAGCATTGTGGCTTGGGTAAGGTCTATATTTGGAAGGAGCATAAATCACTTTAGGTGAAAGCTTCTGGGAATACTCATTCCCAAGTGTGTATACCTACATTTTGTACATGCACAAAACACCAAGTAGTTGGCCCAGGGGCAATGCTAGCCACAAAGAGCCTTGTTGTTTAGACAGCTGGTGTTTTGGCTTCTTCATAATTATCAAGCAGCCATGCCATCCTGATTTAATGCACATGCAAGGGTACACACTATGACCAATGCTGGCCTGGGAGTTCCCACACTGCAGTTGAGTCTTTGTGAACTGCCATGTGAGTCAGATGGTGGAAGGGCAACTAGAAATGTACTAACTTTGGAGCTGAATGGAAAGAAAGTTCTAGTAGGCCTTCCTGTCTATCCTCTAATCGCCATGACTTTCACAGTTCTCACATGTCCCTGACATTGAGCAGGTTATTTGGTCTTGTTAAAAAAAATTTTTTTTTACATGATCAATGAGGAGAAGCAAAGCACTCCAACTTTTTTAAAAAATTAGGTGACAAATACAAAAAGATAATCTACCAAAGAAATAGAAGTGATTAGTAAGTATGTGAAAAATGATAAGAATCACAAATTCATACAAGGTAAAACAAAAACGTGTCAATTTACCCATAACATTAGCAAAAAGTCAAAATTAAAGAACCAGTGTTTGCATATTGATTTTGGTTGCAAGTGATAGAAAAACTAGTTCAAAGCATTTGGGTACAAATGAAGTTTATTGGTCCAGAAGCCAAAAAGCCCATGGTAAATCTGGCTTTAGGAGTAATTATATAACATATCCCATGGATAACATCAGTACATAATTTGTCTACATCAATTTGCTCTGTTCCATAGTGGTACCAGTGATCTCACTAGGAGCTTTATTTCTAGGTCTGAGCCAAAATGTTGTTACAATACTTGGGCTCTGATTGGTCATTGCAGCCAGTAGAATGTGTGGACTTCCTGATCTCAGGTCTGGCTGGCACATAAGCTCTGGCTCTGTTGTCAACAGCAGAAGCTGTGTCACCAGAACCACGTGGACCAAAACTGGGAGGCAGCAGGTCTCTGGAAATAAATTAGAATACTGTTGCCCAAAAGGTGACAATATGCCAGGCACAAAGTTAACAATGCCTATTAGAGTTGACCTAAGCAGACAATCAAGCATTTTCACATGCCAGTGGAAAGACCTCCTAGAAAATCACCCTTATAGAATATAATTTCATGATTCATGTCATTAAAACCTTTAAAATATTTGCCTTTATATCTAGTACTTCTATTTCCCAAAATTTAACCTACAGAAATAATCAAATATGTGTGTGAGAATGTGCATTCAAAATACTATGGAAAGGAAAGGGTACCAACAAGTGCGGTATGTATTTGTTTGAACTAAATATAGGTATAAATGACAAAGGTAAGTTAAAAAGTATCTGTAATTAATAACACCTTTGTAAAATGTATAAATAGATACATGTAGAAAAGTATCTGAAAGACTAAACAAAAGATTTTAATGATGGCTATTTCTGCATTTTGGGACAACATGCAATATACAGTTTCTTATTTTCTGTGTATTTATACCTCTATTTTTCCTAACATATTCATGATTTTTAAATTTTTCACTAGATTTTATAGTTACCGATAGTAATTGGGTTCATCCCGACAAACTCATGATTTTTTTTTTTGGTATTGGGGATTGTACCCAGAATACCACTGAACCTCATCCAGAGGCACCCCTACCCCTTTTATTTTAAGACAGGGTCTCACTAAGTTGATTAGGGCCTAGCTAATTTGCTGAGGCTGGTTTTGAACTCATGCTCCTCCTGCCTCAGCCTCCTGAGCCTCTGGGATTACAAGTGTGTACCACCATGCCGGGCTTGATTTTTAATTTGTTTGCCAGAAAAAATATTGAAGTGACCAAGGTCCATGAAATCTCTCACTTATACTTCTTCACAGCATTAATTTGGTTTTTACATGGCAATGATTACGATACAGAAATGCAGTTAGGGGTTGAGGGACAGATGGAGGGGAGCTGTGACTTAGAGTTAAAAAAAATAAAAAAAGGTTTTCCTGAAAAAACTGTTTCTCGTTACAAATATAAATCTTACCCAGTGGTATTTATCTTAGCTGCACATCTGAGAGATTGATAAACAATCTTAGAGTGGTCATCTGAAGTCATCATAGACTCATCTACCCCTAGTGGTATCCTTAGAGAACATTTCAATCAGCAATGACTAATGAAAAACGGTGTCCAAAGTCATTCTACAAATTAATGGCATAGGTAAAGAAAGAAAAGATATCAAAACATGGTGTTGAAAACTATTGATCAAGAGTATTGAAGGTATGTTTTAGTAAGTTAAATTTAAACCATTTCTGAAATGGTTCCCTAGAGGCCTAGACTAAAGCTATGTACCATGTACCTATCAGACACTATGCACTGTCTAGTACTCTTTTTTCATTTTTAATGCTAAAAATATAAATAGGAGTCTAACTGTTCATTTTGAGATCTGCTTTGGAAAGAGTCATCTCTGAACAGAAGCTTTTCTAGCACCTGCTGTAAGACATCTCATTTCTGGGCTCCTCCCCCTGATAAATCATGTATGTTTAGGACAACATATCTGGGAAGAGGTTCTTGCCTTCAACCATTAAAAGGGTAATTCTCCTGAATGACCAGGGCTGCCTCATTCCTCAAAGCTGTATATTCTTTACCTTTCTCCAGGATGGTACAATTTGCTGAACTATTCATCTCTCACACACCCTCAACTTCATCTCTTGTAGATAATCTACTTACCACAGGAGACTGTAGAAAATAAGCAAATGAAGTAAGCTGCTCGCTTGAATGAAAACATCCTAAAAAACAACACATATATAAGTCTCTTAGTTGGGGATCATATTTAACATGCATTTAACACAAACCTTAATCTTAGGTGATACAGATTTTTCTTATAACTGTCTGAATTACAAATCAAAGTACAAAATTACCAATAGAGAGAGCCAAGACTTTTTTTTTGTGGATTTTTTGTTTGTTTGGTTGGTTTTACTTTTTGTCTCTAGGAACTTGCAAAATTTATAATGTTTCCCAAGCTAGATAATTCAGACCTTTAGACTATTATTGTTAATTTTTCACCTCTGTTGCTAATAATTTTGAAAAAGGAATTGATAGAGAAGAATTAAACAGTTGTTAAACCTCTTGACTTATAAAAATAAATTTATTATAATGGCAATGATATCAGTCCAGAATCTCTATGAATGAAAATAATAAAGTCTCTTAAAAAGGTTAAACCAACCAAATATTATATTTTATTTTAAAATTTTATGCATTTAAATATTTCCACATACAAGAGCATCAATTCTTTCTAGACTTTCTAAATACTCAGGAAATTAGAACACAAACCAATAGATTCTTCATAAGCTAAAAATTATACTTTAGAAACAAAACATTTTTGGAGGCAATCAGAATAATAGAAATTTGCTACCTGAAAACACAATTGCTTCTGTGGTTCTGGAGATGAGGGAGTCTCTTGTCACTTAAAAATGAACAGTCCTCTAGCTGTTCTAAAGTGGCACTGCAGGCAGTATTTGCTTGGCTTCAATATTGACTTTGGGTTGCTGCCAATACTTTCAACTTTTTGTCCCGTCAATATATTCCCTGAACACCCTATTCCTGTGTTCAGCTACTTAATATATTAACTATTTCATAGAGTAATATAAACAAGATGGCAGAATAGGAGTTTCTGGCACTCATTCCCTTGCAGAAACATCAATTTGAATAACGCAAGCACAAAAATACCTTCCCAAGAGCTGAGAAATCTAGATGAGAGGTTAAAGTAGCTGGTTGGACCACAAAAATAACAAAAAGACACATTGAAAAGAGTGGAAAATACATTCCTCTGAATGAAGGCATATACCCCATTTTGCCACAGATTCCAGCACCTAGCCTGCTCTAGTAAATCCCAGGACCAGGGCAGCCACTGCAGATCTAGGCTCTAGCAGGTACCTGCAAACCCAACCTCCAGGTCCACCACATGGGCCCAGCAGCCCCAGGCCTATTCAGACCAGGAAGACCCTGGAGCTCCAGACACCAAAATGATCCCCACAGATCTAGACTTGAGACCTATTCCAGCTCCAAGCTTGTCTCTGTGACGCCAGACTCAAAGCCAACTCCTTCTGATTCATCTCAGCACCAGAACTTCCCCCATGAACTCAGGTCCCAGACCAGTCCCAGTAGACCCTAGTGGGCATCTGTGGACTCAGAAACAGATTCATTCCAATGGACCCAGGGATCTGGTGACCTCAGAATCAGGCTGGCTTCTGAATTCTCTGGTCAAGACCCATCCCAGTGTCAGGTCAGCCCTCAAGACTTCAAGCCAGTCCTTACACGCAGGATCCTAGCAGCCCCACTAAACCTGGTCCTCAGTCATGCTCTTATGGACACAGTGACCATGCCCACTCCAGTAGAGTGGGCCCTGATGCCAGGCTAGCCTCTGTGGATCTAAGATCTAGACCTATCCCTGCAGGCCCATGCACCAGGCTAGCCTTCCCGACTTCAGTAGCAAGCCTGTCCAAGGATCCCTTCAAATAGCCCACCAAGAATCTCTGTATCAGTTAATGATTAATGGCTTTCTTTGCTAAAATTCATTTGTAAAGTCTAAAATAGGTGCTTACTTCTTCAAATGTGCAGACACCCAATTAAGGCTACAAGGATCAAAAATAATCAGGGGAAAATAACACACCAAAGGAACAAAATAAAGCATCAGAAACTGACTTAAAAATGGCATTCTACAAATTGCCTGAGAATTCAAAATAATTATCTTAAAGAAGCTTAATGACCTGCAAGTGAATATATCTAGATGACTAAACAGAATCAGGAGAACAATGCACAAGTAAAATAGGCAGTTCAAAAAAGAAAGAGTCAGCAAGCTCTGAGATAGTTCCTTTGAAATTAGCCAGAGGAACCAAAAGAAAAAAAAATTAATAAAGAATGAAGAAAGCCTAAAGGACTTTTAAGACATAATCAAGAAAATTTGTATGTAGTCTAAAAGTCCCAGAAGGAGCAGAGAAAGAAAAAGGGGGTGAATGCTTATTTAAAGAAATAATGAAATTAAATCTCAAATGTGAAAAAGGAAATGAACATCCAGATCCATGAATTCCAAAGAAACTCAAATAGATCAAATAAAAAAGACATTTGTCCCAAATGCACATTATAATCAAATCCTGAAAAGTCAAAGACAAAGAGAATGTTGAAAGCAGCAAGACATGCACCTTCACACATACAAAGATATCTCTATAAACTATCAGGGGAATTCTTAGTAGAAATCTCACAAGTCAGAAGAGAGTGATGTGACGTATTCAAAGTACAAATAGTCACCAA
>CM053403.1:119412167-119478006 GCA_028644305.1 Xerus rutilus
ACATTGTGAAGGCTATGAAATCAATATGCAACAGGGATTTTTCATCTTCATTATAATATTATAGAACCACCATCATGTATATGATTTATTATTAACCACCACATCATTATAATTGTTTTGAAGTAAACTCAAAACATTCTAGAAATATGGCAAAAGTTTCAATATGATAATTTCTCTTCCTGATAGGATGTGTGCTGCC
Organism: Xerus rutilus; assembly: GCA_028644305.1. Classification (NCBI taxonomy): domain Eukaryota; kingdom Metazoa; phylum Chordata; class Mammalia; order Rodentia; family Sciuridae; genus Xerus; species Xerus rutilus. The sequence continues at coordinate 119,412,367 of CM053403.1, forward strand.
TATATATCTGTTATGGAAAAAAAGTTAAAAGGAAAAAAATGGGCTATCAAAATGTTGTTTATATAGAAATATGTTTCGGAGCCAGGCATGGTGGTGCACGCCTGTAATCCCAGCACTTTGGGAGGTAGAGGCAGGAGAAATTCAGGAGTTCAAAGCCAGTCTAAACAACAGCAAGGCGCTACACAACTCAGTGAAATCCTGTCTCTAAATTTAAAAAAAAAAAAAACACATAAAATAGGGCTGGGGATGTGGCTCAGTGGTCAAGTATCCCTGAGTTCAGTCCTCGGTACTCCCTCCCCCCCAAAAAAGAAAGAAATATGTTTTGGTGTAACCGCTATTTCTACGACAAATTGATCAGTATCAGGAAAGATAAGAATCAACAAGTGTAAATACTAAATATTAACAAAAAGAAAGTGATGGGTAAAGAGAAGGAAATATCATTATGGAAAGAAGAAAGTGCAAAAAAATATATCTCCAATATCAAAAGAGCGGAAGTAGAAACAGCTAAAGGTTGGAGCTCATGTAAAATTTGAATTTGGCCCATGAAGCCCCAAAATACTCATTTGGTGACTTTCTAGAGAAGAAACTAAAGACAGAATGCAACAGGTCCATTGTTAATAATTATAGATAGGAGATTTATCCTGGAAATTTGGAATATGGCTAGCCAGAAGGAAAATTAGAATGAATCCAGTTTAATTAGAGAAGGAAAAAAGTGAATGATTAATCTGGGGAGTCATCATAGCTGAGGCCCAGATGGTGGTGTGAGCTGTATTCTCAAACGCAGCACTATATTTTTTATTTTCCTACTATCTAGAAAATAAATTAGTATTTTCTTAAATACTATTGCATTTAAATGGTTAGCAATAATATGAACTGATAATCCAGCCTAGTTAAGTTATGGAACAGCAAAGAGAAAATAACGTGAAGACTCAAGATCATGTCCCAAGAATGAAGCCCTTTCTTCACCCTACAGCTGACCTGACAAACCCTGAGTTGGCTTTGGTTGTAAATAAAAGACCATCAACTTAGGCAAAATGGCAGTCTATTGGCTCCTGGCTTCCAAGGTAGGGCTGAACAACTGAACAGAGGGCAGGACAGACATTCAGCTGAACCTTAGGATTGCCTGGAACCCAGGACTCAAACTCTTCCAGGATTCTCTCTATTTCTTTTCACTGTGTCTTCTCTCCTCCTCACCTGCTGTCTCCTAGGAGCTGCTCCACAGGTTCAATTGCTGATTCATCCTGAGCCTCATGACCTGACATTTCCACCAAAGCATATGAACCATCTCTTTTCTTCAATTCTAGTTGGTACAACGCAAAGGGAACACTACTGTGAACTTTCTTGGGTCAAGCAGTTTAAGGCGGGATAGTGGGATCACCTAAGGTCAGGAGATCTCCAAGTAAACCACATTGGTACAGTATGTATATGTTGGGGAAGCGAAAGGATAAGAACAGAAGAAAGGGGAGGGATTTATCATAAGATTGTCCTAAAAATTAAAGTATGCTATTCTTAGAAAAGGGAGGTTTTTAGGCAGACTAAAAAGATTTAAATGTACCAATAAGGCACTTCATTAGATGCTGGACAGAAAGATATTTTTGTAATTCTAGAAACACTCTAGGGTAAATATTGATTTTTTTTTCTGACCAGCATCTCTTAATTGTTAAGACAGGTCAGTTGGCTCAGGACTTGACATTCTTGTCTGTGACAAAAAAGGTGTGCACCCACTCCATACTCACTCATTAGGAGAGGTTTTAGACCTTATATCCCTGGTACCCAATGATACCATGGCTTTTGCTGATTCCCAGGGGATTCCCTGCAGCTCTAGGAGATTCCACTTTTTGCTATTAGCTGAACAAAATGTTCTAGCATTCTACTTGTCCTCTACTTTATTCTTGAGTCACAGAGATTCACAATCTGAAGGAAACATTATTAGAAAGCCCACATGTCACTGAGCACATAGACTCAAAAGTGCTATTTTCTTTATTGCCTATTGTGAATCAGCAGCCACTGATTTATCTTTTAAAGTTATATTTCAAACCAACATCAACTCTTTGAACAAAATATAGCACCCAAGTTTAAAAGGCAATATATTTTTCTTGAGGTGTCTCTTTCAAGCAGGAGTAAGATGGATAATGGGGACACATATATTTGATCATCTTATTTTTTTAATCAGCACCTTTATTAACTGCCTATTTCTAAAATGTTGTTTCTTAGTTTCTTAATGCAAGTCTGTCTTTAAAAAATGTTTTTATTAGTGCATTAAGGATTATCTTTGTTTTTTGAATTTGAGAATCTCTTTTCAGAGAAACTTGTCATTCCACCCATGAATGTAAAAATATATCAAAGAACACATAAAAATCCTTGTTTTTCCAAAAAGGAGAAAGAAATGCAGTTTACCAAGTATCCACTGTTAGACATTTAACACACTGTGGATTTAATCTTTTTTAAAAAATTTGTTTTAATTAGTTATATATGACAGTAGAATGCATTTTGACATATTATACACAAATGGAGCACAACTTCTCATTCCTCTGGCTGTACATGGTGCAGAGTGATCATTATATTATTTAAAAAAAAATCAGCACCTATACTTTCAACACTATAGAACATGACATAATTTCTCAGTTTCAACTCTGACACATTTTGAATGAACTGAGAGTAACAAATTATTTTAGGCTAAACAATTATATCATACCAAAAGGTAACATTAGGTTTTGCTTTAAATTTAATGTTGAATGTATTTTCAATAAAAATATAAGCAAGAAGAGTAAAGCAGGAGGCATCACAATACCAGACCTGAAACTATACTACAAAGGTATGGTAACAAAAACAGCATGGTACTGGCAGCAAAATAGACATGTAGACCAATGGTACAGAATAGAAGACATAGAGACAAACCCACTTAAATACAGTAATCTTATACTAGACAAAGGTGCCAAACACGTACATTGGAGAAAAGATAGCCTCTTCAACAAATGGTGCTAGCAAAACTGGAAATGTATATGCAGCAAAATGAAACTAAACCCCTATCTCTCACCATGCACAAAATTCAACTCAAAGTGGATCAAGGACCTAGGAATTAGACCAGAGACCCTGTGCCTAATAGAAGAAAAAGTAGGCTCAAATCTTTATCACGTCAGACTGGGACCTTACTTCCTTAACAAGACTCCTATAGTGCCAGAAGTAAAATCAAGAATTAATAAATGAGATGGATTCAAACTAAAAAGCTTCTTCTCAGCAAAAGAAACAATCAATGAAGTGAATAGAGAACCTACATTCTGGAAACAAATTTTTGTTACACGTACATCTGATGGAGCACTAATCTCTAGGATATATAAAGAACCCAAAAAACGTAACACCAAAAAAACAAAGAACCCAATCAATAAATGGGCTAGGGAGCTGAACACTTTTCAGAAGAAGATATACAATTGATCAACAGACATGAAAAAATGTTCAACGTCTCTAGCAATTGGAGAAATACAAATCAAAGCTACGATTTCATCTCATGCCAGTCAGAATGGCAATTATCAAGAATACAGACAACAATAAGTGTTGGTGAAGATGTGGGGGAAAAGGCACGCTCATACATTGCTGGTGGAACTGCAAATTGGTACAACCAATTAGGAAAGCAGTATGGAGATTCCTTACAAAACTTGGATTTGACCCAGCTATTCCACTCCTCAGTCTATACTCTAAAGACTTAAAAATAGCATACTATAGTGACGCAACCACTTCAATATTTATAGCAGCTCAATTCACAATAGCTAAACTGGGACCAACCTAGATACCCTTCAATAGATGAATGGATAAACAAACTGTGGTATATATACACAATGGAATATTACTCAGCAACAAAAGAGAATAAAATTATGGCATTTGCAGGTAAATGGATGGAGTTGGAGCATATCATGCTAAGCAAAGTAAGCCAATCGCAAAAAACCAAATGCCAAATGTTCTCTCTGATAAGTAGATGCTGATCCATAATGGAGGAAAGGACACGAGAAGAATGGAGAAACTTTGGTCAAAGGGGAGGGAAAAGAGAGGGGGCATGCGAACAATAAAGATGTTGGAATGAGATGGACATCATAGCCTTAGCTTCATGTATGGCTGCATATATGAAGTGATTCTACATCACGTACAACCGGAGAAATGAGAAGTTGTGCTCCATCTGTGCACAATGAATCAAAATGCATTCTGCTATCATGTATACCTAAGTAAAATAAATAAATTAAATATATATATATATATATATACAGAGAGAGAAAGAGAGAGAGAGAGAGAGAGAAAATCCAGGTTAAATGTAAATGCAGCACTTGAGAGGCAATACCAATTTGCATGAAGAAAGTTTTATTATACAAAAATCATCTGGGGGGCTGGGGATATAGTTCAGTTGGCAGAGTGCTTGCTTTGCATGCACAAGGCCCTGGGTTCTAATCCCCAGCACCACACACACACAGACACACACATACAAAATCATCTGGGAAAGAAGTTTTCTACATACGTGCATTTTCTAGATAATAATATTAAGCATTTTATAGGAAACGTTTTCAAGTTTATCATTACTCCCTTGGCTTTTCTCTTCAAGTTAAGGACTGGGCTGTATGTTTAGGATATTTATGGCAGTGCTGTTGCTGACACTACCCTTAAATGCCCCAGGCTGCAGTGTTTGTAAATGGCTGTGGTTTTGTGACTTCTTCATTTGATATCCATTGAAGAGTATGTATTCTGCTCTCTTGATTCATTGCTTCTATCTGTTAGTGCCTTGGGAAAATTAAAAAAAACCAACAAACAAATTTTGTTACAATTATTTATTAAAAGTTTTGAAAAATCATTGAGGGAGTAGTAGAAATACTGTGTGTCAAAATAAATTTCAAGGAATATAGATTGGTTATCAGTTTGATAAGTATCTTCTGCCGGACTGAATTCACTACAGGCCTAATCTCAAATTGAGATATTATTGGGTTGCTTACTAAAGATGAATGGCTTCTTTGTTCCCTTAAGGGTGAAGGAATAAAAACAAAAAAAAGGTTTAAACCAGAAGGCAGAAGTCCTGAGTTTTCAAAACACATCTAGTCACAAAGCTGAGGTCCACAGAGCAATAGCATATTGTGGTAAATGGTATCTTAGAACAGGAGTGGGGAAATTGAAAGTGTAGACATCTATTTCCATCCCTATCCCAACTAGTAGCATGATTTGGGCAGAAATTTTTCTTCTTATTGATTCCATTCCTCTACATAAGAAAATATAAAGCAGGTAAGTTCTCAGTTTATCTGGAAGCCATTAATTAATCCTATGAGGCACTAGGAGAGACTGAAGATTACCAAGAGGATTCTATTCCAATAATTTATGATATATAAAGGTAATTATGATCTGCAAAAATGAAAGGAAAGCTAAAAGTGCACTTAAGTTGTAAACGCCAAATTTCTCTTTACACAAACATCCTTTTCATGATAAGGCCACAGCCCAAGAACATACTTAGGATGCATCTGTGTCTCTCCTCTTCAACTTGATCCAGACACCATTATTTGGCCGGAGAATCAACTCTCCTGACAAGCCAAGTTCTTCTCTTTTCTGGGTGGATTCTACCCAAAACTGTCTCAGGATACAGGAAAGAATGGTCTTTTCTTCCATCACAGCAAACTTTTGACCTTTAAATTAATATAAATACCATCATTTTAATTATATACAGCTCTAATGTGAGAAATAAGAAGCCTTGTTAGAGGAATAAACAACTTAATATTTTCACATAGGTCCTACAAGAATCAGAATCACTGGGGATGTTTGTTAAAAATAAAGATTTTCAAGTACCCTTTCCTGCTCCTACACAGTGTATCTGATACATGCTGTGGTAGAAAAACTACATGATTTGTTATGGCCCAGAGAATCTGAATTTTAGCAGTATGGAGGACCCTCTGTATCTACATGTTCCACATCCATAGATGCACCCAATGGTGAACTGAAAATATTTGAAAAATAATTTCATCTACACTGAAAATATACTATTTTTCCTGTCACTATTCCCTAAACCATACATTATAACAATTGCTACATAGCATTTACATTGTATTAGGTATTATTGATTCCATTCCTCTACATAAGAAAGTATAGAGATGATTTAAAGTATACAGGAGGATATATGCAGGTTATAAGGAAAATACTACAGCACTTTGTATAAAGTACTTGCACACCTGTAGTTTTTGGGATACATAGGAGGTCCTAGAACTAATTCTTTAAGAATATCTAGGGATGAATACATCCCAGATGAATCCTGGGCTCATTCAAGCTTGAGAATCACTACTCTAAACTGATTTTGATTGGTCCCTTAGTTTACTATAGAGTCACCAAATATGCTTCTATTCACTCATTTAAATCTGGCCTCATTTTACTAATGTCTGCATTTATATAAATGATGAAATGCTTTAGAGACACTAAAGCCAGTAGTGTTCAGAATGCATGGTGATGGCCACTCATTTCTAAAGTACTTCAAGTAGTCACACGACAAGTATCTTTTGTTTTGGTTTTGCAAAATACAATTCTTAAAAGCGACAAACACAAAAACAAGGTTAAACATAACAAATCATGTAGTTTTTCTACCACAATAAATTATATTTAACTTTAATCCCACATCTATAACATTTTAACATTTTAAGACTCTACCCTGAAACTGTTTGTGCTTTATGTTATGTGCTAAATTGTGCTCTCCTGGCCAAATTCATTTGTAGAAGTCCTAACCCCAGTATTTCAGATTGTTACTGTATTTGGAAATAGGTTCTTTTAAAGAGGTAATTAATAATGTTAAGTGTAAATCTTAATCACGTTAATTTGAAGTTAAAATGTAGTCATTAGGGTAGGCTGAAAAACAATCTAACTTCAGAAAGGATGAGAACATTGTCCTAACAAAAAACAAAGACCTATGGAGACACAGGAAAAAGGTCACCATCTACAAGCCAGAGAGGCAGGCCTGGAAAGAAACCAATCTTGCTGACACTAATTAGCCTCCAGAACTGTGGGAAAACATATACCTGTTGTTTAAGCCAACCCATCTGTTGCCATAATTTCTTATGGCATCCCTAGCAAACTAATGTACTTCCTGGTAGAAATACTTTAAAGTTATAATGTAAAATGGAGGAAAAAAGAAAATAGGATTTTTTTTTCTTTTTTAAGGCTATTGTATATGGATAATATCTCATCACAGTTCAAAGAAATCCTTTTGAGAAACCTATTTATCATGTAGGCCTAGAAAGTCAAACCCAATCGGATGGATACAAACCGATACAGTTTCTGGGTCCAGCAGAGAAGGGAACATAGGAGTACGGATGGCGACCTTGTGCATTCTGAGGAAAGAACCGTTCTGGCTGGAATTCCTCAGGATTTGGGAAGTATCTGGGGTCTCTGTGCAATGCATAGGGAATGATGACCGCCTCTGTGCCTTTCACAATCCTGTAGCCCCCTGTCGAGAAGTGAGTGACCCATCATGAGACTGGAGCAAGACAGATATTAGATATGAAATGCATTCTCCCTACTGGTTCAATTCCAGAACACTTACCCACTTCACAATCTTCATTAAGACTCCGGGCAAACAAAGGGACAGAGGGGAAAAGGCGAAGTGTCTCCTTAATAACACATTCCAGATACTTAAGTTTCTTCAGGTCTTCCGAGGTAGCAGGATGATCAGACTTGCCTGATTGAAAGCGTGTATCAAACGACAATGAAAGAACTGCCTGGGCTTGGGGCAGGGTAAGAGTATCGCAGAACGCGGGAATCAAACATCAAAGGTTAAATACCCTGAAGCCGAATTTCTAATATTATGCATAATCAAAATACAATGAGATGACATGCTAAGTAAAAGAAACCAGACACAGAAGGTCACTTATTGCATGGTTCCATTTATATAGTCATGGTAAATTAGTGGTTGTCAGGGGCCGAGGGACAAGGGAATGAGGAGGGACTGCTTAATGGTACAGGGTTTTGTTTGGGTTTGCTAAAATATCTTAGAATTAGTGGTGACAATCACAAAGCATTGTGAATATATTAAATACCACGAGATTTTATATTTTAAAATGGTTCATTTTATGTTATAAAATGCTTGCCTTTCTTAACAACAATAACGACAAAAGGAGTTGACACTTGCAGTGCAGTACCCAAAGATTACTTGCTCAAAAATATTACAACATTTTAGAAGAAGGGAGGCATAATAAGCAGAAAACATGACAAACAGTGGAACAAAGATTCTAGTAACAGTTGTTATTATATGAGATTAAAAAGCATTTGCAAAACTAGCAATGAGCTAGAAATTGTGGAGGATATAAAAACTGAACCTCTTTCAAAAGAACTTGTGAGCTTTTAGAAGATCAAATTTATTCTTTGGAGGCACTCTAAAGTGAGAATCAATATGGGAAAAATGATTACAGAAACACAGCTAAAGAGTTTAGATTGTCTCCATTCTACAAGATGAAGCCATCCTTGATTTGAAATCTAGTCTTTGTACAATCAGAACATAAAACTTGTTTCCTAACCTCATCTTTCAATTCTGCATTGTACCAATATCCTGAAGTCTAGTTGTCCATCATTATTGGCTATGTCCTCAAAGCCAGAATCTTTTCCACTTCTGTGCTACCATTCATCTGGTTCTTCTCTTTCTATAATGCTTTTCTTTTCCAACCTTTCCCCTTTATTTTTCCTTCCTTGATTCTGTTCTCTAGAAAATTGCATCAGATACCCTATGGTTGGTTGGCTAACCCAACTTTTTCCTTTTTGCCTTCTAGCTCTGGAGAACCATGTGATACATGATTTAAACAAGAATAAGAATGATGGTAGCCCCTTGTAGCAGACTGACAATAAATATCAGGTAGGTCCTGATCACTGAAACCAGTAAATGCTACCTTATTTGGAAAAATAGGTCTCTGCAGATATGATTAATCTAGGATCTTAAAATGCAAAGGTTGTCTTGGATTATCCAGGTGGGCCCTGAATGCCATCACAAATATCACACACACACATACACACACACAGGCTATGTGAAGACAGAGGAAGAGGTTCCAGTGATGTGCCCATAAGCCAAGGAATGCTGGCAGACACCACAAGTTTAAGAGGTAAAAAATGGATTTTTCCAGAATTAGTCCAGTTCTACCAACTCAGTGATAAATACACTCAGTGATACTAATTTTGAACTTCTGGTGTCCACAGCTGTGAGAGAATAAATTTCTGTTGTGTTGTGTCTCCCAGTTTGTGGATATTTTTTTTAACAGCAGTAGCAGCAGGAAATAAATACATTGTTCATCCCTACCTCCCCTTTTTTCTTGCTCTGAAAATGATAATGGTGCCTAGAAAAACAATCAGGATACAAAAGCCAAGATGGTAAGGATAGAAGAGAGAAAGGAGGAAGTCTGGGAGCCTGAGACATCCCTATGCATCATCTGGAATTATATCTCCAAACTGCTTGCTGTATAACAGAAATTTACCTCCAATCACCTTCACCCAGCTTTTCTCTCATCTGTGGTCTGATGCAGTTCCATATAAAACAGCTTTTCTCTGCCCTTATAAATAGTTTCACCTGCTCCTTTGTGATCCCAAACATCACCTTCTGCCCATTGCTCGAGAGCTCAGCTCCTGGCTCAAAGCTCTATGTACATGTGTCTGAGCTATTAAGCAGTTAGACCCTTGAGGACAATCACACCGATATGTGCATCCTCAGACTCAAGCCCAGTTCAGTTACATGCTAGGAGGTTGGCATATGCTTGCAAGGGAATGGATGAAGCTTGCCAATAAGGAAGATTCTGGAAGGATCCTATACAGGAGCCTTTCTGCTTATGCCAAAGTCCTTAGAATAGGCACATCCTTAATGAGCAAGAATGACATTGCTTTGGTAGACTTAGGACCACGGTAGAACTAGTGAAGGGGCCAAACATACCAAACACTTCATCCAGTTCATTGTCCACTTTTTTCTGGACTTCTGGATAACAACCCAATAGGTACAAGCACAAGTTTATTGAAGTTGCAGTTGTATCATGGCCCTATAAGTGTAAAAACAAAAAAACAAAAAAGCACAGCTAAAAAAGCAGAGTTATGTTGAGAAGATTAGGAGTGTCTACACTAGCTCTTTTGAATTGTCTCTACATTTGACAGTTGTAGTGCAACTGTGGAATATAAACTGTTTCTGAACATCTCACCTCGGTGAGAAACAAACAAATAAAACCACCCCTTAAAAGTAGAGGTTCAAGCTCAGAGATGGCACATTTATGCCTCATAATGTTACACATTATTGCTGGAAGTGGCTGGGCTGTGCTAATGAGGGGGGCAGTAGAAGCCATTCAAGAGAGCTAGTCCTTTTTTTTTTTTTTTTTTTTTGGTACTGGGGATTGAACTCAGGGGTACTCGACCACTGAGCCACATCCCCAGCCCTATTTTGTGTTTTATGTAGAAACAGGGTCTCACTGAATTGCTTAGCGCCTCGCCGTTGCTGAGGCTGGCTTTGAACTCGCGATTCTCCTGTCTCAGCCTCCCTTAGTCCTTTTTTTTTGATACTGGGGATTGAACTCAGGGGTACTCAACCACTGAGCCACATCCCCAGCCCTAGTTTGTGTTTTATTTAGAGACAGGGTCTCACTGATTTGCTTAGTGCCTCGCCATTGCTGAGGCTGGCTTTTAACTTGTGATTTTCCCGTCTCAGCCTCCCAATGTGCTGGGATTATAGGTGCATGCCACACACCCAGCTAAGAGCTAGTCCTTTTAAATGAAAAAAGAAGTTTGACTTTAATGAGCCAACTTGCTAGATCTGTACTTCTCTACCTTCCTCCATTGGGAGGGTGGCTTTACCTGTCAGTAGTACTAGTGGTTATGTGTGTGGTTCTGGGTAAAAGTCTCTACCTCAAGAAGGTGACAGATAGCCTCATTTAATACTAGCTGAGATTTAGGCAAAATGTTAGTACTTTGCAGAAACTACTTTAACTAATCTTCACAAAAACTCCAGGAAATACTCATTACTACTATTCAGATTTTAGAGATAAAAACTGACCAAAAAAAAAGGTAAATATCTACCTCCAGGACCAGATAGCTTAGTAGGAGGTAGAAGTAGGAACTGATCCCTACTCCCAGAATGCCTGATGACATAGGAGAGGCCACACTATCCTCTTCTACAACTGTGAAGTGATCTGGAGTGACCTGTGGTCAGGAGACTCCACCTCAAAGACTGAGTCAACATCATAGACAGCCTCATTCTCTGTCTACTCAGTGTTTTAGGTATGTGGCTCTTGTCTCTGATCCTCATCTCACTAGGACATGTTCATGTGCAAAATCAGTAAGCTCTTCAAAAACTATACCAGAAAATCAGTAATTATAATATAACTCTAGGAACAAAATTTTAGGACAAGTTAAAACTGGGATATGGCCCCAGAGTCCACACACTTAATCTCTCTTAATCTCTCTCTCTCTCTCTCCTTTTCAGTTAATTTCAGATGTCCACATTCTGCTTTAGACTGATTTTCAATAAAGTGCACTCTTTAAAAAAAAAGTTTAAAACCACTGATTCAGTTAATCTCTCTTTAGCACATAGAGAAATCATGATTGAGATCAGAAAGGACTGAAACCATTTCACTTGGCTCATCAGCATAGTGGTAGAACTAGAGCTCAACTCCGAATCCTGAACACAGCTTTCTTGTATGGTTACAGAACTTTATAAAAAGAATGCATGACACAATCCCATTTGTCTATTTTTGCTTTTGTTATTGTACGGATCATCCCAAGAAATCACTAGCTTTCCCACAAGTTTTTTTTTTCTTCTGGTAATTTTAATTTCACCGACAACATTTACATCCTTATCCATTTTGAGTTAATTCTTATATAATGAGTGAGATAAGGGTCCATTTTAATTTCTCTGCATGTGGATCTTTAGTTTTTCCATCACTGTTTATTGAAACTCCACTGTAACTTCTTGGCACTTGGTCAGAAATGAGTTGGTTACAAATACATGGATTTATTTCTGGGTTCTCCATTCTGTTCCCTTGGTCTTAATGTCTGTTTTTATGCCACATGCTGTTTTGATGGTGTGGTATATTTTGAAATCAGACAGTATGATGTTTCTAGCTTTGTTCTTTTTGCTCAAGATCACTTTAGTGTTTTAGGGTCTTTTGTGATTCCATGAGAATTTTAGGACTCAGTATTTTATTTATTTGGAAAATGTCACTGGGATGTTTATAGGAATCACACTGAAACTATAGGCTGCAAAACTGAAGTGCCCATCAACTGGAATACTCTTCAATTTTTAGAAAACAAGTAAATTCTGCCATTTGTGGCAATATGGATGAATCTAGAAAATATTATGCTAAGTTAAATAGGCCAGGATAGAATGACAAATAATGCATGATCTCATTCATATGTGGGACCTAAACCAGTTGAACTCATGGAAATAGAGACTAGAAGGGTCACAGTGACTCAAGGCTGGCTGGGGAGAGGTGAAAGGGGAAAGAAGAGATGTTGGTCAAAGTATATATAAAGTCTCAGCTAGTCAGGAGGAACAACTTCTGGTGATCTGTTGTACAGCTTGATTAATAACAATGGATTGTTTAGTTCAAAGTTGCTGAAAGAATGAATTTTAGTTATTCTAACCACAAAGAAATGATAAGTAAGTGAGGTTGTAGTGGCACCCCTTCCTCCACAGAAAATCTTGATTAAGCTTCTCCAGAGACTCTCACCATAACTGTTCTTAGACGATCAGCAAGAATTTCTGCAAAAGAGTTTTCAGGCAGGGAAGTGTGTTTACAAAAGCATGAGGGATACCCGAGACTAACTCAAGGTCTCCAGCCTAGAGCCTGGAGCCTTCACAGGGGCCTTTACATTTCAAAGAAAAGTAGTTAGATCCTAGGGAAACTCCTTCGCAATCCAAAAGATAAGAGTGAACAGTGCAAATTAGGTTCCTGGCAGGAAAGGGGAGAAGAACTCTTCCTTTCCCAGGCACTGATTTTCAGTGTCCTTGGTTTATTTTTGTATTCAGACTCCAGTTGGTTACCCAGTATGGTAGAAAAAAACTATTTTTATGTAGATTTCTGCAAATTGTGAGCCTCTGGGCCCCTCTCCCTATACACTGGGTATAAAGTTCTAAAAATTTCTGGACTTGGGGTTCAGAGGGATGAATTGATTTAGGCAAGAGCAACCTCTGGACCCCTGAAGCTAATAAATCTGCTTCCTGCTAATTCCTTGATGTCCCACCTCATCTATCCCACTTCAAGGTGATGGATCCTTTAACCTGATTTGATCATGTCACAATGTGAACATGTGTCCAAATATCATCACATTGTACCCAATAAATATACACAATTATTATTTGTCATTTAAATATAAAATTAAAATGTTTAAAAGAATGCATGAGCATTGGCATCATATCCAGGTAGCTGTAGCAGAGCAGCCAGCACAATGCTCAGCACACAGTGAGTCCAGTCATTGAAAACTTGGATGCATTCTACTGTCCTCCCTTTGGAGAGTGTTACCATTTCAAAAAAACCATTTGTTTATCTTTATTGCAATCCACACATAGAAAGTTTTTCTCTTTGAAATATATAATATTTTAAACTATTTTGTGAAAGTATTGTTTAAAAATATATGAAGATCAGAAACCCCTTTAGTATTGCAAATTGGTCAGATCTTCATTGGAGGTCTCTTACTCCCTTCTGGCTAAGCAGCCATTGCAGTAGCTAAGTGCTCATTTGTTAGAACTCTAAAAGGAGGAAATGGACTTGTGGATTTGGAAGCATGAAGTAATATAGAGAACTGAGAGCAATTTCTGGTGGCTCTTCTTGGGAAAGTCTGACAAACCTTAGGTTTACTTAAGAAAAGAATGTATCCATGGTATCCACCATGACATAAAATCTTGTGTGAACAAGGAAGTTGGCCTGGTACTCAATCAGCTTCTTCAAGTCTGTAATTTCTGATGATAATATAATCTTTTTGGTTACATGGAATTATTTTAACATTGACTCACTTCTTAAAAATTATTCTAAAGACTCTGCAAATAACTGGAATTTATTTGTTATTTATTTTTGCTATGCTAGGGACCAGTGCAGGCTTAGGCCAGTGCTCTCCCACTGAGCTATATACCCAGAGCTCTGGAATGTTAATGATACCTGAAAATAACCTGAGGATATAAGTACCTCGAACATGAAGGTGTCAACTTCTTCTCGAATATCTTCTTGACTTAGCTTGTTCCCTTCCTCATCAGTCACACTTAAAAGCAAGTCAAGAAAAGCCTTGCGTTTATTTTTGGAGGGGAGAGGGCCCCTATCAGCACCTCCACATTCTCCGATTTCCTTCATTTTCTTGATCCGTTCAGCAATGACCTATGTAATTTAAATGACAGGCTTTAGTTTGGACTTTGATAAGGTCTAATGACACATTTTTTTCTATGAAAATATGCTAGCCTCTCTAACTTAATTTTTTAAAAACCTTTCCTGTTATTTCCATTTCAATGACAACTTAAGCTCTTATGAAAATACAGTAAAGGCTCTTGCTAACATTGCATGGTCGAGTGAAACTATGAAGGAAAATTTAATGTCAGACAAATTTACGATTTTCAAGTGCTATTTTTAGAATCTTTCTAACATAGGAATAATCATTCTCTACTAAATAGCACCCTAGAACTTGAATAAGCTAATGAGAAAAAGTTTAAGTGGCAGAGACCATGCAATCATTCTATAACAGACTAATTATAGATCATGCTTAATTATATATGTTGAAGAAGTAACAGCAGATTGATTAGGCAATTCACCCTGTAAGCTTGCTACTCCCTATGCCTGGAATGTTCTTTCTTTGTATACCCTCCTGGCTGGCTCTTTCCCTTCTCTCCAGTCTTTGCTTGCTGTCACACTATCACAGAGACCTTCCCCCTTCACTGCTACCTCATCCCTACCATTTTGTTTTCTCAGCCTTCCTTTATATTTCTCTAATTCACTTGCCACCTGACGTCATCTTGTACTAACTGTTCCAGTTCCTTCTCCTCCAACTCAAACACCAGTGTTCATGTGGTAGCACATTTGTCTCTGTTTATTGATATATTTCCAAACTCTAGAACACTTGCTGGCATTTTGAGAATGCTCATTAGACCTTTGTTAAATGAAAAAAAGAATTAAAGTTCATTTGCTGAATTTTGTTACACATTTGAACCTTCCTTTCCCAATCAAGTAACTGAACAAACCTGCTACTAAATGGCTCAAGAGTAGATTCTAAGCTTCTTAAAGAAGGGCAAAATCCCACAAAATACTTTTGGGGGATCTCATAGCCTAGGTCTCAGTATGGAATTTTATATTTATACATATCATATCAGATCAATGTCACTATATATGTGATATTGCCATCCAGTCTAGAATTCATTAATTATTGATACTGATATAAATGCATGACATTTAAGGAAAAGTATAATTATAAAATACAATGTTTACTATTATACTACCAGGTGATTATTATACTGTGACCAACTGAGAACAATAGTTTATTCATTTAACAGCTATTGACTTATTGTTAATAATTTGATGTAATGGTGGTAGGGCTTTTCTCAGCATAAGGAAGCAATTCTAATATAATTTAACCAAAATTTATAGCAAAGGAAGAAAACATTGAAATTGGTACTCTTTTCAGGACATTCAAATTTGAATGTGTATTATCAATTAAATCTTGACTTTCATAAATACTTCTGTGACAAAAAGACTGATGTCCTACATTCAAGACAAAATCTCTTTCTTTTGTTTGTTTTTAATTGAAAATAAAATAGTAGGGCATCATTTATTTTAATTTTTTCCAAAATTAAAGTACGCACTGCTTTAAATGTCCTTTATCTTTAAAAATTATCACCTATTCCAAACATTTCCCAGAAGATTCTTGTATAAAGCTCTTTGGCTCTTCATGCTTTTTACACAATATCATGTTTGTTATTGGTCAAACCATGTTTTGTAATTTTTTGTTATATTGTTTCCTACCCTACTAGATAACCTCTGTTATGGTAGAGGACATACATGTCTTATTCATTAGTCTATTTCCAACCTTTGGTATAATGTTTGGCACTTAGCAAGTACTTAGTTAATATTAGTATTCATATAATTTAATTGCAATTTAATTAGTATTATATTCATATAATTTAAATGTACTGATCACTTTTTCTCATTATTATTCAATTTGACTTTTATTTTATGGGACTTGGGTTCGTGCTCCTATGTTGGTTATGCTAACAAAAGATAAAAATTGTGGACTTAAAAAGGTTCTGGAAATGGATAATGGTGCTGGCTGCATGACACTGTGGTTGCCTTTGATGACACCAAATTACACACTTACAAGGATCCTAACAGTGAATTTTATGTTATGTGTATTTTACCACAATAAAACAAATGACTTACATTGTTGGTAAAAGTATGTAGGATATTAAGGTCCCTTTTGTGTTCCCATCCTTCTTTAAATAAAAAGTACCAAAGGTCAAGCCAAAGCCAGGGCATCTTCATTCTCCGATGTATCATATCACTCATCCTAGAAATAGGAAAAAACATATCTCTTACACCAGAAATGTCTATTTCTTGAGCACCTGCTTGATGCCTGGTCTTGGTAAAGGTAGTGCCTGAGAGTGATGCTGATTAGTCATTGAGGGTACTAAGAGTGTCATGCTTAATGCTAAACAATGAAGGAATGGGACTATTACACATGCTATGAAGCTTTAAAAAAACAGATTCTAAAGAGGAGTGAAAAATCTACTACAAAACACCCTTGTGGATGGTCTGTGGTCTCTGCTTTTGTTTTTCTAGGGTGAGTTCTCAACTTGCCCAGTGCAGCTTGGACTTTGGTATTAAAGGTTGAGGTGAAATCTGCTTCTATTTAAGGCCCATCCATTCCTTTGATCAGTCCCCCAGAGTGACAAAAAAATGATTGCCCTTTCTATAAGAAAGTGCTCATTAAATAACTGTCATGTGGCTGTCCCAAGCAGCTTTCTCCTTTCCAGTGATAAAGCACAAGGAACCCTCCAGGCTCTCTCTCCTCCTTCAGGGTGGGTTTAAATATCAGTCCATTAGAGAGGCCTTCCGTGGCCAATCTGTTGGACACATTCCTTATTCCTCTCAAATACCAGCTTGATTTTTTTCTTCCTAAGCAATATTACAATCTGTTAGTTTATATTGGTTCAATGTGTGTCTCTGATGCTATGCTGTCCTGTGTACCATTATAAAACCAGTTAGAACTTTGTGCATGGACTAGCAGATTATAGATGTTCAATAAGTATCTGTTAAAATGAAGTGAAATGAGTCGTTGACTTCAAGACAGGAGATATCAAATCAATTTCTGACTCTGCCTCTCAGTAAATAAAATATTGCAATTTTAAAGTAAAATAGATGGTTCCAATTTCAAAAGCAAAAACTACTCAGGGCAGAAAATATGAGAAAGGAAAATAACACCAAAACCCGAATACAATATGAAAGAAAAGCCCATATACAGAACAAGGGTAACCACTGCTGGCACATTGGTGTAGATTCTTCTTCTTCTTTTTTTTCCTATGAATAATTATTTTGTGGTAGTTGTTGTCATAGTACAAAAATTGTATCTCTTTTTATCACTTACTATCATAGTAACGTAAATCATAATGTATAACATAATCTCAGTATATTAGGAAGCAATCATTTTATACTACTGCATAATCTAGATATGCCAAAATTTATATAACATTGTTCCATGCTAAAGTACATGCTTAAATGATGAGGCTAATTTTTAGCGTAACATTTCATTTTGAAACAACAAAAAAGGATGCAAGATAGAAATTACTAGCAATAATTTTAAATCCCAAATCAATAATAATTTAAACAATAATTGAAAAAATTGCATTTACCTATAGACTGCACGGACGTACTCAGAATCATCATTGCTTTGAGCACCAATATTCTTCCCCATAGCCGTTTCTATAAAATATGGGTGAAAAGTAAACATGCAGCTCATATACACATCTTGTGTTTATTTTGCAATGGCAGACACTAAAAAGAACATAAATCCTGTTCTGTTCTTCTACATTTCAGTATCATTCTTCTTGGTTTGCTCTTCCTGTATTACCTCCTTCCCCGCTTCCTATTCCAGTTCTTCCTTCCTTTTGGCCTTCCTGGCAATTTGACTCTGTGACTGCCTGCTCACTGCCTTAGGAGTGGCTGCTCCCTGTTAGGCAGCTGATTTATCAGTAACACCACTCTGAAGAATCCATGTCCTTCCCAATCCCCTCATTTACCTTCCCAATTCAATGTTATTTTCTATTTGATCAGTTTTATCTTTACATTATAATTTTAAATACAAATCAGTCAGACTTACCACAGATTATATCTAAGGCACAAAGAGTGATGTAAAAAAAGCAGTTAAATGCTTCTTGGTTAACATGTTTTTCAAGTTTATTAACCAATATATTTGCTTGCTCATTCATGATATCTAAGAAATCTTCCAGAATTGTAAAATGGAAAGTGGGTGTTAACATTTTTCTCCTGGAGCGCCATTTGTTTCCAGTACTAGAAATATAATACATGGTTACAAAAAAGAGAGGAGTAACATTCAAAACAAATAGAGCATGAATATAGCCAAGTCAACAAAATTCTGAAACAGCTTTATCTACAGATTCTGAAATGCTTTGGTCAGAATGATAAAGACAAACATATATAATAATTATATAGTTACAAAATATAGATATAGGGATCATTGTTATATAATAGTAATAAATTTATGAGTCATAAAATAGGAAAAATTTAATAATTTTCCTCCATTTCTAGGTTCCAAGATTCTAAAATTAAGAATTTTTTCTTCCCCCACCAATATCTTAATTTTCTGTTGTCCACATGCTCCATGACTCTATTTTGATTTATACTGTGTTTGAATTCTCCAAAGTCTCTACAAGGGATTTTCTCTTGGTAGGCCAGCTCGCAGAAGTGCCAGATCAAGGTCAAGGGCACTGTGCTCAAGGTACTTCTCTGGGGCTACCTGCTTTTGCCACTGGCTTTTCAAGATTTCCCTGTTCCAGACACTCCTCTGCTGTGCTCCACTCTAACATTAGGAACTCCTAATTCATCCACTGGTGATAGCCACCATGGAATACCACGACTGGATGCCTGGAAGATCACCACACACCGTACATGTGTGTGAGCTCGCTGTAAGCTGGGTCTTTCCTTCTAGCCTCTCTCTCTTTCTGAGAACATGTTTTTATGTATTTTGCTACATAAAAACAAACAAACAAACAAAACAACCTCCCCCAAAACCTTAAAAAAAATACCTTGTGTCAACTGCTGAAATAACAACTTACACATAGAAGTAACTATTTCTACCAGGCGACTTTACAAATTTATACTGACCTACCTTGTAAGAAGTCCAAGGCCAAGCCATGGCTCTAGGAACTTGTACATATAAGATTTGTCAATTTGCTTTGAACAAGTTAAAATTACCTTAGGAAGAGAAAAAATATTTGAGAGATATATAGGCATCAAAATAACTGCAATTGTAGAAATTGTAGGCTTGGACATAACTACTTTTCCTATCTTCATTTTCATTTCTGATTTCTGTGCTAAGAAATCTAATTAAAGTTTTGAACATATAACTGTCCTTAGCTTTAGGGACTAAATGGAGTTGAGAAAAAGAAAAAATTTGATTCCTTGGTTCTTGCCATGAACTAGGAACCAAGCAGAGGCATTTCAAGAGGGTGAGGAAGAGAAGTAAGCACTGAGTCTGGAGGATGACCACCTCTGGGGAGATGGAAATCATGTGTTCCTTTTCAGGCATGTGACTGTGAGGCATTCAGGCTGCCATGACCTGAAAGTAGGAAGCTCAGGATAAAGTCACAAGCTGGAGATACACAATTGAGTGTCTTCAGTATATAGCTAACACTGGAAACCATGCATATGATCAGATCACTTATAGCCAGAGTGAAGCAGAAGGGATGAGTGTTGCAGATTGAGTACAGAATGCTTCCCAGGCCTTTTCCTCCAGTTCTCTATTCTGGAAAGATCTCCCTAGACCAAACCCTTGGAATTCTGGAGTACAGTATGTGAGAAATTACAACATGACCACTAACTAGGAGAGACATGTCTCAGCACAGTCCTTAGGAAATTCTTTTTTTTTTGTACCAGGGATTGAACTCAGGAGCAATCGACCACTGAGCCACATCCCCAGCCCTATTTTGTATTTTATTTAGAGACAGGGTCTCACCAAGTTGCTTAGTGCCTCGCCATTGCTGAGGCTAGCTTTGAACTTGCGGTTCTCCTGTATCAGCCTCCCAAAGTGCTGGGATTACAGGCGAGTGCCACCATGCCTGACTGGAAATTGTTTTTAATTTTGCTCCATGAAGAGAAACTCTGCTTATTCCATTTTGTAACCCCTGACCCAAATCCTTCTCTCATCATTCCACAAGACAGTTTGCTCAGTGGAAGTAAATAAGCAAAAGGAACACAAACTTTCTGTAGACTAACTGAAATAACATGAACAAACAATAACTCACTATAAATATCAAATTAGCATTCCTTTTAAACTGTGGAATAATAAGGTTGACACTGATATGATATGAAACCCTGAGCACCTTGAAGGAAACACCCATATTTTATTAGTCATGTATTTTGGAGTCTTACAACTGTGTCTGGTGGATTACAAATGCTAACTTGTGTAATAATCTGTTTATGGTTCTTAAAAACTCTAGCTTTCTGCATACTGTCTAAAAAAGATCAAATATATTGAGATCAATAAAAAATGTGCACAGATACATTGCTCTTTATACTCAGTTAAATGAAATTTAAGGGTACATTTATTACATTTATTCTGATGCTATTTCCATACTATCAAATATACAGTGGAATATTTGTTTTGTTTACCACATACCCACCTCCACATTTTCAGCATTATAAAGGGCCACCATTGGCACTGGGCCAATCCACAGCTTCAGCAGTGGCACATGACGGTATTCTTCAGTGTACTGAATTATCTGCTGAAAAAATTCTGAGAGAAAAATATTTGATTTTAAATTCAGTCGAGGCAAGAATTTTGTTAATAGTATTGTACAAGTGTTAATTTTGATAAATGCACTAGTCGTGTATAATATGATACCATTAAAGGAAGCTGAAAAGAGGGCAGACATGAACTCTACTATTTTCACAACTTTCTGTAGGTCTAAAATTATCTTGAAATAATATTTGCCACTGCACATAATATAATGATGGTCACTCTTACAGGATAATTATTTGTGATGTGCCAAAGTATGCACTTTTAAAAAATCATTGCTCAGTGTCACAGAGATAGTAACTCGTGGTACCTGGCTTTGTACCAAGACTTCTGAACTTGAATCTTAACCATTACACCATACTGCTTTGAAATGTCTCTTGGATAATATGGTTGTTGATGTTGCTATGAAAAGGGCTGGATCAGATCATCAGTATCCAAACATTCTGCTTCACGTTGTTATACTGCCTGTCTTGGTCTGGTCTGACAGAAGGGACAGGGAAGTTTGAATCTGTGGCTTGAAGATGTCAGGTTCAACAGCCAAGTACAGCTCCAAAAGGCAGGCATTGACATAGGAATTGGGAAAGCATGAGATGAGAGTTTAGAGGTCAAGGTGAGGTCACTGAGGCCAGAATTCCAACATTAGCTACGGAATGAAAGGTGTAACCTCTTGTATAAGAGACAATGTTCTTTAGAATAGGGACTATATCTTAGAATATTCTCATATCCCCAGCTTGGCTGAGCTCGATACTGGGTGCAGAGCAGGACCTCAGTAAATGTTTAGTAATTAAAGAATTTGCTCGCTCTCTCTCATCATGCACAAAACTCAACTCAAAAGTAGACCGAAGACCTAGGAATTAGACCAGAGACCCTACACCTCATAGAAGAAAAAGTAGGCCCAAATCTTCATCATGTCAAATTAGGCTCCGACTTCCTTAACAAGACTCCTAAAGCACAAGAAATAAAAGCAAGAATCAATAATGGGGATGGATTCAAACTAAAAAGCTTCTCAGCAAAAGAAACAATCAATGAGGTGAAGAAAGAGCCTATATTTTGGGAGCAAATTTCTGCCACATGCACATCAGATAAAGCACTGATCTCCAGGATATATAAAGCACTCATAAAACTTAACATCATAAAAACAAAAACCCAATGAATAAATGGGCTAAGGAGCTGAACAGACACTTCTCAGAAGAAGATATACAATCGGTCAACAAATATATGAAAAAAATGTTCAACATCTCTAGTAATTAAAGAAATGCAATCAAAACTACTCTAAGATTTCATCTCACTCCAGTCAGAATGGCAGTTATCAAGAATACAAGCAACAGCAGGGCGCAGTTGCACACGCCTGTAATCACCTCACTTTGGGAGGCTGAAACAGGAGAATTGTGAGTCCAAAGCCAGCCTCAGAAACTGCGAGGTGCTAAGCAACTCAGTGAGACCCTGTCTCTACATAAAACACAAAATAGGGCTGGGGATGTGGCTCAGTGGTCAAGTACCCCTGAGTTCAATCCCTGGTACCAAAAAAAAAAAAAAAAAGAAAGAATACAAGCAACAATAAGTGTTGTTGACGATGTGGGGGGAAAGGCACACTCATTCATAGCTGGTAGGACTGCAAATTGGTGCAACCAATCTGGAAAGCAGTATGGAGCTTCCTTAGAAAACTTGGAATGGAACCACCATATGACCCAGCTATCCTACTCCTTGGTCTACACTCTAAAGACTTAAAAACAGCACACTACAGTAACACAGCCACTTCAAAGTTTATAGCAGCACAATTCACAATTGCTTAACTGTGGAAGCAACTTAGATGCCCCTCAATAGATGAATGGATAAAGAAACTATGGTATATATACACAATGGAATATTACTCAGCATTAAAAGGGAATAAAATAATGGCATTTGAAGGTAAATGGATGGAGTTGGAGACTATCATCTAAGCAAAGTAAGACAATCCCAAAAAACTAAAGGCCAATGTTCTCTCTGATAAGTGAATGCTGATCCATAATGGGGGGTCGGGGCATGGGAGGAATGAAAGAACTTTGGGCAAAAGGGAAAGAGGGGAGGGAGAGGGCATAGGGACAGGAAAATTAGTGAAATGAGATGGACATTATTACCCTAGGTACATGTATGACTGCACATGTGGTGCAATGCTACATCGTGTACAACCAAAGAAATGAAAAGTTGTGCTGCATTTGTGTACGATGAATGAAAATGCTTTCTGCTATCATATATACCTAATTAGAATAAATTAATATAAAAAATAAAAATAAAAGAATTTGCTCTAAACAAGTTCTAGGTGGTGATCTAGAAATTTTGCCTGCATTAAATTTAGTTCTTAACAACTCTATAATGCAGTTACTTTTACAGGTAAAATTAAATAAATAGATAAATAAATAAATATAACTCCTCTATTAGAGAGTTTTAAACAACTTCTTAAAATAACTTGCTTACAAAGCTGGAAGTTGAGCAACAATTTTCTGGATGCCAAGAATCCAGGCCTTGATGAAATAAAAAGTCCCTTTGTGAATTGCAGTATATTGTCAGTCTCTTCACCCAGAAATTCACTCCAAGGACAATTAAATAGTATAATAAGCTCACGATTTATTTTAAAATTGTTTTATTCATTTAATTCTCGGAATCCTCCCCCAAATATGATGAGACCTCTTAAGTGTATCACTTTCTAGGGTAAAGTTGGAAAGGATGGTCTAAGTTTGGGCCATAAGCCCCAAAGACAAAATACTGAATTCTATAATCAAGATTGAAATCCCAAAAGATCAAAATGCCTGAAATCTGAAATCCCTAGTGCCTAAAATCCTGAAAATATAATTCTGGAAAAACATGTTAGAAATTATTTAAAAGACATTTATTTACATTTTAAAGAGGGATTTGGTATTTGAGAAATATGTAAAAACAGGACAGAATTCTTCAGATGTCACTTTTCACAAAATAACATCTTCATAATCAGAAACACAAAAAATATTAACATTAGTCATGAGTATATTAACAATAATAAGCAAATGAATTGTAATAATAAAGAAATAGTTTAAAAATGAAATCCATAAACACATATCATTATGGTTTATAACTGTGTACACTCAGCTTTACAACTGCTATATCTACAGTTTTATTTTTGTGTTTTGTGGTGCTAGGGATCTAAGCCAAGCCTACGCAAGGCAAGCCCTCCACCACCAACACATCCCCAGCCCCAAATGCTGTTATCTAAAATATCAAGATAGACCACCCAAATCTTGTGATGAGAGGGATCAAAAACAACAGTGATGATGGGTCACCACATATACAGTGGCCAAAGAGTTGAGATCTTGAGAAATGTTTTCTTTCACAGATGTATAAAAAAGACATTTCTCATTTATTGACGATGATTCAACGATTCACGATGCTTATACACAAAGTCAACATGTGCTAATGTACTTTGTCAAATGTGCAAAAAAAATGCATAACATGATACAGAACTCAAAGTCTGCATTTTATATCTCTAGTATTAGACATGATGCGAAGGTGAAATACATAGCATAGCAATTAGTGTGTGTGTGTGTGTGTGTGTGTGTGTGTGTGTGTGTGTGTGTTGGGAGTGGGGATGAAGAAATGAATGTTGCCCTACGTCCTGGAGTCCAAAGGCTGGGGAGCCTGGAGTTCTGAAATTCAAAACAGCAGAAGAAACTTCTGTACTAGCTCTCGAGACTAGTTCACCTTCCATATTTGTTCCCTCTGAGGCCATGATAGATTGGATGGTGCCTGACCATGTTGAGAGTGAATCTTCCCCACCTGGTCCACTCAGATTTACAAACTAATCTTCTCTGAAGACAACCCCCCGACACACACTCAAAATAATGCTTCACCAGATTTCCAGGCATGCATTTGCCTAACATGATGCCACTATCCTATGTACAATCCTCTCCAGAATTCGTCTTTCTACCTCTCTTAAGTAGACTTTTTTTCAATGAGAAGTTTGGTTTTTAGATTTTGACTTTCAGAATTTCAATATTTGGGATTTTAATCTTTCAGAATTGTGATTTGGGGAATTTCAGATTCTAGGGATTTTGATCTTTTGTGACATCAATATTTGGGATTGTGACATTTGGGATTTTGACTTTGGCAATTATGGTTGGCACCGGAGCATCTGTATTTCTATGCAATTATTTTTAATACCATAAAGCCTCAGAATAGAGGTGAAGGTTAGTTCTGCTTTTAGTATTAACCAAGATTATTTCTGTCAATGTGATTTTCATATATCTAAACATGTTATTGAATTACTTGTAATATTAGTCACTTTGATCTTTGGTTAGTGGAAAGTTTATTGGATTTCTTCTGCCCAAAATATTTTGGTAAGCACTCTCCCATAAGGCCTTATCTTATTTCTGTTAAGTTGAAATGACGTCATTATTTTTATTTGGGAGATCACAAGTGAAAATTAAGTAATCCTTCAAGCTTTGAAGTCAGTGTTCAGCCTGTAAAATAATTAATAATTAATCTGAAGAGGAGCTGGATTCTGGCTGAGGTCCATTTAAATTATGTCATTTTGGATAAATCTTTTCAGCTCTGGGTATCCTAACTTGTATACCCAGAAAAGGAAGTGCTAAGATCTAATTCGGAGTCTGTAATGGGAGACTGAAAATATCAGGTACTTTTGAGAGCTTTCTAACTTAAAGTGATTTCTTTTCCCATTAAGAAAACATAAGTCCATCATTTTTTAAAGGATGATTTCAAAATAATTTCACTCTTTAATAAATAAGGCTTGCCATACAAATATGCCTGAAGGCCCTGCCAGTACAGCTTATTAATTGCTATTATGAAACCTCCTTATTAAATGTGAAGGTCAAGAAAGAACGAAAGTATGTAGTTGTCAAGTCATATGATGTTTGGGCGGAAGTGGGGGCTAAGTCTCAAATAAATCTCCAAGCAATTGTTTTCCAAAGTGGGAGACAGAGGAGAGTGACACTTAAGTATTCGCCATATTCCAAGAAGTTCCACCCTTCAGGCTTGAACAAGCTAAGACAGAAGAAAGTACATATTTTGAGATCTGACCAGCTGAGGTGGGGAGAAGAGAAGAGAAAAAGCAGAAGGACATGAGTTTGGAAATACTGCATTCTGGGCTATAAATTTAGAAGTTCATTATGGGACGGGGGCGGGGAAATGAACAATTTTGGCAGGTGTCAAAGTCTGGATAGAATTGGGAATTCATTCTCCAGAGAGAGGATGATTCTTCTTTCTCCTACCTGCCAGAGCCAGGTAGAAGGCGGGGTTGAGGGGAAGTGCGGTCCTGGCACTGGTTCCAATTGGGGCTCCTGCTAGGCAGGGCTTCAGGTGGAGGAAGATGTGGGTCCGCACGGGCGCCATCCTTTACTTACCTCTCGCGTTCGGCTTCATCAACAGCGCGTGTCCCACCAAGGGGTAGGCGCGGGCGACGGTCGGGATGGGCCTCATCAGCTGCCATTTCCTCGCGTAACTCGCCACCATCTGAAGGAGGTTAAGGATGAGGGTGGCGCCGGCGAGGGAGACCGCACTCGCCGCTCCCCAGAACAGCAGTTTCTGCCCAACAAGCCCCAGCCAGAGCCCGACCATGTCTGCAGCGTCCCTTTTTGCTCGAGGTTAGCGATTGGGATAGCGAGTCAGCGCGGGTGGGCTGTTGGGGCGGCCGGCGAAGGACAGTCTAGAGTTCAAGTGCAAGGAGGAGGCGGAGTTCCCGGGACTCGGGGAGGCGGGGGCTGCGGGCGCAGAGGATGCGGCGCTAAGCCGAGAGGGAAGAGTGGAGCCGGGGGAGCTGGCTTCCTCCTCCGGCAGTCAGAGGGTGGGCAGACCCAACCGCCCGGAAGCACAGCTGAGGCCACCTCTGAGCTCTGGGGACCGGGTTTCCAACCTCCCAGGCGGAAAGAGAAAGCGCCGCGGGGGTTGTTATTGAGAGCTGCAGGAACCTACGTAACGCACTTGAGTCTACCTGGTGCAAGCAGACTCTGGGGTGTTTTGAATTCAGGTGAGGGCACTTAGACCGAATGAGAACATTTAGG
Source organism: Xerus rutilus (assembly GCA_028644305.1). Taxonomy (NCBI): domain Eukaryota; kingdom Metazoa; phylum Chordata; class Mammalia; order Rodentia; family Sciuridae; genus Xerus; species Xerus rutilus. The sequence goes on from CM053403.1 coordinate 119,439,360, forward strand.
ACAGCCTCGGGGTGGAGAGATCAGAACTTACGTCGCCCCACCGGGTGCCCTGGGGTCAGACTTCATGGGCTGAGTTTGGGGTGATGGGACCCTGCTACTGGGTGTTGGAGGGATTCCGGTTCTTTCTAGCAGTCTGTTTCAAAACTGAAATAAAGACGCATCCAGGTTGAACTCTAAGCTCGCTGCTGTGCGCCTGTGGTACCGGCTTCCTAGGGAGGAGAGTGCAACCCTGGCTTCCGCATCAAGGTCATTCAGAGCAGCTACCTTAGGTTGATCTAGAGAGCTTTAGGGATGCAACCTAGGAGAACGTCTGTCAGTCAGTTTGTGTCAGCTGACTGATTGAGACACTGGAAAGCTAAATGAGGTGGTAGTCCAAAGATTTGCCAAAATATCTACCAGAGCAAGGATAAGCCAGAGCCTACGTAGGAAGAAAAAAAAATACGATGACTGGGGATTTGGGAACCCGTGAGGGTTAAGAGACGCGAGGTGAGGAGAATTTGAAAAGGAAACAGCTACAATGAAGCATACTCAAGTGGAACTAAGACCAATCCCGAGGCAGGAAAAAGATAAGGATTCTTTAATTCTACCCAAGGCTGTGACCGCCGACTCGTTTCTCTTTCGTCTGCTTGCAGAGGTGCCTTGTCCTGACTGATTACTTTTCCTAGGCCAGATAATTCTTACCAAGGGGCTTAGTGAGGTGTATCCTAGTTAACAGGTCCCTAAGCACCGAGTGCAAAGGAAGATAAAATTGTGAGATTGTCCTGGACTCCTACTTTACTTAATTATGTTAGTTTTCTTGTAGCTGTTGTAAAGGTTATCCATAGCCTCCTCAGTATCATGAGGGGGAAAAAGGCTTCTGTCCTATTAGATTTTTTTTAAGCTCCTCAGTATGTGCTGACATACAGAAAGAGGTTCATGAAATATTAAGTGAAAAAAAAGAAGAAGAAAAAAACAGAACAAAGAAAAAAAAAAGACAACAGAATAGATGATGTAAGGCTTCTCTGGGGAAAAAATTGTTTCTTCTTTACAGCTCGCGTGATGATTAGAAAGAAAAGCACTGATCAACTCTATGGAGTGAGGATGGAGAAAGGGAACTTACACTTTTAGTGTGTTCACTTCTACATTGTCTAATTGCTTTAAGACTTCTTTAAAAACTAAATGCATTGAGCTGAGGCATAGCTCAGTGGTAGACTGTTGGTTTAGCATGTGCAAGGGCCTGGGTTGGATCCTTGGCACTGAAAAAAAATTATTTGATACCTTTAAGTATATCTCATGGGCTTCCTCTGTAAAAGATTGAGGTGGAGGAGAAAGGTGAATTACAGCTATAGAAGAAGAAAGTATATCTGTATCTTACTAATCATCTCTATGGACATAACAAGGCTATACCATATAACCTCTCCCCTTAGTAAAGGGAGAAGTGGGGGGGAGGGGGTTACACCATGCAGCAGCACATAAGGACATGTGCAAAGAAAGGCTCCAAAGCAAGGAAGGGTGTGAAGAATCTCAGGCCATCTAAGTCCCTCCTTGGTAACTCACAGTGAGTAGCGGGAGGTAATGTGCATAGGTAGGGTGGATCAAACCCAGAGACACCTGGACTGCCAGGCTTAGAACTTTTATCTTTATTTTAAAGGCAATTTGTAGAGGCAAGAAAGAGGGATATTGGAGATTTGGGGGTGAAGAGGCAATAAAATAAGAGCTTTGTTCCTTAGTTATCTTTTGGTATTTTCCTTGTTAGCAGATAAGGACTCTTTTCCTCCTGGTTTGAAATAGTAAAATTTCAAACCAAACCAGACAGCCAGAAAGAAGTGCATGGAAATACCCTTCTCACAGGGACAGCCTTGTGACAACAGAGTATACAGTGTTGCACCTAAGAGGGCTCACCATGAGCAGATTGTCGGCTTCACAAAGCTAAGCTGACTTGAGCAGGAAGCTGTCTCATTGCTACCCCTTCTTAAAATTCATTGTGTATTCAAGGATGTCCATGCCACTTGGAAGATTTTTGGTCCAGGTCTTTGAAAGTCTCCCCTGCTTACAATCAGTGCCTTTGAAGGTTAAAGTCATGGGCCAAAAGACATTATAACCTACAGAATGGCTTTGTAAATGTTAATACTTTTATTTCCTAATTTTTTGTCACTTGGAATGATTCCTGATATGAAAAAGATATTTAATTTAGATTATAAAATAAATTCCTGCCTGGGTGTAGAACGACATTATCTGCATACTTATATACATCCATCATAAAGGTAGCAGGGAACTTTGTCACCAATGATTGAATCATAGATACCAAGATCAAATAGAGTGAATGATACCTAAATGTATAATTTTATAGACAAAACTCATCACTTCCTGTAGCCATCACCCAGATCGTACCATAGAACATGGAATCAATAATGAACTCTTTTGTGTCTGACTTCTTAAATTCAACATTGTATCTATGAGATGAATCTGTACTACTAAGCACAGTATTTTTACCTTTTCACAGCTGTATATTCCATTGTTTGAATATATCATAATTTATTAATCATTCTACTGCCAGTGGATGTTTCAGTTGTTTCCAGGTTTCCTATGTTATAAATAATTATGTACGATCACTTTTTAGATGTATTTTGACTCAAATATGTACATATTTCTATTGAATATATGCCTAGGAGTAAAATTACTAGTTGATACGGTATATATCATATTTAGCCTTAATGCTAACTGCCAGTTTTCCAACATACCAATTTACACTAGCAATCTCCGATTAGCTCCAGCTGTTTTGTGTACTTGCTAATTTTTGCTAGTATCTTTTTTAAAAAAGAAGCTATTCCATTAGGTGGTACAGTGGTATGACATTGAGATTTTTAACATGCATTGTCTCCATGACTTGTAATGGTCATCGAGACAATGTATGACGAGATTATTGGTCATTTTCAAAAGTACCTATTAAAGCATTTGCCCATGTTTAACAATGGAATTGTATAAAATGTTTGGTGATTTGAAAGAGTTATATATATGCATATGTATAATTAATTAACATTTATTATATATGTCTATATAAAATACAAGTCCTTTACCAGGACTGTATTTTCCTGTGTTTTGCCTTAACACTATCTTAATTATGTCCTTAGATGAATAGAATGTTTTAAAATTTTAATGAAGCACAGTTTAATGATCTTCCCATTGTAGTTAATACTTTGTCCTGTTTAGAAAATCTTTGCCTAGCACAAGGTAAAAAAGAAAATCTCTCTTGTTAATTTCTAGAAACTCTGTAATTTGACCTTTTGCATTTAGATCTGAAAGCCATCTGTAACGTATGCGTGTGTGTGTGTGATAGTGAGGTATGTAATTTTTTTAAAAAAATGAATATCCAATTGAATTTAACATAAAAATCAGTATGAAGAGAATTAAAAATTTATAATACCGAGTCTTCCAATTCCTGAATGTGATATATCACTTAATTTATTTGGCTCTCCTTTAGTTTCTTCCAGAAATGTTTTGTAGCTTTCTTTGAGGAGGTCTTGCCCATTGTAATAGCTAATTCTTAGATGTCAATTTGGTTATGGTGCCCAGCCATTTGGTCAAACTATATAGCACTTGCCTAGCATGAGTGAGGCCCTGGGTTCAATCCTCAGCACCACAAAGGAAGAAAACATTAACCTCAACATATTTTTTCCTATTTACCAATTTTCTTTCTCATATTGACTTTGTGTGTACTTCCAAATATCTGTTTCTTGTCCATTACAATCTTTATGGTTCTCAGTAGGAAGATTGGTTTTCTTTAAAGGACATTGTCTTAGCCCATTTTCTCTTGCTATAACCAAATACCATAGATTGGGTAATTTATAAAGAATAAAAGTTAGGCCTGGGGTTGTGGCTCAGTGGTAGAGCACTTGCCTAGTACCTGTGAGGCACTGGGTTTGATCCTCAGCACCACATAAAAATAAATAAAGTATATAATTAGATGTTTAAGAAAAGGAAAAAAGGTTTGTTTAGCTCATGGTTTGGGAAGTGGGGAAGTTCAAGTTTGAGAGGGTGCATCTAGTGAGGACCTACTTGATGATGGGGACAAAGTAGAATCCTGAAATAGCACAGGGCATCACATGGCAAGACAGGGCAAGTGTGCTAGCTCAAGCCTCTTCTTTTAAAAAAGCCACTAACTGCACCATAGGGACCCTGCCATCATGACCTCATCTAATCCTAATTATATCCCTTCCACTTCCAAATACCACTAACACATGACTTTAGGGATTAGGTGTCCAAAACAATCAGTTTGGGGGACATACTCAAACCATGTAGTTACTGACATCCTCCATATATCTAAATCTTTTGGTCAATTCCTCATTTTGTCTAAATTGACTTATCAACAGCATTCAGCACATTCTTGATCTGGTCCCTTCCTTGAAGTAATTTTCTCCCCATTTGACTCTGAGGTTTCCACATTATTTTTATTTTTATTTCCCCTCACCAGCCATTCTTTCTTAGTGTACTTTGCTGGGTTTTCTTCACATCCTAGATCTGCAGATTTTTAAATGCTCAAATCTCAGAACCATTAGTCCTTCTCCCCTTTTCAACACTCCCTTTTATCTCATCCATTTCATACCTAATAAAACCTATGGACTATATAGATTGTTCCTGACTTATGATGGCTGGATAGAATTTTTTGACTATACAATGATTCAAAAGCAATACCCATTCAGAAGAAAATAGACTTTAAATTTTGAACATTTGTTGGGCTGGCAGTATTCTGTAGAATACTCATGTGATGCCGGGCTACCGCAAGCTACTGCACCCAGTCATATAATCGTAAGAGTAAATAACTGATACATACAGTGTGTGCATTGCCAGGTTTTTTTGGATGCAAGTATTCAAAAAAATTACATGAGATGGCTGATACTTTATTATAAATGAGGCTTTGTGTTAGATGATTTTTTGAAATTTTAAACTAATATAAGTATTCTGAGAACATTTAAGACAGGCTGGCCTAAACTATGTTGTTTGGTAGGTTAGGCATATTAAATGTATGTTTGACTTATGATATTTCCAATTTATGATGGATTATCAGGATGTAATGCCATTGTAATTTTAAGAGCATCTGTACATGCAACAATTCCCAAATTTACATCTCCAGTCTACACTTCCTCTCCAAACCCCAGCTGCAGATATGTGAAGATGTCAGCTTAAAGTGGTACTTGGTCATCTTGCCTTGTTTTGTTTCTCCATAGCATTTATTGCTAGCTGACCTTATAGTATGTCTTTGTTTGTTTATAGCATATCTCCTAGAATCTAAATTCTTTTAGAGCAAAACTTTTTATTTAGTCCAATGCTGAGAACATTTTACACAAAAAAGGAATTACCATTTTATGAGACAATAAATCCATGAAGATTATCAGTAGAAATGTCATCTTCTGAAACAGATTATAGTAGAGTATTTATAAATGAGGTAAACTTTCATAGACATGTATGTTTATATATTTGAATTCACAGGGAAAGGCTTGTTATATAGTTGGAAATGATTGAATGTGTATTAGAAATTGGACAACAAGTGTATAAATTATATAAAAATTGAGAATATAAAAGTGCTTCTACAAATGCAATGAACTTTTGAAAACTTTCAAGACTTTGATACTTTATTAAAAGTTAAGGAATTAAAAATCCTGAATAATGATCTGTAGTCATAAGAAAACAATGAAAATAAAAATATACTGAAATGATTTATATATAGAAATGTACATCTCAGTTGGTATAGAAATTCCACTCTAGTTCAGAATAATATATATGAATACTTCCTTTTATATTAAATTTATAAAACCTAGCAGTTTTCTGTGATAGTTTAGATTTTCCTATATTATTTTAAAATTTCTTCATTCTGTCTTTGGTTTTAGGTGATCTCAGAAATAATTAAATTTGCTTTTCATTTTTAGCAGAGAAATTCTAAGATAAGATTCTTTTATCAAAATGGTTCATTGTGAAATGCTGCTCTAATTTTTACATTATTAGTTTAAAGAGCACCATCCTTGATATAAGGATTATGTACTAACCTCTAAATCTCAGTTAACCTATAAGCAAAATATCTTTTACACAGGTGGAAAAAAAATTGGGACTACCATTTTTGGAATCAATAAAAGAACCAAATGTTTAGAAGATAAAATTTACTATCACTGTATTTGATTCTATTTTTCAAAGTACTCTTTACCATTATAAAAATAATAAAGAGACTGGACATGATAACACACACCTGTAACCCCAGCAGGTTGGGAGGCTGGGGCAGGAGGATCACAAGTTCAAAGCCAGCCTCAGCAAAATCAAGGTGCTAAGCAACTCAGTGAAACCCTGTCTCTAAGTAAACTACAAAACAGGGCTGTGAATGTGGCTCAGTGGTTGAGTGCCCCTGAGTTTAATCCCCAGTACCCCCAAAATAATAATAATAATAATAATAATAATAATAAGAAGAAGAAGAAGAAGAAGAAGAAGAAGAAGATGATGATGATGATGATTCAGTGATTCTCTAAGAAAAAAGAATTCATCCTGGATGCCCAATCTTTTTGTTGGGATAGGCCGCCTGTCTGCCATCCCCCTTTTAAGATGTTTGGGCTGAACAGGGAAGCAGTTGGATGGTGTCTAGAGATTAATATAAAGTTGCCTGAATGGTTGTGAAAGAGCAGAATGGATAGCTTTTCTAGCAGCTCTGGTGGACCAGAGAGCAACTAATGAGGAAGTCTGTGAACTAGGGCTCCAGATCACTCACCTGTCTAAAAATTACTCAAGCTGGACAACTGCTAAACCAAGACTGGCATTTTCTCTTAAAAATTTCCAAAGCTAATGTTGAGTAATGTAGAAAATTCTCAAAATGCTTTGGTATTCTTGGTGTGGGAAACTAAGCATGAGGAATATTCCTTGGAGTTAGGGAGTTGAGCTTCCTAGACTAGCCACCCCAAAAGAGGTAAAAATATAATGATCCTTCTCATTTCCACTCCCTAACATGTTCCCTGGCTTTGAAAATGGAGTGGGGCATATAATGGAGCAAGACTCTAAGGCCATTTTGTTTTGTTACTGTGATTAAAAAAAAAAAGCACATACACTAATTCTGGTCTCAGCATGCTTTTTAATTTCCAAACATCTCTAAATAGAAAATGATCCCCACTTCTTATAGCCAGAAATGTCTGAAAATAATTTATCACACATTTATGTGATACACATGAGTTTATGTATAAAGTTTAACTTGGATTAGTGAAAATTAGATTTTAAGGTATGATTATCTGATAGCAAAGAAAACATTGTGCTGATCTGAGATGAATACAAGGACTTAAATCACTACGAATCAGCCTTGCCTCCAACTGACATTTCTCCTTCGTATTCTCCACTCCATTTTCTGTAGTACTGTCAGATGGGGAAACATGCGCTAAGGAAAATAAAGCAGGACAAGAAAACAGAAGGTGAAGGGAGCTGCTCCTTTAAGCAAATAGGCGGGATGGAGACTTTATTGCAGAGATGACATTAGAGCAAAGATCAGATTGTAACGATATAAGGGCAATGCTACTGCAAAGCCTTCCCTCCAGTGCCTGGACACTCCAATTGAAATAAGAAGGATGGAGCCATATGCAACAGTTTTAATTATGTTTGTATTCAGCTTTAAATATCTATAAATGTGGGGACTTTCAAATGCAATGCCTTAACTTGAAATAAAGAAATAGTAGCACACAGTTGGCTTAAAATTAGCCACTGATGTTTCTCAAAGAAGCTCATGATTAATGCACTTTTAAACAGATATAAGAAAGTCGGCACAATGACTAGAATAATTGGAATCTTTTCCAGATGGGACAGACTGTCTCAAATACAACTTAACTATTTTTTAAAGAAGTTATATCTATTAGCAATTAGGAGTTTGATAAAATTATTAAGAGAATGAGATTTTAAAAATCAAGGTACAAATTTACAAAATGGCATAGACCTAGACAATATACTCGTATATTATTAGAGTGTGCATATATGCACACACACTCCGTGTGCATAACTGATAGAGTGAGGGAATTTAAACACACATTGTATCTTCTGAGCAAAACCTGAAGAACCCCAGGAATGCTCCCAGTAAAGATGATGAGTGACTTTGACTTTCAGTCTCTTTAGAATGTGAAGTGTTCAAAATGAAATTACTTATTTATTTGCACTTCACTCAGGTAGTCTAACATCACAGACTGTAAGATAAACAGATAAATAGTATAATACTTGTTCTTCCACTTTTCAAGTGAAAAATGGCATGCAGAGGCTGTGGATGCTCCAGTGAGTCCATAGTTCTGGTGAAATAATATCAAGATGCTGCTTGGAACCTCCTTCTTGAAGTCACAGTTGTCCTCTGAAAAGATTTAGGCAGATACTGTGAACCTAAAACACAAACCAAGAAGTATTTCTCATTAGAATGTTAAAAGTTCAACCTCCCAAGAGGAGTGTTTTGTACATTCCATGCAGATAATACTTTTTAAAAAGAAAAAAAATTAGCCGGGCTCAGTGGCTCACGTTTGTAATCCCAGCACTTTGGGAGGCTGACAGGAGAATTACGAGTTCAAAGCCAGCTTCATCAACGGGGAGGTGCTAAGCAACTCAGTGAGACCCTGTCTCTACATAAAACACAAAATAGGGCTGGGGATGTGGCTCAGTGGTCGAGTGCCCCTGAGTTCAATCTCCAGTACCAAAAAAAAAAAGGAAAAAAAAGAAAAAAAATTATTTTAATGTCTCCTCTTCCACCAACCAGGCAATTGTCATACACACAGACTGCCATTTGGAGTCCTGAGAAAAAGGAAGGATCATTATTATCATTTTTTCCTGCCTGAGTATAAATGGAAAGATAAGTTAGTACTTCCTGGTGCTTCTTGACTTGGAAGCAAAGTGGACAAGGAGGCCATGTGCCTGCTCATCAGAGAAAAAGAAAATAAACCCTTAGAAACCCTTATGGTTTCTAACCCTGGTTGCTTCTGTAGAAATGAGAATGATCTCTGACCATCAATGATAACACTTATCTCAAAGTTATTGATAAGGGAAGACAGTGACTTAGTATTTGGTGAGTGAAGATTTAAAACAGATTCAGAGCCCAGCTCCCTCACCTCTTCTCATTTTTTGTGCATCCAAGCAACCTATTAGACAGGTCCACTTGTGCTGCAGTCAACACCTCCAAAACTGAGTTCCTCAGAATTCCTTCAGTTCCTTCTTTCATCACCACTGCTACTGGTCACCCACAGAATCTCAGCTGACAGCCTTCATTCCTTTCTCACACCTCATGTGATGCTCATCTCCTCTGGGAAGCCCCTCTGCTCCCATTACTGCGATTGAGCTAGGTGATCCTGATCATCTCTTATGGCCCTTTGCATCTTCCCCACTAGACTTGAAGGTTCCTTGAAGCACAGACCAAAACATTCTTGCTGTTTTTGTGTTTGTTTGTTTGCTTGTTTGTGTGATGCTGGAGATCAAACTCAGGGCCTTAAACACGGTAGGCAAATACTCTGCAACTGAGCCACACCCCTAGGCCCATCCTTGATATTTTGAATCTCAGAACTTGGCACAGGGTAAGCACTTCCCTAGAACATTGTCCTCGATTAACAAACTCAGTGCCTACTTTCCCCCGACTATCTACAATTATGTTAAAAGCAATACCTTATAATGCAGCACAGCTGCCATTTATAGGAGTCTTAACGTCACTAAGAATGATGGGTAATATTGCTAGGGAACACAAAAAGCAACAAAAGCCACAGCAGCCTAGAGCTATTAACATAAGAGAAAAACTTCAAAGGGCTAAAGAATCCCTGACATCATATGCTGATATTAATAGTAATAAATCTGTTATATAATGCTTAAAATTTACCTATTTTCCTTTTAGAATGATATCTAAAATTTCCCTTAAGACAACACATTATCCTTGACATTCAAGATTCTTTATAATACAAATGGCTTATAATTTCTGAGCAAGTAGTATATGCCTAGCGTCTAGCTATGTCCTTTTCATGGATTTTCCAACAACTATTTTATCCCTATAACCTGTTATAAAATAAAAAACTGAGGCTCAGAGAGGTTAGGACATTCTTAGGACTTAGCTTGTCAGTGTAGAGCCAGGGTGGAAACCCAGCATCAGATTCCAAAGCAGCAAGCCTCACACAATCTGTGCTGCCTCCAAAGGAAAAAGGAAATGTTGGAATTAGTTTGAAAATCAAACTATCACTGGCCTTCACTCAAACTATAATTTTATTCACCAAAAACATACTAGGCTGAGAATACATCTGTAAAGTTTTATGGTAGAAAACAATGATCAAATCTGTGTTCATTTTCTCAAGCACCATTGCCATTAGATTTTCGAAGAGAATCTAGGATAAAGGTTTCATTTAGAAGAAAAGAGTGAAAACTTGATAGCAGAGAGAGAGAGTGAACTCTCTTTAGACAGGATTTTCTTTTATAAGAATGAGACCCCAGTTAATTAAGAGCACTGTCCATTTTTTCCTTTCCACCCTGCAGCAGCTGTGGCCTGTGCTGGTCTGTGCAGGTTTTCTCTTGATGGAGTTCCTGAGGTGGAGCCATAGTAGGTCATGGAAACTTTCTATTTTCTTCAATTTCATTTTCTGAAACTTAAAATGTTTTGCAAATTACATCATTGTCTTTATATGTAGAAAATGCTGACCTGTCACAATACTTTGACCTGTCCATGTGTGACCAGCAAATTCCATCGGTGTCAGTGAACCTTTTCGAGGTGTATCCGACTGTTAGGAGGAAAATAAAATGAAGGATGAGCTTTATTTTTTAAAAAAAAAATTTTGTTTTGTTTTGTTTTAATCAAAGGTATGGTCAACAGCAGACCTACCCGGAATGTATGGGTTGTGTTGGGCCTTGAAAGCTGTTCCAGGGTAATGGTTCTTTCTTGAAATGGCGATCTTTCTATGCCATCAGGGATTGCACTTAACACGCGGTTTGGGGGATACCTTCCCCTGTACTGAATAAAGAATAAGATGCTTTTGTTTAAAAGAAATGCATTCCTTAGAAAGACGAAACACAATCTATGGATGCTTCAATCATTCACTTATTTACTCACTGAGTAACTTACTTCAAAACACTTACTTAAATTTGCCAAATACAAGGAATACTAAATATCTAAATATGTTTTAATTACATAATAATATGATGAAGTCCCCCCCAAAAGGTAATGCCATAATAGGTAAGTAGGTATCAAAAACCTTAAACACACAAAATTCTTAACATTAAATTATACTAGAAATGTAATTCTGCATTTGTGAAGCATTTGCCTTCTTTTATTATTTCATTCTAAAGTTTCACATTAAAGCTTTGCCACTCTTGCCTTCTGGGAATGGGTTCTATTGCTTTGCTTAAGGTGGCAGAAAGAATGCAAGAGAAAACCCTAGATTAGTGTTTTTTCTTTCTTTCTGCTTTATGCTCCTATAAGAGTGTTCCTCTGTCTTTTATATAAAAGACACAAATTACTTGTTTTGGAGTGAAGCAAGAGGATCATTGTAAATCTGGGAGAAACCTGGTTATCCATACTACCAGGAGCATGGGTGAACTGAGTTTGAACGTAGAAGAAATTGCCTCTGTACTGCAATAAGCATGGCAAAAGTTAGCTGCAAAAAGGAGAGCTGATAAAAATGACAGTAATAATTTACTAAGCTCTTAATTCATCTCTGTCATTATATCATATATTTAAAATGTATGAGTTCATCTAATCCTTCTAACAATTCCTTGGAATTGTTATTACCCTTTTCTAGATGAAAAAACTAAGGTTCAGGCAGATAAAAGCAAACTTGTACCAAATCAGTGGGTCTGCATGGCAGGATGGAAACACAGTTCTGCCTGTCTCTGAACCTATCTATGCTCTTTTCTTCACTGGATATTTCCTTGACACCTGAACTTTCTGTTTTAACTCAAGACAAATTTTTATATCATCCCCCTCTAAAGTCTCATGAGCCATTTATATTCTGGAAGTGGATTATGAATACATTTTGAATGCAGCCAAGTAGAGCATTCTCTTATGTTCTGACTTCAATCGGAAGTGCCAGCATTGTATTGGTTTACTTGTTTTTCAACAGATTAATTAAAATGGTTGCACTTATAATAAAATCTGTCTTACGGAAACAGAGCGGGATCCGGAAACAGCTGTGATCTGCTCCCCAGCCTCTGAGCCTATTGGGGGCAACCTGCTCCAGGAGGTTTGAACTGGCGGGGAAGACACGTGGTCTAGGCCAGTTTGCCTGTAAACACAACAACATGCACTGAACACCCAGGTGCAGAGAGAGGGGTCAGTCCCTAGCAGGAAGCTTTAATCTGAGCTGCCATCACAATCTGCCTTCTAAAAACAATGTTCAAGGAAAATAAGCCCTGCTTCAGGGAGACAGAAGTGAGACAGGGACCAGCAACTCCAGTCACATTGTCCCTGCTTAGCAATGGCTGTCAATCTGGATTTCCCAAGTGCTCAGCCACACTGAGAACTATACAGAACACAGAAGAAATTGAAGATCTAGCTCCTTCCTGTGCCCAGCTATTGAAAACAGAAGTAATTAGAGATCAATGAAACAGTATAGAATGAAGTGCTCTGGTATTAGATCCTGAATGCAAGTCCTATGTATATTTAAGAAAAGTCATAATCAATAAGGGACACAATTAATAATCCATGCACAGGGCCTAGATGAGGAAGACTACAAAATTTTATGTGGAGTCATAAAGAAGTGATATGAAGTTAGAAGTAAAAGGACATTTTTTTCTGGTGGGAAAACAAAATATCATGAAGATTTCAGTTTTTCCAACATTCTTTATAGATTTAATACTATGATGCCCAGTGGGTTATGTTCTGTTTTGAATTTGACACTTTGATTACGAAGATTATTTGTTTGAAAGGTTGAATAAATTTTAATAAAAGAAGAGGAATGACAGGAGACTATCTGTATCAGATAACAACATTAAAAAATTGGTTTTTGCACAGGAATAGATTCTAGAAGCAGATTCAAATTCATTTATTCATTAATAATAAAGTTATGAAAGTTATAGTAGGGCACTTTTTAACCTATAAAACTACCAAGTTTTTTAAAAAGTATATGGAGGACCTCAGCTTTAGAGATGGCAGGGAAGGAGACCTTTATCGCCAGTGGGCTATACATTTGTACAACCATTGCAGGAAGTACTTTGGCAAAATATTTTAAGAACCTAAAATATATCCATAACCTTTGACCTATTCATTTTCTTTCTAGGACTGTATCACTAGAAAACACTTTAAGGATATCCTTTTTGAGACTGATATAAAATGATGTCCACTGCACATTATCAAAATGAAAATATAGAAAATAATGAAATTTCATAGATAGGGAAATACTTAATAAATTATGATATACTCACATGATGAGTAGTCCTTAAAATCTGCTTTGATAACAGAAAGATGAATGATATAATGTTTAGTGAAAAAAATGTATAAAAAGTGCTATATTACCCAATAGTATAATAGTGTTAGGAAAAAGACAATGGGATGGGAAAAAAATATAATCTTAGACAAAATTGATAGAAATTTTACCAACAGTTGACATTTCTGTATTTTTGTGTGAGGGGCATACAAGTGATCTTTGATTTCTATTTATATTTTTTTTATATTGTCATCATGTTCCAGGGTGTTTGGTACTTTGATAATTAGAGAAAAATGTTATTTCATGAAAGTGAAAGTCAAAGGCAGGGGCTATAGCTCAGTGGTAGTGCTTGAGTGGTACAAACATGGCCCTCAGGTTGAATCTCAGGGCCAAAAAAAAAAAAAAGGTAGAGGACAGACCGTAAGCATATCATACCATGCATAGCTGGTGTGTTTGTTAAGCAAAGAACCAATAGGAAATAGTTATGCACAGTCAAAGAGGGTGAGAGGGATCTCCCTCAAAGAAGGCAAAATATTTTACTCTTCTGCATAAAGCAAGCATTGCTATACATACAGACAGACAGTCTATCTGTGGTATTTGAATTCCCAAGATTTGGGAGCAATTACGGAAAACAGTCTAAAAGGGCTCCTTAGCATGGTTAATAGTGGGGAGGGGGAAGCTTTAAAAAATCCCAGTCTAATGTAGACCAATGGTACAAAATAGAAGACAAAGAGATTAATCCACATAAATACAGTTATCTCATAATAGACAAAGGTGCTAAAAACATACATTGGAGAAAAGACAGCCTCTGCAACAAATGGTGCTGGGAAAACTGGAAATCCATATGCAGCAAAATGAAACTAAACCCCTATCTCTCACCATGCACAAAACTCAATTCAAAGTGGATCAAGGACCTAGGATTAGACCAGAGACCCTGTACCTAACTGAGGAAAAAATAGGCCCAAATCTCCATCACATCAGATTAGGCCCTGACTTCCTTAACAAGACTCCTGAAGCACAAGGAATAAAAGCAAGAATCAGTAAATGGGATGGATGTAAACTAAAAAGCTTCTCAGCAAAAGAAACAATCAATGAGGTGAACAGACAGCCTACATTCTGGTAGCAAATTTTTGCCACACACACATTAGATAGAGCACTGATCTCCAGGATATATAAAAACTCAAAGAAAACACCAAAAAAACAAACAACCCAATCAATAAATGGGCTAAGGAGCTGAACAGACACTTCTCAGAAGATATACAATCGATCAACGGACATATGAAAAAATGTTCAACATCTCTAGCAATTAGAGAAATGCAAATCAAAACTACTCTAAGATTTCATCTCACCCCAGTCAGAATGGCAGCTATCCAAAATACCAGCAACAATAAGTGCTGGCGAGGATGTGGAGAAAAAGGTACACTCAAACATTGCTGGTGGGACTGCAAATTGGAGCAATCTATCTGGAAAGCAGTATGGAGATTCCTTAAAAAACTTGGAATGGAACTACCATTTGACCCAGCTATCCCACTCCTCTGCCTATATCCTAAAGACTTAAAAACAGCATACTGCAGTGATGTAGCCACTTCAATGTTTATAGTTGCACAATTCACAATTGCTAAACTATGGAACCAACCTAGATGCCCTTGAATGGATAAAGAAACTGTGGTATATATACACAATGAAATATTACTCAGCAATAGAAGAGAATAAAATTATGGCATTTGCAGGTAAATTGATGGAATTGGAGAACATCATGCTAAGTGAAGTAAGCCAATCCCAAAAAACCAAAGGCCAAATGTTCTCTCTGATTAGTGGATGCTGATACATAAGGGGTGTGGGGATGGGGAGCATGGGAGAAATGGAGGAACTTTGGATGGGACATGGGGGAGGTAGGGGAGGGGAGGGGAAATGGGTGTAGCAAAAATGGTGGAATGAGATGGACATCACTACTCTAGGTACATGTATAAAGACACAAATGGTGTGACTCTATCTTGTTTGCATCCAGAGAGATGGAAAATTGAGCTCTATATATGCACTATGACTTGAAATGCATTTAAAAAAAAAATCCCAGTCTATGGAAAGAGGGGCCAAAACATGGAACGCATGGACAATTGGAAGTGTCTAGATTTATTTCAGTAGGAACTAGGAAGGGTTTTTGTAAAAGTTTGATAGTAGAGCCCCAGTAGACTGGAAGAAGAGGAGAGGTCCACGCTATTGACTTGGGCATGGCTGAAGAAGGCATGGGAGGCAACCACACTGAGAATAAAGAAAGGAGAGATGACTTCAAAGCATGAACAGAAGAGATCCAAGTACCACCAGGAATATCTGTCCTGGTGATTGATATATATCAGTTATAAAGAAACGTGGTCTATCAAAAAGCTGCAAATGGTGCTCTGAATGCACCTTTGGGAGTCCAGTGACTAATAGTTGGCAGCTGCTCACCCCTCCAGCCACTGCAGGGGACTTCGGCTCACCCTCTCTAAAGCTCAGTCCCTTGTAGTGGAAAACCTATGGCCCAGGGCTCAGAAAGTGGACTCCAAAGCCAAGAGCACTGTGGTTGTCCCCAGCTCTGTCTTCCTGGTAAGATGATGATCCTAGCCAAGTTATTCCACTTATTTCAGCTTGTTTCCTCATCCTAGATTTGGGATAATATGAATACCAACTGGAAAGGTTTGCAATGAGGAATAACTAAGATAATAAATGAAATACATCAATCTAGTGCTGGTGACTAATACAGTAATCAATAAATACTAGCTGCTGTTATTCACATAATTATTGCCGGCCCTGAGTAAGTCAGATGGGAAGCTCCTTGGGAATCTTAACTTAAAGCAAGAGACAGAATCACGAGTTCAAAGCCAGCTTCAGCAATGGCGAGGCGCTAAGCAACTCAGTGAGACCCTGTCTCTACATAAAACACAAAATAGGGCTGGGGATGTGGCTCAGTGGTCGAGTGCTTCTGAGTTCAATCCCCAGTACCAAAAAAAAAAAAAAAAAAAAAAAGCAAGAGACAAACAGCTTTACAATTAGGAAATGATTTTGATGTTAATTCCTAAGGTCAAAAGCTTTCTTGAAACTCCTATGTAGGGTGAAACACTTGTTTAAATACTTGTTTAAATAAAAATGAATAGGTGTATATCCCTTTTATTCAACTAGTTAATTTATTTATTTTTAGATGGGGTCTGGCTATGTTGCCCAGGCTGTTACAATCCTTCTGCATCAACCTCCTGATTGCTGTGACTACAGGCATATGCCACCACACCATGTATCCCTTTTAAAGCATTTTATATACATCCATGTGTGGCTTAATGTTGCAGATACTTTCTGAGACATGTGTCTTTAGACAATCTCAAACATCAGAGTATACCTACACAAACACAACTATGATGTCACTAGACAATATAATCATATGGGGCCACCATCATATAATTGTTCTGGAGTTCACTGAAATATTATGCAGTACATGACTGTACATTATTTTATTTAAACTTCCCCATAAAGCATGTTAATTTTGTGATTTAAAAGCATTAATTAATTTTTAGTTTTACAAATGAATCCACTGAACGTCATCCAAGATCACCCCACCATCAGTATTTCATTTCACCTATTTCACCTAGCTGCCTGTGCCATGGGTACACTGACCTGTCATTCCAATATACAGTTACATATAACTATTGGAACAAAATTAGTGTTGAATACTCAAATAAATGAACTAGTAAAAAAAGCATCTAAATAAAATCTGATAGAGGATATTTTGTCCAGAACAATCCATCAATCCTGACAGTGTCTCTGTCCTACGTGACCTTTAGTTTACCATAAAAGAAACAAGACTTACAGTTTTGTTCCTCTAAGAATTTCATCACTATATACATTGGGAGTTTTAATTCTCTGTGAATCTGAAGTAAGAGAAGGTAGCCTCCGGTGCACTGGTGTTTTCCTGGCAGAAGTCTGTAATCCGCGAGTATCAGAGATCCTTGCCAGGCGGAGCCGTGCAGAGGACAGAGCCCTGGCACCCACGCCAGATGATTTGTCCTCTTGTTCATTCCTAGGGGAGGAAAATCCAGTTAGTTGCTGGGATAGAAGTGCTACAGAAAGACTGAACACAACTATTGGTATTTTCCTCTCTGTCATGTGTAACAGTGCCTGGTACCCAGCACATACTCCTCGGAGTATTTGTGGAATGAATGGACAGATTTTTGTTTCCATTTCTATACCAAGAAAGAATCATTCATAGGTGAACAAAAATGTAACTTTCTCATCGTTTGTAATCAAATGGTAGCAAAACCCACCAGCTTAGGAATTCACAGCTACATTGCCCTCTTCTCATCTCTCCTAACCTAATGCAACAGGGATTATGTTGTGATTGATGTCAGAACTTGATTTCAGTCTGGCTGTGCTCCCTCTGGCATATGCTCAGGCACATCTGGACCATGGAATTAAATGGGATTTTCAGTGTCCATGTCCCTGCAGTCTTCCTGCTCAAGCATTTCTGGCAGGAAGCGGCTGGGTAACTCTTCCTTATACGTACTGAGTTCTATCCGCAAAATACGTGGGTCTCTGCTGGAGCGGTTTTGCTTGAATTGTCATCACACCATTCAAGTCATTGTAGAAATTGCTGGAGAAGCGATGAATCTGAGAAAAGTTAAAAGAAAAAATTTTTAAAAAAGAGTAAAACAATATACCGATTACTGAAGCCTGTCAAAATCTTCAGAAAACAAATGGCACAAACTGGCTAATTTGAAAAATATTAATCAAGGGACCACATTTTATACTGCATATTAAACAAAGTGGGAAATACTGTATTGAACTTATCAGAGCAGTTTAAAGAAACCAAAAAATAAAATAACCAGACAGAAACTCCCAAAATTTCTTTCAAACAATAAAAAGCAAAGAAGCTTATTGTAAAGCCCTTACTCTAGAATGCAAAATAAGCCTGCTAGGCTTAGATATTGTTTAACTCAGTGCTCCCCAAACCACAAGTCCTATTTCAGGCCAAATCCAGCCAGTCTTACACAGGCATTCTATTTATTTGCTCCTATGTTAAATGTGCCTTTTTTTTTCAGTTAAACAAATTTTACTATCACTTAGGACTTGACTTATGTCTTACTCTAATTTGTGAAAGGTATATTTTTCCTCTGAACAGAATTTATGATCTAAAGTATATCTATTATGAAATACAAGAAGATACAGGTAATTAGCATCTGATTATAATAAAAGCTAACACTTACGGAGTGCCTACTCCATGCTACACACTGTAATAAATGTCATATCTCCTTCAATTCTCACAGCTTCCTACTGCATAGGTAACACAGGTGTTGAAATTGAGGTTTTGAGAGAAAACGACTGATTTGAGATCCCAATATTAGTAACTGCTGTCATCAAGTTCCAAACTTGGATTCTACAAGTAAAGCTCAAACTCTCACTTTCACTACTATCAATGATATTGCGTCTTCGCGTGGTGCGTGTGTGTGCGCATGCGCATGCACATGTGTACATTTGGTATGGCTTGATTCCTTCCAACTGGACTGAAAATGGTACATAGCTCAAGGCCAGGAATCCTGACCGATTCTTTTTTCTCTGGTCTCCCACGTAAGAAGGGCTGCTGCGTTAAACGTGAAGTCCAAACTCCCTAGCATATCCAAGATCTCTCATGAACAGGACCATCCTTTCCAGCCTCACCTGTTACTAGATCTTTGAATGAAGATGAAATTCAAGAACAGTGTGTCGTGTGGTTATATATGGTTACATATTCTTCATTCAAAGTTTTCACATCTTTCTAGAATTTGATCCTCAGAACCGTATATTAGACAACATACTATTCTCGTTACACAGATAAGTACTCTAAAGTTCAGAAAGTTAACATGTCCAAAATAATACTCAGCCCAGACCTCTTGATTCCAAAGCCCCATTTTCCCCCCACTATGCCTTGCTGTTTCCAGTCTTCTATCCTCTAACCCCTTGGTCCAATCACTGGCCTAAATCCATCTATCTTTCATGCACCCATGCCTTTGCCTGGCCTGTAGTGAGTGGCACACCCAGAATTCTTAGCCACAAAAATTCTACTCATTTGTTCATGTTTCTGCTCAAATTTCACCTCTGATGTCAAACATCAACCCTGTCCTCTAATCCGGATGAATCAATCTCGCCTTGATTCCCCTGCAATGTGTTTTTTTTGCACATTCCTCACAGAATGTAATACATCTGACCTTATGCTATAATTTTTGTTTCTCTAGGTCAGAGACTCAGTTTTATTCATCTACATATCTCCTCAAAACAACTAACATGGTACACTTAATACAAGCACTAACTGTTTAATGAATCCAATGTGTACTCATTATTTCTTTTATCACTTTGGTGGAAGGAAAGGAGGCCATTTATAACTTTCAAACTGGCTAGAAACTTAGGGGAAAGCATTTTTTTCCCTCTCCCAAAATATTCAAAAGAGTTTCACATCTCAAAGCAGTGTCTAATAAAGAATGTGGTGATCCTATTAAACATCATCAAATAATCACATTACATTTTAATCCTGTTGACTGACACTCAAATATTTTGATAATTGAATTCAATAGAATGGTGTTCTTGACAAACTAACGTAAAAACTGAAGAAACCAAAAAGAAAGGATGGGAATGCATCTACCTGGGGTGGATTAAGATGAGAAACCAGGGGCAAGTTGCGAGTTTCAGAACTCCTGGATGGGGGGACACTGGCCACATCAGTGCTAAGCCTGGAAAGGAGTACCTGCGGAGGTCTATTTGCAGCTACTTTCAACTTTTCTTTCTGTTTTTTTCCTTCTGTGTCAACAGAAAAATCAATATTATGAGAAACATCAGATTACCTAATACAAATAAAATTTACTCTGCAAAGAGAATATCTATTCTTGAGTTACCACAAATGTACATTATGGCCATTGATTAAAGAGCAACACAGTAGAGAGCAGAGACCCCATGGACCAACTGGTTACCATAAATGTCATTCCAGTGGTTTGTAGCAAAACAGAGATTATACAGTGGAGTGAAAGTGATTCTCAGAGTTTTATAAAAGCCTGACTAATCCTTTTGGCAGGAAAAGGCACAGTATTAGAATTAACAAGGTTATTGCCTTATTGTATCAAGTACATAAAACTAGTCATTAAGGTCTACCATCAATATTTCTTTTTTTTATTTAATTTTTTAATTTTTTAAAATTTTGAGGGAGATTGATCTCAGAGGCACTATAACATTGAGCCTCATCTCCAGCTCTATTTTGTATTTTATTTAGAGACAAGAGGATCTCACTGAGTTGCTTAGTGCTTCGCTTTTGCTGAGGCTGGCTTTGAACTTGTGATCCTCCTGCCTCAGCCTCCCGAGCTGCTCAGATTACAGGCGTGCACCACCATGCCCAACAATATTTCTATGATTTTTTTCTGCTCCATTTTAGGTGCTTTAGAGACACTGTATAAGTTGAAGTGAAGATAAATGAAGTGATTATTAAGTTAGCTATGTTCACATTTTACTCTAAAAATAATGTTGTCAATAATTAAATACAAATATCCCCTTATTAGAGAGTAATTATGTGAGTTTTTTTACCACAATAAAAAATAATGTGACTTCCAGTTTCTTTCTGTGCATCTGAGTTCTTTTCTTTTTTTTCAGAGTTGCAAAAGTGTTATTTTTATATCTCTAAAGTACCTGTAAGTGTAGTTTCCCAGGTTTTTCTAATCAGTTCTTCTAATATTTCTACCACATTTGTCCAGACATGATCAAACACTTCTGCTGCCACAGCATCTTTGATACAGTCATAAGGAGAAACAGGAGGAAGTCCATGTTTACGCCACTTCCTGCCATGGTGAGCTGGTTTCCGTTCAAGACGTTCATCACCACTAAGAATGAAAACCCAGTGTAATCACTGAAAGTATCCATGGTTAAAGTTAGAGTAACACTCTCTTTCTCTTTCTCTCTTCTCTCTTTCCATCCTAAAGTAATAATTCTATCATCTGACATGCATACATATTTATACATATATAAATAAATGTCACATTCTTTTTAAACAGCACACTGTTTTGTTTTGTTTTTTTTTAATATGCACCATTTTTTCTTTCAATCTTACCTCCATAAAGCTAGGGGATAAAAAACAAAATAAGGCTGGAGTTGCAGCTCAGTGGTAGAGCACCTGTCTAGTGTGTGTGAGGCACTGAGTACAATTCTCAGCACAACATATAAATAAATGAATAAAATAAAGGTCCACCAACATCTAAAAAATATTTTTATAAAAACCAAAATAAACAATAAAACACAACTCTCAGTTTCATGAATCTGTTCCGTTGTTTTTTCTAGTCTCAGTTTCATTTACGTCTACTCTGATTTGTTATTTCCTTCCTTTACTCTGTTCTTCTTTCTCTGGTTCCTTCTGGTATAAAGTTAATCTGCTTACTTGAGACCTTTCTTCTTTTTTAAATGTAGGCATCTATTTCTATACACTTTCTTCAGAACCTTTTTTTGTTATCACTTAAGTTTTGGCATAGTGTATTTCAATTTTCATTTGTCTCAAGATATTTTTCTTTTTTCCCTTTTGATTTCTTCTTTGACTCATCAGTTGTTCAAAAGTCTACTGTTTAATTTCTACATGTTGGTGAATTTTCCAGTTTTCCTCCTGTTATTGATGCTTGATATGTCATTCTTTTTAAATCTGTTAAGATTTATTTTAACTATTGGTTGTTTTTTAATGTATCAATTTTCAATATGAGGCAAATTGCTATCCTACAACACTTGTAGCTTAAAAAAAAAAAACAGAACAAAATATGCATTTAGTGCAGAGACTACAACTTCCCCTTTGCACTTTGTAAGGAACCTGGAGTCCCTGGGCATGAGGACCCTGGTAGATTTTCACTAGCATGCTGGACACAGCTCTTGCTTCCTCTCTGTGCCATGCTGTCAAGAAGGCAGGGAAGCACCACCGCTTCAGCACATATAACTTCCTGCTAGGAATCTAAACTCTGGGGAGCACATTATTCTCAAAAGAATAGAAATCCTTCAGATAAGTAAAAAATGCACAAAACACAAAATGAGCATGTAATAAAAATAAATGCCAAACTATTAAACTATGAAGTCAATGTCAAACAAAATTCTACTTACTCCTCTTTTTTGTCAAAAGCAAAATATTCTTCCATCTTTCCATCCACATCATAAACTTCTTCTTCCAAGGAGGAACATGCTGTCAGGTGAGCAGTCCCTGTGCCTTCAGGGCCTGGCAGAGCAGAGGCTGAGAGTGCTGCTGGGACTATTTGAGAACCAGAGATGCACAACCTATGGGAAAAGAACAGATCCTACATGGGATTTTGTAGAACAAAGACATAATGCTTGCATGATCATGGTAGATCTTTAAAGTAGCCATAAAGTACAGAAACTCACATTTAAAAATTATTAAGTATTACATTTGCAAAACCTGATCCTTAAAAGCATTTTAACACAGGCATCATTATAAAATCTAAGGGCTTCTTTAAAGGCTAAATTATTTGATATATCTGTAACTTCTTTGCTGCAATGCAAGGATGCTACAGCGCAGTTCCAAATAAGTGTGAATGTCATAAAGATATTTATTGAAATATGTAAACCAGGAGTGATGGTGCACACCTATAATCCCACCTATTCAGAAAGCTGAGGCTGGAGGATTGCAAGCTAGAGCAAATTACACCTGTCTCAAAATAAAAATGTAAAGGGTCAGAGGTTTAACTCAATGGTAGAGCAATATCCCAGAATGCCTTAGGACCTGGGTTCAATCCCCAGCACAAAAAATAAAAAAATAAAAAACACAAACACCACAAAAAACCAACCAACCAACCAAGCAAACAAAACTTTTTGCAAGCCAAAGAGAATAGGATAAAGCTTTACTTCTTCTGCTATTTCCTTGAGGCTTTGAGTCTATCACAAGGAGGCAGTGTTTGATTTTGCATTTAGCCTGGCTTTCACAGTGCCTTTGGAATAAAAGTTGAAGTTAACATCTGTGTGCATGTGTTTGTACTTCATACATATTTTAGATGTATGCATATATTCACACATAATAAATTTAGGATCAGAAGCATCTTGTGAAAATATTCTCTGCACCTGTCCTTCATTGAAATCTAAATTTAAATATTTGGTGGAGCCAAGGCTCATGGATGAGTTAAACATAAAAAAGGATAACTCAAATAGAGTAACAGATACTTTTTGGAAGTAACACATATCAACATACTGTCTGATGTTGCTGCTGCATTCCAAAGCATCAGGTAAGGGTTTGTGGCCAGCAGAACTACGCACATTGCCCTGGAAGTGTTGGAACCCTTCATCAGTTGGCAGGATAAGCTGTCTTCCTAATACTCTGCAAGGGAAAGAAACTAGTTAGTAATGTCTTTGATCAGACAAGGAAAAAATGCTTTATTATTGTAAAGGTAGGATGCAATAAGGTTTATGAAGGCATGGATATGACATGATGTAGTTTTATTGGCATATGAGAAGCATCATGGTGTCAGAGAAAAACCCTGAGGTTTGGGAAGGTAAGACGGTCTGTCGGGCCATAGATTAAGTTTCTGAGGCAGAGTGTGCTGGCTCTCTAGGCCACTGATCTCATTTGCTTGTTTATTTACCTAGCAGGACTGATGAGTGGCTTACAGATAATGCATATCAGACTTGGGTACCTAAGGCAAGGCAAGGTACAGTGAAACTCCCTCCATGTGATGTGTTAACTAACATTTATCTAATGAATAAAAACATATACATATATGCAATAAGCTTATACACCTAGCAATCATTTCTTTTTCCACCTTCCCTCCTTCATTTTTATCTTAACAATGTATAAGAGCAGTGAGAAGATCAAGTTTGAGCTCTGGAATTTTTTGGTAAGTAAGCCACCCCCCATAAAAGCACACATATATAATTAACATCAAATGGACACATTATACATTATGTGCTTTAAGGCAGGGACTTAGGAAGGATTGAAAAGAAAAAAAAAACATTAGTTAGGTTTTGCTCTAAAGTTCCCTAGTAAAGTTAACCAGAAAATTCATGTGCACTTATTTGAATGTTCTAATCCATTCTTCCCAGATATTTTGTGGAGGAACTTGGAATAACTGAGATGGACTTTCCCCTAAGTAGGTTGGCTGAATGACAGGAAGCAAAGCTTCCCTTCACACCCAATCTGTATTCTCCACCTTTGGTATAAAAAATAACAAATGACCCTCTTTACATCAGGAACAATGATGAGACAGAAAGGTTCAACAGTCTAGTCATTCTGCAAATAATTACTCTGCTCACACGAGCCCCTCAGGTTGTTCTCGGTGATGACAGCCACCTGCTGCTCATAGAGTGAATGTGAAAGTCAAAGATCACATCTGACATTCTTGTACTTGTTGTATATATAATGCCGTTCTCTGAATGAACTAGATTTGCTTCTCACAAATTAAAAGGCACTTGAAAACTGTCAGGTCTCAGTATCTCCTCAGGCACCCTAACAAAAGATGCACCTGTCAGTAAAAGACGGTGCTCTGGATAGGTATTTTAAGGGAGCAAGTGCTTTCAATCCAAATGGTGATGTGGTAGCCAGCACCCCAGAAGAGCAGGTTCCTGATAGGAGGGGTGAGCTGTCTGGGAAGATAAAAAGTCTGAAATAATCAGTAAGAAATAAAGACAAATCCACAGATTAGATTTAAGAAGCGGGGCACCTTATGAGTCTTCCAGCCCTGATAAGAACTGGAACTGAATGACTGAAAAAGGCCCCAATTCTTTATTTAAGGGGAAGTATATTAAAGAAAGGGATAAGGTTTCAGTGCTTGGTGGCTTATGCATCTACTGTGTTTGATCCTAAGGCTGTGAACTAAGACAGGGCGCCAGCATGCTCTGGGCTTTCTGAAACCGGGGAATTTCACCCAAGAGTTCCCAGAAAAGCAGTGCCTCGGCCTTATGGTGGCTCAAACAAACCCATAATTCATATATGGCTTCCAACAAAATGTATTGATTGTATAGACCCAGATCAGGAGTGGTTAGTTCAAAAACACATTCCAGAGAATTTCCATGGAGGATGTGCCTACCTCAGATGGAGGGATCTTCTTGCCCACTCACTGCATTCAGCCACCAGATTTTGGGTCTGAGGGCTGACTTTCCCCTCAAATAGCATTTCCTCAACCTCCCAAAACAACTGCTGCACTTTCTGTGCATTGGCTTTGTCAAACTCCTGAAACAGAAATGCACATTTAGTTAGAACCCTAACAGCCAGAGAAACAGCTTTCACAATCAATAATACTTAAAACATTTTTGAACCTATTATGTAGGAGGGGGTATAATAAGGTAAAAAGAATGTGGGCTTTGCAGTCATTTTTCAATTCTGACTTTTCTAATCAATTGCATCTCATTCCAAGCCTCAGATCCCTTAACTATTAAAGGGATAATTTCCTTCATGAGTTATGAACCTTGTTTGAGATTTTATATAGATGCAGTCAGAGGCGTGGGTACATATATTGACAAAGACATCAGATGGATGCACAGACCCCTACACACTCTCATATCTGCGTGTGTGCACACACATACACATACAAACACACACACATATACGTACACAGACCTAGATCCCCTACATAGTTGAGCCTGCTGTGCTTAAGCATACCTGCAAAATACAGGCTATTGTTTTCTTCTAATGATATGTCAGAAAAAGAAATTACTTTCGAAGAAAGGACCATTAACCTTTTTAATCAATGAAGTAGGAACAAAAAAATCCTCAGTCTTCTTAAGAGGTTTGGTTACTAGGATGAGATCAGCATATTAATTCTTCCTGTCTGGCTTTAAAAGTTTCCTGAGCTGCAGCTGCAGGGAAATGAACTTGAGAAAGCCTCTCAGCGACCCTAGATGGTCTCTGTTGGAAGCTAACAGTCCTATCAGCCAATAAGCAGAACATTACATTACTAACATAAACAAGACTATGACTGGGAGAAACAACCCTGCACAGACAGCCTGCAGGACAAGGGACATAGCCATGTCATAGATTGTTAGACATTATTTTATATGTTAGTTCTTCTCTCAAACTGACAACAAACTAGATTCCCAGATTACAGGGGAACTGAATTATTTCTTTTCAAGTGCAAATAAGAGAAAAACTAAGACTAGGTGGCTGGGGCATGGGAGAAGGCTCACTTTAGTTTCTCTATCTTCTGCATTTTGTTGTTTTGGGGTTTTTTGTTTGTTTTTTGGGGTTTTTTTTGTACCGCAGATTGAACCCAGGGGCGCTTAACCACTAAGCAACATCCCCAGACACACACACACATTCTCTCTCCTCCCGCCCTCTCTCTCTCTCTTTCAGTCATTCTCCCCCCCCCATATATGTATGTATACATACATATATATACATATATAAATTTAGCTACAGGGTCTATATATATATGTATATATATTTACATTTATTTACAGGGTCTCACTGAGTTACTTAGCACCTTGATAATTTGCTGAAGCTGGCTTTGAACTGGTTATCCTCCTGCCTCAGCCTCCCAACCTGCTGGGATTACAGGCATGTGCCACCATGCCCAGCTAGAGTAATTTAAATTCTATAAATAGAAGTCATAAGACTCTCCCTGGATAATTTCCTGAAGATTTCTACTGAAAGAATCCCAGAATCCAGACATGATGAAGCAATGGCTTTTCAGGGGTATACCCACAAGGAAAAAGGATGTAAGAGGGTTTGTAGTGCATGGGACTGCAGATGCAGAAGAGGTGATCATAAGTGAGGAAGTCACGTCTGAAAAAGTCCTCTGAGTGATGAGCTGACTCCCTTCCAGATGCCTCCCATGCCCTGTGACTGCCCACCTCTTTCAGACTTGCTGCTATCCAACTACATGAATAAGTAGATTCAGATGCACCATGAGAAGTGGAGAAGGGCTCTTAAAGAAAGTAAAGAAAAACACAGTAAACAAGATGTTAGAAACAGAACACCTGGGTGCCATAGAGAGGCTATGCCTTAATCACATGGGTTTTACAGAGCTTTGTACCAGGATGCTCAGAGACACTGCAGAGATAAGGAAGCAGGAGACTGTGGAGGCTGCAAAGTCCTTAGCAAAGCTGAAGTTATAACTAAAGCTCACCCAGCTAAGAGTCCCACGCTCACAAAGAACCAAGAATGGTTAAAATTAATGACTCCCTTTAGGGTCAGAAGATGAAAGTAAAACATCTGGTTTAGAATACTGCCGAGAAATCCTCTAACCATGGAGATACTTCACAGTTTTACTTTTCCAAAATTGTTCTCTTATTTGAGTTCCTAATTGTCTATAAGATTATGAGTGGTTTTTATTTTTTTTCTATATTTTGGTACTTCAAAATTTTTACATGTAACATGGTAATGTGTAAATACTTTCATATATACATATATGTGTATAAATGGATATAATTGGTAATGCTTTTATAAGTAGTAAAATGATTTTTTTGAACCTAAGAAAGCAATTTTTCACATAGCTTATAATCACTGTATTATCAAAAATGTTCTGAGACATACATCATCTCTCCAGGAATAAACTGAGCTCCTCTCTGTAGATAAGCCAGTGGTAGAAC
The DNA here is from genome assembly GCA_028644305.1 of Xerus rutilus. Lineage (NCBI taxonomy): Eukaryota > Metazoa > Chordata > Mammalia > Rodentia > Sciuridae > Xerus > Xerus rutilus. The sequence goes on from CM053403.1 coordinate 119,467,256, forward strand.
TCCGCGTTGAAGACCCTGACCATGGATCGTGGGCTCTTGTGGGTGTGGAGCTTCCACTGGAAGAAAATGATGATGAGGATTCACTGCTGGAATGAACATAAGCAACAGAAATAACATTTAAACAGAGTGCACTAATTTAAAAATATTTTTGCAATGTATCATTTCCATTAGGTTAAAAATAAAACTACATTTTAATTTAAAAAGTTCATGATGACCAATCACTGATTTGTTATGGGAATTTTTTTATTTTGTAATTAGCATCATTTAACAGGTGAATTCTTACCAGGTATATTTATCAATGGCTTTCTGCACATTTCTTGTAAAATGTGTAGGTAAAGGATCTTTACTTTTTACAGCAACATTGTGCTTTCTAGAACTTTCTGATAGTCCTCTTCTGAAAAACAAAACAAAACATGAACAGTCACCCTAATGTAATAATATATTCATTAAATGATAATAATTTAATGAATAATATTCATTAAATAATACTCATTAAAACTTAAAAAATTTCTTCTGTATAAGGTTGCTCCTCTTCTCTTTCTGTGTCCCCACAAAACACGTGTATGTGTCCACATAACACACATCCTTAAGAAACTAAGGCCTAGGACCTTTAGTTTTGTCTTTTTAATGTTTCTTAGAATCAAAGTGGCCAATAATCTGCACGCATCTTTATGTGAAGTGGAAAAATAATAACTTTTGGAGACTTAACCAGAGAAGTAAAAGTTATGCAAAACAGTTATCAATATTTCAGACATGGCTTTACTCCAGGGTGTAAGACTTGACAAGTGGTGAAACACAGGCTTGATTTCAGGTTGCCCCTTGACCAGGTCCCTTTTTTTTTTTTTTTGCAAAGGCAAAACTCAACTTGGGCTCCAGTAAAAATCACGAATTCCATATTAATTCTGAAACAGATCAGATTCTTTTGAATTACTAGAAGCCACACAAACATGTAACCTGATTTAGTTTAGCATTGTTTTTTGGTGTATATTCTGAGTTTTAGAGAGTTTGAAAATATTAAAATTTAATGGAGAACTGTAACAAAAGAAAATCTAAATTTTAAATAAGGTGTTCTACCTAACTGTAGCACGGTTTGTGTTAATCATTAAAATGCCCTTTCAATGAACCTCTTAAAACATTTACTTCCCTCTAGGCAAAATATTTTCCTGATATTTAATAGTAAACTATTTTTACCCTTAGAGTAGAAATCATATCCTCTCATATGAATAAAAAATACATTAACTTAAGGTATGATGATAAATTAGGGGAAGATCTCTGACTTTCAATATTTTCAACAAAAACACCACTCCAGTGTGTACATTTTTTTTTAAAGTTTGTTTTTGCTTTCAATTAAAATGGTACCCAATTTGGGGGCTGAGGGTAATTCAGGGGTCTAGCATGCACGGGGCTCTAGGTTCAATTCCCAGCACCACAACAACCATAAATAGATAAATAAATAAATAAAATGGTACTGAATTTTCAACATTTTTATTTTAATACACTTGAAGTAAATATTACTTACTTATGTATCGATTATAATCTATACAAAAGAGAATTGTAAAAACACATTAAAACTATAGAGATTAGCAAGAACCCCTGCCTTTCATAGATGTTTTGTACAACAGAGAAAAACAGAATTACATGATCTTTTCCTCTCTCCATACTGCTTATATATTGTAAGTACAATGGGAAGATAAAGATGTTAAAATAAGGGTACCAGAGAAAAGAATGTAAGTTTTCGTGTTTAAACAGCTTTTCCTTTAGCTCTGTCCAGTTGTTCTTAAACCATTGATTATTTATCATTTACATTGTGACTCAATAACTTTTTAGTTAAACATAAGAAATACCTACAAAATAGCTGACCAAAAATCAACTAAACAAAATACATCAAATAGATGTGTTTTGAACCTTAAGAAGTATATATTCATACATGAGCTGATGTGTTACTGAGAAATAATAATTTTAAAATCAAGTGTGATGAATTAACTAAAACGTTGTTCCTTCATGATATCTTCATAACAGTGGATTAGAATTTGTTCTCCCCTGACACTCTGAGCAAGACGCTTGCCTTCTCCTAGCCAGTATCCACATCTGTAAAACAATACAAAGGTTCTTCTCTCATTCTAGAATAAAAGGCCAAGACACCCCATGGATGCCTGAAATTGGATAGCACTGAATCCTATTTATACCATATTCTTTGCTCTACTACGCATGTACCTACAATAGTTCTTGTTTCCTTGTACCTTCCTTAGCATTTTGTATTAAAGAGATCTCTTTGGGCATTTTTAAAATTGTAAACTTGACACATTATTAATCTTTTTTTCTGTAGCATCTTAAATTATGTTTGTCACACAGGAAATGCCTTTCTATGTTTATTGAAAGAATCAATAAGCAAAGATTAAATGAGTCACTCAAACACAGAACCCTTTTTACTCTATAATTACTCTGAATGTGCATGCTTACCACAAAAGATCATGTTGTGACCAAATATTAAAACATTCTCCAAATTCAAGACATTGCTGGAGAATTTTAAAGTTTTCAAGAGAGGGTAGAAAGTCACAGCTCTTCTCTGAATAGCTTACGTCCACCTCCCAAATGACCTTCATAACCAAATGGAGCCTCTGCTCCATCACTCTTTCTCTTTCTCATAGCTCATCTGCCTTTTGTGCACCCCAGAAGCAAAAATTCACTTACTGGAAGAATGCCAGTTTGTTTTGTTTTCAATGAAGTGTAATTTCTTCCTCTAGAAAATTCATTCTTTTTTGGGGTGGGGTGAAGGGTTGAGAGAGTCTTTTTGAACTAAGAAGAAAATTGATTTCAAAATGGAGAAGATAATTTCTCTTTATGTGACACCAAATTCTTTCTAAAACCAGCAGTCCTGCTCACTTGAAAGTAGCTGAGGGTCTGAGGTGTGGAGGAAGCAGGGCAGGAAAATGGGAATCTCTTCAGTGAGCACAGGGGTTTCTATCAAATGGATACTTTAAAACACTAATTCCACTCCATTTCAGCAACCTTTTCCTCCTCTCCCCCTCCTCACGTCTTTCTGTGCAAATTCTTGAACTTCAGAGTTCAGTGTGATAACACAGAAATTTGACCACAAAATATGGATGAAACTGAGTGAAGAAGAATTTATTGGAGCCCACAACTCAATGACTGTCAAAGGTCACCAAGAAGATAGGAAAGCAGTTGGGACAAGGATGCAGGATACTGACATGCATGTCTCTTCAGGAAACACAAATTGCTAACATTGTAAATTCAAAACAGAACTCATAATATGTCTTCCTTTTTTTTGTATTGTTTTGGCCATTAGGTTTCTCTGTGCTCTAATCAAGCATTGAACTGCTGACCATGCATAACGTTGAACACTTTTTAATCCCCTGCAAACTATCAACGTCTATACAGTCTTAGAAAGTGTACAAACTTATGGTATGCATTCTAGCTGATAATTATGTTAAAACTTAAATGTGGAATATCTAATAAAGTTATATCACATTGTACATAGTAATGTGACAATTTTATGCTAGTTCCTTTCTCTATTGCTTAAATTTTAGATATAATAAAGTATTGCTTGTCGGTGCATTTAATTTGGGTGCAGGACCTAGGTTCCCTCAGGGTGGACTAAAGTACAGTCACTGAATTGTATTGCATTAATTTGTTGTTGCATCGAAGTGAAGGCAGAGAACCAGTCTCCATTTGTGACTCCATTCCAGCAGTCAGATAAATAATTAATGATCTATTTTTTACTTTTTAGTTTGCTTCTTGATATCCCACAAACCTATGCCGCATTGTCCCATAGAAATTCAAATGTTAGGCAGTGATCTCGGTTTTCGAGAAGTCGTGCATCCATTTGAAAAGATTATCTGAAATAAGCACTGTTGCTGGGTCAAAATGCAGGCTGGTTTTCTGGACTATACAAGGCAAACACGGGCTAGACTCAAGGATTATCATCAAGGAGCTGCTCCTCCAACACTCACACTCATCTGTCCTAAGACAAGTCCAAGAAGCAATCAGGGCTCTGGGGGCTGATGGAAAGGTCCCATCAGACGCTATAAATGCTTCTCAGAGCAAGTGGGCAACTTCACTTGGGAAGACTCGATGATGTCAGAGCGTCAATATTTCAAGAATGGTTGCAGGAAAATACAGACTCCATAGACTCCAGTTTTGCAGACAGGCAAAAAATAAAATTAAAAATTAAATAAATAAATCACGCAGTTCGCACAAAAACAGGCCACCACAAACAATGCATTCCACTTCCTCTAGCAGATGAACACTTACCCGATTACAATCAGCCCAAGATCTTGGCTCGCGTCCCCCGAGCCGGGCCCCGCGCCCTGAGGCCTGCGCACCCCTGGGCCCTGGCACGCTCTTGGAGCTGCTTTCAGGCAGCCTGCAGCCGCGCGCCCCCGCACCCGCGGGGCCTCGGCTCCCCGCCGGCCCAGCCCTGCGCCCCCTCACCCGGCTTAGCCCTGCACGTGCAGCCGGGCCACACTCAGGGACCGCTGGCCTTTAGCAGCGCGGCCCGGGGCACTCGGGACCCGATCAGTGCGGCCCATGGGCGCGGCTGCTGCGGGGAGGGGATGGGCGCCAAGCACTCCTGCCCTCTCCAATCTTTGGGACCAGCAAAGGCCAGATTCCGCTGCGTCCGGGATACGCCTCCTGAGCTTCGTAGACGTCCTCCCCTCTCCTCCCTCTGCAGCTGCGCTCTCGCCGGGTCGGGCCGGGTCGGGCCGGGCCAGGCTGGACTGGGGTCCACTTCTCCCCCTCTTCCTAATCCTGGTCGGCTCTTCCCGTCCCCATTCGCCGTCTCCTGCCCTCTGTCGGCCTGAGGCTTTCCCAGGGACCTCTGGAAAAGCACGCGATCGCTCCTTCTCCCGAACACAGGCCGGATTTCATTACCCACTGACCAGCGCTTTGACCTTTGAGGGCCCGCCGCATCGCCCTCTGGATCTCCAGCTGGCAGGGTTCTGGCCTTCCCACCCCTTCCCCGGGGTCTTTCTCAGCCCCTGGGTCTGTCCAGATGGGTGTTTCCTGCCTTGCTTCTTCGAAATAGAATTTTAACTCACAAGAGAAAGAGAACCATAGAAAGATTTCACCTATTCGGCTCCCTACAAGAGGATGTATAGATTGAGGTGGGTGGGCAAATAAGGTTTAAAAGAATGAAGCCCCAGATCTGGTAAGTACAAGATTTGTTACAGGAACTCTAGACCTTATTATCCTCACCAAAGATTTATATGGTTTTAAGTCCTGCCTCTCCATCTGCAAATAGATGCTTTATGTGGTACAACCCAGTAAGTTCTCTACAAACCAGGGAGCATTCTTGTGATTTAATTTATTAATATGTGCTTATTTCAATCTTGGAGTAACACAACTATATCAGGACCAGTTACTAGACTCTAGCCCCAGACAATGAAATTCCTTTAGCTCATTTTCATAAGCTATAGGAAATGGAGTGAATTAATTGAGGTAAAATTCATTTTCAAGGCCAAGTATTCAAGTCTTAGTACTACACATGCCTGGTTCCATTATAGAATTTTTAATAATTACGATGAATAAAGTAGATGTTAGTATGTTTCCCAGGCCTAACCTGTTCTATCTGTCCTTCTCTGAGATCCAAGGTCATCTATGTTGCAACAGGTACAGAGAAACAAAACAAAACAAAAAAAAAAATTAGCCCATAATGCTGAAATTTATAAGGACATTATTTTTAAATGATTCCAGGAAATTACGAGAAGTTATATCTGATACTAAATAGGCACATGAATTTTTTAGATGAAATGTTTCTAGGAATAGTTTATGTAAAGCAAGATGCAACTATATGCTGGATTGACTTTGGGATTGAAACGTTTGCTGCAATATTGCCCAAAAGCCACTAGATGTCATGATTTTCCTTCTTTTGTCTCTTTTAAAACCTTGCCCAGATTTTAATATCATGTATGTTTTGGCAAGGTAGGATTAACTAAATTTTCATTCCAGAATAGATGCAGAATCTTATTTAGATCAGAAATCACTATTGCAGTGGAGAGACCTTGCAGGCGCAGCTCATGGAAAATGTCATGATAGTTAGAGTCCACCCCAGGAGAGTGGACTGCTTTTGCTTTGGCAGACAAATACCTAGAGATCTCAAACCCTTCTTCTAAGCCTCAGCCATCCTGAAAAGCGATCACTCTTCTGCACAGAAACCTAGGTCCAAAACATCAGGTAAATTTCCAAAGACAAGCAGTTTTATCCAGTTGAGTCCAGTCTGGCTTCAAGTTTACCTTATGAAATCCAATCTCAAATCCAATCTCAAATCCAGTTGGCTGATTTCTCTTATATTGCTCCTTTCATTATATTTTCTTTGTATTTTAAATATGTCAAATAATCTTTTATAATATTTGCTAATATTTTCATGAATACATGCCACATGATAGGCATTGTTTGAAGCACTTGAGAAAAATTAGTATATTATTTTGATAATTACTCACAGGAAGCACTATTATTAGTGCTATTCTGCAGATTTGAAACCAAGGTATAGAGAAGTTGCTAGACAGGCTGGGCCAGTGTTCTAAATTAGGCTGTTGATAACATAGTTTATTTAACACATAGTTCAGTCTATGTGAGACATACCTCAAAAGCCTTCTATAACTGACATGAACAGACTAAAGCTCACTATATTTCACAAAGAATATAGTTTTTAAATTGATACGAAAGTTGTCTTTGAAGGCAGGCACAGTGGTGCACGTCTGTAATCCCAGCACTTGGGGAGGCTGAGACAGGAGAATCATGAGTTCAAAGCCAGCCTCCGCAGTGGTGAGGTGCTAAGCAATTCAGTGAGACTCTGTCTCTACATAAAACACAAAATAGGGCTGGAGATCTGGCTCAGTTGTCAAGTACCTCTGAGTTCAATCCCTGGTACAAAAGAAAGAAAAGAAAAGAAAAGAAAGTTGTCTTTGAAAAGAGACAGCACATGAAAAATTGCAAGACTTTCATTAGGAAGAATATAAAAAGCATAGAAAGTTCTAGGTAATCTATGAGGTTTATCTAAAATCATGGAAATATAATATGTATAACTTTTGGAACCCAAATTTTAAAAATAAATGCTGAAATAAGGACAATGATAATTAGGCAGAACCATATGTAATTGTCAATGTTATCCTGTTTTGGACTAGAGAAACAGAAATTTCTTGTTTCAACTTAATCCATTGGCAAATGGGTTCAATGACACGTCTTAATATACAATAATTTTTCCCTACTTTCCAAAATTTATTTTGCTATACTTCTATCAGTAGAAAGTGAAGAAAAGAAATAATGCAACAATTGATCTGTATTTTTATAAAGAATTCATCCATCTTTTAAAATGAAAACAACTAACCACATATATTCTGTGAAGAATTCAACTTCCCAAACTTTAACATCAAGATGGACACATTTTACTAAAATGTTTTTTATTGTTTGATTTCTTCTTTTAAATAGTAGAACAGAAAACAAAGACTTTGTAGTAATTGTTAGAACATTATTGCAGGTTATGGTTTCCTTTTGTGTAATTGAAATACTAAAATATAGTTCATCATATTATTCTCTGCTTCACCATTTATGAATTTCTCTACTTGTTAAAATTTACTTGTAACCCCCAACTCAGTTCTTGAGTGCTTTTTCATGCTCATTTGCAGATATATGCAGAATGGTGAAAAATTTGAGTTACCTAAAGCATGTGCTCTCAGCTGAGGTGGAGGAAAGTTACCCTACATTCTTGTTTCAGCTCTCATTCTATAAACAAGCAGTGAGATGTTTTGTTGGAGAATTCACTGCTTAAGTTGGACCCTAAGTGCTGTATTTAAGTCCTGGCTAGCTTTCCTGAGCATGGAAGACCATGATAGGTCTTGTTGAGGAAACATGCATGTTAGATGGGTTTCATTCAATCATGAATTATAGTGCTATTAAATATCACAATACATCAACCATATACACATACATTAAATAATATAAATTTAGACACAAACACACAATAGACAAGATTATGTATTGGTCAGTTAACTAAAATGTTGAGACTAGAGGCTCATAGGAACCTAACTCTGTATTTTGCCTGGTAGCAATGATTCAGTATTCACCATTTCTGTGTTTGCAGCACAAAACACTTTATAAAAACCTAGCTATTGAGAATAATGAAAATCAACTGTGTTACCCATAGTAGCACTGTTCATATTTAAGAACCATAGTATAATGAAATACTGTGTCTTCATAAATTTATTATTTAACTTCACAACCTTATTAGGATATCACAAACACATAAGAAATTTCCGAATACAAGAACAGGGTGATAGAAGTTTTATATTTAATGCTAAGACTAAAGTGAAAAAAATTCAAGTTCAGAAAGAGAAGGGACAATGGTTACTGTCTTCTGTCCACTCTGTGTTTTGCTTGTCATATCACAATTGAATTCAGTGATTCTCAAATTTTAACATGCACCCCAACCTGCTGTGTGCTCATTAAGGTATAAATTGCTGGGTCTAACCCCAGAGTTCCTTTTTTAGCAATTCTAGGGTGACAATTTGAATTTCTCACAGTCCCAAGGGCTGCTGCTATTGCTGGTCCACCCTGAGAACCACAGCTCAGATTCATTTGCTTTACCATTCTTTCTACCCCATTCCCACACACTCCTTGCCCCCCACTGCCAAAATACTTGAGCCCAGGCATTGTGTCATATGGAGCCTTGTACTCTAGCTTCAGCACCTAGTGGACCTTTAATCAATATGTGAAGGAGTAGAGGAGTTAATCAAAGCCTTCATCAGACAGAGGGTGAAAGGGACACCCACAGCTAACTCAGTGCAGACCAGGGACAAGAACCCCAGAGCTCCGGCAAACTGCCATGAATCTGTCAGGCAGGCTTTCCTTTACAATGTGCTACTGTCTTCACGAGTAAAATCTAGTCAATTTTTGGGTGGGAACACTAGCCAAAGAACATTCTTTCCAAACACAAAAGACTGTCCAATTCTGCAGCTATGCTGGGTACCTAGGAAAAACCTGGGACTGACGAAAGGAGATCACAGGGTTCCTCTTCTTCACGCTCTAGGATGTTCAGCCTGACCAAAGCTGAAAGAAGAACTCAGATTGCCAAACACTCTCAGGATGACTGCACTCTTGTTTATCATCTCCCCATGAAAGCAAGAGCCTGCTCTTCCTCTACTTAGCACAGGGCCAGGCGTGAAAATGCTTTACATACAACTTGATTTCTATTTTAGGTCCCGGGAGATACCAGCCTAAGAACTTGCAAAAGTAGAAAATAAAGACCATGATTTTTTACATGCTGATCATTGAGTTCGAGACATGCCTATCATCAACAGAATCTCACAATGTAACGGGGGATGATGGGGTTACCTCTTGTTGAGTGCAAAGCCCATAGGCACAACCAAGACATAAAAGACAGAGGAGAGATTTCTTAGTCGCAGCAAGTAAAGGGAGCATTGGGAATAATTCTCAGATCAGTGTTGCCTTGAACAGAGAAAGCAAGGGACTTTCATCAAGGAAACTTCTGCACATTCATATAGGAAAAATTTATCAATACATGTAGAGACCAGCACATTTGTGAGCAGGTCATATATCACATGTGCAAAAAAAAATTGAACAGGAATGCTTCTGGATGGAGAATTTAGTGTTATAAAGAGTAAAGTTTATTCCACATCACCTAAAATAAGTATATCAGTGACTTGATGATTTCACAGATGGTTCCTTGTCAGTTTCTCTACGGGGCCTTATCTTAAACAACAACAAAAATCCAACTCTAAAGAGGCAGCAGTTGCCTGCAACCCCCTAGCAAGCATAGGTGATTGTTCCCCAAAGTACCTGCCTAGCTGCTAACAACAGAAGTTAGCTAAGCAGCAATCATGGAGTACTTGTATTAAAACATAAAGATCATTGCAATGCTTCACACTCATTAGAGTAACTATTCCAAAAGAAGGAAAATAACAAGTGTGGGTAAGGTTGTAGAGAAATTGGACACCTGTACATGACTGGTGGAAATGTCAAATGGTGCAGCTACTATGGAAAAACAGTTTGGCAGCTCTTCAAACACTGAAACATACAATTACTGTATGATCCCACAATCTCATTTCTTGGTATATATTCAAAAGGATCAAAAACAGACTTTAAGAAATGAGTATTTACTAGTGTTCAGAGCAGCATTATTCACAATAGCTAAAAGAGAGCAATAATCTAAATTTCCATCAACAGATGAATGGATAAACAAAATGAAATAACTATATGCAATAGGATATTGTTTATATTTTAGAAGGAGTGAAAACCCCACTCATGCTACAATAGAATGAACTTTAAAAACATAATGCTAGGGCTGGGGTTGTAGCTCAGTGGTAGAGCGCTTGCCTCGCATGCGTGAGACACTGGGTTTGATTCTCTGCACCATATATAAATAAATGAAAAAAATAAAGGTCCATCAACAACTTAAAAAATATTAAAAAAAACAAAACAAAACAAAACATAATGCTAAGTGAAATAAGCCAGACACAAATGGACACGTATTCTACGATTCTATTTATTTATTTATATTTTTTTTTTACTGTTCTTTTTTTTTTTTTATTTAAATGCATTTCAAGTCATAGTACATAACCAGATCTCTGTTTTTCCATTTCTCTGATTGCAAACCAAATAAAGTCACACCATTAGAGTCTTCATAGATGTGCTAGGGGTAGTAAAGACCATCTCAAATAACCATCATTACTATGCCCATTTCCCTTACCTTCCTCCCCCCTCCCCGAACCATG
>CM053403.1:119478506-119650005 GCA_028644305.1 Xerus rutilus
CAGATCTCTGTTTTTCCATTTCTCTGATTGCAAACCAAATAAAGTCACACCATTAGAGTCTTCATAGATGTGCTAGGGGTAGTAAAGACCATCTCAAATAACCATCATTACTATGCCCATTTCCCTTACCTTCCTCCCCCCTCCCCGAACCATGTTTAGAGTTCCTGCATTTCTCCTATGATTCCCGTTCCCACCCCCCTTTATGTATTCTTATCCACTAATCAGAGAGAACATTCGGCATTTAGTTTTTTGGGATTGGCTTACTTCACTAAGCATAGTGTTCTACGATTCTATTTATATGAGATACCTAGAGCAGTAAAATTCATAGACACAGAAAGCAGAATGGTGGATGCTGGAGGCTGGAGAGAGAGAGTAATGGGGAGTTATTGGTAATGAGTATAGAGTTTGAGATGATAAAAAATTTCTGGAGCTCTATAGTAGTAATGATTTCACAGCACTGTAAATTTACTTAATGCCACTGAATTATGTGCTTAACAGTGGTTAAAGGGTAAATTTTATGTTATGTGTATGTATTGCAACTTAAGAAATTTACCTCCCAGCTTGCAGGTAAGTGTCACTTGCTTGGAAGGAAGTGTAGGGACACCACCTGAGCACTTGTCTAGCCTTTTCCCATACTGCTCTAGGGAGAGTAGGAGATATTGAAGCAATTTCTTCATTCACGTTCCCTAGGCAATGTCAGATGTAGCCAGGCTCCATATAACTGCAAAGCCAACTTAAAATGCTGCCTTACCTGTGTCTTAATAGCACAGAAAATATTGTCTGGATAGACTAAGGCCTCAACAATGCCATGCAGGAAAGGGCTTCATAAGAGTCTTTGAATGTTGACAACTTTTAAGAATTTATCTAGCCTATAGTTTCTCTTTTATATTGACATAACAATAATTTATGATTTGTAAAAGACTGATTAAATCTGAAAGAGCTTTCACAATATGAATAAAATTAAAATTCTAAATGCTAAAATTATTGTATAATATAAATATTTTGTAGTAGAATGTAAAATAATAATGAGTCTTTTATTCAATAGCAGCTTAAATTCAGTGAAATTCAGGAATTTCTGATTTTGAACAAGTGTTTTCCAACACTGATGGCTTAATTTATAAAAATAGATAATACATCTTTAAAGATGTGCCTTTTATTAAAAACAGCATAAATTGGAATATAGCATTGTATCAAGATAATTTTTCAAATAATTAAGATTAATGAGAATCTGATAAAGAGATGAAGAATTTATCTGGTTTTTTAAGTCTTAATCTGCCACTATTTTTGTCTTCTAACCTTTCACAGATAAAATAGATAAAGCTACAACAGAAGCTAAATTCAATTCAAAATCAAATTCTAAAGGACTTTATTTCCAGCAATGAATTACAATTACATGCCCAGCCAGGCTTGCAAATCTTGCTGGGGATAATTAAATACTTTCTGTACTTTGTCAGTTTTGATTAACAGAAGTTCCTAATTTTAAAATAGTGTAATTTAAAAATCTTTCATTTTGGGGTTACAAAGTATATTGTCTTGTTACCTATCCAAGTCATGATCATCTCCTAAGTTTCCTTCTTGAAGTTTTCATTTTACCTTTCCTATTTAGAAATATAACCCACTTGAAACTGATGCGTATGTGTGGTGTGACAGTTGGTCACATTGCTTTTATTTCTTGAAGGATATATAGGTGATTCTGCATCATTTATTTTATTTTATTTTATTTGAAGAAATAACTCAAACAGATGTTATTAAGCACTTTTAGAATGAGAAAAATAAAGGATATAAAAGCAGTCTTAAGAAATGCTCTCTTATACTATTATCTCAAGCCATTTTCAGTGTTTTACAAAATGCTCACATGGCAGATATGAAAAGCTTCAACACTCTTGTAACTTTTGCTGCAGTAAATATGACATTAACATATACATTGATTCTGTGTCAATTTTAAAAATTGAATTACTGAATTACATACTAATTTTATGTTACTTGTACATATTTTTATTCATACACATCTAATGAGCTCATTGCCAACACATACATTGTTTATTAATTTTATTTCAGTCTGTCATGCAGCCATCCAAAACCTTATACAGGTTTGTAATCCAATTTAGACTCTAGCTCCTAAGAGCTAGAATCAGTCACTTCTCTGACTGCTTTCATGAAGTCTTCTTGAACTAGAAAATCATGATCAGCACGAATTGCAAATATACCTGCTTCAGTAAAAACATTTCTCAGGTCTGCTCCATTAAAGCCAACTGATAACTTCACAACTGCTTCATAATCTGTTTCACCATGCTTTGTAATGAATCCTGCATGAGTTTTCAATATATCTATTCTTGCTCGTTCATTTGATAAATCAATATGCATTTTTCTATCTAATCTTCCTGAACACAACAAAGCAAAGTCGAGAGTATCTGTTCTGTTTGTAGCCATGATCATTTTAACTCTATGTGGAGTATCAAATCCATCCATTTGATTCAGTTAACTCCATTAAGCTTCTCTGAATCTCTCTGTCAGCTGAAGTACCTTCAGAAAACTGACAACCACCAATTGCATCTATTTCATCCGTAAAAATGATACATGGCTGACAGTCCCTGCCATAATTAAACATTTCTCCAATCAAATGAGCACTTTCACCAGTGTACTTGTCTACAATAGAACTAGATACAACCTTTAAGAAATTGAAGTCTACTTGGCTAGCAATAGCTCGTGCTGAGCGTTTTTCCTGTGCCTAGTGGTCCATATAACAAACTTTTGGAGGTATCATTCCTACACACTGGAATAATTCTGGATTCATAAGAGGTAATTCTATTACCTTTCTTGATTCCCAAATCTGTTGCGACAGACCTCCAATCTCAGAATAAGAAACATTCTGGAGGATCCTCATGAGACATGTTTGAAACAAGTGGATCCACCTCTCTTGACAAATATCTCATGATGGTGTACAAGCAATTCGTGTTCCTGGCCTCAGCTTACTTTGGTCAAGCTGTAAATGATAACAACCCACAACATATCTTGGTCCATTTGTGGCTTTAACAATGAACTTTTCTTCAGTTAATTGCTTAAGCACTTCACCTACAGTCCAACCAACACTTTATAGGGCCTTCGGATCATTTTCAGATTTTCATACCACTTGGTAAGTTCTTTTAATCATTTCCTTAACTCCTTCAGACAGCTGTGGGTCCCCTGTGCTTTAGCAGCTTCTTGTAGTAGTCCTGAAGCGTCTTATCTCGAGGGTCCCTCATGTTGAGAAGCTGTCACTCATAGGGGATGCTAGAAATCAATTCTGCACCATTATTGAAAGACTATTATCTTAGGTTGCTGTAACAAAATATCAAAGGAACTGGGTGACTTTAACAATTGACATTTATTTCTCACAGTTCTGGAGCCTGGGAAGTCAAGATCTAGGTGCCAGTCCCTTTGGTTCTTGGTGAGGGCCCTTATATTGGCTTGCAGAAGGTTTCCAGCTCTCTAAGTACTCACGTGACTTCTTCTTTGTATATACATAGATTAGAGAAACAGAACTACTTGGTCTGATATTATAAAAGCTACTCCAGCTTTATTTCTTTATTATAGTCAAGAACTAAGCTGTGCTTAATGGAAATATATCTGTTGTATTCCAGAGCTCATGATTGTTGTGAATTCCAGGTCAATATTAAATACATTTTGTTTAAGATTAGAATGTTTGTCTTTATTATTTAATATACTTCAGTTGCTCATTTGGTTATTACATGTTGAGCTTAGCTCTGTGTGTGTGTGTGTGTGTGTGTGTGTGTGTGTTGTTTGGGCTCCAAATGCACTTCTGATTCACACACTTACTATCCTGTTGGAATCCTCTATTTTTGCCTTATGTAGACCATAAAGCAGGATGCAATGCTACATAAAATACAAACTATTCAGACACCAACTCATTAGGAAAAACTGCTTCAGGAAGATTCGCTTGGAAGATAAATGGTGATTTCCATCCCCCACTGTGCATTATCTCAGTATAAAAATTCCTTCAGTTCTACTTCCAGCAAAGGTAGACTAGATTATTTTGGACCAATCAACAGCTGAGAGCAACTAGAAAAGCTAAACAATAAATTTAGAAACACACCCAGGAGTTAAGGTGAATTGGAAATAGACCTGAAACCCAGTTTTAAATCTTCTCAATACTTGATTGGATTAAGATGACCCAAGATTGCTAGAGCCCCTAGTACAGTCTGCCATAGGAAATAAATGTAATCCTTTCTGAATTTAATCTGTAACCAACAATTATCTAGTATTTACCAAGGACAATGTTGAAATATACAAATATACAAAGGTTTTGAAAATCAATGTATGAGTACAGGGTTTGTACATGCACAGCTAAGTCCTTGATCTTAATGAAGATAAAAATGTGTTCCTAATTATAAGAAGAGGAAAAATAGGTATTATGTGTTAAGGTCCTCTACAGAAGGTTCTGTTGTGTTGTTTTGTTTACTTTTTCTTTTTTTTTTTTTACAGCATTTAGTTATAAAATCAGTTCTTTTATCGAGAATTGAGAAGGTTTAAAACTGACTCTTAGCCGGGCATGGTGGCTCACACCTGTAATCCCAGCACTTAGGGAGGCTGAGACAGGAGAATCGCAAGTTCAAAGTCAGCCTCAGCAAAAGCGAGGCGCTAAGCAACTCAGTGAGACCCTGTCTCTACATAAAACACAAAATAGGGCTGGGGATGTGGCTCAGTGGTTGAGTGCCCCTGGTGCTAATCACAGGCAGGAAGGAGTGTCTCACCACACTGGGATGATAGCCTTTGGCAGGCACCGACTTGCAGTAACACAAGACCCCAGACCCAAGATCTCAAATTCCTGAGCACAAAAACTGACCATTTCATTGGTTGATGAAACAAACCCCAAATTCCTAAGTGTTTAGGAAAACTGATATGCTCACCAGACCATCTCCCAGGATAACCTATATAAGCCCAGGCCCTTTCTTTGTTTGGTGGCTCATTTTCCACCAGGAAAGTAGGTGTAGTCCTGTTCCTGAATAAAGGTTGAAATGATCTGTGAAGTTTGCATTCTTCCTTTGCACTAACAGCCACTACCAAGTTTCTTACTGTGTGAATGAATGTGTATCTCCTTCTGCACTTCATGAAATTTTAGTTCAAATTTTATGGAGTGTAGAAGATTGCAAATTTTAAGAGTAGAATTTCTGTCTAGCAGTTGTAGCATAAAGAGATGGTTTTATAACATTTTTTTAAAATTAAATTTTTTTTAAATATTTGCTATCACATAATGATGTGAAATCATGATGTTGGCTGTCAAGGACTCTAAAGGATCTGAGATTTCATTTAATTGTGTCTCAAGCTAGCATTTTAGTGTGTATGATAGTTTGAATGCAGGGTGTCTCCCAAAATCTTCTGTTAATGAAAGAATATTCAGAGGTAAATGACTGGACTGTAAGGTTGTAACCTAATCAGTCGATCCAAGCTTGAATAGACTGACTGGATGCTAAATATGTGGGGCATGGTTGGAAGGACTGTCCTTCCTGTGGCCCCTTCCTTGCTCTCTCTTTCTGCTGCCTTGCTGCCCTAAGAGGAGTTTTCCTGCATTAGGCCCTTCCCCCACTATGTGCTACCTCACAGTGGGCCTACAGCAATGGAGTTGGCCATCTATGGACTAAGACCTCTGAATCATGAGCGCGCCCCCCCCCCCTCCGCCTGCCCAAATTTGCCTCTTCTAAGTTGTTCTTGTTTGGGATTTTGGTCACAGTGATGCAAAAGCTAACTAAATAAGAAATTGGTACCAAGAAGTAGGGTCACTGCTGTGTCTAACCTGACCATGTGGTTCAGAAGCTTTTGGAAATTGTTTGTAGAAGAAATCTGGAAGTTGGGAATGCAAATTGGAAAAGCTTTAGAATGTTGTAAGTGGAGCCTAAATGGTGATTCTGGTAGGAGCTGAGAAGACCTGAATGCTGATAGGAATGCGGACTGTGTTCATGAGTTTTCAAAGGGAAATGAGGACTCTACTGGAAATTGGACTAGAAGCTACTCCTGTTATATTCTGGAAAGAATTTAGATTCCTTTTGCCTATGTCCTGAGACTTCATGTGAGGCTGAATTTAAAAGTGATAAATGAATTAATCTGGCAGAGGAAATATCAAGACAGCACAGCATTCAGTCAGTGGCATAGATATTGTTATCAGCTTTTAGTCAGGTTTACTATGAGAGTTGGGAGGAAAAAACAGAGCTAAAGGAGTTTTTAAAACTTGCGGTTTGGCCAGAAACTAACTTTCTTAGAACCAAGAAAGTTGTGCTTGTTAAACAAATTATAGCCCCTAAAAGATGCTAAGTACTTACACATACAACAGGAGTGATGGCTTGAGGGCATGTTGGGAATTTGCAAGCTCAAAATTTGCAGGCTCAAAAATATAGAAGGGAGCTGGGGCGGTGGCCCACGCCTGTAATCCTAGCACTTTGGGAGGCTGAGACAGGAGAATTGCAAGTTCAAAGCCAGCCTCAGCAACAGCGATGTGCTAAGCAACTCAGTGAGACCTTGTCTCTAAATAAAACACAAAATAGGGCTGAGGATGTGGCTCAGTGGTCAAGTAACCCTGAGTTCAGTCCCCAGTACCAAAAAAAAAAAAAAAATATTTGGAAGGGAAAATTTCTTTGAGATCATTGGGGTGCCCTGCTTGCACAGAGAGGAGTTTAGGAAGTTGTTTCACCAAGTTGAGCCCACCCAGGCACTCTGAGGCCTCTGCAGCCATAATATCAGGGGCCCCAGATTCTGCTCAAACTAGTGGCAGACCTTGACACCATCCATGTGGTGCTGGTTCTGCAGGAATGCAGGATACTGGAGTTAAAGGGTCATGGAGTCTTCCACCAAAATTCCAAAGGCAGGCCTGGGAGGCCAGGCAAAGTGTAGCAGGGTTAGAGTGCCTGCAGGCTGCCTCTGAGAAGATAATATGGGAAGCTGTGAAGGGAAAGCCAAAGCTGGAATGGAGACCCCAGGAGATAGATGCTAGCTAACATGGACAGTCGGCTGAGGAACGCTGTTGGCTGTGGAGAGAGCCAGGCTAACAGAAGGCCCAAGTGCATTTAAACCATTATGGCCAGAGGGACGGAGCTTCCCAAGCCCTTCAGAGAGAACATTTCACAATCAGGTGTCCTAGGTGTCCTAGTCATGTGGAGTTAGAAGACTTGTTTGCTCAGCTGGGTTTAAGTCTTGTTTGGGCTCATCCCTTCTTTCTTGGCCCCTAAACTTCCCTTTTGGAATGAGAATATTTACCCTGTGCTACTATATACTGGGTATATGTAACTTGCTTTTGATTTTTAGAGGGATTCACAGCTGAGAGTTTGCCTGGAGTCTCAGAGGAGACTTTGAACTTGGACTTTTGAGTAATGCTGAAACTGAAATGACTGTGGAACTCTTGGAGATGGACTGGATGCACTTTTCAATGTGAGACGGACTTTTGCTTTTTGGGGCCAAGGGTGGAATGTTATTTGGATAGGAGATGTTCCCCCTAAATTTCTGTTAATGCAGAAATATACAGAGGTAAATGGTTGGATTATGAGAGCTGTAAACAAAATCAGTCCACCTCTATTTGAATGGATTGACTGGGTGGTAACTTTAGGCAGGTGAGGCATAGCTAAAGGAGGTGGGTCACTGGGTATGTGCCCTGGAAGGATTGTTCTTCCTGCAACCCCTTGTCCTCTCTCTTTCTGTCTTTCTCTCTCTGTCTCTCTCTCTCCTTGCTGCCATGAGGGGAGCAACCTTCCTGCAATAGGCCCTTCCTCCATGGTGCGCTGCCCCACCTTGGGCCCAGAGCAATGAATTAGGCCACCTGTAGACTAAGAACTCTGAATCCATGAGTCCCACATAAACTTTCCCTCCTCTAAGTTGTTCTTGTCTGATATTTTGGTTACAGAAACAGAAAAGCTGACTAAAACAGTGTGTCATGATTTTGTAGATGGCTTGGATAAGCACTAGTGTCCTGGATCAGAGATAAAAGACTTTATTACTTAGGGGAAAAGCAGTACCCAGAGTGTCAGAATTTGTGTTCGTTCTCTGATCCTGTTCCCACAGGGGTGACCATTTGGTTCTAGAAGATACCAGCATGAACAGCTGTTACATAAACACTGAGCATGGCCATTATTCTTTTGCAGCAGCTAGTGACCAGCCTGCAATATGTCTCTCATTTGTGAAGGGTGATCATTTTAAATGCAACCCTGAGAAATGGTTCCAGTAAAGAGCCATCAAGAGCCTGGCATTTTTGGCATATCCCCAAGAGTGTGCAAGAATTCAAAAAGTCCATGGAGAACTAGTGTCCCAACATTAATTAGCACGTGTCTCTTCTCATTAACCCATCTCATAAAGGTACAGGCAAGATTTGCAAGTACAAGAGCAAACTGTATAAACTAACAACCAAGTTTTGCCAAAAATAAGCTTTGAGTATCCTTTAAAGATAAGACAAAAGCAATCAATATTTCTTATACGTCTTTGTAGGGTCCTGTGATTTTTTTAGTTAATGGCTAATTTTAAAATCATCACTTCAATACATTTTAAAATTAAAAGAACCTATTTTTTTAGATCTTCAGACATACATCATTTAGTTTAGAAATCAGCAAACAAGATCTAAAATGATAAATATTATGTGGAAGAAACACTCATTAGTAAACATGAGTGCCTGGCAAGGATTACAGTTGTCAATATTTAATTATAAGGCTTCTTCTAACCCTTTAAGTGAAACCTCTAATTAAGAAAATGCTAATGCACAGGGATAGCCTTCCCTAGCAAGTGCCATATCTAATTGCTTCTCCATTTTTTCATAGTAAGGTAATGCTTGCTCGTTATCTGTTTTACTAGAATGAATAAAATATTTAATTTGGCCTTAAATGTACACAAAATAATTAATAAGAAGAGTGACTATGTAATGAATTAGAAGTGAATTAACAAAAGTCAATTTTTTATTTTTAAAAAGTCATGACTTTTTAATAGGCATTTGTTTCCTTTTTCATACTGATAGGAACATTATTTTGAGGAAGATACTTCTAGATTACTTACCAACATGATTTTTTTTTTTTGGTAGTGCTGGGGATTTAGCCCAGGGCCTTGTGCATGTGAGGCAAGAATTCTACCAACTGAGCTATATTCCCAACCCTAACATGATTGTTTATTTTTCAAATTTTTTCAGTTGCAAAGAGCAGAATTCCTTAGCACCAGTTTTTTTTCTTTTTTAGGAAAAATATTGCCCATTAATTTAGAAGCAGATTTTAGTCCTAATTACTGCCTTAAACAATCCATTAAAAGCCCTTGTTTATACATATATGTGGATAATACAGACTTTCTGCCTGGAAGTAAATCTTGTGTTTTTCATTAGTAACTATGTAGAATTAGACAATTTATTATCTTTTCTGAGCCTCAGTTTCTTCATCTGTAAAGTGGAAATAAAGTTCCTATATTGTGCATATGTTTTGGAGATTTGTTAAAGTGTCTATAAAACATGTGCAGCATTTGGTACTTTATTGGAAAATAAAATATATGTTTCAAATGCTTGTAGAATAGTACTTATTTGAGCAATATTCATATCAGTCAGTTTACATGCTTACAAAAATGTTCACACTGATATATAAAATAAAGTTCTAACTGAAGTAGATCTTTTTTGAGAACATATCACTTGCTTCATTAAAATATATTTCATATACTAAAATTACAATTTCCTAGGATTTATTTTTCATTGATTAATCTAGCAATGAAATTTTTGTGTTTGCTTGCAGTGAGGATTTTTGTTCACCATCCAGATTATGAAGAGACCTGCAGATATATGGATGATTTCCACATCTTTGCACTATTTGATATTAGGGATTTGAATTAAATATTTCATTTTTTTAAGAAATCATTTTTTTGGCTGAGCGCAGTGGCTCACGCCTGTAATCCCAGCAGCATGGGAGGTTGAGGCAGGAGGATCACAAGTTCAAATCCAACCTCAGCACACCAAGGTGCTGAACAACTTGGTGAGACCCTGTCTCTAAATAATATAAAAAATAGGGCTGAGGATGTGGCTCAGTGGTTGAGTGTCCCTGAGTTCAATCCCCAGTACAATATATATATATATATATCTTTTTTTAAACATTTTATGACTAGTGACATTATCTGAAATATAATCATTCACATTAAAAGCCAGATGCGGGGCTGGGGTTGTGGCTCAGTGGCAAAGCACTTGCCTGGCATATGTGAGGCACTGGGTTCGACTCTCAGCACCACATATAAATAAATAAAATAAAGATCCATCTACAACTAAAAATATATATATATATATAAAAAATCCAGATGCAAGTCATGAGTTTTCATGGTGGAGTCTGTCCTCATTTTCATTATTGACACTACATAGAGCTACATTATTTGAATTTAATTTCAAAATTTACAGTTATAAATGTAAGAAGACATTCTAAGAATATGAAAAGAACATTTTATTTAGTTCAAGTTAGCTGCAATAATCAGTTTACTAAACAATAGAGAGAGTTTTCTTGACTATTTTTCTTGTTGTTGCCAAAGACCATCAACTTCATTTCCAAGTTCAGTGATATTTAATCTTTGCAAAACCTTTATCTTCTTTCTATGCTTCATAAAGGGCCTTTATTTTGCTTTTAATGAATAGTGCTTATTCATTTGCTTCATGAATAATACATAATATTTAATGAATTGAGCTATATTAAATACATTATGATACTATTTGTAAGATCATAAAATGTTCAGGTAATGTATAAAAATTGTTGCCTGTGGATTGTAAAATTATGCATAGTTACAAATTAAACTATGTGGTTTGGCTGTTGTTAAATGAAGCAAATATTTTCACTACCTCCCGAGGGAAGGAATGGTATTCTCTGTATGTGAAGAGTATATGGTAAACCATTCATGAATCGGGAAAATTGATATTTTTTCCCTGGTGTTTTCCTTTTCCTTTTTCTCTTCCCATAATGAGAAATCCAAAAGATATTTTTTAAAAATGTTTGCTTTGATAAATAAAGACAGCAGCAGGCTGACTCCAGGGTCTCCCAGGAATATCACAGAAGGGAGAGAGGCCACTAACATGAAGGGCCTTCATGGATGTGTGCAGGAGACCTGGGTCATAAAGAAGAAGGACGAGAAGAGATTAGAGTTATTTCAGTAGATCCAGAAAGGACAGGCCATCAAAGAACATGTGGAGGCCAGCATGATGGCGCACACCTGTAATTCCAGCACTTTGGGAGGCTGAGACAGGAGAATTGCAAGTTCAAAGCCAGTCTCAGCAAGGCCGAGGTGCTAAGCAACTCAGTGAGACCCTGTCTCTACATAAAACACAAAATAGGGCTGGGGATGTGGCTCAGTGGTGGAGTGCCCCTGAGTTCAATCCCCAGTACCAAAAAAAAAAAAAAAAAAAGAACAAATGGGCTTCAGCACTATCACCGAATGCTGTAGACACATGTAATCACCAGAAAGAGGCTCAAACCTAGGTTAACTAAGTTTACTTCCTGCCACTTTGGCAGAATCTAAGCTTCAAATGATAATTAAACTATGGCAAAATCCTCTCATGTGGCACAAGATCACTGACCTCATTGTGACATGATTCTTTCCCAAGAAATTCAAAGGGATTAATAAATTGCAACCATCTATTAGCTTTAAGCAAGGAACTCTTCCCAAGATGGACTATAGATTGACAACCACAGAAGAGAGTTTGTCGTACATATACATTTCCCTGTCACAGTTCCTCTCTCTGCAGGTTATGCTTTATGAGAAAAACTGCCATTGAGGTTGATAATGAATTGTGACAATTGTGATGGGACATGACACAGCCACTGCTGCTCACTTACCATGTTAACTCTGATAAAAGCAATAATAAGTATCAGAAAATCTCACCTTTATAACAGTGGATCCTTGACCACAGGCTGTTTTCCCATAGCCCGAGTTCTCAAAACCATTGTAAACTGAACATCAACTCTACATCATTTGAACAACTTAGAAAAATCTCATCTTTCACCAAAGGATACTATTTAAATGTTATTTAGCCTTATATTAAAAGGAGAGTAAAATATAATAATCATGTGCATTTTTTTCTCTTGTACTGAAATCTCTTGATCAATTCGATCAAAAAGTATCTAGAAAACTCTATTCAATGCTTTTCAAATCATCTGCAGTGCCCAATCATTTTTTTAAAAGTTTCCAATTCATTCTGGATAAATACTTTAAAACATAATAAAAATAAATTACTAGTAAATAAATTTTCTATTCACTAATAACTAATAAATAAGATGGGAAAAGATACAAAAATATTATATAAACATTTCATTATTAGAGTCAACGAGCATAAAGTTACTCTGTAAAAGTTTCTAAATGCTTATCCTTACTTTCTGTACTTTTCATGGAAAGGTAGAAGGTAACAACTGGTAATTGCTAACAGTTGGAGCCCACATGGAGAAACACTGGTCCAGCAAGAGAGAGGAGATGGGCTGGGATTGTAGCTCAGCAGTAGAGCGCAAATGAGGCCCTGGGTTCGATCCTCAGCACCACATACAAAGCAATAAAATAAAGATATTGTGTCCATCTACAACTAAAAAAAAATATTAAAAAATTTTTATAAAAAAAAAAAAGAGAGAGAGAGGAGACACCTCTTAATTAAAAAGATCTTTGGAGCTGGGCATGGTGGCTCATGCCTGTAATCTCAGCACTTTGAGAGGTTGAGACAGGAGAATCATAAGTTCAAAGCCAGCCTCAGCAATGGCAAGGCACTAAGCAACTCAGTGAGACCCTGTCTCTAAATAAAACACAAAATAGGGCTGGGGATGTGGCTCAGTGGTTGAGTACCCCTGAATTCAATCAATGGCACCAAAAAATAAATAAATAAAAATAAAAAATAAAAATATCTTTCGTGGCACATGCCTGTGATCTCAGCACTTTGGGAGTCTGAGACAGGAGATTCTCGAGTTCAAAGCCAGCCTCAGCAATGTCGAGGTACTAAGCAACTCAGTGAAACTTTGTCTCTCAATAAGACACAAAATAAGGCTGGGGATGTGGCTCAGTGGTCAAGGGCTCCTGAGTTCAATCCCCAACACCAAAAAAAAAAGAAAAGAAAAAAAGATCTTAAAATACTTAGCAACAAAAATACAGAACACTAAGTATCTTACAGAGTATATAATGTAATTTGTAACATAATATATACTCGCTGTGTGAATTCACTACCAACAGATGGAAAGCTATCCATATTTCCAGTCCTCATCTTTCTCCTAAGATCCATCATGCATGTCCAGTCCATATCTATCTGAAGATGTTTTCCATGTCTATCTTAGATGTTTTCCTAAGACTTCAACCCAAGAGTATACCAAAGTGAATTCCTCATCTCCCTGACAAACCCACTTCTGGGTTTCTCACCTTAATGACAGTTTCCTCCCAGACACACAAAAGCTCTTGTCTTGCTTTCTTCATTACTAAGGTTGTGTGATACTTGTTGTCCCAATATCTTTCTTTTACTCACCTTCATCCCCAAGTGCCTATATGTCTTTCACCTCTCAGGCAGTTTATTGAGAAAGACTCTCTAGCATCTCCCTATGCATGAATTTAATCCTTTTAAAGCTCAGTCCTGCACAGGCCACTTCCTGCCTAAACATATTCCGTAGCTATTCCAGTGTTAACTAAACAGAGCCTGGTATCCAAGCCTCTCCCTGGCGTTCTTTTCCTCCTTTTCCAAAAGGTAGCTCCTAACAAATTGCACTCATCACATGTCATGTAGTTTTGTACCTCCATGCTTTCACTCACAGTTTTAGTCTCCTAGAATGTCCTCTCAAACCCAAAGTGTAGGTGCCCCAATTCTACTCATTCTTTAGTACTCAAGTCTCTGACACCTTCCCTTTCCCTATAGCTCAATCTGTGAACATCTTCTCTCTTAACTGTATGTTCTGAAACCTCTCCTGGTTCATTCATCAACTTTTTCCTACTCTTTGATGGTAAGATGCAATTCCAGTTTTTGCTCTGGTTACTCAAAAAGTCAAGCTCTGTATGAATCTTAGATGGATGAGATAACTGTTAAATACAAGTTGACCATTAACGTTTGAAAAATAACACATTAACTGCAAATCATAGCAATAAGCTGTACTTTGTACAAAGTGAGTGATATATAAAGATACATTTACAGTAATGAACATTATAAAATAATAGCAATAACTTTTTATTGAGTACTTGTATGCCAGCCACCAGATAATTCTATATGTGTTATCTCTTTTTGTCTTTACAATATCTATTTGAATAGATACTATTAATTTCCATTTCACAGACAAGAAAGTGGTATTTAAAGAGGTTAAGTAAGGTGCCTAATGTTAATACTTAATTAGGAGTCTAAGAAAAGTAATAAAGTGGAATTTAAATCAACTTCAATATGACTTCAATCTATGCTCTAAAAATTATATTAATTTAAAAGAATTGTTACTATTATACAACTCTAAAGGATTCACATTCCACATCATAATTATTGTTTTTATGTACTTGGGATATATCAAATGCTATACATGTTAATTTTTATATTAGAAAAAACTAACTTTGAATATATAGCAGAACACCATACAACTAGCCCCAACACAATTTTCAAAACTTTAAATATAAAAATAAAGAGGATAATTTAAAGCTAAAAAAAGAAAACAACAACAACAAACAACAACAACAAAAACAACTACTGCTTATGATAGTAAGAGCAAAATTATTTTCTTGGTTTTAAGCAAATGCTAGACATGGAAAATTATATCAAGTTCATTACTATTTTTAATGAACATCATGGTCATATGACTATTATAGAAAGTAATGACAATTGTACACTGAGCTCATCATTCATCTCTATGGAAATGCAAAGTCCCAGCAGAAAGCATCACTATCTCTGGGAAAACTCCAGGACAACAAAACAAAAAGATCCAAGACAATAATTATTCTTAAAGAAGAATATTAAATTGCTTCTAGATGTTTGAGATTAGGAATTTATGAAAGTGGATTATATGAGGAAGAAAATATTTATATTCATTCATTTAATACATATTTGCTAAATGCCTTTTGTGGGCTTATGTTGCTATAAGCCTCATAGGACAAAGAAATTATAGTGTAATAAAGCACATGAAATGTGAATGTAAATCACAGGATTACAGGGTAAGAATGAACAATTGCTATACAAAGAGTCAGCCATGTGTCACTTGTGATGCTACTGATTATTCTGTATTGTCCCTAAAAATTAAAAGTTTGATTCCCATGTAGTAAATACATTTTCTTCTTGGTGTTACACAGCACTCAGTGGTTATACTAATGGAATGAACTTTTATCTTTTATGAGACTTGCAGAGAAAATAAAGAAGAAAGATTATCATGTAATATAATTTGTTCTCAAAATTATTGAACTAAAAATGTCATTTATTACATTTCATAATAATACAATTGAATAATTGTAGATCTCATTCTTTTTTTTTTAACCTGGAATATTTTATTTAATAAGATGTGTTCAAAGTTCATTTAGTTACCAAAAAGCAGGTAGTCATCATAGAGAAGTTTAAAAAAAAACTTAAATACTTCTCCATGTGTTAGGCAATTAATATATTATTTCAATTAATGCTTCAATTAATAACATATTATTTCAATTCAATACTTACTTTGCAGCAAGTATTATCACTCTAATTTTATTAAGGAAGAAGAACTACAGGTTGAAAAGAATGAATAACTTGTCTAGAATTACTAGATAGCAAATGGTTTGAGAGTGGAATCTAATTTGACTGATTTCTAGGTTTGTAGGCTTCACTCAGATGTTAGACTGCCTCAGTGATGGATGGATTAAGTAAGGCATGCGTCACTCCAGTAATTTTATTCCCAGCTGACTTGACAAACCCCTTATACAGCTACTGCAATATTTCCACACTAACATAATTTCAACAAAGAAACACAGTCACTCAGAAATTAGTACATGCTAATAGCAATGACTGAGGAAAGACAAATACTTCGTGACTACGTGAAGTTCACAACCTACCAATATTCATATATATCAATTATGGATCTGCCCACCTACTTTCCTACTGCCCACCTACTTCATACCTCAATCGACCTACTTTCCTATCAACTGCTAGGATTCTTTTATTTGCATAACAAATGAATAAGATCTTTACAAGGTAGTAATTGTGTTTTTTGAACCCGAAGTACGAAGCTGAGGCAGAGAAGAGGGAAGAGGAACACTGAAAAACAGAGTAAATGCAGAATAATGTGTAAATGAAATGTATCCAGAAGGAAAGTTGAGGGTATAGAGTTGGATCACCTATCTAGGGGTGCAAGACAATGAAGTAAAGAAAGAGAACTCTATCTCCTCTTCCCAGGTTCAGATGTAGCAGCCAGTGTGTCTGTGAAGGAACAGGGTAGGCATCTGTTCCAGAGACCATTCATTTATTGAATCCCTGGGTCAAAGGTCAAAGCTCAAGCTGCTAATCAACATGGGGGGGCATTCTAAATTGCAAGAGAGAGAGAGTTTGTATATATTTCTACTTAAATTACTTTGGCTACTTTTAGTTTTAACAAAGGTCAAGTACAGGTTCAGGTCAAAAGTAAAATGCATAGGTTATCATCTATCTATCTATATATGCATACCTATTTATCTATCTAAACTGTGAATTAGGATTTTCCTTTATAACTGGGTACAATAGTTTTAAAATTAGATCTATCTTCCTGGTGGATATGTTTCCATTGCTTTTACATGTATTATAACCTCTCTAGTCATGTTTTTTTTTCCTTCCTACTTCTACATTAACCATCTTTCTCTTCCCATGTCTCCAGGGTTTTGAAAATTAAACACTTAATGTAATATTAACCAAGCAGGTTAACAGCAGCCCTTATATGCTAATTGACAGATGAGCTAGCTGGCAAGGAGAGAATTTATATTTGTTGTCTATCATGTTGACTTATTCATTGTTAGAAAAAGCCACCACACAAATCCAGGAGGGAAAAATATACTTTCAAGTACAAAAGGTCTGTAATAAATAAGGAACAATTGCCTCCGTATTTTTTTCCTTTCCTTTTGTCACTTTCTACATTTTAGTGATTAAGAAAAAAATGGAGTGTGGGTTGGAGATGTAGCTCAATGGTAGAGCCCATGCAAGGTGTTTACTCCATATATATATATGGAGTAGTTGTGTATTTAAAAAGAAAAATGTATGTGTGTGCGTGTTGGGGGCTTGTCTGCTATTCTGCCTCCATCCGTGCCTTCATGCCTTCGTCTACTATTACAGACAGTAGTACGTGAAACATGCCTAATGAGAAAGATTCTTGAAAACACATGTGCATATTTTTCAAGGCAATTATCTAAAATTCAATATATTAACTTTATGAAATTGGATGGGTTTGTTAATACAGAATTGTCCCTCTGTAAATAATGCCAAATACAGTGCTGTTCTAAAGGTATCTATTATAAAGCATTGGACAATATAAATGTGGGCTAATATGTTCAAGAATTGAAACCATCTCCACTTCTTTTGCTGACCAGGCTGCATATTCCTGGGTCTATTTGTTAAAAGCATTGAGACCAGAGTATAAGGTCAGGGTGTAGATCTGTTTACTCATAAATCATTAATTGCATAAAAGGTAAGCACCAGCTGCTGGTAACAAAGGTCTAATTCCTTAGGCATATGTATTCTAGCCAGTTTTCCAAATGCAATTAATTTTCCTCAGGGAAAACAGAAGTTGATAAACACATTTCATAACACAACATTCTGAATGAAAAGAAATAACTTCTTAATATTCAGCTGCCTATTTTAGTTTTGTAATGAATGTCATGTTGTTTTTTGAAATTGTAATTATTTAAATTGTGAATGAAATAAGAGTCAGTCTTAAAACTAAAGTCCTCTAGTCAGAACATGTTTTTTGTTCTGTTTTGTTTTATTTTGTTTTTTTGGTATGAGGTATGCAGCAGGTAAGTTAGGGAATGGCCTGCTATTAAATCTGCCATTCTTCCCTCAGGAGATCACAAGCAGAAACCTGCAACTGTGAATGGGCTCCTCTGATCTTTCTTAATCTATTTCACTATTCTTCTGTAGCATTCAAAGGATGAAAAAATTTGTACCCATTTAAGAATAGCTAACTATATGTTCTGCTCATTAAAAATTAAAATTCGCCTTCATTCTAAACTACAAGTGTTATAAGAGTAACATCCATTACTGTTCTTCGCAGGGAAAGGTGTGTGTGTGTGTGTGTGTGTGTGTGTGTTTCACAGTGAAATCTTTCCCATAGAGTTAATAGACTTTTTGCAGTAACACAAGGCACAGTGGCAAGAACTTAAGACCTCTAGGGGATATAAGCCAAAGTATCCAGAGCATTACAAGTCCCTGCTTATGTCAGATGATGTTATACATATGTAAATTAACTACATGTCACATGAAGGAAACCCATCCTACTTGGGATTAGAGTTGGGGCTGATCCTTAGAAAGTAAAGTCGCAGAGTGTTTCACTGTTTCTTGAAATCAAATCGTTGCTGCCAGGGTTTCTATTAAGGCATTTGCATATCTGCTATATTCTGTGGCCAAAAAAGAGACTTTAAGGCTCCTTTAAGTCCTTGGGTAAATCAGACAAATAATTCAAATATGCACGCTTCCATGCTTCGGGCAGAAGAGAAACAAACTTCTGTCCTTTCCTTCAGTTTTCCTCTCCACTGGTAAACAGCAGAGATTCACTCAAAAGCAAAGAGGTCGCTCAGGGGAGTTCGACGAAGTTATTGTAAAAAGCGCATTTTCTGAAGTGCGCCTAGGATGGTACGCCCGGCAGGTGGGGTGGGGAGTGTGTGTGTGGTGAGGTTCCCAA
Source organism: Xerus rutilus (assembly GCA_028644305.1). Classification (NCBI taxonomy): domain Eukaryota; kingdom Metazoa; phylum Chordata; class Mammalia; order Rodentia; family Sciuridae; genus Xerus; species Xerus rutilus. The sequence goes on from CM053403.1 coordinate 119,497,298, forward strand.
CCAAAGAAAGGCACGCCTGGGTTTTGCAGCTACTCACCCTTCTCCGCTGTCCTCCGAGTCGTTGTCTGAGGCCCACTCCTCACCGATGTCCGGCAAGGTGAAGACCAGTGTTTTGGGGCCAGGCCCAGAAGCGATCCAAGCGCTGGGCTCCCTTTCTCCGGGGCCAGGCTGCCGAGGGTTCTGTGGGCTCGAGACTATGCTGTTGCTGCTGCTCGCCGGACCCGCGACAGAGGGCAGAGCAGCCCAGACCGCTCCAGGGCCAGGAGGTGGCCGCTCCAGGGTCACCAGGTGGGCGGGGGAGCCGGTGGCACTGTAGCTGCCGCCTGAGCGGGGCAGGGGCAGAGGTTGGACTTTGGATGTTCTTGGGCTACCGGGTAATGAGAAGGTGGACCCCACTGCTTCGACCGCGCGACTCGCCTCGGAGACCCTGGGATAGGAGGCGGTGAGCAGAGGGTGCAGCGAGGTGGCCGCGCCACGAGAGCCGGAGGAGTCCAGAGCTAGCGAGGGTAAGAGGGTCAGGGTCGGGATTGTGCTAAGCGAGGTGTCGACGCCAGAGCCTCCTGATCTCGAGGCAGCAGCACCTCCCGAGTGGCCCGAGGAGGCGACCAACGAGGGCACCTCTGGGGATGCCGTCGAAGTCTTGAAGATTTTGGCAAAGAGAGACCCAAGGTCCAACACAGCAACCTTCATGTCTTGACCTTGGAATTGTCTTCGCTGCTGCCAGAAGCTCAAGAACACCAGGAGCCGTGCTGCGAGGCTCCATTCACCGCCGCCCGCAGGGATCTGGACGAGGCAGCCCCGGGTGCTAGCGAGGTCCCGGACACGGTGGAGTCCTGGTGACCTCTCAGCTCTCTCCACCCCAGGAAACCTTCTTCGGACGCTCAGCTGCGCAGGGTTGGGGTAGGGATAGACCTTCGAGGATAGTCTGAGCTGCAGGAGCGGCAGCGGCACGTCAGCCACCCAGTGCCCCTGTGCAGGAGACCTATGAGGGGTCTGGGAACCCAAGGAAGGGACCTGCTGCTGCTGCCTGCACCACCTCGGGTTTAGCGTGTAGAATTGGCTTTGGCTTTGGCTTTGGCTTTGGCTTTCTTGGAGATACCGCCACCAGCCCCTGGGACCTCAGGCGGTTGCTAAGCTAAACAAAAACCTTGCTTAGCTCACTGCTAATTGGCCCCCAGGATTGTAACTGGGCAGTGTCTACAAAGGAAACACTGGCTTCTCTCCTTGGTTCATGCCTTAAAGGAACAGTCTCAAATTTCTCCATCACTCTCTGCTTCACCAGATTCAGCAGGCTCAAGGTGAGAAAGAGGAAGCTGAACACAGTCCTGGGAAACACAATCCTGGTTCCAAAATGTTCTGGAGTTCATTCAGTCCGACAAGGCCAAATGTGGTATGGTTAGAGTCAGCTCTCTGATGTGGGGAAGGTGGGTAAAAAAATGTATTCAGGAGAGTAAGCTTGAAATGGCAGTGCCCTCTGTCCCCATCTCTTTGAGGGTCATGTTCATAGTGTGTCACTAAAGATGACATATGGGGACAACAGTAGGTGTTTTATCCAAGAACTTGGAAATAAAAGTAGAAATAAAAGAGTTGAATTAGTAAAATCCAGATACAATGTCTACGTTCAAACGCCGGTTAAAGTAGATCAAGGGAGTGTATAGCTTAAATGTTTGAGAACTCTGATTGATTAGACAGACTGAATGCAAACTACAAATTCAAAGACAGGAAAGGTAAGAGCTCTTAAATGGAATGAACTGCATTTTGCTTAATTTGAAGGCAAGTTTGTAAAGGGTAGGGTATATGAGTGTAAACATTTCAGCAGTGTAGGGACAGTACTGAGCAAGGTTTTAAGAAGATATTGACAGTTTATCCATTGATTTCAAAGGATTCTGTTTTTATCTTAGGAGATATATTTTCTGGTCTGGGGCAAGAGATGAGCAAATCTTACAGTGAATAAATAAACTAGCATTCACAACTATGCTTTAATCTTTAAAAAATTATCAAACTGGATTCTGAGCCATGGTACATTTCCATGGCAATGCTAAGCTTTGTGTTCTCCTATAAACAGCTAACTACTTTCCTACTTATGATATTGAAAACCGGTTGTGATCACTTTTCTGCATCCAGCTACCACCAACAAACATGTTCTAGACACTGTTCTTCTTCGAGATTGCATTCAGCACTGAGAGACAAAGAAGGAGGTGTGCTCTTCCCAGAGCATGGTATAATCAACTTCAGGTGAGCATCCCAGAAGACAAATACAGTTGATGGCAACCACCACAGTCAGCATTAGATTGGAAAAAGCAGAGAGTTTGTATGAGTAAGAGTGGTAAGAGACGTAGCAAGGTCAAATTGTAATTAGAGTTGGAAAAGGAAAGGGTATGCAGTTGTCAGCATGTAAAGCACACATTGAAGAATCAAAATGAGGGAAAGAGAAACACAGACAGATACATCTAAGAGCAGCAACAGAAACCGGAGATAGAGGTGTCAGGGTCAAGCATGGAAGCTGTTATGATGCAAGGTTAGGGATGACCCACCAGCATTTTCCATGTTCTCAGTTCTTCTGTAGCAACTCACCAAGTAGTGTTCAAAGTGTGGAATGTCCATGGGAGCATTGGACCTTTTTCATACACCACTTTAGTATTGAAAAGTAGTTTCTAATTTTTTGTTGTTGGAGTTTATATCACAAGAATTTGGATTCTGATTCATAGGGCAGTTAAATCCTTAGTATTAGGTCACTCTTAATGCAAATGGAGATCATTTCTGAAGTAGGGTTTTCAAAGTCTAATCTACTAATCTTAGCCTGATTGATTCTGAACATACGTAATGTAACTTGAAGGAATAGGCCTTGAGTGGGGGGCCATGGTGAGCAAAGCCTGATGCAACTCATTCCATTTCTCTTGGATGCAGCACTGTTTACTAGGACATCTCAGAATTCTTGGCTTTTCAGGCTCAGAAATCTGGCCCAGCCCTAGCACAGCTGACGAGTTTTTTAGGATAAATGCAGCTCTACTAACCTGATTCATAAAACACTGATTTGGTTGGGAAATTAGTTTGAGTGAGTTTTAGATGAGCCTGGGATCCATGCAAGAGGGATGTCATGTGATTTACATATGAGGGGCATTAGCCATAAGAACCAATCATGCTTCCGCCAAAAGGAAGAGTAACTGTATCTGAACAGTGGTACATTTACTACCTGTCTGATGATAGATATTTCTATGCTTCATTACTAATTACTTTCCTTCTTCAAACATGAATACTATTTATAAAGCAACACAAAAGCTGTATGTTCTTCTAGATCTCATCCTTGAAAGTATCCTCTAAGGTATGTTTGCATGTATCCTGTTATGGGTTGAACTGTGTCCTCCAAAGGGATCTGTTGAAGTCCCAACTCCCGATTCATGTAAATGTAACCTTATTTGGATATAAGTCCGTAGAAATGCACAGATTTCCCTTATTCATGGGAAATACATTCCAAAACCTCCAGTGAATGTATGAAACCATGGATAGTACCAACCCCTATAAATACATATCAATTTATGTTTATACATACATACCAATGAAAATGTGTAACAGGCACAGAAAGAGGTTAGCAACAATAGTTAGTAATAGACTAGAGCAATTATAACAATACACTGTAATACGTGTTATGTGAATTATTGAGTCTTTGTTTTCTCTCTAGAAATACCTTAATTCCTCATTGCACTATAACAATTTTGGATTGTGGTCAACACTGGGCAAATGAAACCTAGAAAGTAAAGCTGTATTGGGGGTGACTAGTGTAATCAAGTTAAGATGAGGTTGTTCAGAGGGCTCCTGCTTCAGTATGACTCATGTATTCCTCAGAAGAGGGAAATTTGAACTCAGACACACAGGATGAATGTGAGGAGTTAGGCAGAGATTGGGGCTATGCAGGTGCAAGCCAAGGAATAGCCCAGATGTATGGCCACCTTCAGAAGCTTAATAGATAGGTAAGAATCCTACACTACAGGTTTCGGAGGGAGCATGATCCTGCAGACACCTAATTTAGGACTTCCAGTTTCCAGAACTGCAGGAGAATAAATCTTTTGTGTTAAGCCACCCAGTTTGTGGCAATTTGTTATGACAACCCTAGGATCCAGAATAGTGAGGTTTTAGTTAATTTGGAGGGCACTTTAGAATCATAGTATTTTGCTGATACTTCTATGAAAGTCTTAGGTGGCTACATTTGCTCTAAAAAGCTGGCTACAAACTAAAATGATAGTCATAATTGTACATGTCAAATCTATAAAAAGAAGGACAGAAATTGTAAACAGGAGTTGGTGGCAGGGAAGAGGGTGTGGAGTACCACTGTTGGATAGGGTAGTGGTTATAGCTTTCTGAATAGCCAGTCTGGTGAAAAGGGACATGAAGGAATGATTGATCCTTTTGTTTGAAGGTCCTTCCTTTGAAAATGACCTACAATTGCAAACATGCTAAACAATTCTTAGCAAGATGCTAGGTCTTTTTTGCCCATTGTTCATCCATCAACAGTCTTTCAGCCAGACATTCGATGCTCCCAGGCTTCTCCATTGATTACCAGAACATGCCATTCTCTTAGCGGTGAGCCTTAGGTAATGCACCATAATGATCTGGCTTGAGTCATTATTTCAAGAATAACAAAAGGAGAGTAAACACAATATATTATTGTATCTGCCCATGAAAGTGTTTATTTTAGACAGACAATTAGAAATGTCAAAGTAGTGTTTTATGTGATAAAATTCTTTGGCTTATATTGGTTAATTAAGAATCTGATTGTTTTTCTGCTTTGCTACATGATTGAAAAAGTATTAGGATTTATGACCACATTGCTGTGAAGAAATGTTATGGTTTGAAAACCTGAAAGTTAAAACAGATAACCAGAATAATTAATCAGTTAATGAAGTAAAATTGCCTTACTTAGTATGACACTAAGACCAGAAACTATAAAGAAAAATACTGTCAAATTTAATGATGAAGCTTTGCAAATTCCTAGACAACAAGAGACAGATGTTTATTTCATAAATATTTACTAAGCACCACAGGGAGGTATGACAGCATGATAAAATGTCTAAGTTCCTATTCAGTCTCCGTCATTTACCAACAACAAAGCTTCTCTATATTCCTTAGTTTCCTCTACTTAATTCAGGGATAATAATAGGACCTAACACAAATAATGATACCTTGTAAGAATTATTTTACTTATACATGTGAGCTCATTGGAGCAGAGCCTAGCACATAGCAAGCTCTTAGTATAAGTTAATTTTTATTTTATGTGACACCAGATTACACTAAATAACCAGAGAAAGATCTGAAAAGAAGGAAATTATAGCTACATTTAACTCTAAATTTACTCATTTTATGCTGGGGGCATACCTGTAATCTCAGAGGCTTGGTAGGCTGAGGCGGGAGGACCATGCATTCAAAGCCAACCTCAGTAAGTTTGTGAGGCTCTAAGAAACTTTGGGAGACCCTGTCTTGAAATGAAAAATAAAACGGGCTGGGATATGGTTCAATGGTTGAATGCCCCTGAGTTTAATCCCTGGTACCACATAAATAAATAAATTTATTTTTGTATAGTTTGGATGTTTTCAATAAATGTATCTTACTACTTCTTTTCCATGAGAAACAGAAAAGAAATTGAAAATCTCTGTAACACCTTAGGTAAATTGGCTTAATATTTGTTAAACGCTCTGGATACTATTAGGGAAAAAGTATTAAAATAGTAACAAGAAGAACAATTTAAAGCTCATCAAAGAGCAGTACTGGATCACAGAGATTATTAATAGCCCATGAATGTATCCACTGGGTGTCATAGCAGATTCAGTGCAGAGGAAAGAAAGGGCAGAGGACCAGAACAGTGAGCAGTCCAGGTGCAGAGGTTAGCTGCGCGGAACCAAGAAACTCCTCACAAACTCAGGCTTGAGCAGGCAAGATGTTTATGTAGCTCACAGAGCAGGAAGCTGGCAATTCATTGGTTCTGGGATTTTTTCAACAAATTACCAATGTCATCAGAGACCCAAGATCTTTTCTTTTTTTGTGCTCATACATTTTTTAGGGTGTTGTGGCATCAACCATCTTTTCCTGCTACGCTGAAGGGCAATAGGAAATTTCAGTTCACTCTCTCTTCTTATCATTAAAGAACAAAAGACTTTCCAGAAGCCTCCCAAGCTGACTTCCAGAGCTAGATCAGAATTCCGTTCGTAAACTATTCATTAGCAAAGGAAAACTGTAATATCATATCTCATAATTGTTGTTCTTACCCCAGTTAGAGAAAGGCTCTACTTCTGATTCTGTTGTTACTTGAACAAAATCAGACATGCACAAACCAAGAGTGAGAGGTGAGGTGTTTGTTGGGTAGGTGATTAGCAGCATCTGCTGTGGTAGAGAGCCACAATGGATAGTTTGACTATAATTATGTTAAAAGGGCAACTACCCACTTAAAGTTCCCATCATGCTCTGTAACTATAACAGAAGAGAGCATTCCTTTACCATTTCAAATGCTTTCACTGAAAATCAAGAGAAGAGGGAGATAAGACAGCAATGAAAATAGAACCATGCTGGATGAGCACATGGATGGAAATTTGAAAGGGCAAGGACATTTGGGGGACTGCAAGTAATTCTGGATGGATGTATTCATTCACTTAATCCTTTAAGCAGTCAATCCTCAAATATTTTGTGAATTCTTGCTGTATGTTAGGCACTATATGAGAGAATAGCTGGATATGAAGCAAGAGAAAAAAGAGAACAAGATCTCAAAAAAACCTTGGAATTTAAGCTAAGGTTTTAGTGGGGGCCTGGAACTCTGGACCATTGCTACTTGGACAACTGGAATGTTATTGGAGTTGGAATTGCAGGGTTGGAGGAGGTTGTAGGGAATTCTGAAGCATCTTGATTCTCATTTGTTTATTCTCTCTCCCAAAACTACTGGGGTGAAATTTGCTGATAGTAAAAATATTTTTCCACAAAATCCAATGTGCCTATTTCCTTTCTATTCTGAGTGCCATGACTTCATCTCATTATTTGCTTTTTCAACAGCTTCTTGTTTGAAAATTTGCATAATCCAGTCAGTCTTCTGGACATGGAAAATTCCAAGATGAATGTGGCGGGGCTCCCCATGTTCTGGGTGCTTAAATTCTGAGGGTTCAGGACAGTCAGATATAAAGTGTCCTGAGAATAGTATTCTGGGAGATTAAGGGTGAATAAAGTCCTAGTGGTCCATAAGTAATGACATGATTCATTCTGTAAGGTGAAGAGGACTCACACTGGAGTTTCCCAGCTGGACAGGAGTGGAAAGGGCACCGTGTGCAGAGGAGGCACATGAGCCAATGCACAAGGTCATAAGAACGACAGTGCTGGGGCACCAAGAAACTCAGCAGGCTGGTCTGAAACATGGGAGAAGTGGTAAAAAAAAATCAAACTAGAGAGATAAACTCCACTTAGTTGAAAAGGATTCTGAAAGTCATGCTAATTCGAACTTCCTTCTAATAGCAGAATCTCCAGAACCTCAATCTTTGGCCATATAGTTTTACTACCTCGCCATTTTTAAAACCAAGCTTTAATTGTATTTCTCTACTATTTTAAAAAGATCTTTATAACTCCTCATTTTTCCACTGACTCATTTCTTTTTTTTGGTGGGGGGGGGGTGGTGGTGCTGGGTACCAGGGATTGAATTTAAGGGCATCGGCCACTGAACCACATCCCCAGCCCTTTTTGTATTTTATTTAGAGACAGAGTCTCACCGAGTTGCTTAGTGCTTCACTTTTGCTGAGGCTGGTTTTGAACTCGCAATCCTCCTGCCTCAGCCTCCCAAGCCACTGGGATTACAGGTGTGCACACCATGCCTGGCCCCACTGATTCATTTCTTGGATAGAATATTTAGGCTTTCCAACTTCATGCTTTCGACCATTCTAAAGTAAAGAATATCTACATCTAGTGCCTGAAGTGAGAGGCTGCAGTGCTGACTCGAGCAATTTGCTAACAGGAATGGTGTTTAGTTGGATTAAGAGACATGTGCCAAGGTAGAAGAGAAGACAATGAAGAATAAGGCAGACAAAGGTATGAAGGGGAGGTTTCTTAAGGAGTGTAAAGAGAACTAGAATAATTTAGTTCATCTAGAGGTTTTCCAAAGGTATGGTATGCAACACATGAATCCAGCAGAATCTTAGTAAGTTATATAATAAGAATAATTCTGTAATCAAATTGGTATAGGAAATGTCTCAACAATAAAAAGGTAAGTAAATTTCTTTATTGCCAGGCATCTTAGCTCTGCAGTATCATGATATGTGTGGTGTATTTCTGAGAGTGGGGGAGAGGACACAGTGTTTCCCATTTTATTTGGCAGGGAGCCCTTCTGCAGGATGCTAGCTTATAAGACCGGTTTTGCAAGACTGCTAAGAAATGCCACTGGATGTCGCCTTGGATGTATGGAGCGAGAGTGGGAAACCAGTTTGGAAAACTGAGTCGAGACAGGGTAATGGAAAGCTTTGCATTCATTTTATTCCATTCTAGCCAGATCCCAGTAGAATCTGTATTGGGAGCGGTGGACTAGCGTCTTAACCCAGCCTGTGAGCCAGGCTGCGAAAGAAGGTGCTGGGTTTCTGAAGAACTGATGCAAGCTCTCATGAAAGGGTGAGCCAGCAACTCAACATTGTGCTGCTGAAGTCCTGAGGCCAGTTCATACCTGTGCTAGCCAAGAAAAGCTTTCTCTGTCCTTTATATATCTTTTCTGTCTTGTTCTAAACCCTTGAGATCCTAGAGGTGCTCAGAGCATCAGGTGGCAGGTGGAAGAACAGGGGGAGTGAGAAGCCAGGAAAAGAGCCAACACAGCTGCTTCATCAGGAAAGTTTCCAGTAGGGTGATGGGAACCCAGCTGGGGAGGTAGAGAACTATACCTGGGAGGAGTTTGGGCTTGTTATGCATACCAAACTGGAGTTTTGTGACCATGAAGCCACACCACCCTTTGTACTAAGAGTGTCTGGAAAGCTCTATCATAAGCTCAAAGTTTCATCCCAATGGCAGGATTAAAAAAGAAAAAAGAGCATTGAGAGAAAAAGGAAGAGTAACATAGGTTATGCTCATTATGTTCATACTTTGCCAACTCCAGGTTTGCAAACAATAACAAGACACCAGTTATGCGTGTCTCCTGTGGTATATGTAAATTGTTTTGCTTGCATGGTTACCCTCAACCCCTTGAGAAATAGGATTTACTATCTTAGGAGGACTGTTCCTTCTGTCATTCTAGCCACGTGGTTCTAGTGAGTACTACCAACCACAGGAGAGAAACATGGAGAGAAATATATCCCAGGCTGCTCCAGTCGGAGGCATTTCTTGAGGTTTTAGAATTGGGACTAGGAGAGAAATTCCCTTGTTGATGTAAGATAGTAGCCTCAGAGATCTTGTATGCTATGGTTTCAATGTGGTTTGTCTCCCAAAGCTTAATGTAATGGAAGCTTGGTTCCCAATGCAATGGTGTTAAGATGGTAGAACCTTAAAAGATGAGGCCCACTGAAGATCATGGGAGCTCCACCCACATGAATGGATTCATGCTGTCTCATGGGAGTGAGTCAGGTCTTGTGGGACTGAATTAATTTTCTTGAGAGAGAGTTGTTGTAAAGCAAGGCCACTCCAGGGGCTTAGTTCATTGTGCATGCTTCTAGCTCCCTTTTCACTTTTCTACCATGTTGTGACACAGCCAGGGAAGCTCTGGCCAGACACCAGTGCCATTCCGTTTGAGAATTAAAAGCTAAATTATCTCTTTGCTTTAAAATTACCCAGCATCTGGTATTTTGTGATAGCAACATAAAATGGACTAAGATAATGAGCAACCATATTTCCAGCAGCAGAAACATTGGACACCAACACATACAGAGGAGTAGGTGCCAGGACTGGTAATATTTAAGCCCCTGATTCTAGCTCCTCTTGAGAGCTGGATAAACCCATGATCTTTTCCGTGTTAGGTTATACCACAAATATTCTCCTTTTTTGCCTAAATGATCTTGAGTTTCTGTCACTTGCAAGCAAATATTCACTAAGATAAAAAAGATATTTCAGCCTCCAGTTCTGTGCCAGAGTCCCTGCCTACCAGCGAGAACACAGGCCAAGGCCCAGGACCACCTTTAGGGATCTCTGCCAGAGCCCAGCCAAGGGCAAACCTGAGACTGCTAGCCGCCAATCACAGGGGAACTCAGACCCAGGTGAAGGACTGACCCTAGGGACCCCTGTGGGAGACTGGGCCTAAGTGAGACCTGGAACTACCCCCAGTTCCACGCCAGAGTCACTGCCAACTGGTGGGAACACAGGCCAAGGTCCACGACCACTTTCAGGGACCACCTGTGGGAGCCCAGCCAAGGGCAGATCCCAGACTGCTACCCACTAATCTGCCGACCCACAAGGGAACACAGATCCAGGCAAAGGACTGCTTCTGCGACCCCTGAGGTTGAGGCCTAGGACCATCCCCAGTCAGCTCCAGAGCCCCTGCCGATCCATGGGAGCCCAGGCCCGCAGCTAGACCCACCACTTGGAATCACTGAGGAAGTCTAGGCCAAGATCAGGCCTAGGACTGCCCTCATAGGTCTGTGTGAGAGCCCAGGCCCAGGATCACCCCTGCACATAGGGGGGATCCACACTGTTGCTCCCTTCCTATATCCATCTTGTACACTGCAGCCATCCCCATAGTTCTTCCCATGTATTAGCCTCTACCTTGGTGCAACAGACAGGGCCCGGAGGCAGCAGCCCAACAAAGCTCTGCATCTCCGATCAATCAGCCCAAAGCCATTGTAAGTCTCACCCTTTTAGCCCCATCTCTGAAAGTGTTTGCATCCATCTTGGGCCACTCCCACTGCCATTTGAGTTAACTCCACTACTGCCGCCACCATCTTTAGTGGCAGTAGTGTCCATCTGGGGACACCTGCTGGGGACTGGTAGTGAATTCCAAGGTGAGATACAGGTAATCTGTAGGGTCACAAAAAGATTATAGGATAGAAACCTCAATACCTCAGATCAGCATCGCAAGAAAGGAAGACATAATCAACATGAAAAAACAAGAAGTATCCCAGATAAAGTATCCCAGATAAACCAAGATACTACAATAATAGAATCCATTGACAACACAGTTGATGAAATGTCAGAGAAAGAATTCAGAATGTACATAATTAAAATAATCTGCAAATTAAAAAATGACTTACGCAAGCAAATACAGGCAAAAATTCATCACTCCAACAAAGAAATAAGAGCAAATAAAGGCAACTATTGATCATTCCAACAAAGAGATAGGAGAGCAAATAAAGGCAAGCATTGATCACACCAACAAAGGGATAATGGAGAACATACAGGTAGCAAAAGATTACTTTAAGAAAGAGCTAGGGATTGTGAAAAAAAATCAGAAATTGTTGAAATGAAGGAAACAATAAACCAAATTAAAAACTCGATAGAAAGCATCACTAGTAGACTAGATCACTTGGAAAACAGAACCTTGGATAATGAAGACAAAATATACAATCTTGAAAATAAAGTTGACCATACAGTGAATATAGTAAGAAACCATGAACAGAACATACAAGAATTATGGTATAGCATCAAAAGACCAAATCTAAGATTTATCAGGATAGAAGAAGGCACAGAGTTTCCAACCAAAGGAATGCACAATCTCCTCAATGAAATATCAGAAAATTTCCCAAACATGAAAAATGAATTGGAAAATCAAATACAAGAGGTTTACAGGACAACAAATGTACAAAATTACAACAGACCTACACCAAGGCACATTATAATGAAAATGCCCAGCATAAAGAATAAGAATAGAATTTTATAGGCCACAAGAGAGAAGAATCAGATTACACAGATCTCAGAAGATTTTTCAACCCAGACCCTAAAAGCCAGGAGATCATGGAACAACATATACCAAGTTCTGAAAGAAAATGGATGCCAACTAAGAATCCTATATCCAGCAAAACTGAGCTTCACATTTGATGATGAAATAAAAACCTTCCATGATTAACAGTTAACATAATCCATCACATCAACTTTTAAACAAAAGTTAAAAGAATTTACAGCAAGAAAACCTGCACTACACACCATTCTCAGCAAAGTATTCTATGAGGAGGAAATGATAACCAACAATGAAAAGACACAAAGAGAGGAACTACTCTAAAGGAAAGGCCAATCAAAGGAGAAACCAAGTCAAGGTAAAAACCAAAACTAAACCACAATGACCAGGATTACAAATCATATTTCAATAATAATCCTGAATGTGAATGGCCTAAACTCATCAATTAAAAGACATAGACTGACAGACTGGATTAAAAAAAAAAAGATCCGACAACATGCTGCCTTCAAGAGACTCATCTCACGGGAAAAGACATTCACATACTGAAAGTGAAAAGGTGGGGAAAAAACGTATCACCCACATGGACCGCATAAACAAGCAGGAGTTTCCAACTTCATATCAGATAAAGTGGACTTCAAACCAAAGTTAGTGAAAAGGGATAAAGAAGGACATTTTGTACTTCTTAAGGGAATCATACATCAACAAGACATAACAATCATAAATATCTATGCCCCAAACAATGAGGCATCTACATATATCAAACAATCTCTTCTCAACTACAAGAATCAAACCGATCATAATACAATAATACTTGGTGACTTTAACACAGCTCTCTCATCAATGGATAAATCTTCCAAACAAAAACTAAACAAGAAACCACAGAACTCAATAAAACAATCAATAACTTAGACTTAACAGACATACACAGGGTATTCTATCCATCAATGAGTGAATACACTTTTTTCTCAGCAGCACATGGATCATTCTCCAAAATAGATCATATGTTATGTAACAAAGCAAGTCTTAGCAAATACAAAAAAATAGAGATACTACCCTGCATCCTATCTGACCATAATGGATTAAAATTAGAAATCAATGACAGATTAAAAAAGAGAAACTACTCCAACATCTGGAAACTAAATAATACACTATTTAATGATGCATGGATAACAGAAGACATCAGGGAAGAGATAAAAAAATTCTTAGAGGTAAATGAAAACTCTGAAACAACATATCAAAATCTCTGGGACACCATGAAGGCAGTGCTAAGAGGAAAGTTCATTGCATTAAGCTCATTCATTAAGAGAAGAAAAAGTCAACAAATAAATGACTTGACACTACATCTCAAAGCCCTAGAAAAAGAAGTAGAAGACAGAAAATCATTAAAATCAGGGCTGAAATCAATGAAATTGAAACAAAAGAAATAATTCAAAAAATTAACAAAACAAAAGGCTGGTTATTTGAAAAAATAAATAAAATTGTCAAACCCTTAACCACCCTAACAAAAAGAGAGAGAGAAAACCCAAATTACTAAAATCCATGATGAAAAAGAAAATATCACAACAGACACTACTGAAATACAGAGGATAATTAGAAACTAAAAAAATAGAAAACCCTGAAAACACTGACAAATTTCTAGAGGCATATGACCTACCCAAACTGAACCAGGAGATCATACACAACTTAAACAGATCAATTTCAAGCAAGGAAATAGAAGATGCCATCAAAAACCTACCAACCAAGAAAAGTCCAGGACCAGATGGATCCTCAGCCGAGTTCTACAAGACCTACAAAGAAGAATTAATACCAACACTCCACAAACTATTTCATGAAATAGAAAAGGAAGGAACCCTTCCAAACTCATTCTATGAGGTAAGTATCACCCTGATACCAAAACCAGACAGACACATCAAAGAAAGAAAATTTCAGACCAATATCTCTGATGAACATAGATGCAAAAAGTCCCAATAAAATTATGGCAAATCATATACAAGAACATATCAAAAAAAGTGCACCATGCAAGTAGGGTTCATTCCAAGGATGCAAGGTTGGTTCAACATACAGAAATCAATTAATATAATCCATCACATCAACAGACTTAAAGACAAGAATCATATGATTTTATCAATTGATGCAGAGAAAGCATTTGACAAAATACAACACCCTTTATGTTCAAAACACTAGAAAAACTAGGAATAGTAGGAACATACCTCAGCTTTGTAAAAGCTATCTATGCTAAACCCAAGGCCAACATCATCCTAAATGGAGAAAAATTGGAAGCATTTCCTCTAAAAACAGGAACAAGACAGGGATGCCCTCTTTCACCACTGCTATTTAACATAGTCCTTGAAACATTAGCCAGAGCAATTAGATGAAAGAAATTAAAGGTAAATGAATAGGAAAAGAAGAACTTAAACTTTCATTATTTGCCAACAACATGATTCTATACTTAGAAGATCCAAAAAATTCCATCAGAAAGCTTCTAGAATTAATAAATGAATTCAGGAAAGTAGCAGGATATAAAATCAACACCCATAAATCAATCACATTTCTATACATCAGCAATGAATTCTCTGAAAAAGTAATTAGGAAAACTACCCCATACACAATAGCCTCAGAAAAATAAAATACTTGGGAATCAGTTTAACAAAGAGGTGAAAGATCTCTACAATGAAAACTACAGGACACTAAATAAAGAAACTGAACAAGACCTTAGAAGATGGAAAAATCTCCCATGCTCTTGGATAGGCAGAATCAATATTGTCAAAATGGCCATACTACTCAAAGCTCTATATAGATTCAATGCAATTCTAATTAAAATCCCAACGTCATTCCTTATAGAAATAGAAAAGGCAATCATGAAATTCATTTGGAAGAATAAGAGACCCAGAATAGCCAAAGCAATCCTTAGAAAGAAGAGTGAAGCAGGAGGCATCACAATACCAGACCTACTACAAAGCTATGGTAACAAAAATGGCTTTGTTCTGGCACCAAAATAGACATGTAGACCAATGGTACAGAATAGAAGACACAGAAACAAATCTATTTAAATTCAGTTATCTTATGCTAGACAAAGGTGCCAAGCACGTACACTGGAGAAAAGATAGGCTCTTCAACAAATGGTGCTGGGAAAACTGGAAATCCATATGCAGCAAAATGAAACTAAGCCCCTATCTCTTACCATGCACAAAATTCAACTCAAAGTGCATCAAGGACCTGGGAGTTAGACCAGAGACACTACACCTAATAGAAAAAATGTAGGCCCAAATCCTCATCACGTCAGATTAGGACCTTACTTTCTTAACAAGATTCCTGTAGCACAAGAAGTAAAAGAAGGAATAAATAAATGGGATGGCTTCAAACTAAAAAGCTTCTTCTCAGCAAAAGAAACAATCAATGAAGTGAACAGAGAGCCTACATTCTGGAAACAAATTTTTGCTACACGCACATCTGATAGAGCACTAACCTCCAGGATAGATAAAGAACTCAAAAAACTTAACACCATAAAAACAAACAACCTAATCAATAAATGGGCCAAAAAGCTGAACAGACACTTCTCAGAAGATATACAATTGATCAACAGACTTATGAAAATATGTTCAACATCTCTAGCAATTAGAGAAATGCAAATCAAAACTATGCTAAGATTTCATCTCATACCAGTCAGAATGGCAATTATCAAGAATACAAACAACAGTAAGTGTTGGTGAGGTTGTGGGGGAAAAGGGATGCTCATACATTGCTGTTGGGACTGCAAATTGGTACAATCAACCTGGAAAGCAGTATGGAGATTCCTTACAAAACTTGGAATGGAACCACCATATGACTCAGCTACCCCACTCCTCCTTGGTCCATTCCCAAAAGACTTACAAACAGCATACTACAGTGATGCAGCCACTTCAATGTTTATAGCAGCTCAATTCACAATAGCTAAACTGTGGAAGCAACCTAGATGCCCTTCGATAGATGAATGGATAAAGAAACTGTGGTATATATACACAACTGAATATTACTCAGCAATAAAAGAGAATAAAATTATGGCATTTGTTGGTAAATGGATGGGAGTTGGAGAATATCATGCTAAGCGAAGTAAGCCAATCCCAAAAGACCAAATGCTGAAATGTTCTCTCTGATAAGTGGATGCTGATCCACAATGAGGGAGAGGATACGGGAAGAATGGAGGAATTTTGGTCAAAGGGGAGGGAGAGGGAGGGGGCATGGGGATAGTAAAGATGGTGGAATGAGATGTACATCATAGCCCCTAGCTTCACGTATGACTGCATATATGATGTGATTCTACATCATGCACAAGCAGAGAAATGAAAAGTTGTGCTCCATCTGTGTACAATGAATCAAAATGCATTCTGCTATCATGTATACCTATTAGAATAAATAAATTAAAAATTTAAAAATAAAAAAAAGATATTTTTATAAGAAGCACCTTGACCATCAGAAGCTGGCCTGTAGGTAGGCTACGTTATTCTCCTACTGGATATAAACAACCTCACAGAGTACCAACCCCAGACAAGATTACCCTAGTATGTAAAATTAAAGCATGATCACTTCATGATTTTGAAGGTCACTGAACCACTTTCCAAAACCATAAGCACTCTTACTTTGGCTAAGGGATTGTGATTTCTTGAGCAATTGCAATTTCATTTATGTTCTAATTTCCTCTCCTTGAAATTACCCATCTCAAGCCCAACTAGATTTTCTCATGAACCTTCTAATTGAGGTACCCCACAGTGTTTCTCCCTACTCCCTTTAATGAATGAAATCAAAACTCGTTGAACTACAGGTGTGTTCCTTGGTTGTCTATGTCTAGGGGACATTAATCCTGTTAGATTAACCTTATTAGAGAGAGAAAAGGGTGGGGGGAGGGGGTTGATTGTGCTCCTGTGAAGTCATTTCTCCCTCTGAAATTCTGGAAAAGACTTCATTTAAAAAACATATTCAAAAGGTTGGAAGCTTCCAGAAATGCCCAAAGAAGCCAATTGAGTGCTGTGCATTTTAATTCTTAAATGACTTAGAAGACATAGTGGTTTGGAGTGAAACAGGGACATCCCCCCTCAGGATCCAGGCACCTGTTTCTCCAGCTGCACGGTGTGTTAGCAGCAGAGGGTTCACAGTTGAGTTCCTCCTGTAGAATTTCTTCTGACCACAGTCTTGGTCACAGTCACATTTCCTCCCTGGGGCTGCCTGCATCAGTGATGGGAGAGAGAGAAGTCCAGCTCTTTCACCTAGGCTTGCACTGACTCTGGGTTCCCCCACCTCCTGTGCTCCCCGCAGGGTGGGCTGAGGCCTCCACTACAAATTGCACTTACACCAGGGTTCATCCTTACCATGACACATTTAATTTTACTCCCTATAAATCAGATCACATCTCTCAAATCTGCTGCATGCAAATATCCATCCCAGAGTCTATTTTCTGGGGCATTTACCTAAGATAAAAGAGAGCTAAAAAAGTTAATAGTGACTTCCCAGAAATTCTCACACAAAGCTGGAAAAGGTCCAGTATTGAAAAGCTTGAGCAGGGTATGATGGTACATGCTTGTAATCCCAGCAACTTGCAAGGCTAAGGCAGGAGGATTGCAAGTTCAAAACCAACCTCAGCAACTCAGTGAGACCCTAAGCAACTAGGCCCTAAGAAACTGTCTCAAAATAAAATACAAAAAAGGGCTGGGAATGAGAGTCAGTGGTTAAGTGCCCTTTCATTTAATCCCTGGGAAAAGGAAGGAAGGAAAGAAGGAAAGAAAGAAAGGGAAGGAGGGAGGGAGGGAGGGAAGGAAAGAAAAGCAAAGCTTGAGGATTTCTGCCCAATGCACACAAAAGATGGTTTTTTACACAGGTGGGGGCAAGTCACATAACAGAACCAGTGTCTTTCTTAAACAGGAAGATGGATCAAGGCTAGAGGGTTGAAAGAGCTAAGAGTGGCTTATATACCACCTAGTGTATTTAGTAACTAATGATCAGTTGATTGCTATACTTTATTACCTTAGCACAGATGTACAGCAATGGATGCAGTATGCTGGTAATATGTCCTGAGAAATCTGTCACCAGGCAATTTTTTTGTCTTCCAAACATCATAGAGTGTGTTTATGCAAACTGAGATGGCTATGACATCACTAGGCAATATAATATGATGGAACTATTGTATATACATAGTTTAAAATGTGATATGGTGCAGTAGTATATATGTTGATCAAAAAAAAGTTAAAGTTAAGTGCTTCAAAACCCCTTTGTTATATGAGAGTAAGGCTGATGGGTTAGATTTGAAATTATAAGCTATATTCCTCTGTCCAACTAGTTATCCCTTAGCTAAATCTAAGTCTCAGATTCCAGGAGGGAATATGATTACAAGGCCTGGTTTTACCATTGTGACTCAAAAAGTCACAACCCCAGAATACCTCGATTCATTCAACTTAAACGCCTCTGCCATCTGCAGCGTGGTTCCATCCTCTTCAGCACCCCTACTCACTCCCAATACCCAGTTCATGTCTCCCTCTCTACCTTCCCCCTTACTACTCATTCTGCTATCTCTGCCTTTCATGAAAATCCCACCCACCTTTGAAGGATCTGACTCTATTCTATGGAACATTCTCTGTCTGTGTTCACCATGAACGAATACTTCCTACCCTAACTCCTCTGTCCCATTTTCTACAACTTATCTCACCCTTTTGTACAAAAGGGCACAGGGAGCTGTTCAGTGAGCACTATTTCTAAGAGCTTTATACATATATAGTTCGCAGGCCATAAGACCACCTATTTGTACTATACAATTCAATGATTTTCAGTAAACTTACATAGTTGTACAATCATTCCAATTTTAGAACATTTTTATTACCCTAAAAAAGATCTCTTGAGCCTTTTACAGTCACTCATCATATCTGTCCCCAGGCTCACTCAACTTATCAATCTGTTTTGTTTCTATAGCTTGCAAGAAATACTCCTTGGTTTAAAGTATCTTTATATTCTAATGGTCACTATCATTTGTTATGGTGTCTCTTTTATAAACAATCTATCACAATCTGAAAGGTATCATTTTCAGGTAAAATATAAATACTGAAATTTATTGTAAACTCAAGGTTGACTCAGTTGGGTTTCCTTTGGCGAAATGGAAAACAGGAAGGCCTTGGAGTTATCAGATTACATGGTGGCACCAGAGACTATTCAAACAAGGCAAGTCACTTGTGGCAAGTAACCAAGAGGTCAGACAAACATCCTTTTCTACAATCCCCTTGTCTTGAACTCAAGGGACAAGGACTCCCCCTGAGAACAATTACAAAAGACATCTTGGAGCAGTTTAGAATGTTGCTTCCTGTGTGGGTCAAATACAAGTCAGGTTTACATCTTTTGTTAGTTTTATCTGTATTCATTTACACAGCCATTCTTTGGGTATCTTAACTGCTTAAATATTAAAGCAACTTGACAAAAACTTGCATTTGAAGTCAATTTAAATTGTGCCATTTGATCAATTATCCTATAAGTACACAAGAAAATCAAAGCAAAATTATTCCCTGTCCTACTTTTCACAAATCAACAGATAATTTATAAAAATAATTTATTTAGAAATATTTTAATGAAGAATTATGAATTTTGATAGATAACATAAGAAGAGTATCAAGAAAACAAGGAGTGTGATTTTTATCTTATGATGTCAAAATAAAACAGGATTTTATCGGTAAAAAACAAATCTTATCTAAAATGCTATAAAACACGTGTTTGAGGTGTTAGGCTGGCAAATAATGCGAAAGTAAAAATCATTCCTCCATATGCTTACATTGTACACTCTCAGAACCAGCAGTGCGTGGATGTTATTTATTCCAAATTCATGTGAATTTAGTCCTGAGAATATTAACGTATTTAAATCCAAATGTGACAGCTCATATGCTTCCTAATTTCAGCAGACAAAAGAGCACTTCAAGCGCAGAAATTAGCATTATAACTTTGTTTCTTTCCTATATTTGAATACGAGAACTATGAATATTCCAAAAACTATTCATGTCTATTTCTAATAATTAGACTCTTTTATTGTAAAACAAGACTAGTTTTATTTTGTTTGTTTTATTGTAAAACTAAAATAAAACTTAAAATAATACTTTTTCCACATAGTTAGGGACTAACATATAGTATATTATCTTACAGTACAATAGTATATTCCATGTAAATATATCATACCATACTCATCGTCAGTAACTTCTTGTTTATCATCATAATTTTCAAGATTGGGAAGCAAAGAATCCCACTAGGACCAAGTGATTTAACCAGTACAATCTCCTGAGTCTGTGACCAGTGGAGAGAATTCTTTGTTTCCACAAAACCAATCTACTTACTGCCTAATCTTTAGGGAGTAAGCCTTTCTACAATATTTTTAAGTAGTAGTACTGTTTCTACTCTCCTGGAGCAGAAACCCAAATATTGAGAGAATACAAGTAACTATTTCATGTAATATTTATTTCATGTGTTAACCCAAACTCAGTTGTAAAGGATTTCTTCCCCTGGCTATACAAGCTTTAAAGAGTTTTTCACATTGAATAAAATCAACAGTGGGATACTCGAATACAAAGTTTTTCAACTGAAAAAATAATATAAGCTTTTTGAAACTTTCACTCTTGCAACTGAAATAGCCTCAAGCCTATTAAAACATATCTTTCAAAGTGCATTCAACAATAATTATTTTAAAACCACACATAACTTTCACTTTCTTAAAAATGAGGACTATTTTTAAATGATTTCAAATTGTGATGCTTTTCTATGACCAACTGTGCATTTGTTTGTAGGGAAGGTTCTTATTAGATGTTTATTTGGGTTAGATCAATCAGTTGTCAACATGAGGCCTGAAACAGGGAAATACATTTCCATGGAGGAGCTATCACTGTGATGTAACACCATCACCTGTACATATGAAAATCAGATTACTTTCAAGTAAAACTTAAATTTTCCATGGGACTTTTTAAATTGGAAATCTACCCCTCAGTTTAGTCTCTAAATAAACTTAATGCACTGAATTTCGGGATCCAAGTGCTACTTGCAATTTATGATGAAAGGCATTTATGCGTTCTTTCTGAACTGGCCAGTTCAAGATGCAGTGAGATTTAAACATTCCTCTTCGCAAACAGAGCGCATGGTTTAGTTTATAATCTGGAATCTCCTCAAGAAAAATCAATATAATGGAATCCAGATTTTGTTCAATTGCTTGCTGAACAGCATGGTGTACTTTGAATCTAAGTAAAAAAATAAATAAATAAATAAGTTAAATAATGAATATACAGTTTTTAACAGCCAAAAGTTCAACAATAAAAAATTCTTTGTGAGCCAGGCATGGTGGTGCATGCTTATAATCCCAGCACTTTGGGAGGCTGAGACGGGAGAATAACCAGTTCGAAGCCAGCTTCAGCAATGGTGCTAAAAAACTCAGTGAGACCTTGTCTCTAAATGAAATACAAAAAAGGGCTGGGGATGTGGCTCAGTGGTCGAGTACCCTGAGTTCAATCCCCGGTGCCCAAAAAAAAAAAAAACAACTTTGTGTAATTTGCTTCAGTCTGCCACTAAAAGTCAGGATTTTTTAAAGTTTTGTTTTCAAAATTCTTTGAGCTGCAAGTAATAACATTAGAAAGTTTAATTGAAAAATAGGTGCATATTTAAAATTTCACAATGTTCACCTACCTTTTGCATAGTGGATCTTTTAAAAGATGCTGTGTTACAACAAAAATAATTTTTCTGCTCCTTTTGATGCTATTAACAATTGCTTCGAGTCCAAGGACACCTGCCTCAAAGTCCCTTTCTTCCAGACAAAATTTGAGAGATTTGTCTTTTTCTTCCATAGAGGAGAAGTGTTCCCAGACCCAATCTCTATCTTTATGGGCATGAATTATATATGCTGTATATTCAAACTTCTCTGGTTGTCCATCTATTTCCTTGAACCCAAGAACTCGGTGTACTGAAACATTCCAATAAAACGATATCCTCCAACCCTCAAGGTGGATGAGCAGTATAGTAAAGGTAAAAATCAATATCATGCTGGTACTGATCATGAACAGGAGTTCAAAGGGGGCACTGTCTTTGCAGGATGATGTATCAAAAAGCATCACTGGGAATCCATGATATTGAGGTGGAGTGTTGCAGAGGTAATGACTTGATAGCTCAGAGATGTTAGTATGGGTTTGATTAATCCAATTAACAAACCAGGCAATACTTTCACAGGTGCAATCAAATGGGTTAAAGCTCATATCTAAATTACTCAGGTTCTTAAAAACTGGCCCAAACACATTCTTTTCAACTGATGTTATAAGGTTCTTCTGAAGGTTCAGGGACTTTAGAGACACCTGGTCATCAAAGACAGATGGTGGAAGTACATTTAAATTATTCAGTCCCAAACTGATGCTTTTGAGTTCAAATAAGTCCTTGAACACCTTGACTGGGATTTCATCAAAGCCATTAGACTCTAAGTTCAGGATGTGGAGGTGAGAAAGACCCTTCAGAAAATGAACAGGACCACCAGGGTTTGCATGTTTCCACAACCGTGCTAAATTGTTATGCTGCAAATCCAGAATTTCTAGTTTCTCAAGACCCTTCAACAGTTCATCATTTATATTGGCTATATTGTTGTTGCTTAGATCCAAAATGGTCAAGTTACGAAGAGGGCTAAAAGGTGAAGGGGAGCTCTCCAGATTTTTCAGGGCTACCCTCCGGAGCATAAGTCGTTGAAGGCTTGGAACCGATGCAAAAGATTTGCTAGTCAGTTGTAGGTATTTGTTGTAGGAAAGGTAGATTTCAAAAATATTTGCTAGACCTTTCCATTCCTGGCCTGTGAATTCTTGCTCAATTTCATTAAGGCCAAGGTCAAGCACCTTTAGGTGGCCCAACCAAGAGAAAGCACCACTCTCTATTTTTGAGATTTTGTTTTTGGTTAAGTTGAGTAACAGTAAAGGAGAATGAGCAAGTGATAAAAATGTTTCATTTGTTAGAGTTTGCAAACTTGTGAAAGAGTTGGATAGAATTAAATATTTCAGATTTACCAATCCTGTGAACATATTGCTTTTGATGCCAGGGAGATTGTTATCTTCCATGTTAAGGTACTCTAAACATTTTAGCCACTGAAAGGAAAAGTCATCAATCTGGGGAAGTGAAGCAAGGGAAATACCATGTTTAGTAAAAGATCGCTTCAAATTCAGGTATCTCACAAGGGAAAGTCCATAAAAGGAGTGAGAAGACAAATGCTGTATATTATTATACTCCAGGAAGAAATATTTCAGATACGGAAGCCAAACGAAGGAATTGTTACCAATCACATTTAAGTTGTTGTGGGAAAGATCCAGCATGGTGAGATTTGTCTGTTTGAGTCCAGAGAAAGTCGTGTTGCTGATTCTATACAGTTGGGTGTTACTCAGAGAGAGATTCTGTATGCTTGTTCTTGATAATTCCAAACAAAGCTTCTCTGTGAGACTAGGGCCTAGCTGGACATTGTTCAAAAAGAGGCCAAACAGTTTTCCAATTGCATGAAAACACCCTGGAGAGAACTAAAAATGAAGGAGGGAAAAGGTTAGTAACCACAAGGCTCTAAACTAGGTGAGGTGGCACATGTCTGTAATCCTAGCCACTGGGGAGGCTGAGACAGGAGGATGGCGAGATCAAAGCCAGCCTCAGCAAAAGCGAGATGCTAAGCAACTCAGTGATACCCTATTTCTACATAAAATACAAAATAGGGCTGCGAATGTGGCTCAGTGGTCATGTGCTCCTGAATTCAGTCCCTGCCCCCCCAAACAGGCTCTGTATGACCCTTGCAAAACTTAAATATGGTTCTTTATTCAGTCTCCCCTCCCCTTTCACTACATTCCCTCAGTAAGGCATCTCTCTTCATTCCTCAAATACATAGCTTTTTCCTTACAGGTGCCTGTACCATCCACCTGCTCCAAACCCTCAACCCCTGGCCACTTCTCTTCAGTGTTCATAGCTCAGTTTAGTGCTACTTCTTCAGGGGGCTGTTCCAGATCTCCTATTCAAGACTTATGATACTTTTTACTTTATCACAGTGATACAACCGTAATTAATGACTTATCTGTGAATTCACCACTGGGGCAGATCCTGGCTTTATGGTGATGACCTCCTGTCACTGAACATCTTGGAGGGAAAGAATGGACCAGCTTTATCACGAAACAGTGACACGTACTTTCCCTTCTGACTGCTGGGTTCCAGCTACTTTTTTTGTTTTTCTACCCAGGTTTTCTTCTGATTTTATTTTCCTATACTGTTTCTGACTCCCTCCCGCCTGCTCCCACTTTCCTATCAGAAACCTTGGCTGTTCTGGGACTCAGTGCTGGGCCATGAGATGAGAAGGAAGGAGACAAGCAATCCAGAGAAGACTGCAGCCAGTCCCTGGCAGTTAAACCCTCCAGAGGAGCAAGAGTTCTGATTTCTAAAGTGTTACTTGTGAGATGTTTGGGTGATGGAAAAAGAGAGAGAGAGAAATGTGAAGGAAGGTGTGCTTCCTTGAAAATAACAGGAGTTAGAATGCAAAGCAGGAAATTATTAAATATGTACATCTACATGGTAGCATTATTTTGCCACCACTAATACTAAATTTTTGAACAATTCTTAATTGTGTGGGGATGTGCATGATATGACACTATCTTTAAAAAGTAGGAAGCATTATTTCCCTCAAGGGGCAATGTAGCACAGTTGATAAGAAAATGGGCCCTGGTCACACTGTAAGAAACCCAGCTCTGTAATCAGCTGGGCCCTGGAAGATCCTAGAGATGTCACTTTTCCCTTCTTCATCTGAGTTTACTTTTATGCAAAATGATCATTAGAGTAAATTGATTAAAAAGATTATATACATAAAATATTAAAAATAATTTGTCATATGCTTGGCACTCTGTTAGATACTGTGTAAATTTTAGTTGTTGATGTTTTTTCTCATAATTATCTGGATGATAATTATGAATACATCCAAAATGCTAAGTGCTTATTTCTGATTATAGATTTCTGAGTGATTTTTATTGGCCCTCCTTTTTATTGCCCCTCGTTATTTATATATTTTGTGTGATGATGACAATAAATTTTTAATCAAAAAAAATAATGCTATTTAAAGAATAAGATGAGTAGCTTGCTCAAAAATATTTCCTTGTCATCTTGGGGTAGTTTTGAACAGTCTTTTCATAAGAAAAATAATACAGCTTTTGAGAAACTCTTTTAGTTAAGGACTTTCAATCTTCCTTAGCCTGTAAAAATATAAAACATGTGTAAAATATAGATATACTTGTGTATGAAAATAGTTCAATCAAAGATAGTTAACTAGACATACTACATTAAAAGGTCTTTATAACAACATAGTGCAAGCTACCATTTGTTGAGCTCTTACTAAACAACAGGCACTGTACTAAATTCTTTACTATGTGGTTCTATGAAATGCTGTTATTTTTATATCAGTTTGAAAGCTGGGAGACTGAAGCAGAGAGAAATTGAATGATTTGTATTAATTATACTACTAAAAGATTAAAGTCCCCCATAGAGGAACAGCTAGCTCAAATCTAAGACCTGTGCTCTTAGCCATTATCCTATTTTAATTATTTCAGAGATTTTGTGAGATAGAGAATATTATTTTCACTTTAAAGGTAAGGAAAATAAGACCAGTAAATTTCTCAAGGTCAAAGAATAAAACGGCATAGCGATTTTAATGCAGTGCTGTTTGGTAGCAGAGCCCCGTCCCCTAACCACTATCAAACCTCTGTCTTGACAATGGTACCAGTGGCCCCAGGCAATAAGTGTGCAGCATTTCTGGAAGATACTGTGAAGGTTACAGATTTTTTTTTTCCTCTAGGATTCTTTAGTTTCCTAACTGTGAGACAACAGTAGAGATACCAACTAAAAGGTAGAATACAAAATAACTTTATCTTACTTCTTACCTCTTTAATTTGATTGGATGACAACTCTAATTTCTGTAAAGAAGAATTGCCAAGGAAATCAAGTTCTTCACTTCTTAGTGCATGAATTTTATTACTTGATAATAGAAGTTCTTGGAGATTTTCCAGTTGGAGTTGGGTTCCTAATTTTGTAGATGATAAACCATTATGTGACAGATCTAATTTGGTCAAATTCTGAGCATAAAAGAAAAATGATACATATGTTAGTCTCTCAATTTCAAAAACAGCTCCTCTAAGTTTAAGTCAATCTCAGAAATATCTCAATATCAAACTGTGACCTATTGTTCTGTAGAGAACCAATAATAGGAGTATAAATCACCTTGGTGGTGATTAAAAACACCCTTGTTGCAAGTATTTGGTTTCTTTCTTTAAGAGTCATTTGATTTCTTTTACCAAAATAAAATGATTTAAGCTTACTTATTATAGAAAAAAAATCATAGTTTATTTACTTATTTATAATAAGTCTTTATGATGCAAGGAATATCCATGTGGCTTATGGAACACGTAATCTTATGCATTAGCCTTGAAAATAAGTAACAGAAAAAAGAATAACATTTACATTAAGAAACATGAGTAACACTTTACCATCCATGAAACTCTAGAAAGATTTTTGTGTTGAGAAAGATTTGTAGCTATATAAATTTGGGATCATAACTAACACAGAAATGTTAAATTTGTCAGTATTGGGGGGTGTTTTATCACTTGATCTTACTTTTGAACATGTTAACTTCAAACTCATGTAAAAGGTAATTAAAAAAACATGGTATCTGTTAGGGAAGAAATTTAATGTAATCCTCATTAAAGAGAACAAGACTTTTATTTATGTTTTAAAAAGAAAAATAACATTTTTGTCAATTTCTCAAATCAGATTTTGAAGTATTTGTGTCCAAAGTCATTTCATTCACAAGAAAACCTAAGAAGGCACAATAATATATTTAGAATAGCTAGTCAACAAATCATTGTATTAAGGTTTCTTAGCATATTTAAATTTGTATGTTACTCTTGGCCTCTAAGGAGGTACTATGCTCCCATTTTTTATAAGGCCATAAAATGAAGAAAACAAAAAGATTAGGAAATGGCTTTGGCTTAAGAAAACACTTGAAAATTGCTTCAGAATTATAGATAAAAACACACATGTGTTCACAGATTTAAAATTCAAGCAAGGTGCTTAAAAGAAAGAAGTTGTAGCTGTTGGAAAAGTAATATTCTGAGATTTCCTAAATCAAGAGTAGGTAATTTTTAGTTGAACAGTATGCTTTATCATGATATCAACTTGTTAGCTTTATTTAAGTCAGAATTTGGACTCAACATTTTTTTTTTTTAATACTTCATATCATCAGCTTTGTGAGTTTATTTTCCATGATCCTCATGGGACAATCTGATATTTCTTTCCTGTTAAATGACTCCTACTTCCTGTGTCTCATTCATATTTTTAATGGGAATAAGCAAAAGAGGCAGATCTCTTTAAAATTAAGGTTGAAACTGATCTAACACTATAATTTTGAAAACAGTTTCAAAACCAATGGCAATATCTACATGAATCTTCTCAATCCCAGCTAGAATAGACCATATTTCTTATCCTTATCTTGATACTTAGATGTGAAGTGTAAGGGCATGAATAAATAACTTGAAACTTAACATCAGACAACATAATTTCACATTTCTGAGATGCAAATCGTCATTTTCATCTTACCTTCTGGTTTTTAAAAGGGTTGTTTTGAATTTTCTGGATCGAGTTGGACATGAGATGGAGCTCCATCAAATTCAAGCAGAAGGTGAATGTTGTATCAGAAAGGTGAGACAGCTCGTTGTGTTGGAGGTTTAAAATTTTCAGCAAAGGGAGATTTTGGCACAATTCTGGCTCCAATTTTGAAATGGAATTAAATCCTCCATCCAAGATGGTAAGTTGGCTATATCTTGTAAAATTGGCAGGTGGCAATCTTCTGAGTTGGTTATGCGAAAGATTCAACATGGTTATGTTTGTTGGGAGGTCATCAGGTATTTCAGTCAACTTTAGATGACTGCAGTCTGCTTCTTCATGTCTCACAGTGCATTTGTTGCTGGAGGAGGTACACAGAATCCAATGGGGCCACAGTCCCCAGAAGAAGTAGATACGATAAGGTAAATGCAGTCTCATGATTCTGCTCAATGAAAGAAATATAAAAATAGCAATAGACAATATTTCAATACATGCTTTCACATGCATCGGTATATTCCTTGTAAAATGCATAACCAAAATATAACCATGTATGATGTTATTTACCCACAACTTTTATGCTATATATTACACAAGTAATACACCACATGAAAATAATTCAAGTAGCACAAAAAGATGAAAAAGAGAAACATACAAACTCCTTTCTTGTCCTTTACTTCCACCCCCAGTTGCAGTCTTCCAATAGACAGTTTCTATTTTAAATTTTCATGGTCAACTTCATAAACTTATCCTTCTACTTTCCTGACTTTAAACATTTACTGCCCACTATAAACATAAAAAACATAATCACACTATTTCCTTATTCTGTTCATTATTTTTCTTTAGTTATTGTTTATTTTAATCTATTGTGTCATTTTTAATTTTGAAGACTATACCTAAAATTACACATCAGCCAATTTTAGTTAAAATCTCTTTTAAAAATTATTTTATTGACACAAAATAATTGTACATATCTATAGGGTACAAGTGTGATATTTCAATGTAGGCACATGATGTGTGATGCTCAGATCAGAGTAACTGGCATATCCATCATCTCAAACATCATTTCTTTGCATGGAGGACATTCAAAATCCTGTTTACAAGCTATTTTGAAATATGCAACTACTTTATTGTCAACCACCATTATCCTACTGCACTATATAGAAAGTTAGGAGTTACTTACTCCTCCTGTCCAGCTGACCCCTGCACTCCTTAACCATCCTCTCTCCCTCCACCGCTCCTACCCTTTCTTGCCTCTGGCAACCAGTGTTCTATAATTCCATGAGATCAACTATTTTCACCTTGACATGTGAGAACACAATGCATTTGTTTTTCAACGTCCTCCAGGCTCAGAGGACATAATGGGCATCCATGTTTTTACTGACTTCAATCAAACACTTTTTTCCTACTAAAAAATTTAATTACCTTATTTCCTCATTCTCTTCACAACTTTTCTTGAGTTTAAAATTTTATTTAATCTATGTTATATTTATGATTTTGAAGAGTACACCTAAAATTATATTTCTTGGTCAACCAACTTTACACAAAATCTCCAGGGACCTCGTTTTGTGGTACAAGAAATGTACATTCTTGTGTTTTCGCTATGCTTCTTCCATCCTTATATTTCCTAAAGCTGTCAGCTATACCATTATTTGACCTTGTCATCATAAGAAATGTTAGCATTTTACCTTAAAAGTATGACTAAGCATGCAATTCTTAGTCTAGCTTAATTTGAAAAACCAAAATTAACAAATGTCATTTATAATTGTATGATTATACAAGTATATATTTATTGCAGATTCAGTAAAACTTAGAGAAACAAAGTGGTTAAGAGGACAGACCTTGGAGTTATATCAACTGCATTCTGTTCCTGGGGCTTCTGCTTTGTAGCCTTTGGTAAATTAATTCATTTTTCAGGTCTTAGTTTTCTGGTCTTTAAAAGAGATAAGCTCCTTTGTAAGTAGTTGTGAGGATTACAGGAGGTACTACAGCTGATAGTACTTGGCATAAAGCAGCATTTAATGTAATTTCTATTACTGTTAAATCAGTGTGATAATCTCATGATCGATTAATGGATAATTATAAACTATGTTCTATTTGATAAATTTGTCGTTTTATACAGAAAGCCTATGAAAAAGACAATGTATATCATATGATTTTCACAACTAACCACTAAACAAGAAGGCAATAGTAGAGGGCACCAATTGGGTCAAATCATTGAAATTCAAAGAACTTCAAGAATGGTGAAAAGGATTCTAGAAGCTTCTTATTAATTCAACCTTGGATTAAGGGAGGAGCATAGCCCATGGCTCCCTTCCCAGGCTGAGCGGCAACCAGCATCCTCCCCAAACAACTTCAAACGATCTTCCTACAAGGAGGTCCATGTCCTTTCCAACTGGTCCGCTTTCAATTTCATTTTAAAGAAAGGAAAGAAAGTCGTGCATTTGAGGTGTCCATGGGTCACTCGGTACTTGCTAGTGTATCATCAACGAAATCCAAAGGGCTTTGGAAATTTTAATGATAATATTTATATAATGGATGAATAATATTTCTTATGAAACATTACATCAACTGCTTTGGTATTTTTATGAGTGATTCTTATAAATGAAACCAGTCTCATTTGATGTTTTAAATGAATGCTTTGAGGCATCTAAATTACCAATCATAGCTTTACACATAGAAATGAAAGGAAGTAAGATTTTAATTTATGGGGTCTTTGTACTCAATACAGTTTTTAAGGAATTAATACTTCCCATGAATAAAACAAGAGTGCAGAAGAGTACAGTGAGTTGAGTGCAAAAGATGTAACCCTGTGCCTCTTAGCAGGTGACACTAGAATGATCAAGGCAACATGGATTATTCCCCCATATGACTAACCCATTCTTCAGAATGATGTCTTGTTTAGTTTACTGTTTGAACTATGTTTTTCTTAAAGTTTATCATTTATCATTCCCCCTGTTTCATTCTTTTTTTTTTTTTTTTTTGGTACTGGCAAATGAAGGGTACTTGACCACTGAGCCACACTCCAACCCTATTTTTTTGTGTTTTATGTAGAGACAGGGTCTCACTGAGTTGCTTAGCGCCTCACCATTGCTGAGGCTGGCTTTGAACTCGCAATTTCTCCTGTCTTAGCCTCCCAAAGTGCTGGGATTACAGGCGTGTGCCACCGCGCCCAGCTCATTCTTAAAGTATGAATTATATGAACCTCTTTTCACAATACCAAGATTACCTTCCTTCTTAATCATACACTGAATCAACTTTGGATAAATAGGTAAGTAGATAGGTTGCTGGGTAGGTGGGAGGATGGATGGATGGAGGGTGGATAGAGAGGTGGGGGGGGTAGATGGATGGATGGGTAGACAGGTGGACAGATGGATGGATACATACAGCTTGCTGCATGGCTATCATCACACTGCATTGCAATCTACGGTACTGCACTCTTGGGCTGATGCCACTGCCTTATGGATTTAAGTACATTTTCTCTTGAAATATTTTTATTCTGACTGGACCTCCTTAAGAAGTTCTTCTACTGCCACCCCCACATGTAGATAAGAGGTTGTCTTTCTAAGCTCTTGGATGTCTTGCTTTTGTTCCTTTTGTCTTCAATGATTTTGATGTGAAGCCTATTTGAAATTTAAGTTCTTTTGATGCAAAATTATAAAGGTATTATTCCATTGTCTTCCAGTGTCCAGGGTGGTAAGAAGTCTGATGCAGACTTCTGATTTTCCTTCCTTAACATAAAAAGATATCTTTATTTTCTTTCTCTTTTTTACTTCAAAATTTTTTATTGTCTTTACCCTCAGTAATTTCAAAATTTCACAAAGATATTTCAAGCTTTCCTTTAAAATGTAGCTTTAAGCTCTACAGTATTTTCACTCTGAACGTCCATATTTTCCCTAAACTTCTATAATTTCTTTTTCTATTATTACTTGAATTATTTCCTTTCCTACTTTTTCTATATTCTCTTCTTAAGAACTACATTTAGTTAGACAATGCCCCTCCTGTGTAATCCTCTTTTCTTTTTGTCTTTCTGTTCTGTGTTCATAGATATGAGTTCAGCTTTTGAACACTGGGACCTACATTGTTTGTTTGTTTATTTGTTTTAGATTTTAGCAATTATATTTTAAAAACAGAACAGCACACAAATCAAAAAATGTACAACCTGCTGAATAGTCACAAAATGAGCATGTCCATGTAATCACCACAGGGATCAAGAAATAAAGGATCTAAGGAGCTGAATAGAAACTTCTCAGAAGAAGATACACAATCAATAAACAAATATATGAGGACATGTTTAACATCTCTAGCAATTAGAGAAACGCAAATCAAAACTACTCTAAGATTTCATCTCGCCCCAGTCAGAATGGCAGCTATCCAATAAGTGCTGGCGAGGATGTGGGGGAAAGGCACGCTCATACATTGCTGGTGGGACTGCAAACTGGTGTAACCAATCTGGAAAGCAGTGTGGAGATTCCTTAAAAAACTTGGAATGGAATCACCATTTGACCCAGCTATCCCACTCCTCAGCCTATACTCTGAAGACTTAAAAACAGCATACTACAGTAATGCAGCTACTTCAATGTTTATAGCAGCACAATTCACAATAGCTAAACTGTAGAACCAACCTAGATGCCCCTCAATAGATGATTGGGTAAAGAAACTTTGGTATATATACACAATAGAATATTACTCAATTCTTTTGCCCATTGTATGGATATACCAAAGTTAAAAGAGAATAAAATTATGGCATTTGCAGGTAAATGGATGGAATTGGAGAACATCATGCTAAGCGAAGTAAGCCAATCTGAAAAAAACAAAGGCCAAATGTTCTCTCTGATTAGTGGATGCTGATACATAAGGGGGTTGGGGATGGGGAGCATGTAAGAAATGGAGGAACTTTGGATGGGACAGGGAGGAGGTGGGGGAGGGGAAGGGAAGGGGAGTAGCAAAAATGGTGGAATGAGATGGTCATCACTACCCTAGGTACATGTATGAAGACATGAATGGTGTGACTCTATCTTGTTTGCAACCAGAGAGATGGAAAACTGAGCTCTATATATGTACTATGACTTGAAATGCATTTAAAAAATAAATAAATAAAAATATATTTAATAAAAAGGATCACTACACCCAAGAAGCCTCCTAATGACGCTCCCTCCAGTCATCACCTCCTCCTTCCCAAAAGCAAGCACTTTGTTATTTCCTATACAAAAGTTGAGCTGCTGTGTAGTATATATTAATGAACTTGTTCATTATAGTCATCCTTCCTTAGCCACGGTTTCACTCTCTGAAGTTTCAGTTACTTGTGGTAAACCATGATATAAAAATATTACTATAGTGCAATGAGGAATGAGGAATTAAGATGTTTTAGAGAGATGTTTTAGAGAAAGAAAACAAACTAACATAACTTTTATTACAGTATAGTGTTATAATAGTTCTATTTTGTTATTAGTTATTTTTATTCTCTCACTGTTTAAGGTATACATTGAACTTTATCATAGGTACGTATGTATAGGAAAAACTATAGTATATAGACATCATTCTGAAGAATTCATTACCTACAATTCATTACCCTGTATATAAAAATATACAGGGTTACATCTTTTGCACTCAACTTACTGTACTCTGCCTCACTCATGTTATATTTATGGGCAGTATTAATTCCTTAACAACTGTATATAATACAAAGGTCCCATAATAACAGCATTTGTTCAGTCTCATTGCTATAATATACCACAGTCAATTCTTTTGCCCATTGTATGGATATACCAAAGTTAATTTTTCTGACATTTTGAAATTAAAATAGACAGCACCATTCAATAACTTTAGACGGACCATGCTTGTGTTATCGTGTATCTACTCACTGATCAATCATAACTTCACAAGAATGTACATTCTTAAGTACTGTGTTTCTTGTTTACAGAGTTGTTCTTTAGATGTAGAATTCACATTTAATGAACTGTATGAATCTTCAGTGTACATTCTCGGAGTTCTGACAAATGCATATCTCTGGGCAGTACAAACCCTACAGTTTCCCAATCTTTTTTATTTTATTTTTGTTCCCACTACTACTTCCCAGAGGTAGGCACTGTTCTTTTTTCCACTATGCATTCATTTTGTGTGTCTTATACACATCATATTCATTCTCTTTCATAAGTCTTCTTTCATTCAGCATATTAGTTTTGAAATTTATTTAATATTTCTGTAAGTAGTCTTCCCTTATCTGTGGGACATATTCCAAGACCCCCAGTGGTCATCTGATACCACAGATAACATCAAACTCGTTATATATCACATTTTCCTCTATACATACAAACCTATAATAAAGCATAATTTACAAATTAGGCACTGT
The DNA here is from genome assembly GCA_028644305.1 of Xerus rutilus. NCBI lineage: Eukaryota > Metazoa > Chordata > Mammalia > Rodentia > Sciuridae > Xerus > Xerus rutilus. The sequence goes on from CM053403.1 coordinate 119,531,089, forward strand.
GAGGGCTGGGATTGTAGCTCAGTGGTAAAGCGCTTGCCTTGCATGTGTGGGGTACTGGGTTCAATCCTCAGCACCACATAAAAAGAAATATATTGTGTCCATCTACAACTAAAAAAATATTTTAAAAAAATTAGGCACTGTGAGAGATGAATAATAATAACTAACAATAAAATAGAACAATTATAACAATATACAGATGCTCCTTAACTTACAATGGGGTTCCATTCCAATAAACCCATTGTAAGTTGAAAATACAATAAGTGAAAAGCATATTAATACACCTAGCTTACTGAACATCATAGCTTAGCAACACAGTACACTATAGAATATTGATTGTTTGCTATCATGATTATGTGGCTGATTGGGATTTGTAGCTTGCTGCTATTGCTCAGCATTTCAATAGATTATTTCATTACATATTGCTAACCCAAGTGAGATAAAATTCAAAATTAAATAGTTTCTACTGAATGTGCATTGCTTTTACAACTTCATAAAGTAAATAAAATGCCTTAAGCTAGGGACATTTAATAAATATTTAAATGAAATTGCCAGCACTACTATTCTTCCATTTTTATATCATTATGTAAAATAAAGTTTACTTGAACATAAGCATTGTAATACTGTAACAGAAAATCTGATAACCAAGACAAGTATTAAGTGACTAATGGGTGAGTAGTATGTACACCATGGATACATGAGACAAAGTAATGATTCATGTCCAAGATGGTACTGAGTGAGATGGCATGAGATTTCATCATGCTACTCATAGTGGTACACAATTTAAAACTTTCAAATTATTTATTTCTGGAATTTTCCATTTAATATTTCCTGGGGTTATTTATTTATTTATTTATTTATTTATTTATTGGTACCAGGGATTGAACTCAGGGGTACTCAACCACTGAGCCACATCCCCAGTCCTATTTTGTGTTTTATGTAGAGACAGGGTCTCACTGAGTTGCTTAGTGCCTCGCCTTTGCTGAGGCTGGCTTTGAACTCATGATTCTCCTGTCTCAGCCTCCCTAAGTGCTAGGATTACAGGTGTGCACTCCCGCACCCGTTTCATTTAATATTTTCAGACTACAATTGACCATGGGTAATGGAAATTATAAAAAAAGAAATCACAGATAAGGAGGGAGTACTATAATATTTTTCTTTCTATTTTTTAATTGAGTAGCATACTTTATCCATGCCTATATAATAAGATGCCTGGATTGCTTGAAATTTCTCACCATTATGAATAAAATTTGTCACAAACATTCTTGTGCAAATCTTCATAGACATATGTGTTCTACTTCTCTTGGATAAATGCATAGGATTGGGATGTCTGGGCCAAATGGTATCAACATTTGATACTTTATCAACATTTGATTACTCCTTTAATTTTATCTTCCTGGTAAGTATGTATCCATAGGTAATTATGGGATCCTGTCTCTAAATAAAATACAAAATAGGGCTGGGGATGTGGCTCAGTGGTCGAGGGCCCTTGAGTTCAACCTCCAGTACCAAAAAAAAAACAAAAACCAAAACAATTGCCGTTTTAGATTTCATGTGAAATTCTGTGATTTCGCATAAGCTAATTTACATGTATGGTGTGAAGCGAGGCAGGAGTCAGGTTCATTTTTTTCATGTGTAAATTCAGATAGTTTTAAAAAGACTTTTCCTTCTTGTTCCTGAATTGCTTCTGTGCCTTTCTTAAAAATCAAACACACACATCGCTGTGGGTCTATTCCTGGGCTCTCTGTTTTTACTGCCTTTGTCAGTTTTTATGCCAACATCACACTGTTTCGATGACTATAATCTTTTTTTTTTTTTTTTTTTGGTATTGGGGATTGAACCCAGGAGCACTTAAGCACTGAACCATGTCCCCAGACCCTTTTGTATTTTATTTTGAGAGAGGGCCTCACTGAGTTGCTTAACCTGGCTAAGTTGCTGAGGCTGGCTTTGAACTCATGATCCTCCTGCCTCAGCCTCAGAGCCACTGGGATTACAGGCCTGTGTAGCATGCAACTCCTATAATTTTATAGTAGGTCTTGAAATCTGAATTTTAAATCCTCTCATTTTTCTCTTCTTTTATCAGAATGCTTCCTTCATCCTGTGGCTGATAAGAATTATGTGATATTATTTACTTGTTAATCATTCCTCCTCACTAGAATGTAAAGGTATAGTCGAGGCTATGGTTGCTTTTATTCTATATAGTGTTGTCTGTTCCTACAAGAATGCCTGGAACACAGTTGTTTCTGTATAAACAAATACATGTTAAATAAATAGATTTCCAATGGGGATTTAATCAGCTGGAGAAAACCACTCTTATTATTTTGGTGGGATGTGTACCCAACATAAAACTGTCTGGTATGATCAGCAACCTACTTTCACATCAGAATAATTTTAAAAATGGAATGCATCCTCAGAATGTGAAATGAATCAATGGTAATAATATTTAAATTGATTTCCCATAAGACCTAAAAATCATGACATAAGAATAATTCCAGGTAAGTTTCAGAGAATAAAATAATCTCAGTGACTGATTCTAGGAAAATAGAACTAATCTGGGTATTTGAGAATTATACTGGGCTGAGGTTGTGGCTCAGTGGTAGAGGGTTTGCCTAGCATGTGTGAGGCACTGAATTTGATCCTCAGCACTACACAAAATAAATGAATAAATAAAAGATATTGTGTCTATCTACAACTAAAAATATATATATATTTTTAAAAAGAGTTATATTAATACACTTTAAATTTTACTGATATTTTAATCTAGTTCTCAGGGGGAAATAAATAGCTTTTATAAACTAATATCCCAGCCTTTCAGCTTTTATAATACTGGCAGTATATATTTAAAGCTGTACATAATTTTTATATGCAGAGGTTGTGAAGAACATCATAACCCTGGGTAGAAAAGGTGCACATTACCAAATTGCTCAGGTGCATGAAGAATGTGGGGCTAATAGCACACATTTTAGAAATGAGGGACCAAATCCTTACCTCTCACCTGAGATCCTCCCCAACCTCTCCTCTCCTAGTTCCATAAGGACTTCCTACTTCTACCTCCCACCTCAGAGGTACAGTCCTGCAATGTATTCTCCTCCTTGTTCAGGGGACATTTATTCCTCTGGACCAGATGTAGATAAGAGACCAGAATTACCTAGAAGGACTAAAGCATTTACAAAGCATGTCACTGAATGATAAAGACATTCCCAGATCTGAAAACACACTTCATCCAAAGGGAAAAACTTACCAAGTGATAAGTAGGGTGCATGGAAATACATGGAAAGAATCTTTTCCATATATGAAAGGATTTCTTTCTGAAATCTAAAATTTCAGAATTGAGACCATTCACAAAAAAAGTCCTGAAAGGAGAGATATGATCCATTACTTCTAAAGGAAAGAGATCCTGATTGGTATAAAACTCTTCATCAGTCACACGAACCACTAGAAAACAATACAAATAAACTTTCAAAATGTTAGGGGAAATTATCTTGAACCTAAAATTTCATGACCAGCTGAACAGTTCAAGAAAGGAAAGTGGTATTTTGAGATCCACAAAGATTCAGTAAGTTTATAAACATGTAACCTGCTGGGCACCATGGCACCTGCCTATAATACTAGCAGCTTGGGAGCCTGAGGCAGGAAGGTCACAAGTTCAAAACCAGCCTCAGCAATTTAGCAAGGCCCTAAGAAACTCGGTGAGACCCTGTCTCTACATAAAATACATAAAAGGGCTGAGGATGTGCCTCAGGGGTTAAGTGCCCCTGAGTTCAATCCTTGGTATCAACCCCCCTCCCCCCCAAAAAAACCAAAATAGAACTATAACCATGCACCCTATAGGAAAAAATATTGTAGGACATGCTTAATAAAGTAAACAAAAATACAGCTTAAGGATGAAATAAGAGTGAAGAACTAGTTGCTACTGAATGAGACCCAGCAGAAACAAATAATGAAGGAAAGAAAAGATTTCACAGTGCCTTGCAATTGGAAAGTTTTTTAAGGTGCATAAAATCACTTTTCATTTTGATAGATGATAGTATTCCATTATGATTAGGATATGAGCCAGAACACCTGGAGTTAACCACTATTTACAGGTGAGTTTGTACAGTTTGGTTTGTAAACTTTGCAATATTTTTTTTCTAAGTTGATATACAGGTTGATGTACAATTCATATGCAGACATATACTAGCACATAGTCACAAAAGTAAAGTTGGAATTGCTGAAACTTTAATACCACTGAAGTTTGCCTCTATTTTCACCTGAGTACCCTACAATTGCTGATGTTAATTTCTGATCTTTCTACATCTGAACATCTTTCCAACTCTCATCTTCCTCCATTTTTCTTTATTAGGTAAAAGTCATCTATGTACTCCTACGAGCACCCGAAGAGTTCTTTCTTTTTCAAGATCATTATTGAAAAAGGTCAGCTTCTTTCTTCTTTCCAGTCAACAAAACTGAGAAAAGGACAACGTTTTCTAACCTCCTAGAATGTGAAATTTTTAAAAAATGTGATTTAAAAAAAAAAAAAAAAGCTGTTGCAAAATGATTTCCACAGCTTCCTTAATGTGTATTTCCAGGGTCAGAACTCTAGAGAGAAAATAATTTTTTTAATAAAAAAAAACCCAAAGAATAAAAAGAAACTCATGGAACTAATCAGTGATTGTATGAAAGCTGCAAAATACAAGGTTATTGTACAAAAGCCATGCACTGTCCTGTATATCAACAATGGCTAATTGGAATTTCAAATGAAAAACACAATGCTATTTACATTAGTATCAAAAAATTGAAATAGGATTAGGAAAGTTCAGTGGTATAATGTGTATTTGGCATATGCAAGGTCCTGGGTTCAAACCTAAACCCTGCAATATAAAAACATAAACCAAAACAAATGAATAAAAAGCCCTAAAACGCCTAGTTATACCTCCAGCAAAACATGTGAAAGATTCTCTATGAAGAAAAGTGAAACTATGATGAATTAAACCAAAGAAGATCTAAATAAATAGATTCAACATTGTCAAGATGTCAACTTGATCTGTAAACTCAATGCAACTCTAAGTCTCAGAAAGTTGTTCTGTGGAGACTAAAAAACAAATTATAAAATCTAGATGACATTATGTTTGAAAAGGCCTTAGATGCAACACCAAAAGCCAATTCATAAAAGAAAATGTTGACAACTTGGTCATAATTCAAATTAAAATGTTGTCCTCTGTAAAAGATAATATAAAGAGACAAGCTACACAATGGCAGGGGTTAGGGGGATGGAATCTTTTGAAAAACAGTTTCTGATAAGAAACCAGTATCCAAAATTTGCAAAGAATTCTTACCTACACAATAAGAAAACAAACAACACAATTTTTTAAAGGGGGGAGGGGAAGGAAAAAAAGAATTTTTAAAAAATTGCTGCATGAAATATTATATCATCTTAGTTAGATATTTTTTGCTATTATTTGTATTCTGATTTATGACATTTCTCTCCATACCTGTCTCATCTCATTTCTTCCATTTTTCGTTGTCGAATGGTTCTGACACTATTTCAAGCACCGGATCAAAGAAAGGCTGTTGAATGCTAAAATCAAAGTGCGTTCTGACTTTACTCAGCAAGAGGTATCCTGCCCCCCATACAAATTTAAAATATATACCTGCCCTTTGATGACGGCTGCGCGTTCCTTGTTTTTCGTTAGTTCTCATCCAGACGTGGGAAAAATGTGCGTGGTGAGTTTACTGCAATCTCGAAACTGAAACTGAAGTTAAAAAAAAAACAAAAAACAAAAAACAAATAAGGCGTTTGTATTTGGTGCATTCAAAGGAAAGTAAAGGTAGTGGAAGTCAGAAAAAAATTTAAAAAGCAACCTAGACGATCTCAGTGCAGTGTAAATTGCTTCCTAAAAATATCTGGTTTAAAAATGTTAGGGATGTAGTTTCCTGGATTTCATTGAAAGAAACACGAGCTTAACAATGCAGAAAGTTGAAAGGGTGAGAACTCGGGCTTACTGTTGGTGGGGCTGGAAGTCCAGAGGGTAAGGAATACTGTCTTAAACTCACAGTGAGTTCTTCTACTTTTTGCAGACTGTTGCAAAGCTGTCAGATTTGAGTCGTGTGTGGTGAGAGGAGTGGAAAAAGAAATTTTAATACCTGTTGGAAGCTAAAGCACTTTCCCATCGCTTATCCTGCTTTATTTTTTCTGCAGACTTGTGAAATAAGCAAGGCAGAACATAACCTCATGATCATAAAGGAAACCAAGTTTCCCAACAAAGAAAGAGCTGGCTATAACAAAGCCAATATCCAGTCCTAACTCATTCCAGTCTACTTTTCCAGTCAGTACTTGTTAGGGATCAAATAGGTATGTCCAGAGAAAGTTTAGATTTACCATTTCATTCTCAATTAGCTTCGGTGACTCCAATTAGTTAAAGGAATGTGCTTACCAAGGAATGAACTTAAACTTTTTTATTACTGATGTACAATGACATTATAACCAGATTGTTATACAGTGAAATATAACAAGCAGGAAGAACTGTAGAGGATATATAATTCAATGTTCTTCTTTGAGAAATGAGGAAAATGAAACCTAAAGAGGTGAGTGGTTTGCCTAAGGACCTAACACAATTTACCGCAATGGTTCTTTATGCAACCATCTCAGAAAGTTAAAATAGGCCAATAACTTGAATGGATTGCAGAATTGACAAAAAAATAAGTTTTCATACTGGAGCAAATTGTTCTCTTCCAGCCCGGTCTTGACTCAACCACCTGTAGTTACTGGGCTCTTGATCACACTTTTCTGATTTTCATTTATAACATCTATAAAATAATACCATAAGCAGCTATCCTGAGTAAACGATTGTCACCCACATCTACCCATTAGGATGTGCAATAAAACTACCAGTCTTCAAAAGATTTCATCTCTGTGAGGTCTTTGAAGGCAGAACCAGGTATTTTCTTTGTATTATAACTCTCTAGCCATCCTTTGTGGCAGATTGTTGCCTTGGCCTCCAATGAGCCATGCTCAGTATTCAACCATTACACAGTCTTCTCCTACACTGACTCTGGGTTTGGTCATGTGACTAGTTTTGGCCAACAGGGGATTAGAAAGTATGACACTAAGATTACCAGCCATGATTACCCATGCCTAATAAGCACTCATATGTTGGGATTCATCTTCGTGGAATACCTCCTCTTAATATGCTTCCTTTTGGGAACTCATTGCCATGCAATGAGAAATCCAGCTTAGCCTGTGCAAAAGGTATGTGAGGAAGAACAGAGGCTCTAGCTGAATTCTCGGAAGACAACTAGCATGACCTTGCTAGAAATACGAGCAAGTCATATTAAGAATAGAACTTCTGATCCCAATTGAGTTATCCCATATAATGTCAAATGGAACAGAAATAAACTGTCCTCAATAAGTCCTGCCAAGATTTCAGAAAAGCAAATGAATGATCATGTAGTTTCAATTAAAAAATAACTTGGAGTCAAATATCATGTATCATTAAATAAATCAAACACATTTCCTCCATAATCTTCCACACCTCTCTTATGCCTTATGTTTCCTTATAGAGATTAAATTTTTCATAAGGTTGGTTGACTAGTGAATGTCTTTCAATAATTTTTATTCATGGTTCCATAATGCAATAATAGGTTTAGGCTTAATATCAGTTAAAATCCAGATGTTCTTAGTACTCAGTTCTTGCTCTTTTCTAAATACAACAGAGATCACTTTGTATCCAATGAACATTTCTTAATCATGCACTAACTTACTTAGCATTTATGGCAGTAGGTGTCTCAGTGGAAAAAGTTTATTTTCCACTCTGTAAGAGAATTAAATTAAAAATGTGCTATATGTCCACAAGTGTAAAATAACAAATCCAGTGTTTATTGTCATTTAATAGCATTATAGATCAGCCAGTCTCAAAGCAATTGTGAAGCTACATTATTTGTGGCAGATCTACAGAATTCTAGAAGCCAAATTCCTTTAAATATACAGTAAATTCCATTCTTTAACTTGATGGAATTCTTTTTATGAGAATTTTATAAGATAATATATACACAGAGTTTGGAAGAATAGTTTGACTAAACAGCAACTTATAGAAACAGGAAGTGATCAATAATAATTTACCATTTATATATTTGTTAAACTAGAAGCACATTGTTATCCTCTGTCTGCTACTAACAATAATTACTAATAAAACAGTAATTATTTTTAAAGAATATTTAAAACCATTTTAATTGTAGTCAAATAATTTCTTGTAACTGAGAATACTGTGTAACTAGTAGGAACCAGTAATCACTTCATTATAAGATTTGTAAAGGAAGGCTTTATTACTCTTTTCATTATTGTCACTATTAACATTTGCAGTACTACACTGAGGATGACTCAGTGGCACAATCTTTACAGTCTTCCATATGGATTAAATTAGATATCAAGATTATATCATTGGGGGCTGGGGTTGTGGCTCAGTGATAGAGCACTTGCCTAGCATGTGTGAGGCACTGGGTTCAATTCTCAGCACCACATATAAATAAACAAAATAAAGATCATTGACAACTAAAAAATTTTAAAAAAAGATTATATCATTGCAGATTTTGACCACATATATACAGTATTGAAATTATGGGGCAAATAGGAGACTTTTCTCTCAATGGATCTATATGAAAAATCACATTAATATTGAGTAGTAAGTACACTTTTTCCAACTCTGAAGTCCAAATAGAGAACTAATCACTGAGGAATACTTAAACTTGTCTCAGACTGACTATCTAATTCAATGGCTAGAAAACTATTGGGTATTTAAGAGTCAATTTCAGGCACCGGTTTAATTTAGAATGGTTCTTGAAGAATCTCAGGAGTAAGCCTTTACTAATGGAAGCAAGGAGATAAGACTAACGAATCTTCTCTGTGTTAGCAGGAAACCACAGTGAGGCTATACCTTTTCATCATTAAAACTTCTCATGAGCACTGAATGTGTTTGAGAAATTATGAATCTAAACACAAAAATTTCCCTCTGAGAATTAGGTAGTCATTGTGAACTCACCGGCTTCCCTTTGTAGTCACTATTCAGAAAAGACGTGGTCCTGCTCTGTATCATCTGGAATCTGGAAGGCATTTCTTTCCTCTTTGAACTCTTTCTCTAAAGTCCACATGCAGTTCCCCTTTCCAGTGTCACTTCCATTTCTGTTCACTGAGCTTAAGCTAGTTTAAACTAAGCTGAACCAGAGGAAAAAAACACCAAGAATTTCAAGAAGAGAAGAAATAAGACTATGTTCCCTCTCCCTACTTTCACTCATGTCTGCTGAGCACAATTGAACTTGAACTTCCCCTATGAGAAACCAATGTTTGCCACCCAGAGTATTTTTGGTTTTTTTGTAATTTTATATACAATTTGAAAAGAGGTAACATCTTTTTTTTTTTTCCTTCATGAGTTATACCCAGCTTAATGTCTTTCATTTTTAAAATCCCTTCATGGAGGTATGATTGACATCCCAAAATCTGTACATATTTATACAACTTGATAAGTTTGGAAATTAAGTATTCACCTGTGAAACCATCATCACAATCTATATAAACTTACCATCACCTCCAAGAGTTGTCTCTACCCCCTATTTAATTATTAATACTTTTGTGATAAGAACAATTATCATAAGGTTGACCCTCTTAGCAAATTTTTAAATACACACTATAATATTGTTAACTATCAGTATTATACTATCCAGTAGACCTATAGGGCTTAGTTATCTTGTACAACTTGAACTTTGTACCTGTTGACTAATTAACTTCCCTGTTTGCCTCCTTTCAGTTCCTGGCAACCACCATTCCACCATCTGCTTTGATGAATTTTGACTACGCTACAATCATCATACAAACAGTGTCAGCATTAGCCCTCCTATATCCAGTTTATTTCATTCATTGTCATTCCCTTCATGTTGTTGTAGATGGTAGAATTTCCTTCTTTGGTAAAGCTGAATAATATTACATTATACATATATGCTAAATTTTCTTTATCCATTCATTCTTTTTTTTATTAATATTTTTTAATTGTAGATGGACACAGTGTCTTTATTTTATTGCCTTGTATGTGGTGCTGAGGATCGAACCCCAGGGCCTCACGCATGTGAGGCAAGTGCTCTACCTCTGAGCTACAATCTCAGCCCTATCCATTCATTCTTGAAGGATCATTTAGGTTACTTTCATGCCTTGGCTATTGTGAAGAAAACAGCATCAAAAAGAATAAAATACTTAGGAATAAATTTAGTGAAAAACTTACACACTAAAAACTATAAAACACCGATGAAAGAAATTAAAACAGACACAAACAGAAAGATATCCTGTGGTCATGGATTGAAAGAACTTAGCTAAAATGCCATACTACCCAAAATGATCTATAAATTCAATGCAATCCTAATCAAAATTCCAGTGACATTTTTTACAGAAACAGAAAAAGAAATCCTAAAATTCACATAAAAAGACCCCAAATAACCTAAGCAAACTTGAGCAAGAACAAAGCTGAAGGTATCATATTTCCTGATTTCAAGATATATTCCAAAACTACATTAATTAAGACAGTGGGTTGTAACAAACACAGATTAATGGAACAGAAGAGAGCTCAGAGATAACTCATGCATATTCAATCAAATATTTTTTTGACAAGGGTACCTAGAAATCAGTGAGGACAAGGTAGTTTCTTTAATAAATGGTGTTTGGAAAACTGGATATCTACAAGCAAAAGAAATAAAATGAAAACTTTTATTATGAAAACTTTGAAATTTTTAAATTTTTTAAAAAAGTTTTTTAATGAAAATTTTTTTATGCATAAAAATTACCTCAAAATGGATTAAATACCTAAATATAGGACTTAAAACCATAAAATTCCTCTCTTTTTTTTTTTTTTGTGGTGCTAGGATTGAACCCATGGCCTTGTGAATGTGAGGCAAGCACTCTATCATCTGAGCTCTATCCCCAGCCCAAAGCTGTACAATTCTTATAAGAAAACAGAAAAAGTGTCTTGACCCTAACCTTGGCAATAATTCCTCAAACACAACACCAAAAGCCCAGGAATATTGGCAAAAAAATAGAAAAATGGTTATATCTCACTATCTATCATAGAAATGGGTTAGTTTAAATGAAATCTCTTTCTCCTTTATTGACAGTTCCATGGGATGGCTAGCGTCTTCGCAAACTCTGTGCCCTGCATTTGATATTCACTTATTAAAATCAACATAAAATTCTAAACACAATTTTACTGTTAATACCCATTTTTTAAAAATCCAGATTAAATTGAAATAAACTGATATTCACTAAGCATCTGATGAATGGAGGCATAATTGTCTAATAAAATCATTAAGGAATCACACTTAACAGAAGAATTTCAAAGTATCAGAAGCAACTTATAATCAGATTGAACTGATCACTGGTGAGGGTTAATTATCATGCAAATTAATTTCCATTTTATAATGTACATACTAACTCATCAGAGGAAAGAACAGAAAACTCAGAGTTGGAAGGAATGAATAGTTTGCTTTTGAACACACCTCTTGCTTTTCATCTAAGAGGAATTGTTATCTGTGTCACATCATGATCTTGTAATAAGAATATGAGAACTGGTTTTTAAAAAGTGAGAAGTAAAAGTGGAAGGACAGGGAGGGGAAGGATGCTTGCTGTCATAAAGATTTGGAGATAAAATAAGTAAACTCAACAAAATTCATAAAATTCTGATGTAAGGTATGAGATGTAACATTTATTAAATGATAACTTTGTTACTTTATTTAAAAATATACCTACACAAGAGTTAAGTCCAACAACACCAAAAGTAATAACAACATTAACAACATTTATTTTTCTTTAAAATGACCTGTTAATGTCATTTATCTAATTTTTTTTTTTTTACTGGAGATTGAACTCAGGGGCACTCGACCAGTGAGCCACATCCCCAGCCCTATTTTGTGTTTTTTTAGAGACAGGGTCTCACTGAGTTGCTTAGGGCCTTGCCATTGCTGAAGCTGGCTTTGAACTCGAGATTCTCCTGCCTCAGCCTCCCAAAGTGCTGAGATTACAGGCGTGCACCACTGCTCCTGGCTTTATCCAATTTTCGACTTGGTTTTCGTATTGTCATGGATTTGTAGCATCTTTTGGAGATAGTATAGAAATTAATTTTTATGTAAGTGTGTTGTGAACTTTGCTTAATATGTTATTTGCTTTTTAAATTTATTGTCCTAACTACACAAAAGTTTCTCAAAGGATGGACATCACAAATGGCAGACTAAGAAGCTTTAAACCCTAGTTCTCCTATAAAACAATTAAAAATAACACAAAAACAACAACAAACAAACAAAAAAATCCAAACTGTCAATTAACCTGGAAGTTATTCTGGAAAACTTCCAAAGGTCTATAGCAACCAAGTGAATGTCTAATTAAGAAAAAAAAAAATGATCTTAAAAATGATAGGAAATTTTAGGGAACTTTCATTCACCCTTGCCTTTGATCTTGTCTCGGATCTTGAGGAGTAGTATGGTCTCCATCTAGAAGAGGCAGCAGCCCAACTCCTCTTTATATCCTTTGAATTGGAGGCTGTATTACAGACCTTATTTGCAACGTCCTATACTTTCTGGGGGTTGCCCAAAAGATTTCTCTCTCTCTCTCACTTAATTTGTATCTCAGATGGCTTAGCCCATTTTGTGTTGCTATAACAAAATACCTAAGGCTGTGGAACTTATAGATTTATTTTCTTCTTGGTTTCTGGTGGATGAAGGGTCCAGCATGGTGCTGCTATCCCGGTGAGGTCTTCCATGGCTACACTGTAACATGACAGAGAAATGGACGGTCAACTGGCCCTATGTGGAAGGGTCCAAGTGTGTGCAGAGGACTTGCCTTGTAACAACCTGTCTCCTTGCAGGAGTAGGTTAGGTCTCCTGTGACTGGATTAGTTCATTGGATTAGGGTCCAAGTGTGTGCAGAGGACTTGCCTTGTAACAACCTGTCTCCTTGCAGGAGTAGGTTAGGTCTCCTGTGACTGGATTAGTTCTAATTAGTTCACAAATTTAGCTATTTGTGCTGACCTCTGAGTCTTATCCATTATCAAGGACATCCTAATTAACGGAGGAAAAGCAGCAATATTCCAGAGTTCCATCACAGGTGATGGTGGCAATTCTATTTATAAAGTCTGCAAACTCTCTTTATTGTTCCATCATTTAATCTCAAGGAGCTCCCCAAGACGCCAAGGAGCTCAAGAGAGAGGTGACCTCCTTTATCACCATGGCATTTGGCAAAGGACTAAGGGCAGGGTATGGCCACCCCCTCCCACAAGTGAAATATACCAAGGGCTCCATCTTGTAGGTGGATAGTAAACAAACTAAGTTTTTAGGGGGCTGCTTCCACAAACCAAGGCACGAGAGCAGTAGGTTATGAAGGGTCATAGGCTCAGGGTTTGTCATAGGTTCAGAGTCTATTTCACCCTTTTTCTGGGGTGGGAGGAAGGGTGCCAGGAGAGGAGCTCTTTGAATTAAACATTGGGCCACTGGTCTCCAAGGATGCAATTCATGAGAACCTGAGGAACATGAAGTTTCCTGTCAGGAGCACAAGTTATTCAGGAACAATGGACAGGGTGGGTTCATAGTCTACCTGAACAACATCAATATAAGACTTGTTGCCATTTTTCTACTGTGGGGGAGGTCAACCAACAACTTCCTTTGTGGAGATTGTGTGAAACATACAGACAAACCAAGGCCCTTCCTCAATTAATAACAAAGAAACACTGTTGTCAAAGCAATGGCAGACCTTTAGAATAGGCCTCTACAGGCTGCGACCAGAAACACAAGGGAACACCCAATGTAGGAAAGTGTGACTCAAGTGGCATATCATTTCCTATTTGCACTAAGGTGGCCCTCACCTGGACTAACATCTAGACATGTAGGTAAGGAGAGGGTGTCAACTGCTGGCAAATAGAGCAGCAAATCTAAGTGCAGGCTTGCCAACTGTCTGAGGTTCTGTCCTAAGTTGCTCTTACAGTGGTTTAGAACCATATTAAGAAAAGAGGTGGGTGAGATTGCCAGTTATTTATTTTCTTTTAGTCAATGGATTGCCTAATTTGAATAATTTCACCGGACAATGGAACATCAGGGCTTTCCCTTGTTGTCTGGTAGCAATCTCTGAGGCAATCAGGGAAGAGGTATACTGGCCTGGATGTGAAAGTCCAATAAGGGAAGTGATTGAGGTGCTGATGTAATTGGCTGCTTAGAAGGGGAACGGACAGACCTCTGGCCAGTGCCTATATCTACTAGGATTACGACCACACTGAAAAAGCATTAAAATAAAATTGTACTATATCTACAAACTAGGAATAGAGGAAATTTTCTCAATATCCTGAAGACCTTTATGAAAAACCCATAGCTAACATCATATTCAATGGTGAAAGACTGAAAGCTTTTCTCCTAAAATCAGGAACAAGACAAGGATGCCCACATTTACCACTTCTATTCAATACTGTGTTGGAAAGTCTAGCCAGCAAAATTAGGCAAGAAAAAGATATAAAAAGCATCCAAAATGGGAAGGAAGAACTAAAACCATTTCTGTTTGCATGTGACATAATCGTATGTGTAGAAAACCGCAGAGTCCACCAAAATACTGTTAGGCTAATAAACACACTCAGCAAGGCTACAAGAAAATAAGCTAGTTGTGTTTCTGTACAGTCTGAAAAGAAAATTCAGCAAATAATTCCATTACAATAACATCAAAAAGAATAAAATATTTAGGAATGAACCTAAGCTAGGAGGTAAAAAAAACCTGTACACTGAAAAGTAGAAAATATTACTTGAAATTAAAGAAGGCATAAGTAAATGGAAAGGCATACTGTGTTCATGGATTGAAAGACCTAATAATGTCAAGATGACTCAACACTACTCAAAGTGATTTATAGATTCATTGCAATTTCTATCAAAATTCCAATGACATTTTTTGAAATACCATATAGAAAAATCCATCCTAAAATTCATACGGAATTTCAAGGGATCCCAATAGCCAATTGATCTTGAGAAAGATTAAAGGAAGGACCCACACTTCTTAATTTCAAAACTTACTACAAAGCTACTGTCATCAGAATAGTATGACTGGCCTAAAGATGGGCATATAGACTTGTGTGATAGAATAGAAAACCCAGAAATAAACACTAGCACATATTTTAGATGGTTTTTGACAAGGGTATCGAGATCATAGAATGAAGAGAGGACAGTTTTTCTGCAAAAGATGTTGAAAAAATAAGATATCCACACGCAAAATAATAAGATCAAAAACTTACCTTATGTCATATGCAAAATTTAATTCAAACTCCTAAACATCAAAAAGTAAAACTATAAAATCATTGAAACAAGGAAAAGCATGCATGACATTGGCTTTGGCAATGATTTCTCAAATATGAAACCAAAAGCACAAGTGACAAAAAAATAGATATATTGAATTTCACCAAAATTAAAGATTTAGTGCACCAAAGGATGCTATCAAGAGAGTGAAAAAGACAACCCAAAGAATGGGGAAAGTATTTTCAAAATGTCCAGTAAGAGATTAACATCCAGAATAGATGAATAACTTTCTTCAACAGTATTTATTACAATAAAGTTATAATGTCCTAATGATAAAAGGAGAAACCTTTCTACATGTGAGTTCTAAAATATGATTTCTAACTATGGAGAAAGGCTGATAAAGTAATAGAAATAGCATGAGCTTCGGAGCCAAACAAACCTAACTTCAAATCATGACTTAGTCACTTATTAGCTTTGTAACCTTTGACAACTTACTTAATCTCTCTGATGACGAATTTATTTTTGTATCAATTGAAAATGTATCCAATTTTCAGAATTACTGAGAAGATTAAGGATAATCACGTTTGTCACATAGCATGTAATCAATAAATTGTAGCTATTATTAATACCATTAAAATTAGTCAAGTCATGAGAAAACTGAATTTTGAACACTCCAAATGCAACAGTTAGTTGTGTAGAACAGCTTGTTAGCCTGTAAAAGGATTTGCATTAGATTAGCAATGCAAAGTTTCCAAAGGAGCAGCAACAGGTAGAGTCTAGGAAAATAGAACTGATTTTACCTGGGAAATCACCATCTGGTAGCATTTAGGTTCTGTTAGACCCACGTACCCATATATCAGGGCATACTGCCAGCACATGAAAAAGGGAAATTGGTTAAAGAGCTGTCATTGACATAGACTTAATTGAAGATTTTAAGAGACTTAAAAATATCTGGTTTAGAAATAAGCATATGCTTTTAACATTGTGACTGTTATTATTCAGTTTTCAGCCAAAATGTTATTTACATTACCAAATTACACTCCTGCCAAAAGTTATTTGGCCCAATAGTTCTTGAGAGTAACTGCTCTCATATGTTCTCAAGGATTCTTAAACTCTGACAGTTTGATAAATGGAAAATAGCATTTTCCTACTTGAGTAATTTAAATGAATGAAGCTGTGCATCTTTTTTAGATTAATTTTATTTATTTGCATTTTTTTCACTAAGATGCCTGCTTATGTCATTTATTCAGCTTTCCTATTTTTTAAAAAATTTTTATTGTAATTAGAAGATTTCAAACATCAAGAAAATTAGCATTTTGCTACGTATTATCTGGCTTTGTTCTTTTTGTAGAATAGTGATTACTAGTAATTGGGAAAAATGTGGTGGATTGTGGGAAAAGAAAGGTTGAATTTAATCAATATGTGCTATATGCATGTATGGAAACATTGCATTTTACCCTATTGATGTGTTAATAATTTTTAAAAGGCACTATTCTATATAATATATACTTGCAAATATGGAAATTAAGTCTCTAGGGAAAAGAAAAGCAAATAAATTAGCTAGACAGGAAAATTGAAAACCCATGGACCACATCAAAGACAACATTAAGGGCTGGGGTCGTGGCTCAGTGGTAGGGCACTCGCCTTGCATGTGTGAAGCACTGGGTTTGATCCTCAGCACCACATAGAAATAAAGATATTGTGTCCATCTACAATTAAAAAAATATTTTTTAAAAAACAACATTAATGGGCAGAGTCTGTTCATGAACTCCAAAATATCAGAAGATGTAGACAAGCTATCAACGGCCACAAGGCCAAAAAACATAAGCATTTGTGCAGAAATAATTAGATGGAAATGACATTTGACATACCTAGGTATAAGAAAATCCGAAAATAGCCATCAAATATTCAACAAAAAGCATGATACATCAATTTGATAGCATCATTTCAAAATTCAAAGGGCTTTGTACAAAAGAACAGTAAAAGATGCCAATGGTAATATTCAAAGAGGCCAAGACAGTTCTCCACTAGGTATGCTAAAAGCTTATCAGCCAGGGCTCCATTCCAGGAAAGGGCTTTATGGAGGTCAAGGGACACATATCGCTAGAATTGGAATCAAACCACAGATGAAGAAAAGAGGAGGTAAAAATGAAAGAGGAGGCAGAAATAAAGAAAAACTCTAAAACAAGCCATTTGATATCCCTACAAAAACACATGAAAGTCCTCACTTCTCTAAACCTTCCTCCATGTTTGCTATTGTCAGTTTATAATTTTGGCCGCTCTATTCAAATGTGCAATGGTTGTGATTTGTATTTCCCTGATGGCTAGTGCTATTGACCATTTCTCCATGTGACCAGTAGCATGGTTTTCTTTGTTCTTTGTGAAATATCTGTTCAAATATTTTCCTGCTTTTGAAAATTATGTTATTTCTCCCTTTTCTCTCTGGTGGGCTTATGTGGTGTCTGCAACAGACCTTACTACCTCTGGCACTAGTCCTGTACTCTAGAGGAAGCCCTGTCTCTGGACTCTTGTATAGGCCATACTGTTGGAGGACATCAAAAAAGCACTTGACTTCAATTGGCTCCCTCATGAAACAGTGTTCCCCTCATGAGACACCACTGTGCTAGTGTGAACCTTCCTGGAAAGGTGGCAGTTATACTGTTATCTCTTGTTCATTTTTAACTTTAGGATGTACAAATTTATTATCCAGCTAGTTCCCTAAAATAATCCCACATGTAAACCCTAGAGTAGAAGGAAATAAACCTTTGTTTCTGTCCTGACTTGAATTTATGAATTACTTTATCTTTAAATTATGAGAAAAAAAATCAACTATAACATTCTAGAAGCTTAACAACTTTAACAATAAAACACACTTTCCCCCTAAACCAAATCATTCTAGGATGCTTTGGAGACCTTAAAAATGCTACTTTGGTGCAACACTCCTCCATAGGCATTCATAAAATTTTGTTATTGCTGTTGCTGTTTTTCCAAACCTCAAGTTTAATGACTCAGAACATTATACTTGTATACTTGGCAGAAGCATAAACAGCTTTAGGACAGTTGAAAAAGAGCTTTATACAGAAATCAAATGCAATAGAATATTTCCCTTTCTTTTCTGGCTCATGTTTTGAAAAGTTCTTGACTTGAATTGGCAGGAAGCAGTGAGATTCTTAGGAATTGTCTTATTAGTTAAGGAAGGAGAAAGCTTGACAGTTCCTCTTTTGGTGTTGATACTGCAAATCTGATGCTGCTCAATTAAATCCTCGGGCCAAGGCTTTTGGGGATACCTGGGTGTTGGCAATGCATGGTCTTGGTACAACAAACCACTTTGTTGGAAGTTATCTAATCTTGGCATTTGGAAATGCTAAGTGAAGTTAAATTTCTCTTCCTTTGCCTTGCAATTCAGGCACATTTCAAGTTTTAAAAGATCATTCCAGCTATGTTTTGTTCTTTCTGCAACATAAAATGGTTACTTTTGCATGTAATACATTCCATTCTAGTGAAAATGACAAGAAACAGATTAACAATAAAAAATGAAGACAGGGTTCAGCTTTTGGAATTATGATTGATCATGATTTACAAGCATTACTAATAGAAAGAGGCAACATAATCTCACAGGGAAAAGCAGAGGTTGTAATCAGAAAGATGTAATCACACCATAGTTCTGTCAATTAATAACTGTGACCATGGGCAAAGCCACTAAGTTCTGTATGACTCAGTTTTCATATGTGAATAATGGTCATCATATTTATCTAAATTACTATTGTGAGGTTTGAATGAAATAACATGAGTACATACCTGGCATATGTTAAATGTTAATTGAATGGTGATTTCTACTATTAATAATTTCCAGTGATAATTTTACTTTCCTATTTAATGAGTTTATCATTATACTTATTACAATCAAATAGCCTTTATGGCAATGTAGTTCACTTAATGTATTCATTTATTTTGATCAGGTATGATTATATGGGTATGGTACCCTCCCTCCCTCCTTTCTCTTTGCCTTTCTTCCTTCCTCCCTTCTAGAATTGCATATGAACATCTGTAGTCTGTGATGTAATGTAATTGTCAAATGATTTGATATTGAAGTTCGACTTTAGAGGTCACATCCTAGGCTGTTTATTCTTATTGCACAAACAGCTAAACTTCATGTCCTATACATGAACTTCCAAGTCATAATTGTATTATGACTGCTGCCTTGCTCTAGATTTACGAACTTCCTTGCTAAATAATAGAGAAAATTTGTTTGGTGCTAGAAATGCACAATCTCTTGCTTTGGAGCACTTCCACGGTTATGCAATGAGAGGGGCTGGTTTCACCGTGTTCTTCCTTCGTTTACTGGTTGTGGAATACCACACATGATTTGGTTATGAAATGTGAAGAGGCATGTCATTTCAAGATTGACCACTAGATGGAGCGAAGAGATCTAGTTTTTCGTAACGTTCACAAATTTTAGACAGTACTAACGAAATAAAATTCATTTTTTAATTAGATGACTAAGCCCACTGGACATTAGAATAACTAGACATCCCTTTATCCCTCACCCTTTCTTCCTCTTTGTCTTCTCATTCTCCTTGCTTGGTCCTGCCGCTGGTATTGCGATCTGAGTTCTCTTGCAGGGATAGAAAAGGTGCAGGGTTTTCCTGCTGGTTGAATAGGTATAGGTAAAGGATCCACAGGGACCATTTACCTTTGTCTATGGAAATATTGGAATGACATCAGTGTTTGTGTTACATCTGTGTGTTGGGCTGCCTGTCTTCTGAGTTCCAGAAGATTGATATGTTGGGTTGTGGCCAACTGCTGCCCTCAGATTCTTTCCTATTCCCTCATGGAGTCAAGTTCAACCAATAGTCTGTCAGTGTGTGGGTTCCAGGCCTTGCTTCTATTCAGTATTACCCAGACTTTCCTGTAACTTCTCTTCCATTTTTCTACAAGAGCACACCTGTCAATCATCTCTCTTGTGTGAATAAATGAACTGAGTAAGGTTATCTCTAGGGTCACTTTCCCAGTGCGCAAAATTTATAATTCTTGGTTAAAATTGGTTATCCTTTTGTCCTTCTTCCCTTCTGTTCCTTGTATTTTTTGTCCCAGGTAACCTTCCACAAAGCTTATTCTTTTTTTTTTTTTAGTTGTAGATGGACCTTTATTTTATTTACTTATATTTGGTGCTGAGAATCAAACCCAGTGCCTCACACATGCTAGGCAAGCACTCTACCACTGAGCCACAGCTCCAGCCCATAAAGCTTACTCTTAATAAGCACGGATTCACTCAGTGAATGAATGCATAAGTGAACTGACCAGCTTTCTTCACCTATCGGCCTATCTTCAAGGTTTCTCCTTCTTTTCCTGACTCCCACTCCATCCTATTTATTTGTCTATCATTTAGTAGTCCTTTGCCGGTAATTGAATTTAGGGCCCATGTTCAAATTCCTCCCTTGCAAGTTCATTCATTCATGTGATCTTTTGGTTGCTGTCCAGTGGCTTCCTGCTGTGCCATTGTGATGACTAGTGCTTTGTATTTTGTTTCCACATTCATCTCTGCTAATATGTATTATATTTCTGCTCATTAAAATAGATTGAGACATTTATTGAAATGGCAGATTTGGATTCGCCTCATCTCTCAAATAAAATTTGAATCTGAGTAGCAAGTTTACAAAAATAACGCTGAATTGGTAGAACAAATAGTTAGTGAGCATCAGGCAAACATAGGAAACAAATTGGCTTTTATTTTTTTGAGGATGATCTGTGGACCAGTGGTCTTAGAAGCATCTAAAAATACTTAGAAAGTTAATACTGCTGTTCTAATTTACCTCATTAATTCCTCACTTTTATCAATCAGTAACCGATTATGTTCAAAGTAGAGGGCCCTTCTCTACCTGCTTCCATTATTTCTATTAAATGTTAGTTACAATTTGTTTTCACCTTTGCCAGACCCATTGTAAAAACTTTTGAATATGTACAAAAAAGCATATACTGTTCATATTTAGAAGTAAGAATGACATGAGATCTTAAGAAGTTATTGTATACCTATGAATTATTTATCAAAAAATTGCTAGAAGTAAAAATGACAATTTTAACCTATTAAAGTGTTTCATAGCAATTTAATTTTAATTTTAACACATTACAAATGGATAGATGTTTAGATACTAATTAGAAAAAATGTTATAAATGATTTTTTTTTTCAAATGTCATAGTTAGAAGTATTTCCTTACCTCTGGAGATACCACAAAGCCATAGCAAGGGGGTTGGTTATCTATGTGCTCATGAAGAATTATCTGTACATTGAATAAATAATAGCACTCATGTATATAGCACTCTTCAGGTATATAGTTGCTGTTTGAATTAATGAGGTAAAATTTATTGAAAAGGAATGAGAGATGCTTTTTATTTTCTTTGCCTGTTCAAGTAAAAACGACTTCTTCTGCTTTCTTACCACATGCTTATCTTCTTGAGAAAGTGCAAGGGCTTTTGTTTCAGATAGCTTTCCTTCAGTGTGGTGATCACTTGGTTAAACTGTTCTTGTTTCATTTAGTGCCTTCTAGTCTTTATAGCAATCTGCAAACCCCAGCAAATAAGTCAATATAAATTGAATGCTAATTCTTCTGTTGGTTAATATAAAACTGGGATCTCTCAAAATAGGAAACACTGGAAGTTGACTCACTGTTCTTCCAAAGCAAAGTCATTTCAGATCATGGCTCAAAATAACTCAAGATGCTGAGCTGACCTGGACACTGATTCAAAGCTCTGTCTCTCTGTGGAGGTACAAGGTAGGCAGACATTGAAAGCTTACTGCCTCTGTTCCCTGTAGCAAGCATAAAAATAAGCAAAAATTTCCTTTTGAGAAAAGACTTGCGTATCAGTATGATCTCATATGTCATTTCACGGTCTCCTTTTGCCAGCCCTGAGACTATTTCATCAATTAAACAGACATGTAGTCACCACCTAAGTTTGATTATATGGGTGGGTGAGAAATCACATCATAATTAGATATGTTAAAAAAGGTAGCTTCTCAATTTCTTTGTAACAGATCACATCTAGTTCCCAAGCATCAACCTGCTGGATTTGGGGATGGGGTAGGACTATGAATCAAAATTTAGTTCAGCTGGATTTATTAATTTAACCCTCCCTGCAGGAAATGCTCCTTTCTTTAATGCTTGTTGCTCTGGTTTAAATAATATCCCCAAAGTTCCTGGGTTAGAAATCTAAACCTCAGTGCAACCATGTTGAGAGGTGGGGCCTTTAAAAGGTAATTAGATCCAGAGAGCTGTGCCCTGTGAATGGATTAACATTGCTATTGTGGGAATGAGTTAATTATCATAGGAACTGGTTCCTGGTAGAGGGGTGAAACTGGTTCCCTCCCTTCCCCCCAATTTGTATTTCAACCCCTTTCTCTTTTGTATCCCCTTCAGTTTTGCACGCACAAGCTCACTCTCTCTCTTCTCTCTGTCTTGTCTTTGGTCTTAACTGCCCAGATGCAGGCAGCAACAACAGTAAAATTTAATTTTCAAAGCATACAGCTGCAATCAGGGAGTCATTTTCTCTTTCTAGAGGAGGGAAGACTTTACACTCTGAGGGTCTGATAATTGAGTTTATTAAATAAACTGACATCTGGCAAATTAACAGGAGAAAAGGTGTACAAGTTTACATACACAAGACCATCATAGGAAAGAAGTTAACATCCCACATCCTAATGAAATCTAGAAGCTTACATACCCACTGCACTGGTGGGGTGGGGTGGGGCGGAGAAGGGACTTTGGTGACTTAGACAAGAGTAAACAATTTGGGGGAAAGATGAATGGTTCCTCAGAAGAATAGGTGATAGCTTTTGACAAAGTCAGTCTCAGTGTGGTGCCAACCTCCAGTACTCTCTTCTGTGATAGGAGTTAATCCTTCCTGGATGATCAGATTCCTGGGAAGGAGATTCATGACAATTGAGACCTTTTGGATCACCTGTCTTTGGGCAGATATAGGAGTTTAGATAAAGGCTCTTCCTGCATTTACTACTTCCCCAAGTGCTATAGTTTGAATTTTGAATGTCCCGTGAAGGCCTATATGCTATGGGCACAGCCAATAGTGTTTTAAGGAGATGATGGCACCTTTAAAAGTCGGGGCCTAGTGGGAGGAAGTTAGTTCACTGGCCATGTGACCTTGAATGGAGTATTGGGATACTGGCCCCTCTTCTTTACCTTCCAGCTGCCTTAAGGTGAACAGTTTCCTCTACCACAGGCTCCAACCATGATGTTTGCTCACCATAGTACCAAAGCAACCAAGTCAAGTGCATTAGTCAGCTTTTCATTGCTGTGACCAAAATACTCGACAAGAACAATATAGAAGAGGAAAAGTTTTTTAGGGGCTCACAGTTTTGGAAGTCTCAGTCCATAGTTGGTCAACTCCATTGCTCTGGGCCTAAGGTGAGGCAGAACATCATGGTGGAAAGGCCTAGCAGATGGAAGCTACTAAGTCATGGATGGCAGGAAGCAGAGAGAGAGGAAGAGGGACAGGGACAGGAAAGGGAGCTGGAAAGGGAGAGAGAGGTCAAAGACAAAATATAATCTCCAAGGGCATGTCACCTGTGACCTATTTCCTCTAGCTCAGCCTCACCTGCCTACCTTACCACTCAGTGACCCATTCAAATTATTAATCCATCAAATGAATTTACCCACTATTTAGGCTACAGCTCTCACAATCTAATCATTTTAACTCTGAACATTTCTGCATTGCCACAGGAGCTTTTCAGAGGATATCTCATGTCCAAACCACAATACCAAGTGACCTTGGACTGAAAATTCTGAAACCATGATTGAAAATAAATCTTTCCTCCTTTTCAGTTGATTCCCTCAAGTATATTGTCACAGAAACACAAAGCTAACACACCAAGTGCTGTCAGTTTGAAGTCATCAGTTCACATATTTTGGGGTGGCATTTACTGAGCTTCTTTATCCTCAAAGCACTGAAATTAGCTACTTTTTTTTTTTAGGTAGGACATCCGGGGCATTAAGATTTGCAGGCAAATGACATACGTTTGAATAGAAATACATCTGAAAATACATTTCAAAAAGTATTGTTCTCCTTGTGAACCATCTTCAATATCAAGAGAAATGAGTGTAAGGAACTTTCTTTTCATTACTTTTATCCTCTCCATGAATATCCTCATATTTCAGATGAGGGGGAAAGATGGGCCAGAGAGTTACTGATTTGGCCAAATTATATAGCATAAGAGCAGATCATAAGGAAGAATTCTCATCGAAAAACATAAAATGAAAGCAGAAAGCTGAGAGTCACTGAGAAATTTAGGATGATTGTATTAATTTGCTGTCCACTTGCTTGTTTGTTGCTGACTTATTTTTGATATATAGAAGTTTGACAAACCAATCACTTGGAAGAAGTTCATATCCGTGCCAAGTTCAGGTTCCCCTGGAGCTCCAGGTTTGCTGTTCTCCTGTGGAAGGCAGGTGGGAGCAGAGCCGGCCTCTTCTGGGTTCTTCAATAGCAAGCTGAATTAGGACTTCAGCGCTTCCCTTTAGGGTAGGCCTTGGGGACTGCACCTTCATGACAGATCCTGTCTCAACCCCCTCCTGGTGAAGGAAAAGGGAAGGTACAGGATCGAAATAGCAAGCTGGAAGCACAGACTGCATACTGCATTCTTCTCATACCAAACCCAAGAGAAATCCCCAGCTCTCTGAATGTTCCTTGCTAATCTCTCTTCCTGGCTTTTATTCAGCTATTGCCAATCCCTTTTTAAGCTTCTGGCCTCTTTTTAGCTGTAGAAAGAGAATGGGAAAAAAAAAAAAGTATCCTAAGGCCTTGGATTTTGGATTTTTTTTTTCTTTCTTCCTTTTCTGTTGCCAGTGAATCAGTTTGAAAGGCTAGCTGGCACAGGTTCCAGGACTTTGTGTAAATGCCTAATGGAGATATACTGAGTGCTTGCTGCAGGCTGTCGGCACTTCCAAACATGGTTCTGGCCCAGGGCTTGCACTTTTAAGGTAATGACCTAGTGGTGACACATGTTGCATACCTGCAGAGAGGCTGGAAACATTTTAAATGATTTCTCCTCTCTCTCTCTCTCTCTCTTTCTAAGGGGAGAGAGTGTGAGTCATACATACATCTCAATAACTCCATGATCAAAATTGCTGCTTTCAAACTAGTTTAATAGAACATATGTCATCTGCATCTCCTTGCACTTTCCTCCTATAGATCTCAGGAAGTTGAATGTAAATGTGCCTTTTGCATGGAAAGGGCAACCATTTTTGGTTTTGATCTTATCCAGTTCTCAGAATCTGCTAATTTGTTCAACAGTATTTATCAAATGCCAACTCTGTGCTTAGACACCGTAGCAAGGACCCAAAGGAAGAAGGTGAGCAAAGAACAAGGCAAGAGTGGGACTAATAAATAAATGGGACACAGGGAGACACTAGGTAAATAAAAATAAACAAAATAACATGTGCATTTTAGTTTGTTAAAGTGCTCTGGCACTCTGAAGGAGAAAAACAGGCTGTGTGATGGAATGGCATCTAGTTGGCTGATAGGCACAGTAGGTGTTATGGACTTGCTTTTCAATTCCTTTTCCAACTCACTTGTAGAATCACTTCCTGAACTACAGCTAGAGCTCCTGATTGAACTGCAGAGATAGAAAAGCCAATAACAATAACAACAACAACAACAAAACAACAACTATGCTTTCCAGCTTCCTTGTGGTTAGGGTCTGACCACCTCCCCTGTGAGTCTTAGAAGAAATGTGCAGCACCAGACAGGTGTGCGTACTGGTGAGGGCTGGGGTCATTGTAGCAAGCCTGGTGGCAGAGGAATTCGATTCCTACAGAAGTCTCAGTCAAGTGCTCTTAACTTTCTCTAGTATCACGGTGCTCAGAGGCAGTGGTGGCAGTAGGTTTCCACAAACATACATCTATAGAGAGTCATTTCTCTCAGCTTCTATGGGTTCTGACTGAAAAGCTTCCTACAGTCCTGGGCAGAAGGGTTTGCTGCCTCTCTGTCTGGGTTAAGACAAGTGGGTGTTGTGTTTGGCACCGGATCCTACACCTGAGTGCTTCCCAGACTTTACCCTCTGGGCAAACAGCTCCTCCCTCAGAAGCATTGTACCTTTGTCAAGGACTGGTGGCTAGAGAATTTCTTGTCTTGCCCCATTTTTTTTGGAGGCGGATACCAGGGATTGAACTCAGAGGCTCTCGATCACTGAGCCACATCCCAGCCCTAGTTTGGACTTTATTTTATTTATTATTTTCTTTTTTTGGTACCAGGGATTGAACTCAGGGGTACTCAACCACTGAGCCACATCTCCAGCCTTATTTTGTGTTTTATGTAGAGACAGGGTCTCACTGAGTTGCTTAGCGCCTCGCCATTGCTGAGGCTGGCTTTGAACTCACAATTCTCCTGTCTCAGCCTCCCAAAGTGCTGGGATTATAGGCATGTGCCACCATACCTGGCTTATGCTTTATTTAGAGACAGGGTCTCACTGAATTGTTTAGCACTTTGCTTTTGCTGAGGATGGCTTCGAACTTGCGATCCTTGTGCCTCAGCCTATGGAGCCACTGGGATTACAGGCATGTGCTACTATGCTCAGCTCCCATTTTTGTTTATGTGAAGAAAAGCTAGTGGGTGAGTGCAAATTTTCCTGGGGTCTGAGGTTTCTTAGTATTCTAAACTATCTGGAGCACTAGCTTGAAGTTGGTCCTTAAGAATTTGCTGAATTTCTGGCTCTTTTCTTCCAGCCTGCTTCTAGAGCAGTTCCACGTCCCTCCCATGCCCCACGACAGAGAAAGTCTGCTACCCACTTCTCAGGTTTCACCACTCTTCAGAGCTGACTTCAGTTGGTTGCCTCCCAACCTCTGTTTTTAGGTAAGCTCAAGAATGGTTGTAATTACAGTTTTGTAGATCACTTGGATCTTTCTTCTCCCTTAAGTGAAAGAGATGTCTTCTTGAAATCATCTCCACCCTAAACCAAAGCCAGATTCTCTGTTTCTGCTCAGAGATCCAACATTGGTGGTCTGAAGTTTGGTTCACTCTCTGTCAAGGAATCCAGGCTTCCATGCTACTAGAAGACTCAGAAGTGAAATATTTACTAACTGACCCAGCATCAGTCAGTTGGAGTTCTACTATAGGTTGAGCACCACTCATTGCAAATGATTAGAACTAGAATTGGGATTTTTTTCAGATTCTGAAATAAAATACCAAGATACAAAATATATAGTAAATGAGGTATCTTGGGGATGAGACCCAAGATACAAAATATAAAATAAATACAAGTTTCACTTATGTTTTATATACGCCTACAACAGCTTAAAGGTAATTTTATAGAATATTTTCAGTGTGCTTGTGTTTTGACTGAGACTTGTCACATGAGGTCAGATGGGGAATTTTTCACAGTGGTGTCATGTTATCACTCAGAAAGTTTTGGATTTATAACGTTTTGGATGTCATTTTTCAGATTAGGGATCATCAGTTGTCTTTGCACATTACTACTTAAACAGCTGAAGAGACAGAAATGAATGAGGACAGTGGATGTAGCTCAATGACAGAGCACTTGCTTAGCATGGGTGAGACCCTGGGTTGGATCTCCAGCATCACAAAAAAATAAGCAAAAACAAAACAAAACAAAACAAGAATGATGACAGTATTTGTTCTACAGTAGCTCATACTCTAGACACAGAAACAGATATTATAAAGCATGTGATGAATGCCATAATAGGAGTGGGGGAAAAATAACACCCTGGGAACATAGGTCTGAATAAAAAGAATGCAGGTGCACTGAGGAGGTATAATTATTTGAGATATTTCTGGAATTTTGAATGAAAGTTTTTCAGATTAAAAAGGTGAGAAGGTGTCCACAGCAAAGTATTCCTTCTATTCCTCAATCACAGATACAAATCCTGTTTCCTGGCAGGGTTGGTCTGGCATGCAGTTCTCTTCCTGGGTCCAGGAAACCAACTGGTTTTAGCCACAGCAGCTCTGTGCTGGGGTCCTTCATTTGAGCTCAGCATTTCTATGAGATCTGCAGGTTCCAGGTTGTGAGCATCAACAGCAGAGACTCAAATGTGTTCCCCCATCTTTTTTTTTTTTTGATGTGTGTGCGTGGTGGTGGTGAGGGGGGAGTTTGATCACTACCTAAGATGATATATTACTCTGTATATTTGTCTTAGCCTGTAGATTTGTTGTGTTGTAGCCCAAATGGGTGGATAGCTGGATATTAGTTTATTTTAACTGCTGGGATTATATGACAACTTCAGTCTAAAAAGAATGGTGATCTCGTACAGTTGCCAAAGCTCTCCTATTTTGGTTGCTTAGCCTAGCCCAGACGGTACAATGTGTCAGTGCCAAGACAGGAATAGTATCACCCAAACAGGGACTTGCTCAAGTCAGATGCCCAGAGGACTATGGGACATAGGCCAAAATTTGGTCCTTGATGTGAAAGTTGAGTCCACAGCAGGATGAATTTAGGTAGAGTCTTAGCAGAAGATGTCAATTCCCAGGCATGTAGGCACCGTGATCAGTCTGTGGATCAGAAGCAGTCAAAATAGACAAGAACGGGAACAGGGCACCAGGGCAGCCCTTGGTTTGCCCTGGTGATTCATAATGTGGCAGAGTCTATTTGAAGCCTGCCGACTGAGCCCCATCATTTCATCTCCGCTGGCCATGTGAATATCATTTCTGAATGAAATGCACATTATACATACATGCATACAACAACAAAAACCATTCAGATCACAATGTTAGAAGGAAAAAAATGAGCTAGGAAAATATAAAGAACACACATGAATCCATATGCATGATGCCATAGTATTTGCTTTCAGGTGTTAAAGAAACTGACAATGTACTCTGACATAGAACTTTTGAAATATATATAAAACATCTATATTAAAGACACAAACGGTATTATCTTAAGAAAAGGAACAAATGTTCAGTGATTGAATATTTTCCTTTTTCTGGAACTACTGCCTAATGGAACGGGTTGATAAAGAATGAAAGAATCAAACTACAGTAGAGGAGGAAAAATGTAAATTCCACAGTTTGGCACTGTATACATCAGCACATTGTGCTTTTGTACCTTAAGGGTCCACCAGGGCAGGTGTAGGTATGCTGAGCCAACTGTGAAGGTTAATTCTACATGTCAGTTAAACAGCTGGTTGTCTTGATTGTCTCAGTATCTCTCCTACCTCTTCTGTTGAAATTTCGAATTTTTGCATGACCATGAAATTTAAAAATAGGTGTCAACATCTGCCAGACCAGATAGTAAGTATCTTCAGGATCATTATAAGGAATAAAAAGAAACTCTGCTTTAAGTAAATATTTCCCTTATTGGAAATGTTCCTTCATATTTCATCTTCCCTAGCACAGTATATGAGATTATATGTCCTCTTGTTTTGTTTCTGAATCTGATATTTTGCTGAGGATGCTTGTCTGGTGATGCTAAAAAAAAATAATCAACAGCATGTCATATAATTTGAACCCAAATATCACCACCTACTTTTTTTCCTCGTATAGTGAAAACCATGACAATCTGAGTGGTCATTTATGATCATCCTTTTCTTCCGGTTTTAATTTCTTGAAGGTGGTTTAAAGCAAATGAGGGAAACCTCTGAGTAAGGGCATAAATTCTCCATTGTCCATTTCTGTCTTTACTTAACACATGTTTACTTATAATAATGGTTGTACAAAGGCATCTCTGGAAATGTGGGTTATTCAATTCATTCATTTCCTTCCTTCCTTCCTTCCTTCCCTCCTTCCTTCCTTCTTTCTTCCTTTCTTCCTTTCTTGTCTTTTTATTTAACCAGGAGTTGAACTCAGGGGACACTTAACCACTGAGCCACATCTCCAACCTTTTTCATTTTCTATTTTGAGACAGGGTCTCACTAAGTTTCTTAGGGCCTCACTAAGTTGCTGAGGCTATCTTTGAACTTGTGATCCCTCCTGCCTCAGCCTCCTGAGCCACTGGGATTACAGGAGTGCACCACAGTGCCTAGCTCATGCTTAAAGAAAATCTCTATGGGTGAATTGTGAATATAAAGGCATATATTCCCCAAAGTTTAGTTACCAATAAGGTATTCTCTTCATGATGAGACTTCTATCAGTAGATCTAGAAAGGAGGTAATTATAGGATACCAATTATTTGTGTGTGTGTATGTGTGTGTGTATGTTGTGTGCGTGTGTGTGTTGTAATGTCTGAGAAAAAAATCTAAATGGAATTAAAGATGCATTTGAAATAATAACAATTCAACATTCATTTTCTTACTAATAGTACATTGTTCAGAGTTTTTTACTTTTAAACTATTTTCATATACTTTTATTCAGTATGCATGATAACTCTATGGGAAAAAGTAGACATCATCTACTCATTTAACTGATGAAAAATCACTTGCATATTTAATGGAGGTAGAAACATCTTGAATTTGCCATTGAAGAAACTGAATTATGAATAGAATAAATATGTGACTCACTGCCCCGAAGGCTGGATCAGACCACACAACTGTCATTATCCAGACAACTCCAACAAAACCAGGATTATTTGAGTCTGAATTTCATCCAGGAAATTGTATCAATCGTTTCCTTCACTTTGGTAAGCAGCAAATTGTTCTGGGAATCACTGACAGTATCAGGGGAAAAAAATTTAAATAAACCGACCTCTGACCACTAGAGGGCAGTATTGTTCTCTGCTTGTCTGGCTGTGCCTATTGAAAGGGAAGACTGGAACCCTGCTGTGCAAACACCTCACACCTTACTAGGTATACCAGGCCTCAAATATCAGGGATGTGGCTTTGCACGTCTGGCTTAGATGGCGTCCCAGTTCCAGGCCTACACTTCAACAGGGCATTGGCCTCTGGATGTGTGGAGGAGAAGACACAGTCTCTTCTCTCATAACCATTCTCTGCATTGGGGTCCATTCAATCTCCTGAAAACTTGCAGCTTCTTCCTAAGTGTTAATCTATCAATAAATAATTGTTATCATAGGTATTTTAAACGTGGAGTTCTCAGCTCTCACTGAGTAATTGTTATCATAGTCTCAGATTTTACACCTGATTTATTCATTCTTTAGCAAAAGGAAAGCAAGGGATGGATTACTTTGATCATGTTGTCAGCTATTAAAAAATAATAAAGAGAAAAAAACTCTTATGATGAACTATGATATAAAAAGATATATCGCATAACCCCGAACACAATGTACTTTGATGTTCAAAATGCTTCCACGGGTGTGGAGGTGGAAAGGTGCTTCTCATGACGGCATGACACTAATGTTTCTAGAAGGATATAATAATAGCCTGCAAATTTTTACAGTAGAATAAAAGGATCCTTAACTTTGACTTTCTGGCTTACAGGACTCATGCTCCTTACAATGTTGACCCAAGATCATAACTATTGATCCGTAAAATTTCTGCACCAAGCTGGAGCCACATATGGCCATGCACCAAACTCACAGGTAAAGTCTTCATTCATATTCTGGGGTCCATTGTTTTCCTGGTCTACACTGAATATCTGTATCCCTCAGGCACTTACCTTGGGTACCTTATGTTTTAAATCCAGAGAGGCTAGATATATTATTAATTTCAATTCCATAAAATTTGACTACACATTACTTACACAAAGTTGGGCTCCATCCTAATATATATGGTCCTGATTTCCACAGGGCTAACCAGTCTGTGAACAACTCCAGTATCCTCTTCATACCAATGACCTGTGCCGCGAATCATTCTTGCTTCTTGGTTCTTGCTTCTGTCCACAAATGTGCGCTCTCCCACAGGTCTTCCTTAGGCTATCCAGTGCTCTGCTTAGCTATTGCTAGGAATCCTTGGGATGTCGTGCCAATGCTGTTGTGGTTTGGATATGAGGTGTTCCCTGAAAAGCTCATGAAGCAATGCAAAAATGTTTAGAGGTGAAATGATTAGATTATGAGAGCTGTAATCTAATTGGTGGGCCAATCCACTGGATGGGTTAATAACTTGAGTGGATTACTGGGTGGTAACTATAGGCAGATGCTTTGTGGCTGGTGGAAGTAGGTCACTTGGGGATGTGTCTTTGGAGATTGCATTTGGTCCCTAGATCTCTTCTTCTTCCCCTCCTCCTCCTCTATCTCCTCCTCATCCATCTTCTCCTCCTCCTCCTCCTCTTCCCCTCTCTCTTCCCTCTTCCTGCCTGCCAACCATTCCCTCTGCCATGATATTCTACCATCACAGCAGGCCCAGAGAAATGGAGTCAGCTGACTGTGGACTGAGATCTCTCAATCTGTGAGTCCAAAATAAACTATTTTTCCTCTAAAATGCGCTTGTCAGGGGTTTTGGTCACAGTGATGGAAAGCTGGCTAATACAAATGCCCTCCAACATTTTGTGTTGAATACCCATCTTTTGTCATGTCTATTTTCCTCAAAGTTCCATTAGGGGAAGACCTGTGGATATGGCTGCCATTCACATTACAGAAGAGGACAGGGCCAAGAGAGCTGTGT
Organism: Xerus rutilus; assembly: GCA_028644305.1. Lineage (NCBI taxonomy): Eukaryota > Metazoa > Chordata > Mammalia > Rodentia > Sciuridae > Xerus > Xerus rutilus. The sequence continues at coordinate 119,563,803 of CM053403.1, forward strand.
CCCCGAGAACACAAGCTGATCTGCTGACTCTCCCTGGAGTCCTCAAGAAGCCAGGGCTGTCCTATCCCACAACCTCCCTGTATCACCTCCATGGATCCAGATGGAGAGGCCAACACATAAAACCAAACTCTTCTTGTCTCTCTCTGTCCATGTATCTGTGAAAACCCGCTCTCTTGTTCTCCGTCAGCCACAAACCTTGTGTGGATCAGTGGTGGCCAGGCTTCTCACTCGCAGTCATCTCAGGCTCCTTTGAATCCCAGTGTGGCTTTATGCCAATCCTTGAAAAGGACATCCCTGCTCAGAAGTTCATGTTCACAGTTTCGCCGTTCCTGATGGGCAGTAGAGTACCGTGTATGTAGTAAGTGCAGAGGGAGCCCTTGGTGGGAGTGGTGATGAATGAGAATCTGCCTCAATTTTACAGTCCCCAATCTGACCTCTGGTTATTGTTCATGCTGGCAAGGGATGATAGATGCATTTAGTATTTCAACACAGATTTTACTTGCCTGTGTGAACCAGCCATCCTCTCGAGCTTTTCTTGAGTCTTTGCTGAAATGGCGCCTCCATAGAAGCCTTCTCTTACTCCCTTATTTAAATTCATGAGCCCCATCTCTCTCTTCTCTGCATCACTTTGCTCCCCAGCATTTATACCTTCTGACATGCCATGTATTTTCACTTTGGCTATTGCCAGCTCCCCACCGGCTCCATAAGGGAGCTTTTGTCTATTTTGCTCACTACTGTATCCTCAGTGCTTACAAAAGTGTCTGACATGTAATCAACACTCAATAAATGTGTGTTGGATAAATAAATAAAGCATTTAACAGAGCATTTCCCCAGAGCAGGCAGTTAAGACATACTCGTTTGAGAGAACACAGCTACATTCTTTCATCAGTTCAAGAAAATGGAAGGCCAAGGGTCATTTGTGGATGGGGCCATAGGAGGCTGACGTGACTTACTAACTACTAAAATCTCCAGTGATTGTACACATGTGATTTTCTTGGATAGCAAAAGAAACAAAGAATACTTTGATGGGAAGTCCTTCAGAGTTGGAATCATGGAGGGTCATGGAGCTAGTTAAGCTTCCAGAATGATCAATGGAGGATTTGCATAGGGGTTCTCTTTTCAGGGTGTCAGAAGTTTAAACCAAAAATGCTTTTCCAAATGCACATTTGGAAAAGAGCATATTAAAGGGACTTTTGAAACAACAATGACAAAAATTTATGATAACATAGGATGGTTGTTATTTCCCAAAGCACTAGTTTGCAAAATATAGTGTTTGGTGGGTTGGTACTTTGCATTATTAATGGTTCCTAATACTTCCCTTTTTTTCTCAAAAGGGGGGACCAGTTATAAATTTTCCATTGTTTCAGGTATTATTTGACACTGAAGAACGTATGTGTGTTAATCATGACTTCTTATTTTCTCTGCATATGGTCTGATATCTGGGGCATTTGATGACCCAGAAGAACTGCTTCTCCAGGGTCAGCCATTACCTACAGACAACGCACAACTCCTTCTCCAAGGAAAGCCTTTATTTATTTATTTATTTATTTTTGGTACCGGGGATTGAACTCAGGAGTACTCGACCCACTGATCCACATCCCCAGCCCTATTTTGTGTTTTAATTAGAGACAGGGTCTCGCTGAGTTGCTTAGTGCCTCGCCGTTGCTGAGGCTGGCTTTGAACTCGCGATTCTCCTATCTCAGCCTCCCCAAGTGCTGGGATTACAGGCATGTGCCATCATGGCCTTTCAAATGCAAAGGAGCAAATCCAAAGCCCACATCCTAACCATCTACTCTATTAGGGCTCTCATACTCAGGACCACTATTGCTCTGCCCTAATCACTCTAAGACCACTAGGGATAGCCCTGTTCCCCAGAGCCTGCTGACTCTGCCTCACTTACCTCTTCTCCTAGTATCATGGTAAAGGCTCTGACCATGTTTTCTCCTTATTCCCTCCACCTCCTGACTGACTCTGGTCCTTCTGCATGTGACCCTCCATGGTGTGGTGTGTTCTCTCCCATTGGAGTCTGTGAGCACTACATTGTTTTTTTCCAAGGCAGTCATCTTCTGATCTGTTGGTCTTATGATAGCATATCATAAAACCAGTGCTTTAAAATAGTAGAGAACAAAAGGAATTAATTCTTGGGTTTTAAGGGCTTCTACAGCTGTGGTCCTGGAATATAAATAAACACATTAACAACAAAGTAAATTTGAAAGCATGAATGTTCTAGACTTTGGAAGTGAGGGAAAGAAGGGAGTAACAGATAACAAAGATGTGGGACTCCGAAGAAGGATCCAAACTCTACTTTTCCACTCCCTGTCCACTTTTCCTGAGGGCTCAGCCTGGGCTGAAAGGCAAGTTTGGAAAACCAAAGCTACAGACAAACCTTCACCTGTCTTCCCTTTTGGATGTCTAGCACCTGGTGATCTTTAGACATCTCCCTAATACACACATTCCTGAAAGTAGATTATTTTAGTCAGCTTCTTCGCTACTGTGACTAAAAACCTGACAGAACAACAGTAGAGGAGGAACAGTTTATTTGTCGGTTCATGGTTTCAGAGGTCCCAATCCATACAAGGCTGGCTCTATTCCTTGGGGCTTGAGGTGAGGCAGAACATCATGGTGGAATAGTGTGGCAGAGAGAAGCAGCTCACATGATGATCAGAAAGCAGGGAGGTTGCTACTCTCCAGACACAAAATATATACCCCAAAGCCACACCCCAATTCCCACCTCCTCCAGCCACACCCTACTACTTCAGTGACCACTCAGTTAATCTCTGTCAGGGGATTAATTCACTGATTGAGTTAAGACTCTCACAGCCCAATCATTTCTCTTCTGAACCTTCTTGCATTGTCTCACAGGTAAGATTTGAGAGACACCACATCTGAACCATAACACAGATAATATCATTACTTATAGACTTGAACAATGAGATTCAAAGAGATCAAGACCATGTAACTATAAAATTGATGGTATTGAATTATGACAATTTCTGTAGTTTATTAGTTGCTTCCTATAGGACAAACACAATGATGCTATTTATATATTTATCCACTCAACCACACAGAATGGGACAGCATAAAAATGGAGCACATGGATTCTAAATTCTGCAGTCTGGGTTTAATTCTGATTTTGCTATGGAATAGCAAAATATTTAACCTCTCTATAGTTCAAAAGTCAATTTAATCAATGCATCATCTTTAATTTTATTATTTCTTTACATTTTGTCTTTACTCTAAAAATTATGAAAACAACAGATGCACAATTTTTTTTAATTAACTATTTTGAAAAGCTTATATGTGAAGGTAGCAGTTCCTAGTCAACTCTTAAGCTATTATCACCCTGCTCCTAAGGGATAAGCACTGTATACTTTTTTAGGTGATATCCACATAGAAAGTAATACATATATGCTGTTATTTTTGATTAATCAATTTTAGATAATATTAATTATGTCACTGTTGTGGGAGTTGAAACTGCAGTTGCTAGATGTGGATTTAATTGCCTAATCCCCTTTGATACTATGCCCTGTGAATCTTCGTCTCCATGACCATAACACAGATCTACTGATCTATAAACACTGTTTGCATTATCATGACTCTAACTTTGGTGTAATGTAAAAGTAAATCATTTGCTGTAATTACATTTCTTTTTTCTCAAAGCATCTTTTCTTCTGGGAATTACCAATTGCCTTATTTTTCACTTGTATGGTTTTTTTCCCTAAATCTTTTCTGAAAATTTTCACACTGCTTCATATCATCTGCAGTAAACCAACAGGCAGAAATGGCTGGACTTTCACCAAAATCTCTCCTGAACTCAATCTTCAAACACCAAATCTGTAATTTGGTGTAAACTTCTGTAACAAGAAGTTTTCACTTCTTGTCTTCTTACTAAAAATAATGAAAGTGGTACTGGGACTTTCCAGAGAAACTAAATAATGGGATAAAGGGAAGAAAGTAGATTTGGAGAGAGAAATATGAATAAAATGGGATAATTTGACCCTCAAAAGCTAAGACAGATTTGTAAAAGAGGGAGGGGAATAAAAGGAAAGAAATCACAAAATGTTGCCTTCATAGCAAAACCTTTTCTGGCTTAATGCTTTTATCACTGCAACCACTGAAATTTCTATAACCCTTCTATGTTTAAGCTATCTGTATGGTACTTATCATTTCCCAACACATGGTGTATCATCTTCTATATGTTCAGTTATGCATTTTTCTGTCTCCTTTCTCTGGAATGCATATGCAGGGGGCCAGGGACATCTGTCTATTTAGTTCACTCTTTCAGTACCACAACTAAGAAGTACTCAGCACATAGTCATATCAATAAATTCTATTGATTGAGTAAGAGTCTATGAGAAAGAATTCCAATGCAGAATTAATAGAGCTGTTACCAATTAAGTATTGGGGAAAAAGAAGGAAATACATGATCTCCCAAGAGGACAGAGATAAAGCAATGAGGCCAAGATATACAGTTCTCCATGCTGCTGGTTGTGTGACTCCATTAGCCCAAGGAAATGAGGAGTAATTTAAAGAGGAGCAATGGGGATACCCATTTAATGGCACACAGGAGTAGAGAGAACAACACACAGGTATACAAAAAACCCAGTCAGCTTCCAGTCATTTGTTTCTCTGACACTTCCGTGAATCAGATGCAAAGGTACATCTGTATTTTCTCCTGGGTTGACTCAACTTCAAATAATAGGAAATACTTTGGAGACAAATGTTCAGACTCACTTTTTCTACTTAACTTAGGATTGCCAGAAAAACCTTTCTTTCTTTCTTTTTTTTGGTACTGGGGATTGAACTCAGGGGCACTCGACCACTGAGCCACATCCCCAGCCCTATTTTGTGTTTTATGTAGAGACAGGGTCTCACTGAGTTGCTTAGCACCTTGCCATTGCTGAAGCTGGCTTTGAACTCGCGATTCTCCTGTCTCAGCCTCCCTAAGTGCTGGGATTACAGGCTTGAGCCACCGCACCCAGCTGCCAGAAAAACCTTTCTGATCACGCCCTTCAAAAAATAATTTAAATATTTAAATATACTTTTTTTCCATAGTGGTGTGACATGTTTGAGTATTACTAATTCATATTTGGATAATGATATACTAGTGCTTCATTAGCATCAACCTGACAATGAACTGTGATCAGAAAACCTGGTGTGGAACAAGTAGCTTTGCCTTGAAGATCTGCACTCAAAGCCTCATTGACTTTACCTGGCTGATGTGACCTGTACTGAATAACTGTGTTCTAGTCTTTTCCATCCTACCTCCAAAAAAGAAAGGGAGACTAAGTGATCTCAAACTTCTGATTTCAACAGTCTGTGCTTCTCTAACAGTATACAGAAAAGGACTTGTAGATATTGATCAAATCATATATCTGGTGATATTTCCTTATCAATACATGAAGAGCAAAAATCATACACACACACACACATATACATACACATATAATCTCCAAGGCAATAGATATGTCAATTACCTGATACGATGTTACACATCGTATACATGTATTGAAACATTATGCCATACCCCATAAATATGTACAGTTACCATGTGTCAACTAAAAATAAAAATATATTTTAAAAATTAAAAGAATTCTAAGTGTTTGTACATGTAAATTATGTGCTCTCAATTAAATTGTCTCATTGATTTTTGAGGGCTCCATTCTATATTTCCAACTAGAGTGGAATTGTATAACTGATTATGTTCAGTGGTCAATAGTGCATTTCATAAAGTCATAGACTCAGAGGGATTCTAGATATCGTTTGGTCTGTTCCTTGTATCTTTACATAGAGTAAAAAAATGGAATTGAAGGTATATATGTGTGTGTGAGAAAGAAGAAAATAAAAGGTTTTATTTTTCTACTTTAAATCTTCAAATTAATCTGTCTCACAGACATTCAAAGCATCATCTAGATTCTCAAAAGAAGAAATCTGGGGAACACAGAAGTTGAGAATCAAATTGCTATATTTTGCCAATTGATTGTATTTTCGAGGAATACTTAGATATAATCTTGGAAAAGAGTAGGAATAAAGGTATTGGTTAAGTTTGTGGAGTCCATATGGACTTCATTGATGGTGAAATGTCAGTGGGCCTTAAGACTGGACAGCTAATAAATCATTTTCATGAACTTGATAAAAATGCCTTTTAGCAAGGCAAGCAATTGATAGCCAATTCTGGTTGCTAAGAACAGGAAATAAGGGGTGGTTGTTGGTTAATAAGAAAACAAAAGGTAAATTAGTTTTCTTTGTTGTTTGAAATTATTATCTGTAAAGGCTTAAGATTCTTTCCTTTAATAAAGAAAATCACTGGATAAATATTCAGAGTGTGTGGCATGCCTTTCCTAGGGGTTTTGGAAAACAAGCTCCACCCCACATCCATATGTCTGAGGTGTTTAATCTCAAAACATGTTCATTTACAGACTTGATGTATTAAATGATGCAATTTCAAAGCTTCTTCCAGAATTAAATTCTTTTAAAAATTTCTTTTACAGCCAGGTGCAGTGGCTCATGCCAGTGATCCCAATGACTTGGGAGGCTGAGACAGGAGGATCGCAAGTTCAAAGCCAGACTCAGCAATCAGCGCTTAGCAACTCAGTGAGATCCTGTCTCTAAATAAAACACAAAATAGGGCTGGGGATGTGGCTCAGTGATTGAGTGCCCCAGAGTTCAATCCCTAACATCCTGCCCCCCAAAATTTTATTTTATAAACTCTGGGAAGAGTTTCTGATAGTGAAATTTAGGAAGTAAACACATAACCCACATTTTCTGCAAAGTGGGAAAGAAATTTCCAGAAAGTTTGTAATAATAACATCTTTTTGTTCTCACCACAATTTAGTCCATCTACATATAATCATAACAAGCCACATTTCACATGGAGTGAAGACATTTCTGGCTAACTGAGAACAATGGAAGGTCACAATTTTGTGTTGTGTTCTGGAAGGTGGTAGAGCTTTAGTCTCTGGATTCAACTGGGTAGAGGCCGAAGTAGCCATTCAGGGCTTGAGGTGTGACTTACTACTTACAATCTGTAGACAGAGATTCCAGACTTTTCTATGGCAATAATAAAAGCTCTCTTTCAAGAAAGTAGCTAGTCCATCACAGACAGATTAGAAGAGGCGAAGAATTAAAGAAAAAAGAAGAAAAATATATTAACAGTATATATAATACAGTTAACTGTATTAACTGCATATATAATACAGTTCTGAAAACAGTTTTCACCAGTTCCTAGAGAGGAGGAAATCTGGTCAATACTAGAAACAAACTCCTAGTACCTGTAGTTTGATTGTATGTGTGTGTAAACAATCACACATGGGTGTGACTTAATGTTGGTATGGGCCAGGCTTGGTCTATTTTCATATCATAAGACTGTGTTTGCAACAAGGATAAATGAACTGGGTTTCTAGGGTACCTATTATCTTCTGCTTGACCTTTTGACCTTCAGCCGCCCATATCCTTGGGAGTCCACAGCATCACCAGTCCTTAGCTCTACCAGGTCACCTGGCTCTACCTGCTCTTCCAAGCAAGACAGAAAAGGATAACACAAGACTTCGTTATGCTACCCAGAATGGGACGCGATGTAAAATTTATGAATTGTTCATTTCTGGAAGTTTCCATTTAAAATTTTTAGACCATGGTTGACCACAGGTGACTGAAACTATGGAAATAAAACTGGGTAAGAGAGGAATGACTGTAAAGCCAGATGACCAAAAGGAGGTGAATTAAAACCGCTGGGCAAGGCTTTATTGGAAATACACGTTCTCGTGCTGAACTCTCCCGTCCATCAGAGTGTGTCCGGGAGAATGGTGCACGTGTTCCGGGATACAGAAAATTTGCAAAGGCCCGGTCAGGAAGGGGAGGGCTTAAGGCAGGAAGAGAAGGTCAGAGTCCTTCCTGGATAAGTCAGGAAAAGCCCGCTGATTGACAGGAGGCGCCTCTACTGCTGACGTCAGCATCTGACTGTTCCATGGCTGCCCCTGAGTGGACACACAGAACCCTGAACCAACCTAACAATGAATATATTTATTTATATTTTAAAAAGTATTAAAAACATTCATAGGTAAGTGTTATAGATTACACCACTAATACTCAAGATAAATTATCTTAGTCTCTGAAGGTGTCTATATTCACAAACATCCCAATGTAATACATGGGTCCCATAAATGCATGCAAATTTTCTGTAGCAACTATAAATATTTTTTAAATAGAAAAAAGACTCATGACATGTAGTGCCATGTCAACTGTCATTCTTGATCATGCACACACCCTAGATATTGCACTAGGAGCAGGGGAATATCTAATATGAAGATAAAATTATATCTTTTAAAATTGCTCTTACAAAAGAAACATAATTCCAATGGTCATTTAGAGAATTTTTATTCCTAAATATAGATGCTTCAAAATTATCAGAAAAAAAATTGGAATATTTTGAGAAGAAGTAAATAAGAATGCCATCCACAGATAGCTGTCTTTTCTGTGAGAACTCTACAGGAGCAGTTCAGATATAGGTTCTTATTTTATCAGTATCTTGCAAGTGATAAGAGAACCACATTATAGTAGAAGTAGGAAAGGGAAGGAATGGAAAAGGTCAAAGAAACATATAGATAAGTACTGCAATGATTTAGCATAAAATCAGTTGTTGGGGTAGTTTGTGGGCACATCTGCAGAGAAGGTTGGTGAACCACTATCTTTGTTATTTAGTAAAGACATAGGGACACAGGCTTGCTATTACTTATTGCTTATAAAAGCTCAGCATGTACTCCTACCTTTTATAGATTGGGAAGTTGAGGGAACAGTGCTTATATAAGTTATGTTTTTTTCAAAATCATACTACAATCAGGTCTTTCGAAGTTCATAACTTTTATACTTATGTTTATTATGGCATCACTTAAAAAACAGATGGATTATTGTGAGGAAAGGAGCAGGAGAAATAATTTTGTCTTACAGACTATAGCATACATGTATTATAAATACTCATTATCACAATTTTTTGAGGTTGATGGGTTAGTGGAGATACCATTTTCAGATACACAATGGAGGTTGATGTGAGGAACGTTATCCTTTGGTGACCTTCTAAGGAACCCAGAGAGATCAAACCATACTTTCTATTTTGGATACTGTGGGCAGCTGATCCAGTCTTCTGAGAACCAGGATGGCTCTTTCTCTCCCCCTTTCTGCCACAGCCATACCTTCCTTGGAAGGAAGGCAATGGAATGAAAATGTGTCTGTGAACATTGCTCTTACGAAAGGGAGAAAATTCCATCTTGAGAGCTTTTTCTTTCTTTCGTTCCTTTTTTTTTTCTTTTTTGGTACCGGAGATTGAACTCTGGGGCACTCGACTACTGAGCCACATCCCCAGCCCTATTGTGTTCTATGTAGAGACAGGGTCTCACTGAGCTGCTTAGTGCCTCGCCGTTGCTGAGGCTGGCTTTGAACTTGAGATCCTCCTGTCTCAACCTCCTAAAGTACTGGAATTAAAGACATGGGCCACTGTGCCAGGCACAAGTTTTTATTTCTAGATAATAGATGCTTCCAAATTATTGGAAGAAAGAGTATTTTGAGAAAAAGTAAACAAGAATGTCATCCCCAAAGTGACTGTCATTCCTATGAAGACAAAGTCTGAGAACACCAAAATTTACCTATGTACTCAAGGGTGGCACCTAAATATCATTTTTTTAAAACAATGATGTCCCACAATGTTTCTTGACTCATCTTGAACTCCTACCTCAGCCTCCCGAGTGTTACCATGCTCAGCTATTATTTGATGCCTCCCAACCAGATTCTAACAGAGAAAATTGTTACGCATAGAAAGACATTAATTTCATGAAAAAATATATTGTCATCTATTAAGTTAGGCATTATAAAGTTATTCTTCTTAAATTACAGTTATTATTAATAAACACATCAAATGAACAGTAAGTGTCTTGGGAAGAGAGAGGTTGGAGAGAACACAGAAGCAAGGAAAAATCAGTTAGAAAGAAGAGCAAAGGAAAAGTCAAGCCCCTGAACAATCTTTTGGAGGAAGAGGCAGGGTTAAGTCAAGGCTTCAGAGAACAGGTGTTTTTAATATAGATGGTGACTGTGGATTGTAGGTTTTATGGGAAAATTATTGTTTTGTGTGCCAGGATTTGGGGTAGGTGTTGGAAGCCAGTGGTAAGCAAACAATTCCCCTTATTTTGTAGCGTAGGCACTGTGGCAGAAAAGATAAAGAGTAAATGATAACGACAGATTAGTTATGAATATGCAAAGTACTAAGAAGGAGAAGCGCTAGGGTTGGCACTGCTAACTGAGGATCTGACCCCATCCAGGGGCCAGGTCTCTAACTATACAAGTTAGTTAGACAGAAAGGAGAGAAAAGAACATTCCAGGTGGAAAGAACTGTGTGTATGAAGGGCACTAATTGGGGAAGAGGCCACAGGAAAAGTAGTGTAGCCTAGTGTGGCTTGACAAGGGACATGGATTTACCAGACTCTATGCCCTGGATATGCTCACCTGAGTTACAAGCAGCTTCAATTTGACACCAGCCTAAAGTTTCTCAAAATGTATTTGCTTGTTTCTGGGCTACAGTTAGGTTCTAAAGAAAAACATTGTATTAGTACCTCATTTTGTCAAAGATAGGTGTCAGGGTAATAAACATTTCTATAGTAGGCTAGATCAAGGATATGTCAGATCAAAAAACGATTAAATGACTATAATTTTATTTATATTATTATTTGATCTATTCTTAAGGACTCCAAAAAATGCAGTTTATTTCAGATCTTTTAAGTGTGTGATATTGGTCAGGATAATTCTTGTTGCAAGAGACTGAAATCCAAGCAAAATTTGCAATAATGAACAAGTCCAATGAAAAAAGGAATATGTCATCTCACATTATTTACCAAGTCCAGGGAGAGGTACTACTTCAGGCAAATGCCAGTCGAATGCTGTTGGGAGGAAACTTTGTCTCAGCTATGGGGTTCAAGATGTGATCTTCGTTCCCAATGTGTTGATAAGATATCACTCCCTTCCCCAGCCTTACGTCCCACCAGCTCAACAGCCCTACAAGGAGAAAGAGCTCCTTTCCTCAGCCGTTTAACAAATGTCCTGGAATCGATTCTCCTTTGAACAAGTTGGGTCTTGTGATCATCCTTAAGACAATCATGACAGCAAGAAGTACAGGATATGCCACTGGGTCAGGCCAGGATTAATTAGAAGGGGGCTGGGGTTGGCACTGGCAATCCCAAAGTTATATGGTCTGAGGGTAAAGAGGGACGTTACAGCTCATATGCCATGACTGGTCAAAGGAAAATCAGGGTGTTGTTATCAAAGGAAGTTGATTGAATAAGGGGCAACAAAAACAACAGATGGTCTCCATCCAACTTAATCTTATTTTTTTGGTCATTGGGAAGTCAGTCTTTTGGGATGATAGATTTGGTCTTCCTTCACCCACAATTACTTATATTAACTTTCTCTTGTGAACTTAATGAAAAATCTGAAACATCTCCATAAATCATTGTACATGATATTGTTTTATACAGAGTTTTATATATAAGGCAGATTTTATAGGCCAAAGCCAATATTATAATGCTATAAATCATGAAGCTAAAAAGCTAATATATTTAATTGGATATATGAGTGCATTAACTGAATGAAGAAAACGAATGAAGGACAAAGTATTTAGGATGTTCATGGTCATGGAGAAAAGTAATTAATAAATGAATTCTAAAATTTTGCCTAATACAAATAGAACAGTGCTATAAATTTTAAACATAAAATGTTACAAGAAATCTTAGGCATTAAATAAATATGCCTCAGATCCTGATCGGGTTGATGATATTATGGTAAATGTGATTCAGCTGTGAAATTCCTGTGTAGTTTGTTTATTCCGATAGGATGCAATGTGGATGACCAAGATTCTAGAACCTGGAAACTCCACCAATATTGCCATAACTGAGAAAAAAATCAGAGCATGAAGTCCTGGGTTTATGAAAGATCACTTTGTCTGAATCCTTGCTTTTCAGACTCTAAACAATTAAGCTGTCAGCTCAGAGAATGTGGTTCTGAAAATCCTAAAATCAGAAATAGTCAGTGTCCCATTCTTACCAAATAAGGGTGTGTTACTCTGCTTAGTATAATACAGTACACATTCATTCCACCTATCTACGTTTGTCAAATGTGGGAGGATTATGATCTGAACACAGGACGGAGCTAACTCAAAGTACTAAAAATTTCAAGGAGAAGCAAAAGTGTCTGTGAATAGAATGTTTTTTCTACATCATTTGCAAATCTCTGGAACATTTCAGACTCATGCAAAAATTCAGCAGTTTAAAATGAATCAATCTATGAACATGCAGTAGAAAGTGGCAGCCCTAAAACATACATTTATATTTCATGAAAATTCAAGTTGCAAAATTTGTGGCTGTTAAAAATATTACAGGACCCAAATTATTGGCATTCAACTTAGAAAGTTCTACCTTGTTAAGCAAAATGGGTATTCAATGCCAAAATTTCCTCCAACAACTATACCAAGGCTAGGAAAGGGAATATGATATTATTGGATGCCTACCAAGTGCCAAACATTTCTCACTTCATTTTATTACCAACCCATTTCATGGCTGAGAAAGCTCAGGCTCATTTACAAATAAATATCTCTACAATATTAGGAAATCTGCCTAAGACCATAGAGATATTCACAGGCCTGAGATAGGAACCAAGGTCCAGCTGGATTGGTACTCAGGCTCCTTTGTGCCACACCATGTCACACCAGGAGCTTGAAGCATCACTTTTTTGTTGTTTGTTATAAGGAAGATACTCAGTTTCTGCCTGCTGATGTACGTTACTATAAATATTTTCCACATATATTAGGGTACTTTTTCCATAGATCTATACATGCTTTGAACTTGTTTCTTATCTTTTTGTGTGAGTATATGTGTATACATCTTTCACAGCAGCGAAGTATTCAGATAAATTGATCCTTTACATCAGGCAATTCTTCTCTGATGCTATAGGAGATGGCACACAGTAGGTCCTATTACAGGTAGGACATTATTATTCTAGAATAGTCCAGGACATAATTTATTCTGACCTTTTAATTAAGTCAATATTCTAATGCTGTTTTTGGACTTTGTTTTATGTGTAGGTATTATGGAAAATTTATTGCAAACATATATAAGCAGAATATGATGCAAATTTTTGCATACTTTGTGTTATTCTGTACCACATGTAGATGACCACTTTCTAGGAAATTTTTTCTTTTCCTAAGAGTTCATTTGGTTTACAGTCCACCAAATTTAATACTTTTACATTTGGTAAATTCTTTTTCTGATCATTCCACTTGGAACTATATCACTTGTTAATCAATTTTAAAAAGTGTAGCCAAATTAAACCCTGAGACAATCGATTTTTATTTGTTCACCCAACAGACTCTCAGACTAGAGCAATCCACATATTTTCCTTTTCCCTCAAGACATTTCCACTTTGCAATTTTCAATTTCTGGCTTCAGCCCATGGTTCAGAGGAATGAGGTCATTCAACTATCATTTGCCAGATCTCCCTACCAAAGGACAATAACCAAAGGCTGAATGGAAAATCTTGCACAAAGCCAGATTAGAATTTGCGCTAATGAGACAGTGGTGTTGGTTACAACGATGCTATCTTTCAAAGGCAGCACAGTGGCTATAAATGCACAGACACTTCACCTTCTCTTCAAGCTCTCTTGGGCAGACCCAGAGATTCCAAGTCTAGATTTGACCTTGTTTCCAAAAACTTGGTTTTCTTTACCATGTAAAGGAGCCAGTGCAAGTTCTGATAATTAAGGCAAACTCTTAGACAAAAGGTGTAGTCTCTAAATATAACTAGGTTCAATACAACCCCTTGCTTTATATTACTCATATGTATTACATTGGTGGTCTGGTGGAGAGGTATCTTAAGAGGTAGAAACAAACTTGAACTTGGAGATGTGAAGTTTAGTTCATATTCACTGGATAGGTTATTTGGTTAGTTCTCTGTGCTTCATATTTTTATTGTCAAAACAATGAAAGAGAAATCATAATAATATCTTCTAAACTTGCTCAGACAAGTAGAAGTACTCCATAAACCCATAAAGGATAAGGACTTCTAGTGCACATTATTATTATGTTTAACTCTAAACTAAAAAAACCCCCAAATCTCAACTTTCTCATGGACAAAAACTGCAAGAACAACACAAATGGTAACATGAACATTACGTTAAACTACATTGATCTTCCTGTGGTGAGTACATCAGAAAGGGGTACCAAGGAGGCACTTTTTCTGTACATATCTCAACAGGCGTAAACTCCCATGAAATTATGCTTTTCATGGAAACTTTGACCATATTAATCTTGGCTGAGTTTGGGCAATATTTTTGGAACTCTGAAAGGGCTCTTTCATTTTTAATTCCCATGAAAGGCTTTATTTTTGTATACTGTATTAAAGAAATCCACAAAGAAAAAAACATCATACTTCTGATAATATTTCATGCAAATGAAAGAGCAGAGTTGGAAAACCATTCTCAGATGTCACCTTTACCAATGCTATGATTCAGGGACAAAAATGAACCTTTCCACCTTCATTCATTACATGTTCATGTCACACTTAGTAATTTCATAAGTTCACGTTTGTGCGATACATTAATAAATTGACATTTACCCTTTTGTGCAAAGAGATTTATCTCACATTGAGTCAGATTCTACTACCCAGCTGTCTCCTACTTCTAAGACTCCTAACTATGTAAAGTACAATGATTCTTTCAAGCTACTGCAGCAGTGATCTAGTTGGAATTCTATGCCAGCTTTCTGGAAAGAGTTCATTGACTTCGAGCCTAAAAAATGTGCCTCAGAGAAGCTGAACAACTTTTTTGAAAAAAAGCATCTTGAAGTATGTGATTGCTTTGTGCCCACCAAGCCATTCATGTCAAGATTTCAGGAGGCAGTGGTGGCTTCTTTTATTCTTGATGATAGAACTGAGGTTTGGAATGTTGAAGAATTAAGAAGTAGTGAGGACTGGGTAAGATTCAGCACTATTTGAGTATGGTGAGATCATAAGTCATCTCTCTCCTGTGAAAAGGGCCTCTAAGTGGTTTTGCCAAACCAAGTCTAACAGTAGGAGATTGTCAAGACTCCAATTAGCAAATCCCTAAGCCCCAAAGTTAATTATATGAGTAATGAAAGGTGCTTGAAAAACTCATTTCTGGGAAAGGGAAGTCAAATCAGCCATTAGCCCCACTGGGTGCATAGAGAGACTGGAGTCCACCACAAGAAAAAATGTTCCGAGCCAACCTCTGCAAGGGAATAAATAACTACTATTGTTAAATAAGTTTCAGTATTTTTGTAAAAAGAAAAAAAATCATAGAGGACGCTTGGATATTTATTGTTCTTAGACTAATCTTTCAACTCATATGCCCAATAAAGGGAAATAAAAAATATTAAAATAAAATGTACGGTTTTAGAGAAGAAAAGAATAAAGAAAAAATTACTTCCCTTTGGTAGACAAAATCAGAAAACTCTCTTATGAAATGATAAAAAATGTGCTAGTCAATAATTAAGAATAATGTCAATGCACACCAAGAGAAGTTTAGTTTATATTAATAAATTTCAGTATTTGAAATATTACATTAAAACTAAGCAGGAGTATGAAAAGTAATGGGAAAGACCACATATGTCAATAACTGGTTAAATGTTATCCCTTAAGGCTACTGTTTTAGTCAACTTTTTCACTAATGTGAATGAAGGACCCAACCAGCAGAGTTGTAGAGGAGGAAGAGTTTATTTGAGGGCTTATGGTTTCAGAGGTCTTAGTCCACAGAAGGCCAGCTCCATTTCTTGGGGCTGGACGTAAGGCTGAGCATCATGGCAGGAAAGGGTGACAGAGGAAAGCAGCCCACGTCTCGGTGATCAAGAAGCAGAGAGACTCCACTCGCCAGATACAAATATATACCCAAAGCCACACTCCAATTCCCACCTCCTCCAGCCACACCCTGTCACTTCAGTACCACTCAATGGATTCCTATCAGGGGATTATATCACTGATTAGATTAAGACTCACAGCCCAATCATTTCTCCTCTAAACCTTCTTGCATTGTCTCACACGTGAGCTTTTGGGGGACACCACATCTAACCATAACAGCTACCAAACCAGGATATTTTAAAAACATAAACTGAAGTTAATAAACATGCAGATGTCATCTTAAGGAACTGAAAGCCTAAGAACACTGGGGTATTTTGCGCTTAAATTTCAAATAAGGAAATACTTCTCTATATGGAAGATTGTTGTTTTGACAGTGGCCTTTATATGTCCATAAATTTCTCTTCCTTTATTTCATAGTACTACAGTCACCAGGGACCCCACAGCTGCCCAAATACACACCATATCTCCAAGTCTCCTTTGCAGGATAGGGGTTATAATCCTCATCCAATGAAATGATGAAGAAGTGACATTTTGACCTTAGACATTGAGCAAGTATGTTTCCATACCTCTCTCTCGCAAGCTAAATCACTGGGGTACTATTGAACCCCAAGGAAAACACCCCAGGAAATTGAAGCAAAATTTAATGTAATGCTCATGTAAAGAGGAGCCATGCTACCAATTCAGGCCACTCACCTCAATACTGTTCCATGAACGGGAAATAAATTTTGTGTTCTTTAAATAGCATGAACATGATCCTACTTTTCCAGACCGTCCAGACTTCTACCTGTTCTCTTGACATAATTATAAATAGCATTCTCTTCCACTGTCAAAGTATATTACATGGAGACTGTGTTTCCAATCAATGTACCAAGGTACATCTTTATATCAGCCACTTAGTTTCTCTACAATCCATATAGAAATTGGAACTTGGGTGCTAACTTACTAGGACCTGGAAGCCACGTGTTGGGAATTGAGGGCATGTGTATAACAGGTTAGAACACTAGCCAGTCTTATTATGGTGAAATAACTGGGGATTGGAACCACAGACACCTAACCACTGAGCAACATCTCTAGTCCTTTTTATTTTTTGAGACGGGGTCTTGCTTAGTTGCTTAGACCCTCACTTAGTTGCTGAGGCTGGCCTCAAACTTGTGATCCTCCTGCTTCAGGCTCCTGAGTTGCTGGGATTAAAGCAGCATATTTCTGGTGAAATACCAGAATGTACCAAAGTACATTGTCACCTGCAATAACTTGATAAGCAGATCATATGTACCCCCCAAACCTAGAGCCCTAGTATATTTGTGTTGCCTAGATCTTGCTACATTCAGTGAGGTACTTTAAGACAGAAAGAAACACAAGCAAGAATTGTCCAATGTACCAGCAGGGATCAAAGAATACAGAATGGGTTGGAAACACCTCCTGCTGCTACATTCCAGATGGCACCTGTGATACACAACTGCTTTTTTTCAGGGGCTCTCTCAACGACCTATCATTAAACCAAAGCATAAAAGATCAGATTCAGCATCAGCTCTACACATACACTCACTGTTTCTTATGTCCTCAAAAGAAGTGCCTTTAAAATAAAGAGAAGTTGGGTGGGGTGGCACACGCCTGTAATCCCAGCAACTTGGGAGGCTGAGGCAGGAGGATCACAAGTTTGAGGCCAGCCTCAGCAACTTAATGAGGGTCTAAACAACTAAGCAAGACCCTGTCTTAAAAAATAAAAAGAACTGGGGATGTTGCTCAGTGGTTAAGGGCTTGTGGTTTCAATTCCCAGTATCATAAGTAAGTAAGTAAGTAAATAAATAAATAAGTAGGAAGATGGATCCTGGAAGCCAAGAAGTAAGGTGGGCCTAACAAGAGCATGTAAAAGGATTCTGTGTGTGGGGACTGAAACTCAGGACTACCTGGAAGAAAATGAACCTACTAAGAAGCCTACTAAAGTTTTGAAATGACAAACCTGGATTCCCAATGCCTATAACTGTTTTAAGCCCAGCAATTCTGTATTCCCTATCTGCTTCAGATATTACCTTGGAAACAATGCTGAGCTTGCCTCCTCAGAAGGCAAATCCCTGGGTCAAGGGAGAGGATGATCAAGAGAGTTGCTCACGGAAGCAGCGCTGGTTGTGTTGGGGTGAACTAACCAAGGACATACTCGGCTGTTAGAGCAGAGAATCTCCACAATTACCATCTGGCTAAGGACCATCACTGGATTTTCTCTTTGTTCCTCCTTTTCTCCAATTATTTATTTCAGTTCTGTCTGCCATTCGTGCTTCCTTGTTGCGTGTGTGAGTGTGTGCGTGTGTGAGTGTGTGTGCGTGTGTGTGAGTAGGGAAAGACACTGATAACTGGACTTTTAGTTTACAGGCCACTAGACAGTGAGCAATTACTTCTAGCCAGATCAAAACAATCATCCATGTGGGGATTCTCCTTGACTACAGTCATCTTGTTCTTTTTTTTTTTTTTTTTTTTTTTTTTTTTTTTTTTTTTTTTTTGGGTACCAGGGATTGAACTCAGGGGCACTCAACCACTGAGCCACATCCCCAGCCCTATTTTGTGTTTTTTATGTAGAGACAGGGTCTCACTGAGTTGCTTAGCGCCTCGCCCTGTCATCTTGTTCTTAACTGTCATGTTTTCCTGCCAGGTGATTCAGGCTCACATCCCAAACCCTAGAGGACAAACGAAGTCAGGAATCAGCCATTGTTGTGCCAACCTGTATATTAACTGATGCTTGACATGTCAATTGTTTTTGATAAAGACCAGGTGTATTTAAGGTACCCTTGGCCTACCTTTGTCTAGCTTAACATATAAATCCCTTCCTAATGTCCTGGGGTCCAGGAATCCTCTGTCTTGCTGCCATCAGGACATGGTTCTGTCCTTATGTCCCTAATAAATTGTACTTTGTAAAGTCTTGGATTTGTCTGTCTCTTTTGTTTTCTTGACATCTTCTGTTTTTGGCAGCTGATTCTCATACACTGGTACCAGCTTTTTCAGAAATAATCCATTTCCCAGGGAAACTAAAACTTGAGATGGGTACACTGTAGATGGGACTTTGGGGACTTCATTTGGAGAATGGGTGGGATGTGTCCTGTGTATAGAAAAAGGTGTACATACAAATATTTTGGTGAAAGTTGGAGGTAGGAGTATGAGGTGGACAGAGGGAAGTATATACCAAATTTTTTCTATATTTCCTTAGATGTTGTGTTGCAGGGCAGGGATTGTGACTCCGTGGTAGAGCGCTTGCCTAGCATATATGAGGCACTGGGTTCGATCCTCAGCACCACCTTAAAAATAAATAAATGAATAAAATAAAGTTAAGGGCTGGGGTTGTGGCTCAGTCTAGCACATGTGAGGCACTGGGTTCCATTCTCAGCACCACATATAAATAAATAAAGGTCAATTGACAACTAAACAAATTTCAAAAAAGTTGTGTTGCGTGTTGGTGTATGGCTGGCCTTGTAGGGACAATATTTCTGAGCTTTTTTGTTTTTTCAGATGATGGTGGCCTTTACTAAGTTCCACCCACTGGAATTTCAGTGGAAGTAATATTTGTGGTGTTATATCAAGGCCATTGAACATGAAGCACATGCTCCTTGCCTCCATCCCTTCCCCTAAGCTGGTGCGTACAGGAGCCTGGGACTCAGTTCCACCCATGCAGAAGATGCCCAAATAAGACAGAAGTAACTTTGCCCTTTGCCAGTCTGCTTTGCTCCACCACCCAAGAATGGTTATATGAGATGGAAATAAACTTAAGGTTTTTATAACCCTGATTTAGAGGATTTCTTTGTTACCATAGCTAAGTCTTGACTCTAACCAATTGCAGCTTGTTCTTTCCAGCAGAAGCAGTACATCACCTGGAGGACGTGCTCCAGCACTGATCTATGAGCAACATGGAGGCAGGCTCCTGGACTGTGGATGCTGACCCCAGGGTTTTCTACAGTGCCTGGCACATAGTAGCTGCTCAATAAATATTTGTTAAGCAACTCAAAGAATAAAGATCTCTAGAACAAATATCTATACTTTAAAATTAGGAAATTATTCTCTTGTTGGCTTTTTTCCTGTTTGCTACTAGTTTACACATGCTAGGTAAGCACTCTACCACTGAGCCATAACCCCAGCCCTTAACTTTATTTCTTTCATTCATTTATTCATTCATTCATTATGTGGTACTCAGGATTGAACCCGATGCCTCACAGGTGCTAGGCAAGTGCTCTACCACAGATAACATAAACGTAGCTCATCTGACTGTCAGGCAAAACAATGTGTAATGAGTACTCCCCAGGTACCAGACACCATGCTGGGTTCCTAGGCCTCTGTGTCTTGGTCACCTCTTATTGACATTTTTCTGCTTAGCATGATGCAGTGTGTCCATCCTGGCCTCTCAGCAGCTTGCAGTACCCCAGTCCTGTAGTGCCCTGCAGCATCACATAGAATGTACGTGGCAGAACTGGAAACAAAACTTAGGACTTTCAGATTCTAGACCTGTTTGTCTTTCCTTTTACAGATGCTTAATTTTGTACATGATTTGTAAGCATACTAAAATCTCAGAATGTAACTTTGTGTGCTTAAAAAACATACCAGACATGGTTTTCCCCTTTCCTATTAGACATTCAAATTATTTTTTCCATATTTTGGTAATATGATTTTTTGGATATAAGTAATTAAAAGCATAAATACCTATTTAACTTCATATGCTTAGATTCTGAGAATTTTCCATATATTTCAAGGTATAATTAGATTTTAAGTAAAACAATATTTTAGAACTCTGGAATTCGATAACAGCAATGGAAATCAGGTCCAATGTATCTTTTCATGTCTTGGCAAATATTACACTTTGTAAAAAAAATTAGCATTAAGTTTCTTTTGTTGTTTTTTTTTTAAAAGAAAGTATACTTCCAAAAACATATTCATTGAGTCATCTTGGTAAATTCCCCCTAGTTACTGAAAATCTTATTGTAGACTGTTTATTTCCTTAGGAAGGGAAAGTAGGAAGGCAGCTGTTTATAAATTAGAAGAAAGTTTACCTTACAATAAGTGATATCCAGATGGCTTCTAACTTTGCTAGTAGCAAACAGGAAAAAAGCCAACAAGAGAATAATTTCCTAATTTTAAAGTATAGATATTTGTTCTAGAGATCTTTATTCTTTGAGTTGCTTAACAAATATTTATTAAGCAGCTACTATGTGCCAGGCACTGTAGAAAACCCTGGGGTCAGCATCCACAGTCCAGGAGCCTGCCTCCATGTTGCTCATGGACCAGTGCTGGAGCACATCCTCCAGGTGATGTACTGAGCTACTGCTGGAAAGAATAATGGCAAAGTGAGAGACAAGTGCTTTACTTCATGGGGCTTATAGTCTAGTAAAATCAGAGTTCTATCCTCTTACCATGAGTATGCTGCTGTTATGGTTTGGATATGAGGTGTCCCCCAAAAGCTCATGTGTGAGACAATTCAGGAAGGTTTATAGGACAAATGATTGGGTTATGAGAACCTTAATCCAATTAGCTGATTAATCCCTGTGAAGGATTAACTGAGTGGCAGGTAGGGTGTGGCAGGGGGAGGTGGGCACTGGAGGCATGGCTTTGGGGCATATACTTTTCATCTGGTGAGTGGAGTCTCTCTCTGCCTCTGATCATCATGTGAGCTCCTTCCTTCTGCCACACTCTTCTACCAATACCTCGAGCCCTGAGGAATGGAGTCAAAAATCTTCCCGTGGACTGGGACCTCTGAAACTGTGAGTCTCCAAATAAACTTTTTCTCCTTTAAATTGTTCTTGTCAGATCTTTTAGTCACAGCAGTAAAAAAGCTGACTAACACACCTGCTGCTCAAAAGCAGACAGCATGTCGCTCTCTCTTTTGGGACCCCCTCTTTAGTACCATACAGCATCAGTTCTATCCGGATAATTTCTTACTTGTGGTTTGTTCTTACTCATTTTTCTCAAGTGCCTCTTGCTTAAGTAAATCTGCCTTGAAATCCTGCTCTCAATAAGGTTTCTTCTTACAAAACTTTTCTTCCAGGCCCTCATCTCACATGCAAGTTATACTTTCTTTTGTGTAATTCATTATATCATTTGCTCCCTCCCTCAACAGACTGTAAGCTCTATGAAACTGTTATAGTTTGGATGTGAGGTGTCCCCCAAAAGCTCACATGTGAGATGATGCAAGAAGGTTTAGGGAAGGAACAATTCAAGTATAAAAACCCTAATCTAATCATTGAATTAATATCCTGATAAGGATTAACTGAGTGGTAACTGAAGGCAGGTAGGGTATGGCTGGAGGAGGTGGGTCCCTGGGGGCGTGGCCTTGGGTTATATATTTTGGACTCTCTCTCTGCCTCCTGATCATCATGTGAGCTGCTTCCCTCTGCCACACTCTTCTGCCACAATGTTCAGCCTCACCTCCAGCCCTGAGGCATGGCGGTGGACTTCTATGACTGAGACCTTTGAAACAGTGAGCCCTCAAACTTTTTCCTCCTCTGCAATTGTTCTGGTCAAATCTTTTAGTCACAGCAACAGAAAAGCTGACTAAAACAGAAGCCAAAGCTATTCATTTTAATTTATCATCTTACCTCCTAGCACCTAGCACTGTTATGGATTTAGAACAAACAAAACCTCACAAACATGTACTATTAATTATTGCACTTTGCTCAATGAATGGAGGAAAGGTGAATGTATCATTGTTTTAAGTTGGCAGCAGTGCTAATATGAAGATGATGTCATTTTTCATTATTGTAAATGTTGATTCTTATTTTACCTTTTAGGATCACCATTCGCTTGCAAAGCAATGCTAAATAAATGACTCGAGACACCAGACATGTCTTCTTTGAAATTTTCACAGTCATTAGGAAACTTGGGAAGGCCACTCCTCTAGATTCTCATGGTGTAGACACAATGTGCTGCTACTGTGTCTCTAGCTTGCTTCTTGAAGCCCGTCAGGACTTTCTTCCTAGGCAGCTCTTCAGGGCTTCCTGACACGCTACGTCTATAGTCTGAATTGCCCATTATGGTTTTGTTTACTCTGAAGTGTTGCTGTAATGTAAAATTTACGTAGGACAAAATTTTAGTGCTCCTTTGAGTAATATCTGAGTTGGTGCCTGGGACTTTGGGTAGCAGCAAATTAGGCATGGCTAGGCAGGGGCCAGGGCCGTGAGAATGGGGAGCCAAATCATAAGAAAGGTGATGTTTTATTCAGGTTTTTTTTGCTGCTATAACTGAAAGATCTGACAAGACAATTTTAGAGGAGAAAAAATTTATTTGGGGGCTCAGAGTTTCAGAGTTCTCAGTCCCTGACAGCCTGCTCCATTCCTTGGGGCTCCAGGTTAGGCTGAACATCATGGCGAGGAGGATGGTAGAGGGAAGCACTTCACACAATGATCAGTAAGCAGAGAGAGAGCTCCCCTCATCAGATACAAATATATATCCCAAAGCCACTCTCCCAATACCCACCTCCTCCAGCCACACCCAACTGGCCTTTGGTCCCACTTAATCCCATCAGGTGGTCAATTCACTGATTGGGTTAAGGCTCCCATAATCTAATCATTTCTCCTCTGAATCTTCTTGCATTGTCTCACACATGAGCTTTTGGGGGACACCTCACATCCAAACCATAACAGGTGGTAACACACAAATAATAGAGAAGGTGTGTTTGTTTATATGAGGACATATGGCCATTAGATTAATGTTCAGTAACAGTGACATAAGGCACCAATGGAAACACTACTCTGACCCAACCACAGGTTTCCAACATGATTCCTGTCAAGTACTTGAATCACCTTGGGGTCCAAAGGGTTGTGAGGCTACTGTGGAAGACAGACGCTTGAACTATCTGGGGAAGAAGTGAGGTGGTAATAGATGGTGATGGTTATTTCATGTCAACTGGACTGGGCTGAGTAATGCCCATATAGTTGGAAAAACTCATTTCTAGGTGTTTCTATGAGGCTGTTTCTGGAAAAAATCAGCATCTGAATCAGCAGGCTAATGATCTGCCTTCACCAATGTGAGTAGGCATCATCCAATCCTTGAATAGAACAACAACAACAAAATAACAAACACATCAAAGACAATTTCTCTCTTTTCTTGAGCTGGGGCATCTATTTCTCTCCCTAGACATCAGAGTTCCTAGTTCTGACTCCAGGGCCTCCACCACCAGCTGCCATGGCTGTCTACCCATTGGCTGCCCTGGCTCTGAATACTTCAAGCTCCAACTAAATCACACCACTGCATGTCTTCATTCTTCAGTTTGCAGATAACAGATCCTGGGACTTCTAGGATTCCATAAGCACCTAAGCCTATTCCCATAACAGATCTATCTACCTACCTATTTATCTGTCCTAGTTACTCTGTTTTTCTGGTGAATCCTATGCATATGTGAATAGATACCCTGCTTTAGTTGGGGTCCTCTGAACCAGACCTTGAGACAAGTAGCTTAAATGCAAATAATTTAGGTGTGAATCCCAAGAGGCAGTATAGGAAAGTGAAGAAGTATGAACTGGAAGAGTAGGAAATCAATAAGCTGGGTGCTGTCAAGTACTTATCACTATGGGCAACTGAGTGTCAATCCAACTAACGAACTCTGATAGATAGTAAAGGAGACAAATTAACTTTATAGATCTCAAGTGTTTTGATATTGAAAAAGGGTTAGACAATGCATTTCAGGGTGATGCTTGGAAAATATGAAGTGCTGACTATCAGGAGAACATATGGAGTTGTCAACAAGTTCATGATGTTTAATGAGTGTTAGGCATTCTTATACCTTTGACAACGATTCTTTTTATTTAACACTCACAATACTCTAATAAAGTGGGGACTATTTTTTTAAATTTTATATATAGATACTGAAACTCAAAGGAAATAAAAGCCTTATGGGATATCATACAGCTAATATGAAGGAGATCCTGAATTATGTTCAGGTTTCCTGACTTAAAATATAGTGAAAGACAATCAGGGGGCTTTGAAATCTCTTTTTCTTTCTTTCTTTCCTTCTTTCTTTCTTTCTTTCCTTCTTTCTTTCTTTCTTTCTTTCTTTCTTTCTTTCTTTCTTTTCTTTTCTTTCTTTCTTTTTGGTTCTAGGGAAGGGGCTTTGGAATCCCTCATTCCTCCCTCCCTTCCTTCCTTCCTTCCTTCCTTTCTTCCTCTTTCCTCCCTCCCTCCTTCTCTCTTTCTTTCTGGTTCTAGGGAGTGAGTCTAGAGGCACTCAGCCATTGAACCACCTCCCCAGCCCTTTTTTGTATTTTATTTAGAGACAGGTCTCACTCAATTATTTAGGGCTTCGCTAAATTGCTGAGGCTGGCTTTGAACACACGATCCACTGCCTTAGCCTCCTGAGCTGCTGGGATTACAGGCGTGCGCCATCGCTTTTTCTTTGAAACCTATTGCTGTCCAGGGTAACATCCAGATTTCAGTACCTGTGATGGCACGGTTGTATACAAAGCAGAATGGTTGCTGGTCACTATGTGGACAGATGAACTTGCCTTCATGGCAGCCCTCTTATATAAAATCTTATGATGATTTGGTTGCTGATTCTTTGGTTTTTCTTTAGACAATTCTGTCACTGCACTGTGCTTCAGTTTCCTCATTGTAAAACAGATACGTAATATGGACTTTCAAAGTCAAAGTCCATCGTCAAGGCAAAATAGACTCAGTTCTATCCCATTTTTTTTTCCAATTCATAGTCGATACCATATCACCTTGGCAAATGCTCACATTTTTTTTTTCTATTATAAATACCAACGTCCACAGTGAATGGATCACATTAAAGGAATTGGCTACTTTTGCAGACCTAAAGGTAAAGGCCCTGGGCTACCACAGAGAAACAGTATCTACAGAAACTTCATTAAATAGAAATAAAATGTTAACATTTTCCTTACTCCACATTTTTCTTTCAGGTGCAATGCCAACTCCATGATTAGGATTTTATTTTATTTTATTTTTTTAAATTAAATGATCCATTTATCAAATAGTTATAAAGCAGCTATCAGAAGCTAGGCACTAAGCCAGTCCTGGGACAGAAAGGTAAAAAAACCAGATGTGGCTATAGTCCAGTGGTGGAGTCAGATGTTAACAAGATCTGCAGCAAGAAATGTGATTTTATTTGTGGTTTTAATTAAAGAGAATGGATATAAAAGATAATTAATCTTGCATAATAAAGATATTGAGGAAAGCACTCCTAAATTAAATCTTTTAAAATATTAACTATTCTCAGAAAGAAGTTACAGAGTGATATGCTTAGCTTTTGTTGAAGGACAGGTTTCAAGGACTCTTTCAAAAAAAAAGAAAGCTCATTTAAAAATCAACAGTGTGACTTGTTGCAATGGCTTCATTTAGACTGAATTCAATTCAATTCAACTCAGCTCAATTTAACTTAATTTGGCTTACCAAACCTTCTTTGACTATTGTCAGAATGGGAAGAAATGAAGAAATGGCTCTTTCTCTAGGTGCCTTCAAACACTCCCTCCCCCTTCCCAAGGCTTTAATAAGCTTGAGACCTGACTTCATCCCGCTACCTAATGAGCGCTTGGAGAATGACATAAGTGGCAAAGCAACAAGCCTTCAGCAGGGATGGATTGTAAAGTTTTGTGGTTTTATAAAAAATTAATCAGGGGGACTGACTGACTTGTCTAGTTGAAAGCAATTATTTAAGAATTATATCAGAGAATTTTCCAGAATAGAAAACCAAAATTGCCATCTCCTATGCAGATTCTTCCTCTTTAAATTCAAGTTTCTACAAATTTCACATCTTTCATTTTTTAAAAAAAATGTGTATGTGCTAGGTGCAGTGGCACAAGTCTGTAATCTCAGCAACTTGGAAGCCTGAGGCAGGAGGATTGCAAATTGAAGGTCAGCCTTAGCAATTTAGCAGGACCCTAAGCAACTTAGCAAACTGTCTTTAAAAAAAAAGAAAATAAAAGAAAAGAAAAATAAGTCTGAGAATGTTGCTTAGCAGTAAAGTGCCCTGGATTTAATCACCAGTACTAAAACAAACAAACAAAAACCCCAAAAATGAATGTGATTCTTTAGCTTTACCTTAAAAGTTAATTTGGGGGGGCCCAAATGACTTGCCTGTTAGTTCAAGAAATGCCTTAGACAATTAGATATGGATTTTCAAAGAACATAGGGCTAAAACTAGTCAGTGTTAATCAAAACTTCCATATGGTTGAAAGTAGCTGTTGGTGGTAAATTTGATAAAATTAAAGCAAACAACCTAAGGACTTTGGTCACTTTATTAACAATGGTTCTGCAGCTGGTAAGAACTGGTGGTTCAGAGGTGTGAGCTTTATGCTGTTCAATTCAAACCAACTTCCAAAACAGGTTTACTGTCTTTTTCTGCAGGATTGAGAACCAGATGACTTACATAAAATGTTCCAGATAAAATCTTATAATGATTTGGTTGCTAATTCTTTAGTTTTGTTTTTTGTTTGTTTGTTTTTTGATACTGAGAATTGAACCCAGAGATGCATTACCACTGAGCTATACCCTCAGCCCTTCTTATTTATTTATTTTTGAATTTTGAGTCAGGATCTCATTAAGTTACTAGGGCCTCATTAAATTGCTTATGCTGGCCTTAAACTTGTGATCCTCCTGCCTCAGCCTCCTGAGTCTCTGGGATTACAGGTGTGTGGTGCCAAGCCCAGCTAGTTTGTTGTTGTTGTTGTTGTCGTTCTTTTGAGTTATTAGTTTTGGTTTTGATCATCTTTTGAGTAGGATAAGATTTCAGTTGCTGCCAACTGGATTTGCTTATTTTGCTTAGACCTAACTGAATATCTGTTTTTCATGTTTCTATCATGTCAATTCAAATGTGTCAAGCATCATGTAATTTGCAACATAATAGAAAAACAAGAGACTTCCAGAAAATTTACTTAGTATTTGACAATTCTTGAGATTGCTGTGGTATTACTTACAAAGATATTTGTGATACAAGTAATATGGGATAGACAAGAAACCTAGCTGGAGTGACCTTAAAAATATTTTACAGATCAGGAATCTCCAGAAAACTTTAAGCAAACTCAGTATGCTTGTCTATGTTTTACTCAGTCCTGAAAGATAACCTCCTCTCTTTCAGCTCACTAAAAAATCTTCAAGCATAATTTTCTAAGTCATGGATAGAACATCCAAATTGTCTGTTCTACCATGAATAATCTGGAACTCCCTGAAACCATCACATGGTCTAAAGATGCAAAGCTCATCTTCTTGCATCTCTACTTTAGGACTCACCAATTACCAGGATCAAGTGATATCAGTGGGGAGCAGGATCCACTGGTCTGATCTGCAGGTCTGGCAAGTGAAGAACATGGACAATAAGACCAAAAGGAACTTACATTCCTGTCCCGTGACCTGCCCCTGCCCCTTGCCTATCAAAAGGGCCTGCTACAGTCACTAAATCCTCCTAGAACCTGCTCCTGCCCCCCGCCCGCCAAAAGAGCCCACAAGTAACTAACTCCTCCCATGGCCTGACTCTGCTAAGGCTGTGTATAAAACCCAGATCCGTGGTGGCCCGTGGCCATTTTGCCCCCAAAGATGTGCTTCTCCGTTGCTGAATAAAACATCGCTGGTCCATGAGGTCAGCCTCATGGATTGGACTCAGAGGGGCTCTACTATTTAGCCACATTTCCAGCCCTTTTACTTTTGAGACAGGGTCTCACTAAGTTAGCTAGGCTGGCCTCAAACGTGAGACTCTCCTGCCTCAGCCTCCAGAATTGCTGGGATTACAGGTGTGCACCACTGCACTCAGCAAGCATTGACCTTTCCTAAGTTCTCTCATATCTCTGTTTCCAAATGTCCAATAGGGCAGAAAAACTTTGCTGAAGCCTGGAGTGTTGAAGTCCAGTGTCTTGCCTTGCACAGACATCTGCTTGGGACTCTGAACTCAGCTTTTTCCCCCAGGGAATTCTCAGTAAGTGCTCTCCCTCTTTCATGGACTCTACCATTTTCTATTACTTTAAAAAAATTTTTTTTTAGTTATACATAGACACAGTGTCTTTATTTTGTTTCCTTATTTTTATGTGGTGCTGAGGATCGAACCCAGTGCCTTACGTATGCAAGGCAAGCACTCTGCCACTGAGCCACAATCTCAACCCCTTTCTATTACCTTTTAAATCCAGAGAAGGAGTCACTTCTCAAAGTTGGTTTTGCTTGTTTTTTCTTCTTTCAGGTTTAAAATAGTTTATTATCATTACAAAATTTCATCAAGAAAAAAATAGACTTGTATAAATTTGAAATAGAGGATATCATACTTTTAGAAACTACATAACTCTTAATCTTAAATATCCTCACCACCACAAAAAGAAAGAGATAACCATGTAATGTGATGGATATACTAATTAGGTCGAGTGTGGTGATGATTTCAAATGTATCCCCGAATCAAAACATCATATCATAATGGTAAATATGTAGAATTTTTATTTGTCAACTGTACCTCAATAAAACCAGGAAAACAGAACCAAATAAATATTCTTGGGACTGGGGATGTGGCTCAATAATAGAGTTCTTGCTTAGCATGGGCAAATCCTGGGTTCAATCTCACCACTTTTCCACCCACCAAAATATTCTAGAACTACAAACTAAGTTATTGGAAATGAAAAGTTCATCAAAGAGCTAAGAGCAGAAAGCACACACAAATGAAAGGTGCAATGAACTTGAAGATGGTTTGATAGAACTTACTCAAAGTAAAGCATAGACAAAACAAGAAAGGAAAGAGTACCCAAGACCTGTTGACAAAAACATGTCGACTAACCCAAGGGTCTGATTCCTCAACAGCACAAATTCACAGATCATAGAAGCTTAGCCAATTTCAAACAAGACAAAAACAATGAAAACCTCATCAAGGCATGGCACAGTCAAAAGGATAAAATTCAAAGATAAATTCTGAAAACTCATAAAATATAGTGAGAGAAGAAGATACACAGAAAACATGATTTTGTGGCTGATTTTTCATTAATAAAGAAATAAAGTCCAGAAGACAATTAAACACCATCTTCGGAGTATTGAAAGAAAATATGTCAACCCAGAATCTCATGTCCAGTGAAATTTTCCTTCATAAATGAATATAAAAAAGAGCCATTTTTAGAAAAAACAGTACTTATCACCAGCAGTTTTACACTACAAAATGACTAAAGGTTGCATTTTAGGCTGATAGAGATGGTCCTACATGACCACCTGGATTTGAAAATAAAAATAATGATGATAAGGAAGATTAGAAATAGTAAATAAGTGGGTAAATACAAAATAATTTTCCTTAATTTTAAAAAAGGACTGTCTCAAGAAAAATGATAAATATATTGTACAGTTTGTAAGGCAAAGTTTTTTCTCCATTCTTGTGTTCATCCTCTTCTTCCCTATTCTCATTCATGTTTCTCTTCTTTTGCAAAAACTTGCTAAGTAATAAAGAAATAGTTTTGTATTTTAGTGTTTTGTGTCGTATCATTAGATACATAGTTTAAAGATTAAGATGAGGTTCTAATCAATAAATTGAGTGCCATTGAATTAAATAAATGTTTACATATTTCTTCGATAATTTCAAAAACAATGCATTTGCTGGACTTTAGATTTAAACTTAATCATCAGGTCTATTTTTTACATCAGGGATTGGTTTCCATTCTGGGATTCTAATCTGAGAAATTAAGAATGATGGTCTATGAAAACATTCAACATTTAAAAAATATAATGTGAAATGTAAGTGAGGGCATTGTTTTCAACCTAGGTTTTTTCAACCTAGTGTTTTCTACACTAAGCCCACCACAAAAAGAGAATGGAGTTACTCATGATAGGTACCACGTAACCAAATTGAACTTTGCAAGGAGCCAATTTTCCAAAACTTAGGAGATTCGCATCAACCAATTAGAAGAGGCCAGCTAATGTGATAAGGAAGTTCCTTCTCTGTCAACCCTACAAGGAAAGTAACCTTAAGATGACTTGTCCACTTTTCCTTCCCTGTTTCTTCTTCCTCATGCCTTTCCTGGCTCACATTCTCTTTTGGGCTCTTTAGAGCACCTTTTCTAAACCTTTAGATACTGCCCAATTCATGAACCCCTAGTTTAGATTTTTAAACTAAATTTGTGAAAATTATTAATTTGTTTTAACAACCAATATTGTAGTTTTCTTGGAATGAAGCAGGAAAAACTCGCACAAAATTTTAAAGGCCAGCTCACCAAGCTGCCTCCAGCTATGCCAGGATGATTTATGCTGTATTGGTTATACTCATATTTGGTCTATTAAAGACAAAGGAGGCTACCCATATCATCAAATTGTGCAGTAGATCTAGAAAAACAATAAAAAGGAAGCTGTGTATAAAGAAAGTATTGATCCTTTAATAATGATTTTGTGGATTTTTGTCTTACTCAGCTTCTTTCTAGAATGTATACACTGCTGTATTTTCTTTATTTTTTAATTTTTTTGTCTGTCATTGATGACTTAGCCTTCCTTAAGCTATTAGCAACAATAACTTCTCTCTATCTTCTTATTTTTGAGCCAAAGAAAAAGGAAATAGAAGGAAGATGTTCTGAGTAAAATGCTTTTAGTTCAATTTCTTCCTTTATTTCTCTATTTTCCTTTATTTCAGTTGAGGCCAAGTATCCAATAAGAGACAGTTATGATTAAATGTGTCTGAAGGAGATGGAGACAATTGGAACTTAGGTTGAGGGATGATTTATTTATTTTTATCAGGGATTAAAGTAGCACTTGAAAAATATTTTAAAAATAGAAATGTCTATGTTCAACCAGATCTACTTACACAGACATTAAGTATTTTATTTCCTCTGCTTGCTACTCAGAAGAGCTAACTTAAACAGTGCAACTTATCAGGATAATCATCATTTTTATCTGAACTCTGGTCTAATGGATACATTCATATGAAGGCTCCCTTTTCATTAAAATAAATGAATGAAGTAGGTCAAGGTGATAAATCTAGCCCAATAAGGTTACCTGTTAAGGTGATTCTAAAACAAAGCATTTCAGCTCTAGTAAGCAGACACCGGCCAACTGTATTGTGTTTGAGATCAGCAGCTGAATATGGCTTTGAAATGAACAGACAAAAGCAGCAACAGATTGAAAAGAAGGAAGCTACTGTAAACAGTGGGAATGGGCACTGAGGATGGAAGAGGCTGCCCTCTGTTCTGCTGGCCAAATCTCAAAGGTGTATTTTGCATCCCTGTTTTTTTTTTGGTAGTTAACAGTTATATTTCAAAACCTGAGAGATTCCCTTGCTTTATAGTCTAAGTTCTGTTAGAAATGTGCAAATTTAATTAAATAGGCAATCTGTCATAGTTATTGCACTTTCATGTTACATAAGAAGTATATTCAATTACTTTCTATAAGCAAAGTTGAAGAAAATCTGTAATCCTGGCAAACCCAAGTCAATGCTAATTAGATCTATAAAAAAGGAATTGGAAGAGGTAAATTTAAAGGGACAACCTTCAACATCTCTGAGGATGCCCTTATAAAGGGTGTCGAGTGGGCACAGGGATTATACTATAGCATGGAGCAATTTTTTCTCCCTGATATTCCTTCTAGTTTCCCTTTCTATACCTCAAAATCAACAGTTCCACACAAGTTTGGATTTCAACATGAAATAGTCAATGTTTGATGAATAAATAAATCAAGTGGTAAATGACTGAATAGAAAATATAAGCTGTGAAAAATAATTTTTTCTAAGAAATTAGTCTTACAGGTTTTATTCTAAAGTTAAAGGTATGTGTCAGGAGTGTTTTTAAAAAATTTCTTAGCCCAGAAATCTGATTACAAAGTATTTTCTGTACCTGCCAAATCCTTGAAGATTCTTGCAACTGAATTCAGCTACTCTTGTTTTTCTTAAAGTGTTTCAAAGGCATCAAATAAGTGCTTTAAATTTTAATGAACTTTACCTTCATTTGCTCCAAACTCACTAAAGTTCAAACTTGTAATTATTTTATAATTTTGTAAAATGTTTCTGGTGCCAAATAATAAGGATATTTTATTTTACTGGCTCTTTCATACTCATAAATTTTTTTTTTAAATAAGTCTACACATTTTGGAGAAAATTATAAAGAACATACTTGTGTGTTTTTCTTGAATGTCATTTTATTTTTCCATCATGTCAGAGGTTCAAATAGTGCTTTTTGAATGTTCTGGAGCTGATTTTAAGATCTATTATTTTCTCTGAGTTCCTCTAACAAGAAAGTGATTCAAACTGATGAGTCTGAAGAGCATGCCAACAAACATATTATACTCTGGAGGATTCTAGGGAGAATTCACGTTTTCTACCATTAACCTCAAGAATGATGGTAAGAACTAAGTGGAAACTGAGTAATAAAATGCTCAGATACTAGGCACTTTTATTACCATCTGTAAGTATCTGATGGAAAAAAGACATCACGGAGCAAACTACCACGTTGACGTGAAATATAAAAAGGAAATACACAAGAGGACTGTAATTGAGAAATGAAGGAATGATGAAGCTCTTTGTAAAGAGCTCAGCTATAGCTTAATATGATTTTCCTTAGATTTTCTCAGCACTAAAACATCTTAAGGGTCTATACACATTTGATTATCATCGTATTGCTAGAGTGGTAGGTGAGTTGAGAAAATTGAAATTCTAAATGCTCACGTGACTCACGCAAGATTTGCTCCTTTGGTAAATGGTGAAATAAAGATTGGAATTAAAGTCTCAGTGTGACTAAATTGTACTATGTCTATCACTTCTATGCCCACTCCATAGTAAATTGGGCAACCCCTGATTATAATTGCAGTTCCACCTATAAACATCAAAAGCATTCACGTGGTTTTTGTTTATACTGTTTCTGTTGAGCCTTAGAAAATAACATCCTGAAGTATGATCTGGAACTGCATAATGTTTTGGTCAACAAGGGGCCATATGTACAGTGGTAGTCCCATAAAAGTAAAATGGAGCTGAAAACTTCCTATCACTTAGTGACGTCACAATGTAATTTTACAGTGCAAAGCAATACTGACATGTTCGTGGTAATGGTGGTATAAGCAAACCTACTGTACTGCCAATCATAGAAAAGTATTGCATATATTATTAGTTACCATGCATAATGCTTGATAATGGTAATATACAGCTATATCACTAGTTTATGTATTTACTATACTACACCTTTTATCATTATTTTATATATATATATTTTTTGGTACCAGGAATTGAACTCAGGGACACTTGACCACTGAACCACATCCTCAGCCCTATTTTGTGTTTTATGCAGAGGCAGGGTCTCAATGAGTTGCTTAGTACCTCGCCGTTGCTGAGGCTGGCTTTGAACTCACAATTATCCTGTCTCAGCCTCCCAAAGTGCTGGGATTACAGGCGTGCACCACTATGCCCAACTATCATTATTTTAAAGTGTTCTACCTACAAAAAGAAGTTGACTGGGCTGGGAGTATCTAAGTGGTACAGTGCTTGCTTAGTATGGGTGATCGCCCAGGCTTGATCCCCAGCTCCACCAATTAAAAAAAAAATGTTTTCTGTAAAATGGTATGCTATATTATACCACCAGCAGCAACACACATCTTATGTTTACTCTCTCCATTGGTTCACATTCTCTTGTGTCTAATTTTGTCTCATGTTGCTTTGTTCATCATGGCCCCTGAGTGGGCAAACTCCATGGCTAAAGTTGACAATAAGAGGCCAGGTCAAGTGAATGACCTGGAAACGAAATTAAAAATGATTAAGGATTATAAAGGTGGAAAATCAATGATGTCATAGCTAGCCAATCAGGCTTGCCCCCTTTCACCACAGCTTTGATCTTTAATAATAAGAACAAAGTGATGGCAGCTGATAAAAGATTTGCTTTGTTGATGCCAATGAAACTAATGAAAATTAAGAAGAGCCGCTATCACATCTAGGGAAACTTCTAGTGATCTGGATTAAGGATCAGACACAAAAGCACGTTCTTCTCAACATCATGAGGATCATAGTCAAAGAGTTTATATGCATTGTTGAAAGGAAAGGTTGGACTTGTCTATGATGTTGATTTCCTGCTAGCTCTGGATGGTTTAAACAATTCAAGAATTATTATTCATTACATAATATGAAAGTGAGTATTGAATCTCCAAGTGCTCATGTGAAGCTTGCTAAGGAATTTTTGGAAGCTCTAGATGAGCATATTTTGAAGGGATGTAACTTGCCAAAGCAAATCTTCAATGTAGATGAATCCCTCTGATTCTGAGAAAGGATGCCTGAAAGGACATTCATCCATAAGGAGTCAAATTAATGCCAAGTTTCAAAATTTTTAAGTCCAGGAGGACATTCTTGCCTGAGATCAATATCATTCTTGCCTGGGATCAATATCAACTTGAAACACTTTGTGATCTAGCACAGTGAAAACCCCAGGGCCTTTATGTATGTCAATGAACGTGCAATGTCAGTGTACTATAAGATCAGTAAGAAGTCACAGATTACCCATCTCCTCTTTTAAGACACCCTCCTGAATTACTATGCCTGTGGAATGGATAAGTACTGCTTGGAGAATAATATGACTTGTGAGATTGTGCCTATTGCTGATAATGCACCTATAAATCCTCTTGTTATTGGTGATCTTCATGCCGATAGCAAGTTGCTGTTTCTCCCTGCTCACAGCACCGCTTTGATCCAACCAATGAATCAAGGAGTTAAAGCAGATTTGAAATCTTACTATCTGAGGAGAAGATATTTGGCCAGGCTCTTGCTGCAACTAAGGAAGAAGGCACTGAAGTAATTCTGGAAGGATTCAACTTTTATGACTGTACCAACAACCCTGGTTGGGCTGGGGATGATGTTACCAAAAGTGTATGAATGGTATCTGGAAGAAAATACCCAAGAGTTTTGTCCATGTCCTCAAAGGATTGACCAAGGATGAGTGGTTGTAGAAATCAACAGGTTTGTGGCTGAGGTAGCTAATAATTTTACCCTGGGTGTGTATGAGGATGACATTGAGGAGCTCCTAAAAGTGGTTCCTGCAGAATTGACTAATGAGTTGTTGGAATTGGAACCAGGATACATAGCTAAAAGAAGCAAGAAGAAAGGAAACTACAAAAGAGAAAGAAGCACCCTCAAGAAAATTCACAGGGAAGGGGTTAGTAGAAGCTTTTGGAAACCTCAACAAGCTCCTTAAAAACTTTTAAAACATAAACCCCAATATTGAAAGATTTTCTTAATAGAGAAATGTTCATATTACATTATCTGTTTAAAAGTAAAATTTATGATGAAAAAATATATAAAATAAGCAAAGTATCAAGGATATATTTCTGAAAAGAGTGACACATCCTCAGAAGAGCCTCAGACAGGTCCCTTGGGAGGTGTTCCAGAAGAAGGCATTGTTACCATGGGAGATAACAACTCTGTGCATGTTCTTATCCCTGAGGACCTTCTGGTGGGACAAGATGTAGGAATGAAAGACAGTGAAATTGACCTTCCTGGCCCTGTGCAGGTCTAGACTAATATATGTGTCTTAATTTTTAACAAAAAGTGTAAAAAATAGAAAGTAAATAAAAATAGAAAAAAGTATATTGAATAAAAATATAAAGACAATTTTTTGTACAACTATACAATGTGTTTGTATTTTAAGCTGTTACTATGAAAGTGAAAAAGTTAAAAATCTAAATGCTTATAAAGTAAAAAGTTACAGTAAGCTAAAGCTAACTTATTGAAGAAGGAAAATATCTTTTTACAAATTTAGTGTAGCCTAAATGTACAGTGTGTATAAAGTCTTTAGTAGTATACCAGAATGTCCCAGGCCGTTGCATTTACTTGTGACTCACTGACATCCAGAGCAACTTCCTGTTCTGCAGTTTCCATTCATGTCAAGTGTCCTACACAAATGTGCCATTTTAATCTTTTTTACTGTATCTTTTCTGTGTTTACATACACTTTGTTACAAATGTCTACAGTATTTAGAGCACTAACTAGCAGTACAAGTTTGTCGCCTGGGAGTAGTAGGGGTTCCATGTAGCATAGGTGTACAGTGGGCTGCACCATCTAGGTTTGTGTCAGGACATACTGTGATAGTCTCACAATGACAGATCATCTAGTGACTCATATCTCAGAACGTATCTCCATCGTATGACTGTACTTTGAACTAGAGGAGACTAGAAGGCCTCAGAAGCAAAAGTTCTCTGACCTTCTTCCTTTCCCATTGGTCTCCCAAATAGAATGATAGAAATCAGACTTCCTATTTCCCAAAGTAGGTAATAGAATCCAGACCCTCTTGCCAAGGCAAGCCTTAAAGTCTAGAAAGTTTACTCTCCCACATCTCCCTCGAACTGCCTTATTCCAGAGGGATTCTGCCTCATACTCTGGAGGAAGAGATGCTTCACAGAGAGGCCAAGAAGAATCAAACAGATAGGCCTTGCTGGGGCTTCCTGCTCAGTCTATTACCATTATATCATGCTGTTTTGTCTAATGTCTACACAGGTTGTCCAAGCTTCATTGAACCTAAGCATAAAAATGAACAGTTTTTTCTGGGCTTTGAATCTTCGTTTCTGAAGCCTCCCATATCTTAAATGCATTTACTGGGTTTTTATCTTGTTAAACTGTCTTTGTTAGAAGAATGTCATCCATGACCTTTATGATGGGGGAAGAAAACATCCCACTTTCAGTCCCTGTGCGTCTTTTCTCTGCCTCTAAGATATATGACACGTTTCCACTATTATTGTTCCCATAATAGTGACATCAGAAACTAAACTCTTCACTCCTGTATAAAATTGGCTTGCCATCTCACTACTATCTGTTTCTGAATACCTTATCTCTCCCTCCACCTACACAGACGAGAGCCAAATTACATTCCCTGCCCCAACAGATTCTGCTTATAGTGAGCACTACGGAGGGTTTCCAAGGAATTGTTTGCCAATGAAGTACTTAGCCACAGCTGTGGGAAGATCTCTGAAGGACAGTTAATATATATTATTGAAATACATTATTTTTGTGACATTATGCACGTAACACTACACATGCCTAGTATATAGTGAGACTGGCATATTACTTTAATTTTCATTGCTATCAAAGTCTTATTTTTAAAAACTAGAAAACAAATTTCATATGAAGATTATAATATTTTTTATTGTAGTAATACAAGCTTTTAAATGACAAAAGTATATATTTTTCCTGAGATTAGAAATTTTATCCTTTAAAAATTACTTAATTTCATTGAAAATGTTTATATATTTCCTATATAGAAAAAATAAATTTCCCCTCCCCACTATAAAACTTTAACTTTTGATCCCCACAGGCAGTGGGGAATTAATTATTAATTATTAATGAATTAATCAATTAATTATAATTAATTCATTAATAATTAATGGATTATTTTCTTATGAATCTTTCCAAGAGATATAAAGATTTTATCTTCTTTCTTTTAAACACAAATAGTTCCTTGTTTTCACGTTGTTACAAATCTTGAATTTTCCCACTTAAGTATGTAAATACTTCCAAATGTAAGGTTTTAATATTCTGTTATTATTTTTATTTTCACATATACAGTTAGATTCTGTGATTTAAAAAAGTCACCAATTCTTATAATTTTCTGTTTTCCAGAGTTATTCACTTACAGGTAATTCTATTATTTATTCCCTGTTGCTAAATAATATGTTTATATATTCACTTCTTGATGATTCATCTTTAGGAATTTTATACTGAATTCTCCCTGTGGAAGATTTCTTTGACCCACATATCCGGTACCCACCACACTCCTGTACTTGTGATCAGCTTCCTTCAAATACCAAACTTGCTTATATGAATATGGATATCACTATGGCTTTGTAAAAACAACTCAAGTCTGAATTATGAAGTGTATGATGGTTCCTTTTCTTATTCAATAAAATTTTATTTTTTGTTACTCAGTGGTTTATATGCTTATTATCAATTCAGCCTGGAACACTCCTCTAATTATATAAAACTTTTCTTAAAATATCAAAGCTATTATATATTATATCAATATTATCTTTCTAAAACTTTCCTGGAACATCTGGTCAGCTCCAATTTGGACAGATAGCCTCCTACATCTAGTATATAGTCTATATTTTGAAATTTTATTCCAATAAATACCATTCTGAGTGAGTAAGAGACTCCTTGACCCTTTTCATTTGTTGGATCCCAGTTTTCTGGACTCTATATCTTCTTTACTTTGAAGATTTTACTCCATCATTTTGATGAAAGACATTCTCCAATAGACTCCTGAGGAAAGTTTCTTGAGATGGAATTTTTTTTTTTATTATTTTGGTACTAGGATTGAACCCAGACTCACTTAGCCACTGAGCTACATCCTAGTTCTTTTTATTTTTTATTTTGATACAGGGTCTCGCTAAGTTGCTCAGGGGCTCACTAAGTTGCTGAGGCTGGTCATTAATTTGGAGTACTCCTGGCTTAGCCTCCTGAGTTGCTGGGATTATAGGCATGCACCACCATTCTTGGCTCTTGAAATGGACATATTAAAGACATTTCATATCCCAGAAAAGGTTTCCTACTGAACTCAGAGATAATTTTGCTGGGTTTGAAATTCTAAATTTGCAATAATTTTCCCTTGGAATTTTAAAGACATTTTCCATTATCTTCAGCTTCTCATATTATTCCATCTTAAATATTATTCCATCTTAATTCTCAATTATTTATATGAAATACATGGTATTCTTTCTTAATGTTTATTAAATCTTCATCCCAAGTTTTCTGGAATTTCTTAATAATGAGCCAATCATGTGCCTTAATATCATGCTTCTATTCCAGAAACTCATGAAAACTTTTTGCATTATTTTTTAATGCTTTCCTTCCTTCTGTTTTCTTCATTCTGTCTTGTTAGAACTCCTGTTAGGCAGATGTTGAATCCCCAATCTATCATTTTCTTACCTTTTTTTTGATCAAAAATTTCCACTTTCACCCTTTCATTCAGCCTTCAAGTTTATTTCCTTAACGTTATCTTCCAATCTTTCCATCCAGTTTTCCAAGAGGTCTTCCTGTTCCCCGTATTTCTTTCTTAACGCAGCTTTTTCTTATTTCAGAGATACAACACGATTAACTCTAAGTAGTTAAGGCAATACTATAAGAATGACCATGCAAATTGAAACCATGCAAACCGTATTAACAGTCAATGGGAAAATAATAATTATTCTGTGAAGTTTAACCCTTTCTTCATAACACTAAAAACTCTCATATTATTAGTTGAGAAGTATATAGAGAAATAAAACAATAAAACTAATATGTACTTAGTATATTGTAACATGAAAAGCAAAATGATTTCTCTCTTGGAACAGAGTATGCCACTTTCTCTTGGTATGACTTCCAATACTAATGGAGCATCTTTTATATATGTTGGCAGATCCTCCTCCTCCTTTCTAAGTTGGGATCAGCTTCCCATCCTTTATTGTCTGTGCTTTAAACATTATGAAATGTCTCCCAGGGTTCTTTATTGTGAGTTATTTTGCCAGTATCACTTCCTCTGAGACGTCTTCATTATTCTCATCACACTTTCATCCACATGAATTACCTGACATTATCATATCTACTTAACTAATCTGTGGAATCTAGGTGCAAATTTCATAATAATACCCTTTTTTTGTTCTAGCAACTTGACAAGATAAGTTTAATCAATTCATGCCAACTTTTTCTGCCAATAAAATTTTCTTCTTCTATTCTCTTGTAATTAGTACTTTTTTCATGTGGTGACTAACATCAATGTTGACCTGAATAGTTCCCAAATTAATTTTTTCTACTACTAGTTTTCAATCCAATCATGTGATTTTTATTCCTAATGCAATTTAATCTAAAAGATGTTAATGCAACTTCATCTTCCTTCTCCCACTCCCATGGACTTCATGGTTCATGCAGATACAGGGGCCTTGGAATCCTTTCTTTGGTCTAACCATTTTCAAACCTTCTACTCATATCCAGTATCATTTTCTATAATTTTCACTCCTTTGCTGAACTAATTAGCTAATTTTTTTTTTTGTACTGAGGATTGAACTCAAGGGATACTCGACCACTGAGCCACATTCCCAGCCCTATTTCGTGTTTTATGTAGAGACAGGGTCTCACTGAGTTGCTTAGCTCCTCACCATTGCTGAGGCTGGCTTTGAACTCGTGATTCTCCTGTCTCATCCTCCCAAAGTACTGGGATTACAGGTGTGCACCACCTAACTAGCCTATTAGCTAATTCTGTTGTTCATTATCCATTCTTGTAAGGTGTTACATAGGGTTCTCACTAGGAGAGAAGGAGGTAACTCAACACTCTCCATTGTCTGTGCATGATCTGACTAACAGATCTGCATAAACCCAGCCATAATGGACTCTGAAAGGAGCGATGTGATAGTTTACTGATCATGATGCTTACCTATTACTGACACTATTTGAACACTACATAATTATTCTGTTACTATACTATGGCCACGGAAATTTGAGATGTATTTCCGGAGGACTGGTGTTATAAACTCCGTAGCTGATATTGTGAATATTGGAAGTACGTGCTATGGTTCAAATATGGTCTGCCCTCAAAAAAATCATGTTGAAATTTCATGCTCATTATGAGCTATTAAGAAGTGGGACCAGGTGAGATCTTTGAGAGGTGATTTGATCTCTGCCCTCATGATGAATTAATCTATTCATGTAATTAATGGAGTACTGGTTAATAGCTTACCTTGATAGTGAGTGTTTGGTCAGGTTTCTCACGTACTCCCGTTCTCTTACCATGCAATGCCTTATGCCACCTTAGGACTCTCACACAAGAAGACTATGACTATATGCAGCCCCTTGACCTTGGTCAAACCTATGAGCCAAAATAAATTTCTTTTTTTTATTAGTTACCTAATCTATGGTGTTGTGTTATTAGCAACAGAAAACAAAAACACTATGCAAAGTGAAGTGCCTCTTCTTTTGCCATCATTCATAGTATTTAACCTGTTTTCTTCTCCCTGCATATCCACTGTTCCCTCCTATTTATTTTTCCCCATACTTTCTTATTTGTATTTTATTTGCCTGGTTAGTTTATATTTTTTTCCCTTCTCTGCTTTGATGTTAGATATTTATCTGATCTGCTTATATGTAAGAGTGGGGCACTAAAAAGTCACGAAGAGAGCTTACGGATACAGCATTGAGTGCTGCGTGATCTAGCTGGACCATTTCTTAGAAAGTACCCTATATTTAAGTCTTATCTTCTGGAATGGTCAGGTTCCCCAGAGAACACTTTCTGGGGAATAAACAGTTTATCACCTGTCTCCTGGAAGGTGAGTGGGAAAAGAAAGCTGAGTTCTTTATATGTTTCCCATTAACTCTCCAGTTTTCCAGTTCGGTAGGTTTATTCTCAACCAGCCATGTTTATAGACGCTCTGCTTCAGTCTCTGCCAAGAGTGTACCTTCCGTGTTCTGCTCTGTGAAAGATGCACAGTCAGAACACCTGTCGTTCTTAGCTCCATCTTCATCCCCTCCTCTACAGGTCCATGTGCCACCAATTCCAGAGCTTATCAGGGCTGGTGGGTTGTGAAATGTCACTGCTTCTTGACTTTGCCCATTGCTCGTTGAGGATTCAGCTTTGCCTGTTGATTTTCCACCCATTTGCTTTGTACTTTCCTAAGTTTGGTTGCTATTTCCTCATATTTCTTTGTGAGTTTGTGATTTTTTAAAATAAAAAATGCATTGTCATTCTTATAGGGCTTTGTGAGAGACAAAAAGTTGAGAGTATGTAATCAATTAGCAATCTTTAACTTGCAGTCTTGCATTTTGAAATACACACACACATAACCTAATGGGTACTTTTAAATACCTTGTTCTAAATTCTTGACTGAATTGAATCCAATATATGGAAAGATGATAAAGTGTACTTTTCTGTTATTTTCTCATTTTGACTACTTCATAGGATAAAATATTTGATTTTTCTTTTTGTTACTTTGCTTCTAGAACATATTAATAAAGCCGTTATCATTTGTCATTGATTTTTATGTTTTGGGGATCAGAGCTATATAAAATAAACCATAAATATTGTATGAGCATTTTGTGTAAATGATTTATAACACTTTCTTGAGCAGGCTTCAGTAGAATTATTCAACTGCATCTCCTGGCATTTTTAATAACCCTCTTAATGTATTCTGTCATCCCCATCTGTTTTGATTTAAGGATGATTATACAGACATGCCGTACTGCAAAAAGCCACCTGATCACTTCAGTGGTGTGTTATGCATACATTAAACTCAAGGTATTTTCAGAGAGGAAACATAAAACTGCTACTGTTAAATTATATCCATTCTATTAGATTTTTCCTGGGTAGATTGATTACCTAGAACATTGGAAAATCAACCATTAGACATATTCACAGAAAATCATGTCACTGATGTTTAAAACTAGCTCAATTTAACCTTCCACTGATTCCCTAACCAGCAATTCTCTAACTAGATCCCTAGGGAGCATGTATTGAACACAGTCAAAGGGTACAGGCAGAGGAGTACAGCGAGGCTAGGCAGCAGCCAATCGCAAGCAGAGGGTCTAAAGATCTAATGCCTGCAGGCAAGCAGCACCAAGCTGAGCTGGTTAGTCTCCTTTGATTGCGGATGAGCACCACATATACGTCGTAAATACTACTTGTGTAGGCTGCAGTCCGCAAGCAGACCCGTAGCTAAGAGTGGGATACATGCCTAAGCAACTCATTCTGCACAACAGCCGACAAGACAACGAGCGGTACTCCTGTGTTGGAATGTTCTCATTCGAAGGTATTAGTTCTTTTTCATTTGAGTTTCTTTATTTCTTAAGAATTACGAAGGCAGAGAGGCTGGTGCTGGAAGAGGATCTCTGCTTTCTAGTAACGCTTTGTTCCTGTTCTCAGTCTGCAAGCCAGCTTTAAAATGGTTAACCTGGGGGGGGGGGTACCGTACTAAAAAGAATAAAGGAACACTTTACATTGCTTAAATGAACTGTGCACAGACCTTTTATCAGGCAGACTCTTTGTTAATGTTGCTATTGTTCTAAAGGTAAGCTGGTTAAAAATGCAGTTTCAAATCATCACATTCTGCTACATTCATAACTAAAACCCCAGAAGGATCAGGGGGCGTGTGCCTACTATATTAAAGATTGCTTCAATTTATGTAGCTATCAGCCTTAGGAAAAAAGTCTAAATTGCTGATCAGAGGCAAAGAAAGAGAATGTGGCCAGTATTTGGATTATACTGTGCTTAAAACACTAGTTTTATTAAAAAAAAGAAAAGAAAAGAACACTTTGCCTATTTTCAATATGCTTAATAATTAAGATGCCTT
Source organism: Xerus rutilus (assembly GCA_028644305.1). Classification (NCBI taxonomy): domain Eukaryota; kingdom Metazoa; phylum Chordata; class Mammalia; order Rodentia; family Sciuridae; genus Xerus; species Xerus rutilus. The sequence continues at coordinate 119,607,885 of CM053403.1, forward strand.
CATTATCATTTATTAGTGACAGCTAGTGTAATCATCTAAAAGTCATCAGCATATTATGCCCTCTTGTTTTAGTTGCCAAGGTAATTGGAAGGATAATTTAATATGTTAGAGAGTAACAAAAGACCCATGAGAAACATATTGCATTAGGTGAGGCATGAGATTGCTCTGTGGAGCGTTTATTTTTGAGAAACAGTCCCTTCTTTTGTGTCTCATCTCCGTCAATGATGTTAGGAGTGGATAAAGCAGGGACTTCCATCATGTCCCACACATCTAAACGAAAGCAGTTATTTATGCTATACATCAGGCAAGATTTAATTTATGTCTAAGACACTAGATGGTTGAGGCATATGGAATGGTTTCGCTGGTAAGTTATTCATTATCCTCTGTGGGACATTTGAAGTCACACATCAGTAGGTTATGAATGGGGGCCTGAGTGAAGTGGGGAGAATCTATTTTCTCAAGGAATAGGCAAGAATGCAGCCAGTGCTCTGCGTCATGTTCTAGTTACCTCTATAAAGCACGACCTATAGAAATTTTAATCTTCATAGCAAATTGTCAGGGCTGACATTTTTATGACACATCTCTGAAAGCTCTCATAATTAATGCTGATTCTGTGTGTAGTTATTTTCAAAAAGAAGAGAAATATTAAGGCATTGATACAGCACCTAAATTGAGAGTCCAGTAGTATTTTTATTCCTTTTTAAACTCTGTTGTTTTTTAATTATTGTCTGTGAAGCTCAATACACTGTCTTTGTAGTATTATCAATTATGCTATTGTGATGCACTTCGTGATTTTCACTCTCTGTAAATATTCATCATGTGCATGATTTTATTTATCAAATTTCTTAAGCAAGTAAAACTAATATGTTCAGCTAATATTTAAAAATCATTGGTTATGGATAATTTATAATTCATTATAATAAATTATATAAAATTAAAATTATAACTTTAAGATTTAAAAATCAACATTAACATAAAATAATAGTATTCTTCATATAGTGAAATTATTGCCTTGTCTATGTCCATGTTTAAAAGATATTGCTTTTGAGAAATTAAATTAACCAATTAACTGGGTGGCCATAGGGATCCCATAAGCAACTTTGATGATTGGTCATGGGACTGTAGGAGCTAGTATTATTGTATTGAAGAGAATACAGGAGAATACTATCTTGCACTGGGATTATAAGAAGAGTCCCTATACCTGGGTTGATGTGAAATCTATTTCTACTAAAGGCAGAATAAAAAGAAAAGGCAGAATGTAATCTTAGAAAATGAGGTTAACTGTCAATAAAGCATTTTAGGGCAACACAAGATGGGTTAGCTTAGGGAGTAGATTAAAGCAAAAGACACATCTCCCTGAGAGGCATTATAGGGAGGAAATAATAGACTGAGACTGGCTTCCAGCCCAGCACTGCCACCTACTCCTGTGTAACTAGGTAGATTATACCTACTTGGCTGGTTTATGAGAGTTGTAACAAGTCCATATAATTATAAGTAGTTCATGCAAATATAAAAGTGTGTAATTATAAAGATATGAGAGCAAAATAGAATCTCACCTCATTGGGGCTGATTAGGAATATGACTACTCCCTAGAAGAGGGATTGACTCCAGTGGAAGCCTAGAAAGGTCCTTATTAGCATCTTCATTTCTGTCCTCACCCTCTCTATTCTCTTTCATCTCTCAAATAATACCTAAACTTCTGCCTTTTGAGAACATTACTTCAGTTTACTGCTCTGAATCCTATTTAAATGCAAATAACCTTAGGAAGATGTTATTAGCCTTTGTCATCCTGGCAGAACCTGAGAACAGATGCTCATAGGGAAATGCTGAGTAGGGGAGCTTGTTAACAATGAAGAAGGTGGGGGGGGCGACTAAAAAGATGCTATTGAGAGAGTAAGGACTGATTGTAAAGTTTGGAGTCTTAGAAACTTATCCTATAATATATATTATACATATATATAATATATATAATATAACTTAATAAATGCCTACAGAAAGACCAGGTAAACTAGGAATATACAATAATTGGGTGATGGATCCAAAATAAAGTTGAAAACCTAGGTAGGCAGCACTCTTGAAAAGAATATGATGCATACACATTTTTTCTTGGTCATTTATAAGCAGTGACTTTCCACATTTTTTAGGGAAGAACCTATTTACTGATTGAAGGTGAATAAACAAGAGGAAAAGGAAATAAAATCTAAGGGACAGAGCAGAATTTGTATTTTTCTGGTCTAGTAATTTTTGCCAGGGATTCTGTGAATTATGGTTTTCCTGATAGCTAACTCTGGCTTATTGCAAGCTACATTGCTGTCTCCACAAAGAATAAGAGTACAACCCCTAAGCAAGAATGTTCCTCAAATTTGTGTAGCCCTCCAAACTCTTCCTATTCAAGGTATCTCAGCTTCCCCTCTTTGACTTTCTCCAACTTGAAATTAGTTCCAGTTGCTCCCACCTGTTTAGGAGTGATTAGATTCAGAGATGATCGCACGTTCTTGAAGAGCAAATACATAGGGCACTGCTCAGGCAGCATGGGTTGGGGAATCCTGATGTTTCCAAGGTCATCTGCCCCACTGGCCAGTGCCTAAATGCTACCTTTAATGCCACTGCAGTGCAAATGCCTCTGGATGAAGGAACACTATAGAAAACTATTTTAACTTTCTTCTATAGCTTGTTATATGCTGCCTTCTGGTTAATCTAGGTTGGCCTTGAACTTGCAATCTTCCTACCTCAGCATCCTGAGTAGCTGGGATTACAGGTAGGCCCAGCCTCTGCCTTCTTTTTCACAGAGTTCTTCCAGGAAAAGAAAAGTCTGATTTCAAATTACCCTTGTGACATTGAAAATGTTACATAAGTATTTGTTTAACTTATTAACACAATTTCTTTCCCAAGAAGCACATGGATGTACTCACACTGAACTATCAGAGTTATATGAAGGGCAAAATGGCCAAATTAATAGTCCATATTTGACTTGATAATAAAATCTGGGAGTTAGGAAAAATGTATCCTTTTTCAGCATCTCTCAGAAACCTCAGGCCACAGCATCATGGCACTTTCATGGTACTGCTATTACCAGGGAATTGTGTTTTTATGCCCATCAAGTCTCATAAATGCATACTGAAAAGGCAATAGGTCACTCTCATTAGTATAGGGGCCAAATCCAGAACATGCAATGTCAGGGAGAGCTGGTGAGAACAGACACAAAGGCACATGAGAAGTATCTGCCATCTATGGGAAGGAAAGGTTGGCTTCTAAGAGGGATGAAGGACACAGGTGATAGACTTTGGCCCTGGCTGGGTGGTGAGCTGGATCTCAGGAGTCAGATGAATGACTCCTGGACTGAGATCCGGTGATCAACGCCCCTCCATCATCAGAAGGCATATGAAGTCATTGTCAGGTATTGTATGAGCAGTTCTTTTGTATCCCTTATAAAGTTCTAAACTCTATTCATTTCTTTTCAAGATCCTTGTAGGCAACCAAGTGCATGTTTTCCCCAATATGCTTGGAGTAGTGACAAGAGGGCACATACCTGTTGACAACCAGGACTGTGTGATTATAAGCTCCCTTTAAGGCAGGTAATGGAAAAAAGGAAGTTATTCTACAGGAATGCTACCAAAAAAGTTTGTCTGGTTTTGTTCAGTATGATGTCATTCAAGGATTATTTGAAGGTTGAATCTAGGTTTACGACATATGAACCAGGCAGTCTGATTCTGTTCTTCCCATCCCACTTTAAAGCCCATCATTAGTATTTTTTCATACCAACAGACAGAAAGGAAACATTTATATGGGTCCTTTGGTGGGCATTCAGCCTTATTTTGAAATATCTGGGACTCTATTCCATTTATATTTGTTCACACAGGCATTCAATCTCCTTCCCCCCTGACACCAGCACAGTGAGACTGGATATTCACTGTTGGTACAGGTCATCATACAATTTCTGAAGTGTCTTTAGAAAGCCCACTCAGCCTGTTCATAGAGGAAAAACAGGCAACGTTAATAAAAAACAGACTCTCAACAAGTCAAAATGCAGATTAAAATTTTAAAATATTATTCCCAGCACAGCCTTGTATTTCTTATGGTTCTAAATACTAAGTTAAAAAACACTGCTTTGGTCTTGAAAGGGACATTTCTCAGTACTTAACTCATTGCTGGGCACACTTGAGCACTAGGTAAATATTTGAACTGAGTAAAGCATCTCTGAGAGGAAACTTATACAAATTGCCTTTAAACCTTCAGCTGCTGCAGAAATATAGAGCTTATCTAATCCACCTGGGTGGCCCCTTTTGCTAGCTATGGCAAAAGCATAACCTGCTCCCTCTCCAAGAATTTATATTTTACCTGTCCCTAATTTCATTTTCCTCATCAGGTCTATGATTGCTTCCTTACTCACTATAAAAAATAGATTGGGTCTGCAGCTATAACCCAATGTTACTTTTCGAACACTATTCACAAAATATTCTTGATAGGACCCATTAGCAGTTGTGAGGAGATTCTTTTTCTTTCCCCTCTTTTTGTCCTCCAGTCAATGTGGTGAGATGAAGAACTCTCCAGCTTCATGGCGTAAAATGTCAGTGAGCATTTTGAGAACACTGATATTGTCGAATTACGTTCCCAGTCAGGCCTCAGATCCAGTATTTTCTTTGAATTCCACACTCTCTGTTTGGACTCCTACATCTCTCGCTAGAAGACTGCTTTAGATTATAGTGGGTTTTCTATGCCTAAACTCTTCCTTCTTCCATCTGTTCTTCACACTGTTACACGGTTCTAATCTGGATAAATTAGATAAGTTTCACATTACTCTTTTACTTAAAATATGAGTGCCCTTCTCACCCCCTCCCCCCTACTTAGTCCAGTCACTCCTGAATTATGGAATAAAAGAAGAGAAACTTTGCAGTCAAGGGGACCTCAGTTCAAATCCTGACTGCACCATTTTCGTAGTTGACAACTTTGATTTCCATGTCAGTGGAATAGAACTGATAACTATCTACATTGTATTTCATTTGAAGTTTAATAGGAGAATGAATGTTAAATATCTAGGATGCCATCTGTGGCAGAGTAGACATTTAATAATTTGGAAACAATTCTTTGGGCTCCAGAGTCAAGTTGAGACTCAATACTGGCATAGCATGAAAGAGGCTTTCATTATCTGACATCTGCTTACCTAGCTGCCTCTTTTCCTGCCCAGAGCCCATGGCTCCCTCCTCCAGTCTTTTTCTTGAGCACTACTTGGAGTTCTCAAACATTGTATGCTGTTTTAGTATGCGTTCCTCTGTGCTTGCAATTGTATGTATTGCTACCTGGATACAGAATGCAGCATTTTACCTAGAACCTTCCTCTATTTCTGGAAATTTCCTGTCCATCGTTGTATGCATAGATCAAGAATCACATGGTGCTTTTCAGTGATATTCTTTATTATTTACAGTAATCTAAGACTTAATATTCCTTACCATGTGCCTGGTGGCCTTTTAGGTAAGTATTTCACATGTTTTCTAATTTAATATCAAATACCATTATTCTGTGCATCCCAGTATACTATCTTTTCCACTTTCTTTGTGAGCTATTGGAGCATAGAAAAAAGGTGATCATCATAGCTTGAACGGATGAATGAATGAATGAATGAATGGAAGGACAGGGAGAACTAACATTTATTTGGGGATGTGAAACTCTTTCCTGAGTAGGTCAGTATTTTGAGGAGTAAATTATAAATGAAATCCAGGAATTTTAGAAAGGGTATAGTATAAACAAAGCAAAAAGTAATAATACTAAAAACCTTAAAAACCATATGCTCTGATGGAGATTGAAGAGTTTCCAGTAAAACATAGATGGTCTGATAAGAGACATTAAAAATAATAACAGAGGAAAAACTGTGTACATCAGAGAATTTATGAAGGAAGAGGCTAAGACTGTATTAAGTCTGGGTTTTCATTTCCCCAAAAAGCTAGCCAGAGTAGCCTAGATAGAAAAAGAACCAGTCTTTTTCAGAATTAATAAAACTGTTGGATTATTACTTCCTTAGGGCTGAGCCATACACTGAGCACGTAACATAAATTGTCTTATTTATACTTACTTTTTAAAAAATTTTTTTTAGTTGTAAATGGATCTTTATTTTATTCATTTATATATGGTGCTGAGAATCAAACTCAATGCCTCACACATGCTAGGCAAGTGCTCCACCACTAAGCCACAACCCCAGTCCCTATACTTACTTTTAAAAACTCAAGAGAAAAGAGATTTGTAATCCCTGTTCTATAGATGCAACAACAGAAATGTAACCAGACTTGTCTACAACTAACGAGCTGGAAACAGAAGAACTTGGCTTTGAACCCCTGTTTGGCTAACATTAATCCTTATTCCCTTTATTATTCTGCTGTTCTGCCTCTACACTGTGAGAGATGGCTTGGGCTAGAAAATGGGGAATGAACTACTTTAGGGAAAAAGAAAAAAAAAAGGACATCACCTTCAAAGTTTGAAACTAGAGTAAAATCAAGAAATCAGATGCTAAGGATATTAAGATAGTAGAAGAAACAAAGTCTTCCATCCCACACTGAAGTCATTGTGAACAGTGAGATTTTCTTGTCCAGTGTGGATCTTATAGGCATCCATGACTACAGTAGGGTAGTTACTGTGGACACTGGAGGAATGTGTGGTCACATTTTTCTGAACAAAGGCACAAGGAAAGGATAGGAAAATAATTCCAGAAAATTGAAAAGGAAAAAGCTATAAGCACCAGGGCCACAATCTTTGGAGACAAAAATTCTCCTTTTCTCTTTGACCTCTTCCTTAACCCAGAAATGTGTTAAGGAATGGGTGGAAATTGGGGGAGTGACAGTGTCAGCAGTGGGCCAGGGGCTCATATGTTGGTTACTGCCCAGGAAGAGCTGTTTGACTTTGTGATCCCAGCACAGACAGTCACTGGCAAAAGATGATTTCTGGAGTCAGAGCAATCCAACAGGCTATAACATTGCATTTTATGTAATTAAAATAAACATTTCATTTGACAAAATGGAAAGGTAACTGAAAATTCTGTTGGGCGCTTTACATTTCCAAGATACGTGCTATAAAATATGTTGCACTCACAAAATTAAGATCAGATTATAGTACGTGTTGAATTTATTCCACCAATATAGCCTTAAAAGAATGAATGTATTATTTAGGGAACGAATAAGATAGGTGAGGAGATGCAAGCTCACTTTATTTTTTTGTTTGTTCTAAATTCTCTTTGTCAGTGTTTTGGTTAGAACACTAGGAAATAAAAAATGCTTGGAAACATAACTGCTCAAGAAATGTCATACATTGATTTTTCTGGAATGCATACCTATATCTCACTCTCCTCTCAAATTTTATGCCTCATGTATTTTCAGACTCCTTTAGATAGCAAAACTTGGCAAAACCATTTGTGGGTTTATTGGTTTTTCCAACTCATCTTTTTTTCCTCCAGTCTCACCACTGCCTTGATTTGCATGCATTTTTTTGGTTTGGATTATGGCAATGACCTTGTAATGGATTTCGAGGCCAGCCTCCTCCAGCTTATGCATAAGTGCCAGCATGTACTTTTTCAAACACACTTACTCTGTTAGTAACTGTCTTAGACTTCCCTGAGCTAGCTCTTTGCTTTAGAACAAAGTCCAACTTCCCCCATGGGTTAGTTTCAAAGTCTTTGTGGGTTGTCTTAATACGTGAGCTTCCTAGGGGTCTCTGCACTCCTGCTCCATGTTCCACACATATGGAGCCACTTGTAGTTGGAAAACATATCCTGCTTTTTCACCACTCTAGAGCATTCTGGATGCTGCTGCTTCTGCCTGGACATGAGCCTGTACATCCTCCATCCTGTCATTTCCTTATTCCCCTTACACCTCCATTTCAGAGTGTATGTCACATCTCACAGCAAATGTCTGGTCATTCTTTCCACTGCTCCTACACTCCCCAGGATGGATTAGATGTCCTTCCTCAAGCTCATCTACCACCCTGTTCATGTTTCTCACATGCTTAGTTCTCAGGAAATGTAGAGAGGAAAGGAGGAAGGAAAATCTTCTGTAATGAAACTGGTGAAAAAACCAAAGTATTTTTCCTGTAAAAAATATAGAAATGCAATACATAGCCATGGAACACTAAAAAGAGGATCTGTAGATGAAATCAGATATACCTTCCAAAAAATTTACCAAATTGTGCCCCAATCAGGAAGTAGTTTAGGATTTCTTTCTTTTTCCTTTTTCTTTTTCTTTCTGGTACCAGGGATTGAACCCAGAGACATTTAACCACCAAGCCACATCCCTGCTCTTTTTATAAAATATTAGAGATAGGGTCTAATTGAGTTGCTTAAGGCCTCACTAAGTTGCTGAGCCTGGGTTTGAATTTGAGATCCTCCTGCCTCCGGCTCCTGACTCACTGGGATTATAGGCATGCACCACTGCCCTGGTAGTCATTTAGGAATTGGGTTATCATTTTCCATTCTTGCTGTAAAATGTTGTCCATTCAATATGGTTCCCTTCAACCTAAGCTCATTCAAAAATTTGAGGATATAGTTTAAAAATTTTGCTAACTAATATGGTATACCATATTACTTATGTGGGGAATAGATGTTGGGAATACCACCTATTTGGTTTGACTTCCTCGTTTATTCAACATTATTCTGTTAGAAGAGCCCTGATGAGGTGAGTCAACCTTGAAATGGGCAACTTCTCATTATGGTAGTCACCATGAATGAGTCAACAGAATCAATAGGTGGATTAAACTTCCATATGATCACAGTGTGGCAGTATTTCTCTTAGTAATTGCTCATAGAACATATTCTATTCAATGATCAGGGCCTCTCTCCAAATCATCATGGACTTTGAAATAAAACATGGACAGCATTAGCATACATAGCCAGTTTGTCTGATGTGATTCATAAACTCCCAAGGCCTCCCCAGACGCATAGCATTATGTTTGAAGCATCCTGAAAGGGCCTTGACACTAGTGTCCTTTTTCCTATCCATTGTGGGCAGCTGCATTTGAAGAATTCAGTAAGAGGTGATTTGGAACAGATGTTTGACACCAAATATATCATCCCTAAATGGTGGTACTAACTCTGCATTTACCTGTGCCATGGGATTCAAGGGTTAACGCATTATCTCATGAATGTGGACACACCATAATAGGGAGTGGGCTGCCGATGACTTCCATGAAATTCACAGAATCGTGCTCCTTTATGCTCCTTTTCATGTTCTAGAATGTAAAGGTCACTTGATCAGCCTGTCTAATGAGTGCTTCCACAAAGTTTCGAAGCTTTGCGGACAGAGTGACTTTAGAGTTACTGAATGCTTCTTGCCATGCCAACATTTTCCTGTTAAATATTTATAAAGACATTGTGCCACATTTTAATTTCTCAATAATGTGAGGAGTAAAAATGTATCAAATGCATAGTATGATTTCTGCACTAGGGATTTCAAGTCCAAATTTTAGACATGTTCTGTCTTTGTCGTATTGAATTTTACTGTACTATACAAATTCATTAGAAGTGGAATATCATGCAGTCTAGAGCTCTCGAGATGAAACTGAGTATTTAAGTGACTTTACCAACATCAAACAGGTGTTACTGGAAGTCTAAGTTTGAAATCCTAAGTTTGAAAACCAGTATCCACACAGTGGCTTTAATTTGGTGCCTATGATCTCCAATTGGCATCCCAAATTAATTTCTTGCTGGTCACTCACTTATCTAGAAGTTGCAGAAGATTTAAAAAAAGAAAGTAAACTTTATTTGAAAGTTTGAAACTTTGAAAAAAAAAAGTAAATTATGAAAGTATTTGGCTCTCCATCTGAGAGTGTTCTAATATAATAAAACGATATTATAAAACAGATATTTCATAAAATAATTCCTTATAAACAGTGCAGCATGAGAACCCTGGGTGAAAATCCCAGATGCACAGTATCACAAAGAAAAAAATTTAGAAACATGCTTGCTGGATGTGGTATTACACACCTGTAATTCCACCAACTTGGGAAAGCTAAGGAGGATCACAAGTTCAAAGACAGCCTGGGAAACTTAATGGGACACTGACTCAAAAAATAAAACAAAATAAAATAAATAAACTAAAATGGCTAGGGATATAGCTCAGTGGTAGAGTGCTTGCTTTGTGTGTGCAAGGTCTCAGGTTTAACCTCTGGTACTATAGAAATTTTTTAAAAGCGCAGAATGATAAATTAAGTGTGATGTAGCTTTGATAGGTCATGTTCTAAAGTGCTACCATTAGCTTTGTTTTAACATCTTTACATTCAACATTCAAATAACCATTCAATATATCAAACATAGAAAAACTGAAAGAACGGTTCATCAAATACCCACTAGCCAGATTTAATGAGTAGCATTTTGCCATACTGCTGTATGCCCATGCACCTGTGTTTTGAGAAGGCATTTGAATATAAGTTTGAGACATTATGGCACTTCATTCCCAGCTGTTAGATTGCCTAATAATAAAGGATTTATTCTATACAACCTTAGTTCCATAGCATAACTAAACAAATTAGTAGTTTCCTAATATCATCTAATGTTCGTTTTAATCTTTTTCAGTTGTCTCTTTTGAATTATTTTATTCTTTTGCTCTTTGGCCAGGTTGTACTTGAGTCTCATAAATTTTTTTTTTTTTTTTTATCTAGTATATTCTCCCACTACTTTCCCCCAGGACACTGACTTACTTGAAGAGAGGAAACACATTCATTGTCTTGTAAAATGCCCCATGTAGGAAATTTATGTGGTTCTTTCATTGCAGTGAAGTTTGCCTTTTCTATCATTCCCTTTTTCTTCCTATGAAATGGAAATTACTTCTTTCAGTTCAAGTAAATACTGTTTATATGTTTCTGGCAATATTATGTCCTAAGTGATGTTTTATGTGGGCTCACATCTGGAGGGACACAATGCCATGTCAGACTTCACTGCCTTTGATTATTATGTTAAGGCAGTAACTGCACATCTTTCCATTTTAAAGCAAGTGTCTCCTCCTTGGAATCACTAGGTAAAATGAGGAATGGCAATTTGTTACTATGTGGAATATCCAGTTCACCAAATAACCATGATGTTTGTCACATTGTGACCTTAAACAACCTTAAGAGCTCTCCTGAATATATCTTTCCTAAATGTGCTATATGGTGATCTATGAAGGAATTATTTCTACAAACTCCTTTATTCCAATGCCACTCCAACAGGAAAAAATGTAGAAATATCCTAAAAATCATTATTGGATTAAACCACTTACATTATAGAAAATATAGATGATATCATACATATTAAATGTGAAATACCTTTTATCTTAGTTATTAAGTAAATTACTCTCTGATCATCATTTGAGTGTAAACTACTTTTCTTCCATTATACTCCCAGAAGCAGTGCACAATTTGCAGAGCAGTGAGCTTTTCTTCCACTCAGTCTCTCAGAACGTGAGCCAGTTTGCACTGTAAAGGAAGATCTCAAGGACAACAAACTTTATCTCTTGCCCTATCTACATTACAAACTCACTGAGTGCAGGAACCATGATTCTAATACTTTTGGAATAACACAAGGGGAAAGATGGAAACTCTTCTAGATAAGAACACAGGGACATTGTCCTTCATGAGGGTCAGAGACAAAGAAAATATGAAGCTGAGTCATTCCTTCACCTAAATGAAAGCAAAACTCCATTTCCCAAGAGCTCCTATTAATTCTCCTTTTCCACTAGCATTTCAGAGTTGTGGGAAAATTCAATAGAGAAGAAATTTAAAAATGGAATTTTTATTAATGCATTATAGTTATACATAATATTGGGGTTTGCTTTGACATAATTATATAAGTCTGGAATATAATTTGCTCCCTTTCAGTCCCCAGGACTTCCCCTCCTCCTCCTCGTTCCTCTTCCTCTACTAGTATTCTATTTATTTATGTTTTTTAAAATTAGTGCTTTACAGATATACATAAAAGTGAAATTCTCTGTGGCATATTCATATATGTACATAGGATCATTTGGTAACTTCCTTTCTTTTCTAGCTCCTTTTCCTCTACTCTACTGATCTTCATATATATATGTATATATTTTTTTTAATTTAGTGCTTTATAGATATACATAAAGATGAAATTCACTGTGATATATTCACATATGTACATAGGAGTATTTGGTTAATTTCATTCCACTGTTTCTCTTTTTCTGTCTCTGTCTTGCTTAGTTTCTCTGAGTCTTATTTTTCCTATATGTGAAATAAATAATTTTAAAATTTTGATCTCCAATGTTCACTCCACCAGAACAACTATATGAATCTATGGACCTCAAATTCACTACATAAGCTTTGAGGCCAGGCTGGAGAAATGAGTACAATTGTCCAGGTATTGAGGAAAGAAGGAGGACAGATCAGACCTGGAAAAGAATACAGGCTAATTCAGAAAGTTAGAAAGTGGAATATCTCAAGGGTAGAGAGGATGTTACTAACTGAGAAGTAGGTTGTGTTTGAGAAAATCATGACATATAATGGTGGAAAGATATTGAACTCCATTCATTCAAGGTTTTTGATTACCCATATGTTTAGATGGAGAGTATTCAGGGACAAACCAAATGAGGCCCCTCTTCTCATGAAGATAATGAACTAGCAGGAAAAGGCAGATAATAAAAATATAGTCAAAAAAGATAATCTCATGACCCTATAAAGTGATGGTTAAAGGAGTCAGTCTGGATTGAAATCTCAGATCCCCAACTTGACTTTGAGCAAACTACTTAACATTTTCATGCCTTGCTTAACTCGTGTATATAACAATGATCACGATAGAATCTACATTGCATGGTTGATGGGTGGGAGGAGTAATAAGAAAAGTAAATGCAAAAACTCAAAAAGAATGTCTGACATATGATAAGTCTGAAATCAACGTTAGCTATTATTATTATGCTGATAAGTGATGTGATAATAATATGGCACACCCATGACATGGTTTTTCTACCTCAGCCCTGTTGGCATTTGTGGGAGCCACATAATTATTTGTTGTAGAGGGCTGTTATGTGCATCGCAGGTTGTTTAGCAGCATCCTTAGCCTCTCCTTACTAGATGCCAATAGCACTATTAGTGGTGAGAATCAAAAATGTGTACAGATATTGTGAAATACCTCCTGGGAGGCAAAATCTCTTCTGATTGCAAACCACTGGTTAGAGAATAAACAGTTGCAGCATTTATAGATAGAGTGATACAGAAAGAACTCTTTGAAGAGAGACAGGAAAAGACTCACTGAATGATAAAAAAGAAGCAGCTAAGCAAAAACCTGGGGGAGAGTATTCTGGTATAGGTAACAGCAGGTAACATCCAAGGCAGGAACAGATGGAGGTTGCCAACTTGACTGAAACAGAGGGGAGATAATATCAGAGAAGTAGATGGGGTCAAAGTACAAAGGTCAGTAAAGACCATGGTAATAAATTTGGTTCTTATTGTTACAAGTTGAGGCACAATTCGAGAATTTTAATTAGGAGAAAGATATAAATTGATTTTTGATTTACACAGTTTACTCTTGGACTGCAAAGTTGGAACTGGAAACAGAGAGGCCAGTGAAGAGGTGAAATGTGTAGACCAGCGGAGAGATGAGGGCTTTGGACAAGTGTAACAAGAGGTCATAGTGTGGATATGGTAAGACATGCTAGAATCCCAACATACTATGGTAGAGCAACCTATCTAGAATAAGTCAACTGTGGGAAATAAAAGGTAGATGGGAAATGAGCAAGTTTGTGGGGAAGAAGTTTAATTAAAATAATTCTGTGTAGGCCATGAGTCTTCTCAGAGGTAACTGGGGCTGTTGATCATACTATTCTAGTGGTCAAGTGACAGGCTAGAGTTTGAGTGTCTTTGTGTGTACATGGTATGTAAACCATGGGGCCATCAGAGATCACCAAAGGAGAGAGTCGGGTGGAAGGCCAAGGACTGATTCTGACGCATTCCCACCTTTTCTCTAGGAAAGTAGAGAATTTAAAAATGGATAAGGATGTAGGAGTAAAATTCAGAGAGTTTGTGGTATCTGAGAAAATAAAAAAAAGAAAAGCTTCAAAAAGGAGCATGTGGTCATTCAGGTCAAAAGCTACCCCAAGGTCAAGTAAGGAGAGGGCTTTGACCTTACATTTGGATTTGATGAGGTGGAGGGTGTTGGTGACTATGACAAGAATGATGTCATTGCAGGGATGAGGATGAAAGCCTCACTGGAGTGTCCCATGGAGAGGATGGAGGTCAGAGAGTACAGGCACTTCTTTTGAGAAATTTGCCTGAGAAGGAGAAAGAAGAAAAGGAGTAGCAGAGGGGTATGTAAGCCAAAGGCGGCGCAATCTTTGCTAAGATGGAAATATCACAGTCTGTTTGTATGCTGATGGAACTATTCCAGTGAAGAGCAAGAGACTGATCATTCTGGGAGAGAGTATAAACAATTGCCTAGGAGAATTTATTGAATAATTGAAGAGGTGAACTATGAAGTAGACAATGGATCTATTTGTCTTATACACAGAGAAGGAGGGACAGTTTAATAAAATGCCAGAGAAGAAAAAATTAGGTAGAGTGGTGTACTAGGGGCATAAAAAGAAGTAATACTTCTGTTTTCTTAGCAAAGTAAAATATAAAGGAAAACCCTAACATAAAGAGGTTGAAAGATTGAACAATGGCAGTGAACAAGAATTTTTTTTAGGAAATCTGTGAGAATGGCCAGACAGTATTAAATATCGATTTGAAAGGTACAGCCATGTTTGAAGTGAGGTCCATCAACATGTTTGTGTGCTTTTTCTTATTCTTAGTCACATGTATGCTTAAAACAGACAAAGTAGTTCCAGAGTTGGGTTTAACTCCGGTACATAGCTAGGCCAGTGTACAGGGGGAAGGGGAATCAGTGTACAGCAAGGAGCAGGGGAATCAAGGAAAAATACAAAGGGATGATAGTGCTAATAGGTTCTGGAATCCATGCTGCAGATTAGAAAAGTGCCACGTGGCAGTTGATGCTGATGGCTTGTAGGAACTTAGTAGAGCCAATGTGCTGGAATTTTCAGATACATAAAAATAACATTTGGCATAGAAGGATAGAATAAGTGGCTTGGGATGGTAACAGGTGATTATTAGAGCGGATACTTACAACCAGAAATTCTGAAATGGTCAAATCATTGACAATGGATGATGAAATTATAGAGAACAGGACAAAAAAAATTAGGATCTTTATCTTCTTGAACAAGTCATATAATCTGGAGTTCATGGACAGATATCAAAACAGTGAGGCAAGAATACAAGATGAGAAAGAGTGTGGCTGCATTTTTCTGGGTGGGAGGATCCTAGATTCCCTCAGATTATCCAAAGAGTATCTGAACTACAAAATGTTGAGAACTATTTCTCTATGATCTAGGAAGTAAGAAATTGTTGCAAGTATCTGAAGCGGAGTAATATAGTAGACATGTTATTTAGAAAAATGAAACTGCTTCACTTGACTAAAGAGGAGATACTCTAAGAAAGAAAAGATGGAAACTTCTCCAGTTACGTTGTACAGAAAGGAACAGGTGAGGGGGCTGACCGCAGAAAGACCCCTCTGGGACTGAGTCCACATCACATACCGTTCCCATCCATGTCTTTCTGGAGTGAAGCGGTGGTTTGCATTTAGTGGTTTTAATTGTGCATCACTTGACCTTTTTAATAGGGAGCCTGTAAGAGAGCATGACCAAATATGTAAAGTCTTTCTGAATGCACCTTTCACTATTTGGGGCAGGAGGACAGACCTAGAGGTACTTTTCAATAAAGGATTTAGTGTACCAATTCTTTGTGTTCAGGAGTTACAAGGTTTTTCACTCTGAAATTAACCACTAAGAGCCCATCAGCCTTGAGATGTGAACCTTATGATGTGTAGAAAGAGCAGAAGGGGCCAGGTGTGGTGGTACACACCTGTAATCCCAGAGACTTGGGAGGCTGAGGCAGGAGGATTGCAAGTTTGAGGCCACTCTCAGCAACTGAGTGAGATGTTGTCTCAAAAATAAAAAAAGGAGTAGAAATGTAACTCAGTGGAAACCAGTGTCCCTGGTTTAATTCCTAGTACAAAAAAAGAAAAAGAAGAAGCAGCAAAGGACTGTATTTATTGAATCACATAGTGAAGCATACTCTGCTAATAAATTGGAGCTTAGGATGTTTTCCAAAAGGGCACGTAGGGCTGAGGGTATAGCTCAGTGGTAACATGCATGCTTAACATGCATGAGGCCCTGGGTTGGATCCCCAGTACCAAAAAAATAATTAATTAATTAAAAGTCACTCGGGAGAACATATAATAAATTTCTCATAAGCTTACAAAGCACTTTCACTAAATTATGTTGTGAAACTCATTCTCACAACCAATAAAAGACTAATGAATTCTTCTTAAAATTGAATTAAAATAACAAATTGTCAGAAAACTGTCATAATTAAAATCAGTCAAATGCTATTTGAGAATAGAATAGCTCATCATTCAAGAAGAAATCCTGAGTATAATTTTAATTAAATTCATAATTAAAATGATAATGCTATGGAATCTTTCAGAATGTAGTACTCTTACTCTAAGAAGTTGAATTTGCTTTTTTAAAACAATCTGGTTAGAAGTTCCTGAAGATCTTTTGCCTTTAGACAAATTGATAACCAAGACTATGCTTGTGCTATTGGCAGTGAGAGAAGACAAGAAAAGGGAAAAGAAGGAAAGTTCTTGCAAGTTCCAGGACCCTGAGAAAAAGAGAAATCTGCATTCTCATTAACCATGATGACCATCTTTTCTGGCCCCAAATTAGGACATGTAATCAAACATAGAATATTCAGAATTACCACTATCATTGAAATAGTGGAATTTATGATTATTATACTATTGTAACTAGTGGAAGGGGTCAACTTTCCAAGCCTCAAAATTCAGATCAGGTTTGAGGGAATTTACTTTAAAAATTAAGATTTTTGAATATGTCACACTTATGAACATTGGATTATCTGCCTCGAAAGCCCACCCTTTTCCTTCCAGCTCTCCTCTTTCTGAGTTTCCAGATTTATTATACATTGGTTTCATAACATTGTGCTGTGTCCATTGCCTGTGCTGAAATATGGCAAGTCTTTGTGGTTTGGGAATCTGATGTCTTATGTCATTACAGCACTTGGAATATTGCTGATATAAAGTGAGTACAATGGCCTGATCTTCTTTTACACCTGCTGAAATGTAAATTTTCACAAGCATGTGAAGACAGCACACTGGTTCAAATCACAATCTTAAATGCATAATCTCCCATTTGAGTCTCCTGTAACAGACGAGGGATGTATAAGCACAAAATAATAAATTGAAAATTTTATATTGACAACAGAGAATCAGGTCTTTTATGGTAGGACTGAAGCCCATGGAAATAAATGCTTTCGATTAGACTCCTTGTGTCTTTGAGACCAGGAAGTCTCCATTATTGAATTTGGCTTGAGGTTATTCCACTGATACGTTGCCCACTGATTTGTGGGTATGAATCATGTTTCTTTGGATTTTTCTCAAGAATTGGAGAATGAGCAACATTAGTCTTGGTTGTTGGTTTATTTTGATATCTTTGACTATTTGATGTGAAGTGACAAATGGAATATATCTGATATGTAGAAGGCACTACCAAAAAGCTTTTAAATGCAAATAATGTAAAAGCTGCTTGATGCATTAACAAACTATATGAAAGAGTCGTGATTGAGTACCTTGTCCCTTGAGTCTAGCATGGTGTTATGGTTTGGATGTGAGGTGTCCCCCTAAAGCTCATATGTGAGACAATGCAAGAAGGTTCAGAGGTGAAATGATTGGGTTGTGAGAACCCTAACCTAATCAGTGCATTAATCCCTGATGGGATTAACTGCGTGGTAACTGGAGACAGGTAGGGCATGGCTTTGGTGGATATATTTGTATCTGGCAAGTGGAGTCTGTTTCTGGATCACTGAGATGTAAGCTGCTTCGCTCTGCTACCCTGTCCCACTATGAGGTTCAGCCTCACCTCAAGCCCTGAGGAATGGAGCCGGCTTTCTATAGACTCAGACCTCTGAAACCCTGAGCCCTCAAATAAAATCTTCCTCTACTACAGTTGCTCTGGTCAGATTCTTTAGTCACAGCAACAAAAAACCTGACTAAAACAGAAGGGACCTAGGGAACCATGAAACAATTTTCATTAAAAGGACCTAATTTTAAGTATTGTATTAGATGTGAATGTTCACAACTGCCTTGATTTCTATTTCAAGTATTTTTTTATGTACAAATCTCACAATGCTTTATGAAATAGTCAACATTTCCTGAATTAAAGTTGGATGCCTTTATTTTAAAGACTATCCTGGTTTGTTTGGCTCTATCTGCAGAGTACAAGCCCTGGGTAGCAAGGACGGTGCTTACAAAAGCCACCCCATAAAGAGGGGGCACTCAGAGCCATTTGTTGAAGGAACAAATAAATGAAAGGAGGAAAGGCCTCATGTCCTGCAGGTTCTCTTTCAGATGGTTTTCAGTTGCTATATTATCCAACAAGGTTATGAGGGAAAACACAGGAAAGTTCAAAGAGAAATCAGTCAGTTCCCTTGCCAGCTGGAGAGGGGGCCTTAAACGAAACCTACTGGAGAAAGTTTGAGAATGTGTCTTCCCTAAAGATTTTATTTTTTCCTATGGAGAAAAATGCTTTGAAAAAAAGACTTTTGATTTTGAACAACACTAGAATCTCTGGAAAGCTTGTATCAGAGCAGGTCAGATGTAGAGTTTAAAGCCCACTGGAGGTCAAACTCACATCCCCCAGTTTTGCAATCTTTTCAAGAAGAATCCTAATTTCGGGTGGCCTACTTTCACCACAACACCACTGATGGTGGTTACATTGTGTACATTACCTCTAAATTCCTGTTTTGAAACCCTAACTTCTAGTATTTCAGAATGTGTCCTTTTTTGGAAATCGATCATTGTTAAATTAACTAATTAGTTGAGATAATATCCTCCTGGATTCGTGTGGGCACCTGATCCAAGATGAGTGGCATCCTTATAAAAAGAAGAAATTTGGACAGACAGACACATACACAGGGAGAACATCAAGTGAAGATAAAGACTGAGATTGGGCTGATGCACCTATGAGCACCTGCCAAAGAGTGCCAGCAAGCCACTAGAAGCCAAGGCAGCGGGGTGGAGCATATTCCCCCTCACAGCCTTAGAAAGAACCAATCCCTCCGTGGCCTTGATCTCAGATTTCCAACCTCTAGAACTGTAAGAGGATAAAGGACAAAGGATTTCTGTTGTTCAGTTCATCTAGTTTGTGGTTACTTATTATGGCAGCCCAATCAAACTAATAGGCCCCTAGAGGTCATTCTAAGACTGTCCTACTTGAATGGTTAGTGCCACGTGCCACAGTTCACAGTAATTCTACAATGATATTGTCTAAGTGCTGTAATGTTCAAGTAGACATAAGATCATTGGGTGGGTGGAATTTTCACCAACGCATGAAAATATAATTGTCCACAAGCCCCGTACTGCCTTTGAAGACTGCAGATCTAGTAATTCAGACCTTCCTGCAGGAAAATGGTCATTAGTAGTCACAGTGTTGTTGAGTCAACTTTGTCTTTCTGAAAGGCTGAAAATATTCATCATAACTTGACTCCCTGAGATCCATGTTTTCTCCATGCTGTAATGATACAAAATACTGTATTAACAGAGGAAGACATTTTTAGAAGAAGCAGAACCAGAAGGCTTAAAAAAGAATTCTGTTGTTCCTATTAGTGTTAAGTAGTCAGTTAGGGAGAGTCAAAAACATCACAGCATAATTGACCAAGGGATCCTTAAACACCTGCATTTCTAGTGGATGATAAAAATCTAGAGAAAAGTTTTATTATCTGTTAGAAAAAGTTCTGTGCCCTTCAGAGAAAAGATTCATCGCAGGCAACAGGACCGGGTGTCAGGGTGGCCCCTTGTACTCTAAGGCAGGCGTTGTCTGCAATATTGGATGGAAGCTGATCTTAGATGCTTGCCAATGAATGCAGCCCTGCAATGCAGTGACATTACATTCAAGTGACTGTTCTCTGCATTTTCTAACAAAAACTTGCCTCTGGTTAAAAAGAAAAGGCCATGCAGTTGGCTTAGATCCTTAGTGGAAAGGTATTGAATTGGTATAGGTCTATTTTTGTACTTTGATGTGTGAGGATTATTTTTTTTAATGGTAACAGTAGTCACTGGCCAAAGTATACTTCATCAAACTTGCCATCTGGAATTAAGAAAATCTTGGAGTCACAGCCATTCCAACTTGCCGGAAAATGGCACCTGACACTAAAAACCAGGTGTGGGTCACTAAAGGAAAACTTAACATCCCACTCTATACCTGCTGATGTCCTCTGGGAGAGTTCTCCAGATTCTCAGTGGATTAATCCTCTTTTCCCTCCTGTATCCTTTGCTACCTTCTTTGCTGCTCAACTTCCTTTCATCCTTGAAGCAGTGGTTTAGCTTTTAGTGGTTAAGTAAACTTCTTCTTCGTGGTCTTGGGGCCCCATCCTTCAAGTGGTTTTCTAAGGGGTGTGTGTGTGTGTGTGTGTGTGTGTGTGTGTGTGTGTGTGTTAGCACTCCTTCATAAGATGTGCTCTGGGCCAAGCTCAGATCAGAATGTTTTTTCATTCACTTTTACTTACTTTGTCTTAACTCTTGTAAACTTAAGCACTAGACCG
Source organism: Xerus rutilus (assembly GCA_028644305.1). NCBI lineage: Eukaryota > Metazoa > Chordata > Mammalia > Rodentia > Sciuridae > Xerus > Xerus rutilus. Next base: position 119,628,516 of record CM053403.1, read on the forward strand.
TTGGCTTATGCATCCTTCTTATTTTTTTTTTCTCACTCTCTTTATATTTTGTACTGACAAAGATTTTCCTTGATGGGACTCTGCACACTCAAGGCCCAAGCTGTGGCCTCTATCCTGACCCATTTAGTCAACTTTTATCAAAATCCTGCTGAGTCAGTTTAGTGAAAATCTCCCACTCTCACTATCTGATCATCCTTGATATCTGACCAAATTCCTCATTCCCCCTGTCACTGATACCTTATCACCCTGGCCTGCCTTCAGCAAAAATATTTATGGAGTCATTCTACCAAAAGACCCTCTAACCTTGATATTTCCTCTTTGTAATTTTCCATCCACTGACCCCCACTTTCTTCTGGGCTATAAATCTGTTTGTCCTTGTGTTTAGAGTATTGCTCTTTTCCTACTACAATACCACATTTTAGTAGTTCCCTTGAATAAAGTCTGCCTAACCATCTTTAACAAATATCATGAGTAATTTTTCTTTCTTGGTAAAATTATCATAATTAGTCCATAAGATTTTCCATGATAAAAATTTTCTCCTTAGCTCCTGAAAGTGTTTAGTATATAGCGGTTGGTCAACAAACATCTGTTAACAGATTGATTTCTTTCTCCTTTCCTGATTGTCCTCACTCACTCTTTATTGTCTTTCCTCCATTTTCCTCCTCTATCTTTTTCTGAATGTTTCCATAATTTTTACTTTATTTTTATTTGTTCTAATTAGTTATATATAACAGTAGAATGCATTTTGACACATCATACATAAATGGAGTATAACTTCTCATTCTTCTGGTTGTACATGATGTAGAGTTATACCAGTTATGTAATAATATATGCACTTAGGGTAATAATGTCCAATTCATTCTACTCTCCTTCCTACCCCATACCCTGTCCCTTTCTTTCACTCCCCTCTGTATCATCCAAAGTACTTCTATTCATTCCTAGCACCCCTTCCTCCTCTATCTTGAGTAAAAATGAAAAATCACATTTTTATATTCTTTCATGTGATCATAAATTATGTAATTTTACATGGAGTTAACATGATTATATCATAGAGTGAAGATGTTTTTATCACTTTAAATACATTTATGTGTTCTCTTAATTTAATCACTGTCTCTCTAGCTTTGCTATTAATGAAATTATCAGTTTCAATGGGGTAAACATATTTTTGCATGGAGATTTTAAAGGGACGTACACTTCACTGGCAAAGGAAAGTCTATGAGAATGCTCATCAGAGCAATAGCTAAAATAAACTCATTTAAATTGGAAATGAAATATATTCCCAAACTGGTAGACTTGTTTTGAAAAACAGACCTATCATTGACAATTTTTCAACTCAACATGTCTAAAACTAAACTTCCAACCAAATCTTTTCCTCCTCTCATCCGCACATGAGTCAATGTTTCCTCTGTCCCTGAGATTTTATGGCAGAAAGCTAAAAATTGTCCCTTATTATGCTTCCTCTCTCATTTTTCACCTCCTGTACTGAGTATAGCCGCATGTGCCGAAGCAGCAAGTTACCACCTGCAAGACTTAGCCTAAGCTCACCCCATTTACCTGCACTGCCATGACCCTAGTCCAAGACATTGACTTCTTACCTAGAAACTATAATGTAGGCTTTTACCAGTGCCCTCTTGGCATTGTAGCCAGGATAGTAATTTTTAACATGTAAATCAGACCACATCCACTCCTATGCTTGAAAGCCATCAGTGTTCCTCCATTTGCTTCATATAAAATCCCTGACACACCCTATGCAATACAGGCCTTGCCTTGCTCTCGGGCGCCACTTTAGACCACTTTCCATCAGATACTCTGCCCTCCAGGAAGTGCTGTGTTGCTCCTCACAGTCCTGGTACCCACTGGTCTCTGTAGCCTGGAATGTTTCTCTCCCATACACTACTCCTCCATTCTGTTAAGCAATTACCTTCTTAACCCTGAACTCTCAGCTTAAATCCTGCTCTAGTCAGGGGACCCTTCTATGCTCTGGGATATGGATGAGGTACCCAATTTGTTCTTTCTTATAGCACCCTATGACCTTGCATTAAGACTCAATATAATATTTTAATCTGTAAATAAAATTATATTGGTGTTTAATATCTGTTTCACCCATTGGATTGTAACCCCGTGAGGTTGGAATCACGTCTGCCTTCCTCTCCATCTACCCCATACCTGAAGATCCGGTACAGAGCTAGACACTTTCCTCACTCAATAAATTGTGTAGAATGAATAAATTGTTTGATACTTAATAATTATAAAATATAGCCAAAACGTGTTTTTTCAAATATACATTAGTAAATATACATGTTTATACCCGTTCTGAATACGTAACTCTGACTTTAAGAACATAAGCAAGAGTTATAGTGGTTATTTCTGTATTTCTGTGTTTTCTAGTTGTCCATTAAGTACTTTCAACTTTAAAATGAGGGAAAAAGATCTACTATTTTATTAAAATGTAGCCCTTTCTTGTACTAATCAGGGTTTTGACCACCCTCCCTCTCCTGTGCAATCCCTCTCTTAGAACTCCAAGATGACATGATGAACCGATTTCAAACCCAACCGAACATTTACATATTTAAAGACCATGACTTTAGAAGAAGTGTTAATTCTGAAAACACTTTAGGAAAAAAAAATGTCTGAAAGGGCTTCAAAGAATCCCACAACTTACCAGAAAATTAAACAATAATGCCTTAATCAGAATGTCATAGAGGCAAACACAATCATGTTCTTATATCGTGACAAGTTGTGCGTGTGTGTGTATGTGTGTGTGAGTTTAATGGTTTATGCCACTTAAGTGGTGGCATTTTTTTTTGTACCAGGGATTGAACTCAGGGGCACTGGACCACTGAGCCACATCCCCAGCCCTATTTTGTGTTTTATGTAGAGACAGGGTCTCACTGAGTTGCTTAGTGCCTCGTCGTTGCTGAGGCTGGCTTTGAACTCGCGATTCTCTTGTCTCAGCCTCCCAAAGTGCTAGAATTACAGGAGTGCGAAGTGGTGGCATTTTCTGAGCATGAACAAAGCCATTGTTTTATTGTTGTGAGTAGTCATTTGAAAGCATGGTCAAAGTGACTATTGGGGTAGAAGCCTTGCTCCAGTGAACCTTTGCTTCTCCAAACTTCTGAGGCCCTTCCCTGTCCACTCATTGACACCACGCCCATACATGCTGATAGGAAGCGCTCCTCTCTTCTGCTAAGCTGTGTCTCCTGAGGTAGACCTCAAACTCCTGGAGGGCAGGAGAGTATCTTCCTTACCTCTGTATAGCAGTCTTCCCTCACACAGTGTGCTCAACCCATCCACACGTTCACTTCATTCATTTCTTACTATCATACGTTTATTGAAATGTCTGTTAGGTTCACGGCTCTGCTGCAGGCTCCAGAGGTGGAGTGAAAAAAAGAACAAACCAGCTCCCTGCTTTCATGCTGCCTCCCATTCTTGTGGGGCAGTGTACCTCACAGAGCAATGGATTCGTATCTGGCAATTTGTTGATTGTCTGTTGGAAATTCTTGTGTTGAGAATCAATTGCTTTTAGAATTTATAAAAGTACCTATAAAGATAAAGAATTTTTTCATTTTTAGTTCTTTCAAGAAAATTTTAGATTTTTATTAACTTATGAAGTTAATTTTAGAACCCTGATACCACACTTAAGGAAGGAGGTAGTGGGGAGGTGTTTCCCTCTTTTTGTGCTTTTTTAAAAAAATTTATAAATGTACTTTGTTATTGAGCCTACATTGCTGAGAGTCATCACCATAGCATGAGTATTCATTGCCAATCAGGTCTCAACTGGAGTTTCATAAATGTATTATAAATGGCTTATAGAAGGAAGTATCCTAACTGATCAGAGAATAAGAGAAAAAGATGCAGGATGTATTGTTGGAACATAAGCAATGTAGACTCAAGATTGACCACAGAGTAATAAGGAAGAATATGGAAGAATAGAGGAAAGGACACGAGATTTTACTATGTCTATTTATAATCTGTTATGATCTGCTGAACTCTTTGCTAACCACTCAACAAAAGATTATCACCTTTAATCCTCACAACCTCATTGAGGGTTAGCCCGTATTATTGCCATTCTAGAGAGAAGAAATCTGAAACTTGGAGAGATTAAATGATTTCCTCAAAGATCTTTTAGAAAGCTTCAGACAGGATATCTAACTTCAAAGTCCTAACTCCTTAAATTAGGGGTCAAATTCTATGAATTTAAAATATCAGTTTCTTCAATTTACCAGCACGTAACTTTAAGTGGATTATTATACTTCCAGACCTTTCTTTCTTCAGATGAAAACGAGAATAATAATCTCCATGTCACATCAAGATGTCAATTTATAAAGGAAAAGTTTTATTAAATCATTTTATCATCCACAAATTACTCTGGGGACTATAATAATTACTAGATGTTAAGAAATATGGAAAGTCTACAGAAGATTTTCTAATAAAATGAATAGGAATGGTAACACATTTTAGAGGAAAGAGGGAGACAATAGCTGTTTTGAATTACAAATGATAAAACAAGGATGAAAGCAGCAGAAATGTCATATCACTCACACACACACACACAAAAAGGTTGTACAAACTTGACAGGTTCTAGAAAAGAATGAGAAAAATCCCCAGACATTAGTTACTTCTGGGACTAAATTCCATAGTTCAGTCCTGTGAGTTGGAGATGTAAGTGCCAGAAGAAACTGTCAATGAAGGAATTGGGACTTGGAGAGTTTAACAATTTGTCCAGTGCCAGAGGCAGAACCAAGATCCCTGGCTGCTCTGCCCAGGTTTAGTGTCCCCAGCACCTCCACAGCCATTAATGCAGTATAAATCATTTCAACTAATGTGTTATGATGGGGCCAAGGACAGAGAGAGGGAAGATAAAATCCACTATTACTAACAATCACTAGAAAAGAATTAAATTAACATCTTTTGTTTGTTGTTACAGTGAATAACAACCACACAGTAATGCTAACAATAACCTTTAAGTCTAAGTGCATTACCATACAGAAAGCCTATACTATAGGTAAACTTCACTATATACAGCCATACTGTGCCTGGTTAGGGCTGTGGCAACTGGTGACTAAATCAAGGGCTCACTAAAGAACTACACTGGTAACTGAATGCATTCATAAGATGAGGAATACTTTCCATAAAATGAAAAACTCCTATTTTCCTAATATTAGCTAGTGTTTTGAACAGTTGGGTGGCTTAACCCATTTGGGTAATGTTCCAATAGCAAATCTGTCTGAAAAAAACAAAATCTCAGAGTAAAGGCTCTAAAGAACGTTGATGCTCCAAATGTTGAGGAATGGAGGACTACTCTTTTTTTAAAGAAGTATCCCTTGGAAATCCTGAAGACTTTGCAAACATCCTACATAAAGAAGGGCTAAAAATAGCAACCAGCTTGGTGGTAGACTGATAGGGTTGTATCTTGGAAAAGCACACGTGTAGTCAGTGAACTCAGGATCTCTACAAACCTGTCTCTTCCCATGGATTACTCTCAACTTCTTACTATACCAATTAAAGTATAGCCCATTCCTTTTTTTATCTCCTTTCCAAATTTTATTGTGATACATTTTCTTCCAGAATGATAAGGAACAATTTAAAAGACATGTTTCTTGAGCCGCTATTACAAAGCAGTGGAATCACACTTCTTCATTTTTATGAACAACTTCCTATCAGGAGATAGTTAACTTGAGCAGTTCCATAACATTTTTGGTTTTGAAGTGATATTATATTAAAAAAAAAAAACCAACCTACAATGATTGCCAAGTACTTACAAATGTGCTTAGCTAATCCTCCTGCTTTTGGTGTTAGCCTCAATTTAGAAATGACTGAGTGGAGGGAGATTAAAGCTGCCAAGTGAAAGATAAAGGGTAGCTGTCTAATGTCTTTGAGAACAAGAACCATGGAAAATTGAAACCCACACATAATACAGAAATACGACTTAAGCCAAGCGCTATCTGGTTTGCTTGCTTTCCCTTCCTTGATCTGCTGTACCCTTGCTGAAGAAGACAGGCTGGTAATTGCCAAGGAAGGTGTTGGATTTTCAGCCAAGCCCTCTGCCTCTCCTGCTAAGGGGCTCCCATCAAAGTTGGAAGCCCCACAACTCTCTTTCATACTTCATATTCAGATCCTCATGACAGGAAGTTTCACTGAATGGATCTCTGAAAAGCATTTGGACAACCCATCATGATCATGCTCTGTGAATTATGCTAGTGACATTTGTTACCATTATCTGATCAGAAAAAGAATAGTAGAATTCTCTCACTTTTCTTTTGTATCAGCTAGATGAATTTTATTAAATTTCAAGACAGAGTAGGGAATCTATGAACTACCTTTTGAGGGAAACTAATATGGAATATTCTCATTAATTGCTTTCAAGTTGCCAAGTTTTTTTTAAAAAATAAAAACAAATCAAGATTTAAATGACATTGCATTTGGAATGTGGAGTGGCCAGACCCTGTCCAACATACACCCTCCATTCTGCTCTATTTTTTTCCACTTTCAGTCACTCAAGCGCTTTTAGGGTGGAATGGAGGTACTTTGTGTGGCAATTCTAGACGAAGCAGGATCTGTTACAAGTTCCCTGGCTGAAAAAGTACACTTCTTTCAGCACTATTGTACATCAGCTGTCTCCAGTTACAGGCAGAGGAGGTGTGTAATATATGACTGGACTTGCTACGAATGCAGGTACACAAATCCTGGGACAGAGACACCTTGTGCTACAGTAAATCGATCTGCCCCAGGCTTCCATTAAGTCATCCGGCTCACAGAATGGAGGTCACATCAGAGATGGTGGGAATTGGTTGGAGTTCTGATTTTTATCTGGCCATTCAAAATCTGTAAAAAGACTGGATTTAAAATTCCTCTTTTGTAGAAGCTATGAAGACCATTTCAATATCCCAAATATCCTGAATTTAGAATTATGACTAATATTATACTACTTTAATATTTGAAACAGTCTGCATTGTAATATAATTTGCCTACCCCTACTTTGAGCTGATTTTCTGATGTTTCTTCTTAGAATTCCTTTTCATTTGATGTAAATGACATATAGTTTACTTTTTTCTCAGAAATATTGAGATTGTTAGTAAATTTGAAGATCAGTGAGAAAGATAGCATACTGACGATTTATTTCCTTAGATGAGAATTCAGAATAACAGATTTTTTGTGTATTGTAGTATAATCCGAATAACTTACTATATTTTCTAAGTTAATAAGAAACTGATTGGGGATTGTATTGTATATATTGTACTAAGAAATTTGAAGTTCCCCTAGAAATGTTGCAGTATAATTAACAGAAGTCACTGTGACTACATAAGAAAAGGAAGCATCCTGGTAATGCCAGCGGCTCGGGAGGCTGAGGCAGGAGGACAGTGAGTTCAAGGCCAGCCTCAGCAACTTAGTGAAGCTCTAACCAACTCAGTGAGACCCTGTCTCTAAACAAAATACCAAATGGGCTGGGAATGTGGCTCAGTGGTTAAGTGTCCCTGGGTTTAATTCTTGGTACCAAAAAAAGAGGATAGGGGTAGGGGGGTGGGCATGTATCATCTTGGACAGGTGTCCCAGAGATACATGACTATAAAGATGATAGCAAGAAAATAAGATACCCCTGAAACAAAAACGAAAGCAAGATAAAGAGAAGGTTACTAATAGTGGAACAAGCCTATTGTACCATTGTATTAGCTGTTTCTAGTTGTATCAGTCTAATGACATGTCTTAGAGAAGTGGCTTCATAGCATATATGTGTCCAATCAGTTATTTTCACTTTTTTGGGCTGCTTTTCCAAGGCAGAATTAAAAGCACAGAGAGAAAGAAAGAATAAAAGAAAGGGAGAGAGAAAGAAAGGAGGGAGGGAGGAAGGGGAAGGAAGGAATGCCTAGACACTTGAGACAAGCACCAGTCAATGCAGTTTATATTGTATCATTTAATGATCACCAAATACTTGGTAATAAGTAATATGAACCTCATTGCATAGATAATGAAACTAAAACTTAGAAAAGTTAAGTTTATTCATAATTACAGATCTAGTAAGTGGCTAATATTTTTAAAATTTTTTTAGATGGTGATGGACCTTTATTTTATCCATTTATTTATATGTGGTGCTGAGAATCGAACCCAGTGCCTCACACATGCTAGGCAAGTGCTCTACCACTGAGCCACAACCCCAGCCCTGATTTTTTAAAATTTATTTACTCTAATTAGGCATACATGACAGCAGGAAGTATTTTGATTCATTGTACACAAATGCAGCACAATGTTTCATTTCTCTGGTTGTAAACAATGTAGAGTCACACCATATGTGCAGTCATACATGTACCTAGGGTAAGGATGTCCATATCATTCCACCATCTTTCCTGCCCCCATGTCCCCTCCTCTTGCCCTCACTCCCCTTTGACCAAAGTTCCTTTACTCTTCCCATGCCTGCTCCCTGCCCCCAGCATGGATCAGCATCTACTTATCAGAGAGAACATTCAGCCCTTTGGTTTTTTGGGGATTGTCTTACTTCACTTAATGTTATATTCTCCAAATCCACCATTTACCTGCAAATGCCATAATTTTATTCTCTCTTAATGCTGAGTAATATTCCATTGTGTATATATACCACTGTTTCTTTATCCATTCATCTATTGAAGGGCATCTAGGTTGGTTTCACAGTTTAGTTATTGTGAATTGAGCTGCTATAAACATTGAAGTGACTGTGTCCCTGTAGTATGCTGTTTTTAAGTCCTTTGGGTATAGACCAAGGAGTGGGATAGCTGGGTCAAATGGTGGTTCCATTCCAAGTTTTCTAAGGAATCTCCATACTGCTTTCCACATTGGTTGTACCAATTTGCTGTCCCACCAGCAATGTATGAGTGTGCCTTGTTCTTCACATCCTCGCCGACACTTACTGTTGTTTATATTCTTGATAACTGCCATTCTGACTGGCGTGAGATGAAATCTGAGAGTAGTTTTGATTTGCATTTCTCTAATTATTAGAGATATTGAACATTTTTTCATATATTTGTTGATCAATTGTATTTCTTCTTCTGAGAAGTGTTTGTTGAACTCCTTAGCCCATTTATTGATTGGGTTTTTTGTGGTTTTTTGGTGTTAAGTTTTCGAGTTCTTTATATATCCTGGAGAATAGTGCTCTATCTGATGTGCATGTGGTAAAAATTTGCTCCCAAAATATAGGCTCTCTGTTCACTTCAGTGATTGTTTCTTTTGCTGAGAAGCAGTTTTTTTGCTTAAATTCATCCCATTTATTGATTCTTGATTTTATTTCTTTAGGAGTATTGTTATGGAAGTCGGGGCCTAATCCAACATGATGAAGGTTTGGGCCTACTTTTTCCTCTATTAGGTTCTTTATCCATTTTGAGTTGAATTTTGTGCATGGTGAGAGATAGGGGTTTAGTTTTATTTTGCTGCATATGGATTTCCAGTTACCCCAGCACCATTTATTGAAGAGGCCATCTTTTCTCCAATGTATGTTTTGGCACCTTTATCTAGTATGAGATAACTGTATTTATGTGGGTTTGTTTCTGTGTCTTCTATTCTGTACCATTGGTCTACATGTCTATTTTGGTGCCAATACCATGCAATTTTTGTTACTATAGCTTTGTAGTATAGTTTAAGTCTGGTATTGTGATGAAGTAGCTGATGTTTGAATCTGTTTGTCTTGCTGAAGACCCTGTGTTCATCTTGTGACACAGATTTGCCTAACTACGCATCCCATGTACTGTCAGCCCTCCATGTATGTGGGTTCTGTATCCATGAACTGCAGACTGAAAACATTTGGAAAAAAATTTCTTCTATACTAGAAGTTCATTGGATTAGACAAAAGGGAATAGAGGAAAGGGAGGTGGGATGGGAATGAGAAAGACAGTAGAATGAATCAGACATAACTTTCCTGTGTTCATATATAAATACATGACCAATGTAAATCCACATCATGTACAACCACAAGAATGAGAAGTTATATTTCATGTATGTATAATATGTCCATATACACTCTGCTGTCATATATATATGCATATATATACATATATGATATATGGATAAAGAACAGATTAATTTTTTTAAATTTAAAAATTACTTCTATACCAAACATGTACAGAAGTTTTTCTTATTATTCCCTAAACAATACATCATAACAAGTATTTACACAGCATTACATTGTATTAGGCATTAAGAATAATCAAGAGTTTATTTAAAAGATACAAGTATACATAGCTTATATGCAAATACTGTGTCACTTTATATGCAGGACATGAAGCCAATCCTCCATGGACACTTAGGGTTGACTGTACTTTCATCATTACATCTGATAACTGTGGAGAGAAGGGGGTTTGAGACAGATTTATATACAGAACATTCATATAATAAAATATCTGAGATTTTATTAAATATCCAAGCAAACTGGAGATTAAATGAGAATAAATTAATACTTTGAGAGATGAGTTAACTATGCTGGTTCATAAGAGAAAGGACTTGAGTATATAAAGAAAATCACGAGAGATCTAGTTCTTCATGGGTCTTCCAATGTCCCTTGTTCTAAGATAGCTATGCAAATGCTCTACTGACATCAAAAATCATCTATTATCTAAAGAGTTACAAAAGTTTTCTTCTGGCCTATGCCTTGAATTTTATTAAAGTTCTTGCACATCAAATGGTGCATCTGTAGATGAGTTCTAATTACATAGATATATTACAAATCCCACTCGTGCTTCAATTTCTAGGTACTTTGTGATCCTATATGGAGTCTTCATAAATCATTATGAATACCATAATAATATAAATTGTATTTATCAGGTTGTTGGCCCCAAACAGTATGATTTCATTAGAATGCTTGGATGAAAGTGTAATAATGAGGCTATTTTCCATGGTGTGACCATGGCATAAGGTCAGTAAAAGAGAAGTTGTATATGCAGTGTTCTCTTTCCAACCTAAGTCTGGAAGAGGTGAATAGAGACAAACAGAGCTATGCAAAGGGCTAAGATGATCTGTGGGGAATGCCACGGGGAAGAACTGGGAAAATAAAGCCCCCTACCTTGCTTTCCTCATCAACCCTCATTGGCCAACCCATCTTGAAGCCAGAAAGTGTATGCATCTGTTGACACAGACTATGAAGAGTGCTCAGCAGAGTCCAGGCAGGGAAGGTGGAAAGTATCTCTGGAGGAACGAACGGAAGCTTCCCGGCACATAGGTGTTTTTCGAATGATTTAAAAAACAGATTGACACCAAAATTACTAGATGTTAAGACTGCAAACTCAGTTCCTCATGTATAGCGTGTTTTTATTCTTCAACTCTGTAACCATGAAAATACATCAACTAGAAAATAAATTGCATCATCTGCTAACAGAACTAAGTATCATGCCACCTTTGAGAAATAACAAATATAATTTCAGCAGACATGCCTTTTGAAGTATTTGCCAAAGAAATGTTGGAGATTAGTAAGTCTGTAAAAGCACCTTACTAGGTATTGTCTTCTTTTCTAAAAAAGTATTTTATTTTATGCTTAGTAAATATTGGTTGAATAAATACCCCAGGTATTGCAAATAAACTGTATTGTCAGAACATGTCTCAATTGCTTTTCTTTAACATTATACTTTTCACTTCGTTTCCATTACTAAACCTAAGAATTCTCTTTTGTCTGCCATGTTCATGATATGAGGACGTCTTAATTACTTCTATTCTTGAAAGTCAGAGGTCCTCAAGTGATATTTTGAGGACGGCCCCTCTATGCATTGTAGGGTGTTTAGTAGCGTCCCTGTCCTCTTCACACAAGGTGTCAGTACCACTCACCTCCCAAACTGTGATGACTAAAAATGCCTCCAAACATTGAAATCTCCCCTGGGAAGTGAAATCCCCACCTTTGAGATCCACTATTGCAAATGGAATGTGCTGGAATTATCATACCTTGGGCATCAAATTCTTCATTCATCTACCAGGCCTGTCTACACTAAGCCACTTCAAGAATCAGCCTTTAAGAAGAGCTGTTGAAGCAGATGGCTAAACTGATCAATTCTACAATAATCAGTAATAGTGAACTGCCTCACTATATTTCCCCTAGGGGGTAACTAGGTGGCTTTAACTCAAACGTGATCTTGGTCAGAATGGCCATTGAGACTGAGTTCAGATTAACTCTGCAAGACATTCTGCCTCCCAGCTATAACTTCTGGAAACTGCACATCTATACAAACATTTTCTAGATAGAAACACACCAATGAATGTCGTGATGGCCCTATTTTTCTTATTTACTTCCAATGGGAAAATGGATGAAAAGTCCACCATCTGCCTGGACTCTGAACTTACCTCTTAATTTCATCTTCCTGCATCTGTTCTTTCTTTTCAGTTCATTATTCATAGTTTTAGTGGCTATTTAAAACTCAAAGTAGCATCTTGTGACTCCATAGTTTAAAAAGCTTAGGTACCTTCCTGACCCAGAAGACCTGATAGGGTCTGGCCAATCCTTGTTTTCCAAAATTTTTAAACCACCTGCCATTTCACTCTGCTTTCCTGCCACAGAAGTTCACATAAACCTTGAACACAGGGCTTTGCATGTGTGACATCTTCCTCCAATCTCCTTTCATCTACAATCTCCACATTCTTCAGATTCCAGTTCAAGTGCTACTCCCAAACCAGCCTTCCCAGCTGCACTTGTCAAATGCTCCAAATTATCTAGGTTGAATTTTTTTGTTGTTTATTTAACCCTCTTAAAGAGCTGTGCTCCTTCCATTCACAGAATTTATCTCCCTTTGCCATTATACCTTCAGTAGAGTGTCTATTTGATTAATGTCTCTCTTTCATTCAACCTGATGCTCCAAGGAGGCAGGACTTGATAATTTTTTTTTCCTCATCAGTGCATAGGAAATTCTCAGTAAATATTTCTAGAAGAAGGGATGAAAATTCAAAAGAAATGGAGGAAGGGAAATGGGATAAACATAGAAAGAAAAGAAGACAGATTCTAAAGTCAGAGTGAGACTGCAATCAAACCTGCTCGTCTTTATTCTCCTGTGATCCTACACAGTGTAACTTCATGGTTAGCTTTTCCTTTTTTCGTCAGTGCACAATGATTTTTCCATGCTGTAATAATGATCTTTTGATTAATCCTCATTTAAGCTTTATGCCAATAGGCAAAACGTTTCCAAGACTTACATTGTAAGAAAATGCTTTTCAAGGTGTTAGGTAAACTGAGAGAGTCTATGGTCATGTCCTTAGAGGGAGACTCATGTAAGATGGAACTGAGAACAGCAGAAATTGCTTCAAAACAAACGCTCCATTCAGATCCCTCAAAGTCACCATTCATTTGATTACATAAAAATGTTGTTGAAAGCAGCATAAAGACCAAAAAAAATGTTTTAAAGTAATGAGAAAAATGGAACGTGGTATTCGAGACCTTGGTCCACAGGACATCCTTTCAGATGAATGCCTTTTGTTTTCTTTAACTGCTCTTCCCATCAGTCTTTGGTGCCATAATTCATTACACAGCATATGTTCGTTTACAATCCATTTGCCACACATCACTACTGAAGGAGGTGGAAAAAATCCACTGGACACAACCCAGGCTTTCTCCTACCAGCAGGGATCAAACAACCCATAAAGTCATTTCCTATTAATTACAAAGTGATTGTATATAAACACTTCAGCACAATTTTTCAAATGATAATAAACTAGTCATGATTGATTACAGAGGTCAGATAAAGATGGTGGGACAGGAAGAGGGGAAGGGAGGGGCAGGAAAACAAAACAAAACTGCCTGATAGTGGAACTTGGTGATATTTGTAAATGTCAATTGGTACTGAATGATGGATGAATTTCAGAAACCTCAAAACCTAAAGAATGTATAATGTTAGCTTAATAGATTCTGCCTGGGTTATCACAGTATTTACAGTAACCCTGCATTCATGGTAATAACATAATAGTACCTTTCATCCCCAAATTTCAGATACTAGCACATCTATGAAGTATCAGTTTCTAAAACAGCTGTTGAATAACATTCCAGTGTGTGCCTGTGTAACTTGTTATAAAACAGGGAACTTGCCAGATTTTTCTAAGGTAATGTAGCAGAATAGCAACTCTGTAGCCCAGAGCATAAAGGTCTATTTTTAAGAAAGGTGAAACATGAAAACATTCTGTATTTTAATTACACTGGAATGGGGAAATGAAACTGTAACTCATTTTTTAACTGAGATTTATTGAAATAACAATTAGCACAATTATATAAGATCAGTTTTCTTTGTCAGAAATCATTTCATTCCTGAAAGGAAATATGCTAACTTGCCTAGAGAAATATAGATGCTTTCCTGTTGTTTCTTACTTTTCTGTTTTTTATGATGACTTGTTTATAGCTAGATGTTGCAACTTTGGCAAAGCTAAATCAATCATGTTATTGTATGAAGTAAAAATAACCCAGTTATAGAATCATGGAGTTTCATACTGGAAAGGGGGTACTTTAAAACATTTATTTTGGTACTCCAAAATTTCTTATTTCTAACCTTTTTATGTCAACAGTGGTAGCTATTTGAAGGTCTGTGTGCTGAAAACCTTAAGAAAGGCAAATGGTTTTACGAGGAGCTGTTGTTGAATTCAATTTAGTGTGACTGAGTTAGCCATCTCCCGCACACAGATATTATAAAGATTAAATTTTGTTTTCTATATGAACATTGTTTTAAACTTGACCTTCAAAGCTCTAAAAAAATAGTTTACTGGGAAGATATTCAAAGTAAACCATTGCAAAGAATGGGTCTTTGAAAAGTCATTTATATATCCTAAAACCCAGAATGATAAGAATCTACACTAGCTTTGCTTTTAAGAAATTTCCTCTAATTGCTGCCTTGCTAAAAATGACCACCTAATTGCCATCTTATTCAGAATTAACTTAATCATATCCTAAAAAAGAAATAAAATGAGAAAACTATTAGTGCTATGTGACTTCTTAAGGTTTACATTTTAACACAATAGCTGAGAACAGAGAAAAACAAAGTACAAATTGCAAGCTGAAACTGAATTCTATCTTAATTTTATGGTTTAGATTCGTCTTTAAAAATCCACTTGGTAAATCCTTTTGTAAAGTTTTAGCATGTACCTAAAAAAACCACAATTAAATGTTGGTTTGTTAAATTAGGTATGTAAATGTTTTTAAGTTTTGGATAGGATGAACTTCAGTTGTGATACTTTATTGAATGTCATCTAACATCTTGACAAAACTGGCTTTATTTAGTTTATTTGCTTCATAGATATGATAATCATGACTTTGTTTTATATAATGCTAGTTTATATAATAGGATATAGCTGTGCAATGGGTCCCAGGAATATGATTTTATTTGTTTGCTTCTGTTTTCCCAAATAGATGAAAAAAGCAAAATGTCTCTGAACATTTTTAAAGTTTATTGTAGGTTTTGGGTTTTCATTCAAATTGAATGCATTTCAACTCAGCAAGACATTTCTAAATAGCACTTTAGCAAATGAAAACTATGTTTTCCATGAGTCATTCTTTGAATTACAAAATGTTCATCATCCAGAAGGGCTTATTGTGTCTGTAAAACTAATGCAGCACAAACATAAGCATTGATGTTAGCAGTACCTGGCTGTTTATTAGGTAACATTCAACACAGAAAAATTAGTGCCTAATGTCTCTATTTGTTGTCTTACATTTTAAAGTGTTTATAATATCAAGTGCTAAGACAATGAATCAATTTTTTTCTTGACATTCTCCAGGGCAAAAATCTATACAAGTTCTTTTTTCTTTGTAATCGGCATAGTGAAATGGAAGACTTTTTAAAAAGAAGCTGTCAAGATATCAAAGGTAATCATATTTTTTCTGTCTAGGGATAGTGTCTGTTTTGGATACTTCTTCCCTTTTCTCTTACAGTGGCCAAGGAGATACTTTAGAGACAGAAAGCATTCATCTCCAAGTGCCATAGGAATATGTTAACTAAACAGCATTGCAGAACACTGACATTTTGTGACAGTGCACACTGTCCTTGGCTGTTAGAATACATGCAGAGAAATTGCATTTCAGCATGCTACTTATGCACAATCTAGGGGTTTTATCCTACTTAAATCATTTTCTTCATTACTCCAAATTGAAAATGAGAGAATATACTAAGTGTTTTCATATCCCTGTTATCGACTGTCAGTTTTCCTACATTGAAAATGCTTAAGCTCCAAGCAAATCAAAACTAGTTCTTTATAAAAACCACAGAGATGTTTTTCAAGAATTAAGAAGACAAGTATATATCACTGATGTCAAATTTGACTTTCTGATTAATTTCTTCTATCTCTCAAAGAAATTAAATGCATAGGACTAGGAAACAAGAAAAAAATCTCCTATAACCACTTTTACTATTGTTTTCTTCTCAGAAAACCCATGAGCTTCACTTTCCTCCTTTGTTTATTTAGGATCAAATATCTGCCTATAAATATGCTGTGAGAATGGAAATATGAATCTAGGTGGAAGACTTTCAAGAACAAATGTATTATACTATATTAGCTTCATCCTGAAGTGTAGAAGCAGCACACTAGGGAGTGGAGTTCAGTTCAGACTCTTTATTTTGTTAATTATTTTTGTTTTTATTTATTTTATAGTACCAACAGGAAGGAAACAGCTCATCAACAAATACAAATCATGTAATAACTGAGAACATTACACACACATACACACACACACACACACACACATATCACATATGGGGAAAGTATATGAAGAATTATTAGTTTATTCAGTTCTCATGTTTTAAAGTATTTAAAGCAGGGAAGGAACCTCCTTTTGGGCTGAGATAGAGAATGGGTTGGCACTAAACAAGGCCAGAAGCAGGATATTGGGATGTATAGGTATTGGGATTGTATGGTCAACCAGGAGGAAGGTTAATTCAGACTATGGCTATAGCTGTGGGAATGAATAAAATGGACAGAGTTTATAAATAGAATGACTATATAAAGAAGCATCCAGAGGCTGGGGCTATAGCTCAGTGGTAGAGCACTTGCCTAGCACGGGTAAGGTACTGGGTTCGATCCTCAGCACCTCAGCACATATAAAGAATAAATAAATAAAATAAAGGTATTGTGTCCATCTACAACTCCAAAAAAAATTAAAAAAAGAAACATCCAAATTTAGACACTTTGGAGAATGCAACAATTTCTGGGACAGCTATAAATTAGACAGTCCTGGGTAAAGCAGGACTTCAGGGTACCCTACCAAGAGATAACAGAATATTTTAGTGATCAATTGAACTTAAGGTGAGATAAAATAATAAGAATAAATATTTTAAGGAGAGGATCAAAATGAAAGAGGATTAGACCAATCTGATTTTTAAAACCTTGCATTATAGAGTAACAATAAATCAAATAGTGAGGTGTCAGGATGTACTGGCCTGCATAACTTCCACTAAGAGTTTCTAAGCCAATTCCCAGATCAATTAAACATTGAGACCTCTGGCACTGCACTGAAAGCTGTATTGTGTAGCCACACCATAAGCATTCCGTAGAAACTAGATATTGCAGGTGGTACCACTCAGTATTTTACTCCTCCCTTCAGTAGTAAATATTTATTAAGCCTCTACTATGTGCTTAGACTATTCCGGTGATGAGGATGCAATAATGAACAAGATAAATAAGCTGCCTACAAGCATCACCTTAACTTCATTCTTTATTTTGCTGGGGAGCCAGTAACATATTGAATCTCATGGAGTCATTACATCATTTGTGATGATATTGTCCAGTTACTTATCTATTAGATCCCAGAGTGTATTTATTATGGAAACCTCAGTAACAAATCCTTCTGGAACTCAGTACAGAGACTATATGCATTTCAGTGATAAATCCTTCTAGAACTCAGTACAGAGACTATGTGCATGAGACTCTTAATAGTTGTTCTGTTTCCATCTCAAGGGCACTAGGAATTGTGTTGTGGAAATGGACTCCTTTTCTGTACTGGCTACTAGAAAAGCTGAGCTGACTTTGTAACCTGTCTTCAGCACCTCTGAAGACATTATGTGTTTTTAGCTGCTTTCTTGGCTTTAGTTTTTCTTGCTTGTGGTTTGTTTATATTTTGCTGTCACATTTTCCATTTCCTTAAATTCATTTCAATCTCATGTACTTGTGACACATTTTTTAATATGTGAAATCCTTTATTGAAAAAAGCAGGATCTATTTTGATTCAAATGTAAAATTTCACAGAATAGAAAATATGGTAAGAAATAATTTATATTGCACAGAGAAAAATATGGGGTCACAATATTTCAAAACAATTTGAGAGCAAAACTACTTATAAAACTATTTAATAAATAAAATAGCAAATCAGCTATTTAAACATGAATAATTTAGTTTTTATATTTTATATTTTATATCATGTTTCAATTGACAAGAGTTAAAAACAAAATTAAATGAATCAAACTTTGCAAAAATAGGAGAAATTACAAAGATATTTAATTATCTAAAAAATTTAGAACTTCTAAAAAAAATTTAGAACTTCTATGCCATAGGAATATGAAGAAAATACAAAATTAAATAGACTAGAAAATATTTATAAAACTATGGTAAAGATTTCTTATCAATAACATAAAAAGCATACAAATTGCCAACATAAAATTTCATATTCTATATGTAAGTTAAAGAAAAAAAAACATTTTAACAGGAAAAAATGAAAGTTACAAACTTCACTGCCTTAGTCAATTCAGGCTGCCATAACAAATTAACATAGAATGGATATCTTAGACAACACTTACCTTTCTCTTAGATAACAATATCTTTTGTACTCTTGGAGTTGGGAGATTCAAGATTAAGGTGTCAGTCCATTTCATTCCTGGAGAGGGCCCTCTTTCTGGTTTGCAGAAACCATCTTGCCATTAGCATCTTCGCATGGCATGGAGAATAAAGAAGCAAGCTTTTCCCCTTATCTTCTTATAAAGGCAACTATTCCACCAATAGGCTCTACCCTCTTGATCTAATTACCTCCCAGGCTCTCCCCAACCCAATACCATCACAATGAGGATTAGAGTTTCAACATAAATAGGGGAACACAAATATTCAGTCCATGCTACTTACCACCAGAGTAATGTTAATTTAAACAATGATCTAATCTTTGCAATTTAAAACATTTTAAAATTTTAACAACATATTAATTTAATTGTAAAACCAGAATATTATGATAGCAGAAATTTGACTTTATTAACAAAAAATCTATAAAAATATTTCTTCTGATTCTATAATTCTCATATATGTATTTTTCCACTGTAGTACAAAATTGAGAAAATATAGAGATATGACATTTGTTAAAGCATTATTTCTTTAATAGCAAACATTTAGATGTAATAAGAATGTCAGTGAGACACTTTAAATAAATTACCTATATCTTACACCTCGAAGATGCCATCTGCACATCACTGAGAAAAGAAAGGAGCACTACTAATTAAAAATAACACTTACTAAAAGAAGTAAGTAATTCTGACATAAATTTTATCTTTTAGCATTTTGTATATCCATGGGGACAAATATGTGAAATATTGGTTGTTACTACTAAAACTTCTCTCATACAAGTCCACCTCTTCCCACTTCTCAACTCTATGTCATAAAATCCATGTTTTTCCTATAAATATTGCCTGGGCCATCAAGAGTGCCCCTGATGTGGCATTTCTTATTGGTGCTCCATTGTCTCTGGGACTCTCTTCCAAGGTGTTCACAGTTATGCTATAAGTTTTGATGTTGATGTTTTGTAGTCTTACTAGCAGGTGTTGACAAAAGGTTTTAGAACACAGTCAACACTCCTATTCTTTCCTCAGGTGGTCCTTGTTGTTTGTGGACCTGACATCAGTAAGTAAAGGGTGCCTGGTGTGTCACTGAGACTGTAACCTTGTTTTTGGCTGTGGTGACTCTTGCATTCACTGCCACACAGTGTTTGGTGCATTCACTGGCCCACAGTGTTTGGTGCTTTGACTGTAAGATACATCCTCATTCAAGAAATGTTAAAACATTTTTTAAACGTGCATCTTAGAACCATTGAAAAACAGTAAAGTGGATCCACCAAAGGAAAACTTGTAGACTTAGAAAGAAAACCATCAGAGCTGTGAAGCATCTTAGATAATTTTTATCAGCGTTATGAGATAAGTTTATGTTATGACACACAAGAAAGGAAACGCAGCTTAGCAGAAAGGTCATAAACGTGAGTTTGAATCCTTTATGTGCTCCGTGGTGCTTATAAACTTGGAAAAGCTACTTAACTAATTTCTCTGAAGTCTATTTTCTAATGAGCAAAATGGAAGGCATTAATACCTGCTGTGTGGAGTGATTCTGAATATTAGATGATTTAATGTACAATAGTTTTAGTATTTTCCAAGGGGAAATTTGTTTTAAAAATCAAATACTACATTGGATATAAGAAATGATTTTCCTAAGTAAAGCCATACATCTGAAAAAAAAAAAAAGCCTAGAAGGGAAGTGGCATAATGTTAAATTTTTTTTAAATATTTTTTAGTGTCAATGGATCTTTATTTTATTTATTTGTATGTGGTGCTGAGAATCGAACCCAGTCCTCACGCATGCTAGGCAAGCGCTCTACCACTGAGCCACAACCCCAGCCCTAATGTTAAATTTTGATTGACTAAGAAGGCGAATTATTCATGAAAATTTTACTATAATATACTATTCTCTGTGGTACCTATCTATATCTTTATATTTAAGTATACACACAGGATTTAGGTTATATAATGAAAATGTCATGCAGCCGCCATTATTTTTAACCTCTGTATTCTTGAATATAAGGGGCAAAGGACAGGGAGGCATCCTGGGGAAGGACAACAGAGGCATGAGAAGTGAAAAAGACACCAGAGTTTGGAGTCATCGTGGCACTGGAGTGTATAAAATGGAATGAGAAAATTTTAAAACTTTTTCAAATAATTAACTGTGTTTCTTGAATCAGCAATTTATTTTCAGCAAAGGATGGAAAACATAAGAGACATACTGAAATGGGGTGGGAGTGGCCAGGCCCTTATTTTCAGTCCCTATTCCAGCATTTTAGAAATGCATCAGATAGGGGTATGATTTGTAGTGTCACTCATACTGCTGAGAACAGGGTCAGGAGTGGCAAAGAGCATCATGACAGAGACAAACTGTGATTCGAAAAAGTTTCTTCCATTTCACAGGCTGAAATGGAAACTGGGTGTGTCTTAAAATTCTTCCTGTCTTTGTACCTTGAGCTGTGTCAGACACAGCCAGGCGTACTGTAGAAGTCTGGACTGTGGACTAACAGAAACAGAAAAGCAACAGAAACCCAACCAAGGTACTGCTGAGTTCACACTGCCTGAGTGTTTCTCTGATTTAGAGTTCTTTTTTTTTTTTTTTTTAATTATTTTATTTTTTTTCCCAAAAGTTGCATTTTAATACATGTTGGCAAACATAACAGAAAAAAACAAATTATCAGAAGCTGTACACACTATTCACTGAAAACATTTGTTGAGGCAAATAGAAAAAAATTGTTACAATCATAATTTTTCTAACTTTGCACAAAATTATAAGCAGATTA